>PVKU01000127.1:111813-720054 GCA_004027475.1 Anoura caudifer | reverse complement strand
AGTGAGGTGCATTAGGTCCCTTTTTGACTTACTCTGTCGTCAACTTGGGGTTGGTTTACCAAGGAACATCTGTATTTTGTTTCATTTGAGTCTCTTTAACATCCTCATATACACACGCTAAATTTGTTCTATTGAAAAGGAAACTTCGATTCAGATTAGTTAACTCATTTAACCTCACACTAGCAGTAAGTGAAGGAGCCCAGGTGCAGAGGCAGAACCTGTCTTCCTCTGTCCGGCCTTCGCAGACACCCACCGGGTGTGAGAAGGTCTCCAGTCAGGCGGGCCTGAGCTGCCTGGGACAGCAGGCCGGGCCTTGTCTGCGGCTGCACCATGGGACTGCGGGCCAGCCCCTTCCCTGTCCTCTGTGCGGTGAGACTTGTGTCACGTGTGGTGACCAGGGAGGGACCCAGCGTGCTTGGGCTGTGCCTCTGACTGCCCGTGCCTTTTTTTTTTTCCCCCCAGCAGGGTTTTGTCTAGTTTTTAAAGATTTTATTTATTTGTCTTTAGAGAGACAGGCAGGGAGGGAGAGAGGGAGAGAAACATAAATGCATGGTTGCCTCTCGTGCACCCCCTACTGGGGGCCTGGCGCGCAACCCAGGCCTGTGCCCGGATGGGAATTGAACCGGTGACCCTTTGGTTCACAGGTCCACACTCAGTCCACTGAGATACACCAGCCAGGGCTGCCGTGTCTTCAACTGAGACTCACGGGACATTTTTATTCTATTTCCTAACATTTTTTTCCCGTCACATATAACTAATATTTTATCTACTCTCCAGTTAAATGATTTAAGTGCTGCCCCCACCAACACCACAGTCCACATAGAGCAATTGTGTGCTGCCCCTGGCCTCAGGCCCCACCTGCTTCCAGCAGGAGTCTGTGGACAGAACCTGCCCAGGCCCCCTGGGGCAGCCGCTGCAAAGAGGAAAGGGTCCAAGCAAGAGGATGCACCTGGGGTGGGTGCAGCGACTTTCTCTTCCTCCCAGTCCTCCGCCTGGAAAGTCCAGGCAGCTGGTGGTGACAGGGCCCTGCCTCAGGGGAGGTGTGTGTGGGTGCTAGTTCTCAGGGTGCAGGAAGGGCCAGCTCCGCAGCCCCAGTGACTCACCCCAGGCCATCACTCAACACCAACGACAGCATCTCCCTTCCACTCGGCCTCAGGAGCCCTGGCAGGTCAACGAGGTGCAGAAGGACACATTACCGGCCTGATTCTGGGCGAGTTCTTCCTGCATCTCCCCATCCAGACAGGTTCCTTTGTGGCGAAGTCTCAACTCTCCTTGCGTGAAAGCCCCCAAGAACGTCAGCTCGAGGAAGCCAGGGACTTTGCCTGTCTGGGTCCCTGCTGGCTTCCCAGTGCCCAGGCCTGTGTCCTGTGTCCCGGGCATTTCGGAATGACTGACCATGAAGAGGTTGACTCAGGGGGCACTGAAGGCCACACAACAGCAGGACAGAGGCAAGCGCTCTTCGCGTGTCTCTAAGACGATGGGCACAGAGGGCAGTGAATGCAGCCAGGGCCCTGGAAACCAAGGGCAGGTCTCAGCGGGTGGCAGAGGCCCCACCTACGTTCTCACGGACCATGTGGGAGAACACGGCTGGTCTTCACTCTGTGGGCACTTCTGCCGGCCTGGGCCCGGGGTCCGGGTCCAGCCATGGCTCTGTGGGCCCAGGACAGAACTGGGCCCCGTCCCCTCAGCGTTCCACCCGTGGCCTGGCCAGGGCTGAATCTGATGACAAGATTGTCCTCAGTCCCTGTTCAATGACCCAGCAAATGCCCAGGGTGGTTTCCAGATCCTGGAGGAAATGCGGTGGGGAAGCCCCGGGATTCTTCTTAGACAGGTGGTGGGAGGTGCTCATGTTAGACGCTGTTCCCTGGTTCCCTGAGCCGGCCCCCGCTGCCTGGCTGTCTGCCTGGGGCCTCTTCTTCCCCTGTGGGAACCTTCCCACAGGAAGGTTCACCTGTGAGCCGGAGGAGGAACTAACCTGAGGTCTCCAACAACCCTGTGTCCTCCAGGCCACGCAAGGACAGATTTTTTTTTTTTTTTTTTTTTTTTTTTAAATTTTAACACAACTACAGAGCAGCTGCTCTTTCGGCCCCACTGGGGTCTGGCTGGGACCACCACCCCACTCTGCTCTCCCCGACGCTTTTAAAGCCCAGGAACACTTGTCAGCGCTCACCTGTGGACCACATGTACAGGACTGCTGGGCCGTGCAGGGGACAGTGGCATGCGGGTGGTAAATGAGGGGACAGGGAGCCTGGGAGTCCACACGGGGCTCTGCCCCGGTGACCCCCGCCCTGGTGGCCCGTGGCAGCGCTATTCTCTCCTCTGCTCTCTCCTGGCCAGACACCAAAGGAGCCAGAGAAAGATGCCAGAGCGTGCCGGCCCGGACCCTGCCGCCCCAGCACACCTCCTCTCCTTTCGTCCATGCGCTCTCTTCCTGAACCCGCCTTTCCCTCCGCAGAGCAGGGGACTTAACGTATAAACAGGAGCAGACCCTTCACTGAACCTTCTTGGTCGGTCAAGGGAAAGGAGATGCTTTCACAGGAGTCACCGAGGTCTGGACCTTTGGAGACAGGTGATTGAAACTGCAGCTCCCTGGTTTTTGCTTATTTGACCCTCATTGACCTTTATGTATAATATTTAAACCTTCAAGACCTTGGGGAAGGGGGTCTCACCGCCCTGTGCTCTGCCTGAAGCTGGCGCTTACAGGCTGGGAGCCTCAGCCTGCAGGGAGGGGCACCACTCCATGCCGGTGTGTGGGCTCCAAGACGGGCATGGGGCGCACTGCTTATTCTTTGGAGTTGTTAGTATTTTCCCCAACTTTTAATGTTTTTAAAAATTCAAACCGACAGAAAAGTTGTGAGCCCAGTGCAATGAACACTTGTGAACCGAACCTTGTATCTGGATACAGCGATTGTTACCATTTTGCCCTCACTGTTTTATCTTTCCACACACGTGCATGCTCACACAAGTATTTCTGGGTGATGTTTTAAGAGTTCGTTCCTCAGAGAACTCAACAATTATTAGGCAGAAAGGCCTAGCACACGTCTTCTAAGAACAAGGAATTATCCTACGTTGACAACGATACAAAAGTCTCATTCAGGAAATCGAACGCCGAGAACATAATATAATCTGATGCACAGACCAAATTCAAATGTCCCCAATCGTCTCAATAATATTTTTAAATGTTTTAATCCATAATGGAATCAAGAATTATTCATTCCATTAGCTATCTTTTAAAAATCTAGAATAGTCCCCAAGCCTTTAAAAAAAATTCTCTTATCACCTTGATGTTTTTAATGGAAAAATTATTAATTTTGTCTAGATAAAAATAGCTACAAAAATTTTTCGTTGATGGGATGAGCACTTTTAAGATCTACTCTCTTTATGACCTTCCCTTCCCCTCTGCCGCCCTCCTGCACGCCCCTGCGTGCATTTCCTCCCTGCCCCCCACCGCCTCTGCCCACTCTCCGCTCTGCCCTGAGAGCCCATGGCTCCGTGGCACTGGCGCACTACTGGCAGCCGGAGGCAGAGTGGCTGGGGTGCTGAGCTCCAGGATCTGGGGAGCAGAGTTCTGATGAGAGTCAGCTGTGTGGGCCACACCTAGGGAGGCCAGGGACAGCCTCCAGGCCGGACGCGAGGACAGGGATGGGTGCCAGGGATGGGTGCCAGGGATGGGCGAGGTGGGGCGCAGATTTATGGCACAGAGGATTCCACGAAGAAGTCCACGAAGGGGCCCAAGGTCGGGCGGGGTGGGGTGGGGCCCAGGGCCCTGCCTGCACTCCCGCCCCCGCGCTCCGGGTGGCCAGTGTGAACTGGCTCAGGACAGGCGAGAATCGGGGTGCACTGCCAAGCGGACCCTCTCCAGACTTGTTCTCACGTGCTAATTCTACCTGCCCGGAGGGGCTTGTACTCCTTTGTCAGGCTTCTTGGGAAAGCAGTGAACCTGTCTTGTAGCAGAGGCTTTTTCCCAGGGGCGCTTCACGCACGCAGGTGCGGACGCAGGATTCCAGTGGTGAGTGCTTCGGGTTTGCCCGAGAGAATCCCACGGGCCAATGTCTAAGCGCGTGTCCTGCGTGTGAATGCATGTGCGCGTGCACTCTGCGTGAGGGCTGTCACTGCGCTGGCTGTGAGAAAACAGTCCTCCGTCGGTCATGGGCGCCCCAATTTCCCAGCAGGGCCCGCAGCGGGGGCCTTGGGGGCCTCGCACGAGGAGGCCTTTGTGTGGAAACACCTGCAAGGACAAGCGCAGGCAGTCCCTCCCTCCCCTGGGAGCCCAGGTGCTCCCCTGGGAGAGGGCTGGGCTCTTCCCAGGCGCATCTGGCTGTCCCTGCACCTGCTGCCCAAGGTGTGGCCGTTCCCTCCCTGCCCCCACCAGCCCAGGGCAGGCAGGTGTACTGGGGATTTCCTCCAGAGATTGTATCTGCATTTTCTGCATCCTTTGAGAACTTCCTTCTAGAATCAAGTGCCCTTCCTTCTAGGGCTCGAGTGAGCCCTACTCATCCAGTTAGCCCTGGACACCATCTGCCAACTCCAGCCACCACAGTGCCATGCGCTGGTCACTCCTGGTCACTGGGTCTCCCATCCTCGCTGGCCTTTTCTCCCGCTTTCTTCTTGGCTGAAACACCCAGCTTACTTCTCGCTTCCGGTAACCTGCCAACTTTCCCCATTCCAATAGCAACCAGGACGCTCCCCTGTGGGCCCCTGCCACCCCACTCTGCTTGCCCAGCCCACGCCCTGTTAGTGCCCTCCTCCCTGACGCAAAATGTTCACACAGCTCTTTAAATGGTCATATTAAATTTCCCAATTTTCTGTCCAGGGACCCTCCTCCCCCATGGAGAAAACAGTCACCTGTGGGGCCCCCCCACTCACCTTACCCCCAAGTCCCACTGAAGGCTAACAGACTGACTCACTAATCCCTCTGAGTAGCAAAGGGCACCACCGTAGGGTGTTTATTAGGTGGCTGGGATCACTACAGTGCTGAAGAAATGTGCATCAATGTGCATCTAGTGTTGGGGGCCCCTGGTTCTTTGAACTCTGTCAGGGGGCTGCAGTGGAGGTGTCAAAAGTCTGGGGGGGGCAGGTTGGTAAGAATCCCAAGGGTCATGGGAGAAATAGGGACAAAATGTCACCTACTGCCCAAAGGAGGTTTGGCCTTCATAAAACAGACCGATCTAGACCAGCAGGCAGGACCCGGAAGCAGGCCTTGTTGCAATTGTACAGGGAGGTACAAGGACAAAAGTCCTCTTCGGTTATTGACAGGGTCACATTTCTTCATGCCACCACTGCACATTTTTGCTGTTTGGGTCATCTTGTTGCTCAACCCAGCTTGCCAGTGATGGGGATGGACTTGTCAGGTTGGCGTTTCATACGCATGGGCGGATACCTTCCTGGTCTCCCCGGGGCTGTGCAGGGGGACCCCCTCTAGCGCAGCTTCACCAGTGAGGACCTATCCCCTGAAAACACCCTCACGTCACCTCAGCTGTGAAGTCCTCGCCAACCTGCTGGGGTAGAATCCGTGCTGCTGACTGTCTCCTCTGCTGTGTCTTGTACACAATTCTGTTCATTGTTACAAGAATGGAAGCATGGATGAAGGAATCCAGAAATCGTATTCATCTGCATAGTTCCAGAACTCTGTGCAGGACCTGACCCAATAGCCATAGTATCACATGATGATCACAAGATACTAGAGTTAGCGGGGACTTCCGACAGCATCTTCTCCGTTATCCTGCTCCACGTAGAAATCAAGTATCATGCTGGTGAAATAAGCCAGTCAGAGAAAGACAAGAGCTTATGATTTCGCGTATATGTGGAACCTAATGAACAAAATAAATTAACCAACGAGAAGAAACAGACTCTCAGACACAGAGAGCAGACTAACAGCTGTCAGAGGGGAGGAGGTTGGGGGGGGTGATGGGTGAAAAAGTTGAAGGGATTAAGCCAAGGGAAAAAAACCTCATAGACACAGACAACAGGATGGAGATCATCAGAGAGAGGGGGTGGGGGCGGGAGGAGAGGGCAAAGGGGGACACATGGGGATGGAAGGAGACTGGGGTGGTGAACACGCAGTGCAGTGCACAGATGATGTAGTATAGAATTGTTCCCCTGACACCTATATAATTTTATTAACCAATGTCACCCGAGTATGTTCCGTAAAAATTTTTTAAAAGTTAAAAAAAAAGGAGAGAAATTCTCCACAGAGCAGGTTTTATCGTCTCCTTGAACATCTCCCACAGTGGGACGGGCACTGATTCGTTGGACCGCATGGTTTCCAGCCGCTTGGGCCGCTGGCAAGGTGCTCTTTAACGCCGAGCAGGAAACTGCCTCGCTGTGACTCGTGCCCACCGCTCTCACTCCCCACTGCTCCCCCCAGACTGGGAACTGTCTAAAACAAGCCTCACCCCCTCCCTTTGGCCGCCCTCGAGCATTTGAAAACTGCCATCACGCTCCTTTCGATGCTCTCTCTTCCCCGGTCAGGCTGTCCAGTGCTGTCTCTGCTGTCCTTGTGACCATGGTCCCTCCTGTCACAGAGCTGCCAGTCATCCTGCCTCTGATTTTCTTCTCTGACTTCCGGTTCATCAGGGCGGCTTCTTCCTTCCACAGAGCACCCAGGGAAGGTACTACAGTACCAAGGAGGTCAAAGTCACAGGGAGGATTCCTAGACTCATTTCTGAGCTTTCTGAATGCTGGGCAGTGCCGAGGGCTGAGGACTCGTGCAGACCTGTTCTCTACAGCAATAGGGGACAGGACATGCGTCCCCCTGGAACCCTGCTCTGAAGCCCTCCATATGCGTATTGCCACAGCAGTGACCTTGGGCCTTCCTCAGACTCCTGGCTTGGACACAGGAGAGTCTCCCTGCCGGTGGTCCTTCTAGGCTCATGTGGGCTGGCAGGAATGGCATGGGTGAAGGGATGAGTGGTCAGCAGTGACACGTGGGGCTCCACGGTCACTGCCAGGGACTGAGGAAGCTGGGAGTGAAGGGAAGTGGCTGAGCATCAAAGCTGGGGACCCCGTGCTGGTTTCTGAATCGGGCCGAGAGTGCTGAGCTTGGGGATTCTTGCCCTCAGCCTGCAGGTGCCACTGGCTGCAGCCCTGCCGGGAACTATGCATGTCCACTGACTGGGGACACAGGGTGATGTGCAGACAGCGCAGAGAGGTGGCCAGCGCTGAGTGTCGGGCGCGACAAGGGTGCGGCTCTGTGCCTCCCCCAGTACAGATGATAGACATGCAAACACTCCGAGAGCTGCCCAGGCCTGGTAAAAGTTGACCCAGTCAAGAAATGCTTCCAGAGAGGCCTTTCCCACTTCCCAGCTTCCTGTGGGGTAGGGGGAGGGTAGGGGACCCACCCTGCCGAACATCCAGCTAAACCCAAAGCACAGTGCTGGCCTCCTCCATCTGGGGCCCCTCCTGGATGATCGGGCGGCTGCCCAGGGCTATTCTCAGGGCTGTTTGTAGTGGGCGGCATGTTCCCCAACTCAGAGGTCTGCTGCAACTTCCAGATGGCACCACAAGGACCCTCAAAGACCAAAATGAGGTGACAGATGCAAAATGCAAACAGGAAGACCGAGCAGGAGACCGGAGGAAGCTGACCGTGCTGAATGGCGGTCACTTGACCAGCACAGAGCACAAAGGGGTCATGAGCTCAGATGGCCAGGCTGGCGCTGCGCCTGGCGGGGAGCAGGCTGGGGTGCAGGAAAGCAGTGGGACAGAGCTGAGCAGGGGTGCGGACAGAGCTGCGGTGGCAGACATGGTGGCTGTTTTCAGCGTGTGCAGCCCCCAAAGGCAGAGGCCCAGGTGGCAGGGCTCATGGGAGGCCCTGTGTCTGCAGGGAGAGCGGGGTGCTGGGTGCCATGGGGCCGCAGGGCCAGGATAGGCTGGCTGCCCACTTAGCTCCACCAGGTGCGGCTAACTTTAACGTGGCCGGTCATCTCCAGCCAGAGCGGAAGGAATCCTAATTTCAAGTAAAGGTTTAGGAAAACAAAGATATAATTCTCCCCACACCCCCCACCCCGCATGCCACCTGTGTCCCCAGACCCAGTGGCTCCAGGGGAAGAACTCTCTAAGGGAAGTCCCTGCATCCTAACGTGAGTCTGGGAAATGAAAAGTCCTCTCCAGATACTGAAAACATGAAAACCTCCTACAAATGAGCAGGAAAGGCCTCCAGAAATGGATGCACCAAGAACAATAAACAATGAGAAAAATTTGAAGAAAACTTCAGCTCACAACAGAGGAGCACTGAAATCTGAACACAACACGTCGGCTCGCAGACAAATAGAAGGCCAGACCTGGAAGGGGCCATACAGGTGATCTAGACCAGGAGCTAGCACCTGGGTCAAGTTCACGGGTCCGTCCGGGTGGGCGAGTGCAGGAGCATGCCTCGTTTCTTGAGAGCTAGTGCGTATGTTTTCATAAGACCCTCGTGGATCTGCCCCGGAAAGGACTGAGAAGCCCCATCCCCCCTCTGTGCTTGGCTGGCTGTCTCTGCAAACGTCGCCATCAGCCCACGGTGTGGCTGTGACAGACAGGCCACCTAGACTTCCACCTCCACCAGCAGCTTTCATTTCACTCCTAACATAAGTCCAGTTACCAACGGCCCTCGAGGCCCACCGGGAAGGGCTGCTCCAACACTGGGGCTGACCAGAGCGTCCGGCTCCCCTAGGCCTTCTCTGTCACCCTCATGCAGAAGGATTCCTGAGCAGGGACTCTGGGGCCACCAGGGGAGGGGGGAGGCATGGGAAAGGGCAGGGCTGGTGACTCACGCAGAACTTCTCTTCCGAGGGTCAGCACTTCTAACCTTTTCCTCGCCCGAGCCTCCTCAGCTCGTCTGCCTCGCTGCTCCTCGCGTTTCTGGGCCAGCCGCCCGCTCTTACTGCACTGGTTACCAGTCTGCCCCCACTCCCGGTTTGGGCTCCCTCCAGGTGACACCCCCTTGGAGCCAGGCACTGCTCTCAAACTCCTGAGGACAGACGTGCGTGCTGTGCCCACAGGGTTTACAGACTGATGTTTCCAAAAATGTCCTCCTTTCCAACTGCATATTCACCTGGCAACACACAAGCATTGGTTATATTATGATTAATGGTCATAAAGAGATTGACCTAAACTGCTGACCAGAGATTTCGGCCATGATATGGATGCAACATTGTATTTGAACTATTTCAGCTAAAGAGCCAACATAATTATTAAAATAATTTACTGACCAGTGGGACAGAAACAGGGGACCATTTCCTATAATTGTCCAATTATGGAAACAGAGTGGAAAACAGCAAAATGTTATGGTCCTCATAACCCAATTTCAAGATAATGTTATATGCTAAGAGAATAAAAGTAATAACAAAGTAGATTTTCTTTGATTTTTTCTTTTAATTGAAGCAGAATAAGATGGAAACTTAACAATGGGAGAAAATGCCCGCTGGGATACATATAAAAGAAAGAAAGGTGGACGCCCCCAAAAATCTACTCAAACAAAATTGTCAACCACTAGCTTTGCACAGTGTAAACAAACAGAACAGTGTGGCTTTAGACAAGGAGCTTCCAAACTCTGAGCTTCCAATGCTCTCGGCTGTAAAATGACAACCACATCTGCCGTACTGTATTTTAAAGCATATATTTAAAAATGAAATTATATTGTGTCTTTATAAATAATTGCTATTTAAATAGGAATACATATGACACAGTAAAACACCTTGGAAAGAGGGGCAGGGCCCCAGCTGGTGTGGCTCAGTGGACTGAGCACCAGCCTGCAAACCAAAGGGTTGCTGGTTCGATTCCCAGTCAGGGCACATGCCTGGGTTGCAAGCCAGGTCCCCAGTAAGGGGCATGTGAGAGGCAACCATACACTGATGTTTCTCTCCCTCTCTTTCTGCCCCACTTCCCCTCTGTCTAAAAATAAATAAATAAATAAAATCTTTATAAAAAATAAAAGAAAATGGAAAGGGTTAGTATTATAGATGGCATTGTTTCTTTAACATATCAATGACTAGGCAGCTATGAAGGACCCAAATGTGTCATTGTTCTTAGGGGGAAAAACAAATACCACTCAAGTCACCGGTAGTAAATTGTCAACACAGAGAAACCGTTGTTTTTTCAGTCTTGCTGTGACTTCCTAAAGGGATCTTTGTCCCTGGGGACATTGGCCATCATTTAACACACACGTGTATCCACCACAATGATAAGGGCCCGGGCACAGAAAACAAGCAATTCCCTTAAGGGGGTCACAGGGGCAGGGGGCTTGCTCAGAGCATGACATTGAAGCCTGGGGACCGACGGACCCAAAGGACAGACCTGTCATACAGCCTGCAGAGACCCTCCCCTTCTACCACCACAGTGGTGACAAAGGTGAGAGCCCCCAAGTCTCTTGTGCCTGTGGAAGGGTGACCACTGTCCTTGTCACCACTGCCTCAAGGATTAACCTCTCCTTGGCATCACTTTGCAAAGCCTGTCTTGTTCCCAATATGTCCCCAAATGGAGCAGGTCTCCATAAATACGTATTGAGTGTTTGAGTGTCTGACTCAGCTTTTATGGGATTATTTGGTTTGGATACATCGAAACAATCCCCACACAGCTAGCTGAGCCACGCAGGGCTGTGTCTGTCAGTATGGAGCCATGCGCTGCATAGGATATTGCATCTCGCATCACAGGCTTCCCACAACACCATGAGGCCTCTTTACCAACGGAAAACACCTTGTTCGTCAACTGAACAGCAGACCCAGGTTCCACAACTTGCTGTGTATGTGCCAGGGTGAGCTGCTCTGCCCTCCAGTTTCTCCACAGGCAAGGTGAGACTGTCAGGTGCGGCAGGGACTATGGGGAAGAGGCCAAGCAAAGCTGAGCTTCCAAGCGAGGTCCCAGCCTGATGCTGCACAGGAGCTGGGGGCACATATAACCCTGGGGCAATTAGTCGTTGCGGGGGTGGGGGGAGCACGTGAGTCACCAGCCTCCGCAGTCGGGATGTGGGTCCTCTGACCGGGAGGTGTGAGTGCCTGGTCTAGCTCTTGCTTACACCGAAGCTGGGGAGGGAAAGACGGAAGCAGAGGAAGGGTGTATGCGGGGCATCTGAACAGACCCAGCATTGTCGGCCTCGGCCTGCTTGGAAGTCAGCTGGCGTGTGTGAAGCCCCCGGGGTGGAATGTGGCCCAGGGGACCTGCAGAGGGCACACACACTAGGTGTTTGCTACAGTAACTGGCGTTTGCCTTCTCTTCTCCACAGAGTGAGTCACTGTTCCCACAGCTTCCTCCGCAGCTGGAGTTACACAGTGCAGGTGTTTTCTGCTTGAGTAAACCAGCGGGACTATGGGGAGGGGAGAGCAGGGCGATGCGGACGTGGCGGTGGATGTGGCCGCACACCTGCGCGGCCCGTCACACACCAGGCATTGAGGACTGAGTGTTTCTAAAACACCGTGCACTCAAAGTCCAACCAAAGCCAAACAAAAAACACATCCAATGGGCTCCAGTTCGCCATGGCTTGTTCCGACTCTTTTTCACTGTCCCCGCCCGGCCAGGCACTCCCGTCCCAGCGCAGAAGGATGGCGCTGGGCTGCGAGACTTCCTGGAAGCTCGAAAGTCCTGGGAAGAGTTTTCCCCGGGTCTGCCCCCTCTGTCCTGGCCACGGTGACTCTCCCTGAGCTCCTCCCCCTCCTGAGCAGGGCTCTGAACTTGACAATGGTACAGAAGGGGTGGCCTGCTCTGCTTCCTGGGTTCTCTGGCCTGAGCCAGGGTCTGTGATGACACTAGACACTGGTGGGTGGGTTTTATTTTTTGTTCATTTGAGGGGTATTTATTGAGCAGTACCGATTCTACACTAGGTGCCAGGGATCCTGATGGGAAACAGATGTGTGTGTGTGTGTGTGTGTGTGTGTGTGTGTAAGAGAGAGAGATTTCAAATTAAAATGTGGTTCGGAAGATCCCCTCACTTCTCTCCCAGGGAATACAAGGTCAGGAATGCACAGAAGTTGTGCGTCTATCCCTCTCTCCTCCTCTGGGGCCACCCAATGCACCCCATCCCCAGCACTTCTTCCTGCGTCCTCCGTCCTCACGCTGACCCTGGCCCAGCTGGACTGTCCTGCAGCCTTTTACTTGGTGTGTGTCCAGCTCTAAGCTTCTCAGTGCAGGCAGGGGTGTGTGTGCGGAGAATAAGAGCCCATCCTGGGGAAACAGCACGAGCATCCATAAAGCCACCGGGACCCAAGACCATGTGCAAGGGGACGGTGACTTGGGAGGCGAGTTGGTAAGTGCTGGAGAAAAGAGACGGACAAGCACTCGAGAGCAGGGAGGCTTCTGTGGTGAGGGCCTGCCTCGCCCTGCACTCCCGTTACATGGCTTTTACTGTCTGTACTTTATTCGACATTAATACCCCTTTCCTGATTAAGATTCAATGTGTTCCTCATAGAAAATCTGAAAGAAGAGACAGGCTGGGAAGGAATTAGAAATTGCCCGGATTACCCAGACGTAGCCACAATTAACATTTTGGTATTTTTCCTTCTGCGTACACATATTTTTACTTTACTGGAAACATTCTACTTGGAAATGTGTGGGTTTTTTTTTTTTTTTTTCCATTTAACGCTTTATCCTCGAAGTTTCCCCACATAATTGAGTCCTCTCCGACAGCATACTTCCTAAGGGCTACATAAGATTTTTGTCGTGTTGATGCACTGTACTTCATCTGAGCAAGCTCCCATTTGCTCCCCACCGCCCAGCTCCCCGCCGCGCACTCCAGTGGGTGCCACACTCTGAAAGCCGCCTTCAGGCCCCAGAAGCCACATAGCTGGTATGTGCTATTCCCTCCTGAGAACCTCACAGGCCTGCCAGCGAGGCCTGCTGCTACGGCCTGATCCACGGTCAGGGAAGCGACACCTCCGCAGCTCAAGGCCACCGCAGAGGTGGGTGGGAGCTCAGGTGGGGTGGTGGGAAGGCAGGTGGGGCTGGAAGACGAGCTCATCCACTGGCCAATTGTGAGCAGCCTGAAACCCTTCTCTCCCAGGCCTCCTTCAGAAAGCAAGATCTACCAGCCAACTCTCAGGCTTGTTTTGAAGGTTGAGGCAAATGGCACATCTGAGGATGGAGCTCGGCTCCATTTGTTCGCAGGGAGGTGGGCGGCTTCAGCTGCCTGGGCGATGCGCCCCAAATCTGTGCTTCCTGGAATTCCTTCTGCTCCTGGCCGATGGCTCCCCACGTTCCCGAGAAAGGACTCTCGGGGGCTGGCATCTGCGAGCCACCGGGTTGGCAACGTTCTGTTCGGTGCTTCACGTTGGCGAGCTCCTTCCTGTCAAGCCCTGTCCCCTCAGAGCTTCTGCCTGCCTCTGTCTCCCGCCCTCTCGGCCTCCCCGCCACCTGCTACCCTTGTGTGTACTTTCATCTCATTTCCAGTCTGAAACAGAAGCCCAGGTGCAGTTAGGTGAAGCCGTGCACACACAGTGTCGGCTCGGGGACCACAAAACACGGCTCAGGGAGGGGACAGGATGTGAAGGCGTAGGTGCCGGATCAGAAACAAAATGAATGTCACCATGATGGGCTGGGTGTTGACTGTGACACTGAGCACATGGTTGAGACCCCAAAACCTTGTGCTGAAAGAAGCAAAGGTGAGCCTTAGCCCAGGCTTTCCCTTCATCCCGATCGAAGGTGTGGAGAGCACAGAAATGGCCGAGAATTCATTCGTCCAATTGTGCATGCGGGAAATCTTCCTTCGGCAGCTGGTGTCCACCAATGAGAACCTAAGTAACTGTAGTTCAGCGGGAGAGCGAACTGAAGTGCCTATAAAGCCTGGGCACATGGCTGCATTTTATATGTAGTAGCAACAGCTCACCGATTCTGAGCTTTCACTCTGCCAGGCACTATTCCAGGCATTTTATACATTGTAACATATTTAGTCATTCAAACAACTTTTGGGGATACGTTATCCCAACTTTACAGGTAAGATGAAGTAACATGCAGATAAGTAATTAACACAAGGAATCATACAGATGAGATTAAATATTGTTTACTTGACTTCTTTCCCTGATCCACAGGTAGCACCCAGCCCTTCTCAGTGAAGAGGCACTGAGCCCCTGACCAGACTGGGGGCACGAGATGCCTGTAGAAAGGCTGAGACTGTGTATCTTGTAGGGAACCACGAGAAGGGAGGCAGAGCTGGGATTCTAAGAAAAGCCCAGCACAGAATTCTCACCATAATCCTATTGGTTCAGCTGCTGGTAGTGGGAGGGGCCAAGGTAAGTGGCAACGGGGCCCAGCCCAGGGGATATCTCTGTGGGGATCCTACAGAGACCCCTCCTTCACACACTATTTCATGCTCCCCCCCCCACACACACACTCTGCATCTGGGAATCTCAAAATCTCTTGTGGGTATGAATCACAGCTATTTGGAAAAACAGGATAATATAACATAATAACTAGACTTACCATGCCAAATTCTATCAGAACATTAAAAATAAGTGCTCCTTCCTCAAGAATGTTGTGATTTTGTCAGGAAGATAAGATGAACGTGGGAAGAACTGTGTACAACCCTCCACTGGAACGGGAACTCTGCGGAAGCAGGAACTTTGCTGATCTCGTTCCGGGCCTCGTTTCTGGTCTTAGGTTCTTTTTTTTACTTAAGAATTTTATTTTCTTAGTATTATTCCCATCTCCAAATATTTTATTATTTTTTTAATTTAAATTATTTTATTGTCGTTCAATTACAGTTGTCTGTATTTTCCTCCCAACCCTGGTTTTCGGTCCCTGACAGCCCAGCTGCAGTTGACACGCACACACTCCACATGTAACTGTTGAATGAACAGGCAAGCACGTCCCCCGTGGGTTTAGGGAGCGTGGTAGGGCGCAGGTTCGGTGGTCCCACATTATCTGTTCCTGGGACACTCCCGTCACACGGCCGCACCTTATAACGATCACCAGGAGGCCTGGTCCTCCCTGGCTGCGGGCTTCCCGGGAAGCCTCAGGTCCCCGCCACCCGGGCCACTCCGTGGGGTTGTTCAACATGGAAGCTGGTTCTCCCAAAGTGAGCGGCCGAGAAAGAAAGTGCAGCTGAAGGGAAGCTGCGACATCTACTGTAACCAGGTCCCTCAGCAGAGACGTGCTCTCCCTCCCGCCATAGCCCACAGGTGACTCATGCCACCTCTGGCGCAGTGCTGGGGGGACCACACAGAGGGCAACAGCAGGAAGCAGGGTCCACTGAGGGACGCCCTGCAGGCAGGCCACCACAGCCCTGAAGTTGTCCCCTCCGGGCTCATATCTCCGAGACAAGATAGGCTAATCCTGAAATCCAGTCCATTGTTCACAAGCAAGAAGCTTATTAAAGCTAGAAGAATTAGATGTGATTTGATTTCTGGGAAACCAAAGGATACTTTAGATGTACCGGGGGAGTTTTTGATGCATAAACACATTATTTCAAATAATTTTTTGCAGCAAACGAGCATCCCTCGATGTATTATTAAACTAGGACTTTGGTATTTGTTTACAAATAATGTCCCCACATAATTGTCAAAGTTCCCCAACTTCCTCTGGTCCCTGAGAGCATTAGGGACAGGTCCAGGGTCGAACTGAGACCTGGGAGTGCTGGGAACATGGCAGTGAGGGGTTGACGGGAGTCAGACGGACAGGCTCGAGCTCCGTCTGTCAGAGCTCCTTGCTTTTGGGCCTGTTGCTAAGCTTCCTGGAGCTGGGCGAGAATAAAGATGTTCTTCACGGCACAGAATTGTTACAACGCTTAATGGAGAGAATATGTGTGTGTGTATATGTATATTATATATATACATGTTAACATCTTATGTGGATCACTGTGAGATAGTGTATACCTCTAAATATATATGTGTGTATACGTGTGTGTGTATTTGCACAAAAGGCTATTTATTGCAGCGTTCCTTATATTGCAAAATTTTGGAACTACCTAAATGTCCAAATCTAGACCAGTTGAGTAACCTAGGTGTGTTCCCCACAATGGAATGCTATATAGCTGGGGAAGAATGTGTAAGAAAGGTCCGTATGAACCAATATTGAGTGATTACCAAGAGATAATGTTAAGGGAAAAAAACAAAAAGCATATAAACATAGGATGTTACCCTCTGTGTGAAAAAGAAGAGGAAAAAAATTAAAATATGCACAGATGTGTTTATCTTTACAAAAAAGAAGCAGGAAGAATCCATGAGAACACAATGAGGGGGCCACCCACACGGGGGTCGGAAGACGGGCATGGCAGCAGGCCATGGGAGGGAATGGCGTGGGGTTCTTAGAGAATTCGGGGATCTGTCTGGATACTGTTGCCTTCCGAAGCACGTTCAGGCTCCACATATATCTAGAACATAAACAATTAAATCAACAAGGATGGGAAGGGAGAAAGAACCTAGCTCAGAAAGCAAGCAGAAACGTGTGAACCTTAGGTGGTTCAAATGAATCTTGAATTGCCTGACCGCGCAGAACCGAGGCGGGCCTGAGTGAGCGATCCAGTCTGAGTGTCTCACGGAGCTGGTATTTAATTACATACCCTCAGTCCCTGCTTAGTCTTCCTGCAGGGGCAGGCTGTATCCCCCACCATGTGACCGCCTCATGTCCCTGGGCCAGTGTCGCTCCTGCGGGTCATGGTGCCAATGGGGAAGGGGCCAAAGGCATATCTGTGACAGAACTCCGGGCCCAGAAGCATGACATCATGTTTGGCAGATGGACTTTATGATGAGAGAGAGAGAGAGAGAGAACTTTCAGAAATGTGACCTCAGAATTCCAAAGTTCCAAGTAAGGGGTAAGATTTTCCATGACAGACTTTGTTTTTGAGGGAAGCAGAGATAAGGCATGGGCTCTTGAGATAAACAATTTCTCAAGCCTCCATCTGGGGCGGTGGAGGGGATGACCACTCTTCACACATGACATGCAGGTTCATGGCCACGCAGCCTCCACCTCGGACCTGATGGGAAGGTCCCCGGCAAGCAGCCCCAGGGTGAAGAACACAGGCAGAGAGGCCAGTGCCCAGTGAGCCCCCGGGCTGGGTCACCGAGGCCCAGAGGCAGCCTAGCGGATGTGCCCTTACGAACAAGGGTGCCGTGCCCACCTCCGGGCTCTGCCAGGTCAGCACAGGAGGGCGAGGAGTGTCGGGATGAAGTGAAAATCCGCCCTGGAGTCTGCGGCTGGCTCACAGGGGCAGGGTGGGGTGGGTGATGGAGCGGTAAAGAAAAAGAGAAACAAAGGCGGAAAAAGGAGGAGGAAGGAAGCTTTATGTGAAGCTCTATCAGCATCTAAATTTGGTATCTATGTGTAGATAGCCAATAATTTATTCCCAGGCTGGTGAAATCACTGATTCTGCCCTGCTGTCTGTGTGTGTGAAATCTCTCTCTCTCTCTCTCTCTCTCACACACACACACACACACACGTGCACGTGTGCACCCACACACACGTGTCACAGAAGGGTCAGATCACTGGGGGTGGTGCAGGGGCAGAGTTTAGCCCCGGCTCCTGGGCAGCGGCGGCACCCGTATTTCTGTGGAGGAAGTACTCCAGTAGTAGTGATGTAGCTGGAAAAGGGAGCTAGGCTAGAAGCTTGCATTGAGATTGTGCTTGAAAGCAAACACACGCATTTAACTCAGATGGCATGCTTTTCTACACTGGGCTGGAAAGGGATCGAAAGCCTCTGGGGTCTCAAGGCATCGTGGCAGCTCTCCGCAGGGACCCCTGCCACTGCCCAGCTGTGAGAGCGCCCCTGGTGGCCTTGGCTGTGCTGGCCAACAGGACCCAGGGATATGCTGACCGCGGGCTGGCACCCTTGCCCCCAGCACTCCCAGGATCCTTGCAGGCTCAGCATCCTTGCTCACCTACTCACCTGGGGCCCCTGTTCTAACCACTGCCTTAATGTCTGTTTTCTCCCTGGTTCTTCCACAATCTTTCCACCACAGGAACGTGGGTAGCCTTAGCTTTTTACAACACGTGTCACTTAGGTGATTTTAAAAGCCCCCACCAACATCTTCAACACTGTGTTGAAGACAATGGACAGTTGTCATCGACTTCCTCCATCCTTCCAGCATCACATCCTATACAGTAAAGTTCCAGGGAGCATGGCCGCTGGACCAGCAGCCTCGGTGTTATGTGGGTGCTTGTCAGAAGTATGACATCTTGGCTCACCCAAATATGCTGAATTAGAATCTCCAAGTCTGGGGTGCAGGCAGCTGTGTCTTTTAACAAGGTTTCTAGGTCACTTTGTTGCCACCCAAAGTTTGAAAAACAGTATTCTTTGGGACTCTGTTTGTTACTTTGTATTTTTTCCCCTTTTTCTACTGCTTAGTACTGACTAGAGCGATTTTACCCACAGTCCCTCACTCCACCCCACTGAGGGGCATGTCTCCATGGTGATGTGTGGAGACAATTGTGGTCGTCATCCCTTGGGCAGGATGGGGGCATTCTTGGCATTGAGTGGCCAAGGATGCAGCTGACCATCCTACCATTCACAAGGCAGCACCCAACTAAGAATTATATGGCCCCAAACAGTGTGGAGGTTGAGGGACCCAGCATCAGAAACAGTGGTGACCCATGGCCCTGGGCTCCTCCAGTCCTGTGTTCCTGTTCCCACTGGCCTTCCGGATCAGTGGCTCAGCATCCGAGCCTGCACTGCAGGATGCTCCAAAGGTCAGAAAGTCATCACCTTCTAGAGAGGACAGCTACCTCCTTCATCGCTGCTTCCCCTGGCCGGTGAGTCGCCTCCATTTCTGATAAACATTGTCTTAGAGCAAACAATGACCCCTTAGTCTCTATGGGAATGTCCGAGCCAAACAACTGTCTTCTTGCCAAGAAATGGTGGCACAGGAAATGGGCTGTCATCCACCCATTACAATATTATAATTCTTCTCGGATTGTTGAGAAGAAGGTTGCAGGGCTCTGAAGGATGTCTAATTTTATCCTTTATAATCATCCTTCATAAGATAACTTGTATGCTGTTCTCACTCCCAAAATGCATGCCTATCCTAGTCTCCTGGACAATAAAGAACACAGAAAAATATGAATCCTCTCTGAGAAAAAACAACACCCCTCCAACTACCATCATTCCATCAAAATCTGCCTGCCATGAGTCAGACATTTCATTTACACCCCCATCAGTATAGCTGACTAATTTCTACAACCCTGAAACGTCGCTCATATTTAACAGCAACAGAACTTGCTTACAGAAATACACAGCGCATATTGGTGAAGGCATTGAAAGTTCTCTACCAGTTAAAGAAAACCGCAATGCCTGACATTTTGCACTGTGCTTTCCACAGTTTTAAGTTTTGGTGTTTTTTTTTTTTTTTTTTTTTTTTTTTTTTTTTTTTTTAGCATACACTATCTAAGGTGTACTTACAGCTCCAGCACTATGGGAGTTCAGAAAAGCTATACGATGTTCAGTGTGGTTGGAGAACGCTTCATAAAGAGTTAGGGTGATCTGGCCCCCGAAGGTGACGCAGGTCTCAGAGGTGCTGCGGGTGTCCCTGGTGGAGGCGGCAGGGGACAGCTCACTCTGAGTGGAAGACAGGAGCAAAGGCCAGGTTGAGAATGGGGGGCCATGCAGGGAAAACACGGGACTGGGCTAACCCTGCAGGACCAGGGACTCATGATGGCAGGAAGGGGCCCGGACTGGGGATGCCAAGATGCAGGGCTGCACGGTCCAGGCAGCAGAGTCAGGGTATCATGAAGCAGCCACTGAGAGATTCTGGAAGTTTGTAAGAAAGATGAAAATGTAGTGCTCTCCTCAACGTCACCTCAGAAAAGCCTTACTTAGCCCCTGATGCTTGCTTCTGGTGGCAGTTTTATGGTGCCCTGGGCTTCCCCAACCACGACCCTACAAGACTGTCAGCTCTCTGAGGACAGAGCTACTCTGACTTCCTCTTCCTCGTGTCCCCAAGGCCTGGCACACAGGGGCTCTCAGGGGCTGAACTGAGTAATGCATAAATGCACCTGATTCCTCAGTGCCACCTGGACACGTGTGAAGGACAGGAGGCCTCCAGGCACAAGAGATGGCAGAGTCAGAAGGCAGGAGGGTGCAAAGATGGAATCTCAGAGCTGGCTCACAGAGTTTGCTTGAGGAGAGCACCGCTGGAGCTGAGAGGACCTGAGGGGGCTCCCAGGTATGGCGGACAAGTAAAGCGGATGAAAATCACCAAGGCAACCAAAGCACCTTTGAGAAACATGGCCGTCCTCACCCATCTTGAGATGCGGCGCACGGCAGACACTGGGGACAATTAGGCATTGCTGCTGCTGCAGCTGATGTGCTCTGCTCTTCGGGAGGAGAGGAAGCGGCCACCCACTTCATCTGAAAAACCGAGACCTGTCCTCCCCAACGCTTCCCCCTTCCTGCACCCTCCACCGCCACCCATTCACGCTGGCATGTGGACGCGTTCCCACCACATGAGTCAGTCGCGCAGGAACAGGAGTCTCTTCGAGCAGATGCCGCTTGAACCGAACAACAGTGTGCCGCCTCGGAGATCTTCCCCACAAGGCCTGTCCTGTAGCAATGGCACCAACATAAAGAAAAGGGGTAATTTGGGCGAATTCAAAGGAGATAAGATTACTGTAATTAGGGGGGGCTGCTTCTAAACAACCTCCGACAGAAGAAAGGCTGTTTTGTGTTGTGCTCAGCAGCAGAAGGAGGAGACAGGAAGCCCGCCGAGGAGGGAGGCAGTGGGGCACTGGTGCTGCTCTCACGGCTGACTCACCCTGTCTTGAGCTGAATGCTGCCCCCGGAGAAAACAAGGACTTTGAAGGTCACCAGGGGAAGGATCCTAAGGGTTTGCCCAGAATAAACGACCACCCTCTGTCCTTCCAGGCTGCCTTGATCCAACCCTTCTTTCTCAAAGACCTGCACAAGCCCTCTCCCTTCTGTGAGATCACCCCGTCTCTCCCCAGCCCGCAGAACCCCACCTCCTGATCGGTGGTGCCCGTCAGAGGGCCATCAGTAAGGGTGAGCACCCAGCACATGCTGAGAACGTCAAAGCCATGGATTCTCTGGGGAGCCTCAGCAAAGGAACATACCCTCCGACCCTGATTCTAGCCCAGCGAGGCCTGCACCAGACTTCTGACCTACAGAACTGTGAGATAACACATCCGTATTGTTTTAAGCAGCTAAGCAGTAGTTTGTTACAGCAGCAACAGGAAACTAATACAGCAGTCCCCCCTTATCCATGGGGGATACAGGCCAAGACCCCCATGTGTGCCTGAAACCACGGGAAGTACCGAACCCTGTATATACTTGTTTCTGACACACAAATACCTGTGATAAATTTTAATTTGTTGGTGAGGCGCTGTAAGAGGTCAATGATACCTAGTTATAAATCAGAACTATAGGGCTTCTGGCCAAGATGGAGGTGTGTGTAGACACACTCTACCTCCTTGCACAATCAAAAGAAGGACAACAACAATTTAAAAACAAAAGACAACCAGTACTGACAGAAAATCAAACTGTATGGAAATCCGACAACCAATGAGTTAAAGAGGAAACATTCATCCAGACAGGTAGAGGGGCAGAGAGGACTCGCAGTGAGGCAGTGGCTGGCAGACCAGTGGTCCCACATTCGTGCACAGACAACCCAGGAGGAACAACTGGGGAGCAGGACGGACAACACAACCCAGGGCCCCAGAGCAGGGAAATAAAGCTCAAACCTCTGACTGAAAACGCCCATGGGGGTTGAGGTGCTGGGAGAGACTCCCAGCTTCACAGGAGAGTTTGTTGGAGAGACCCACAGGGTCCTAGAATGTGCACAAACCCTCCCACATGGGAATCAGCACCAGAAGGGCCCAATTTGTTTGGGGGAAGTGGTGGAAGTAACTGAAATCCAGCAGAGAGTGGAGCAAGCGCCATAGTTCCCTCTCTGACCCCTCCCCCACATATAGCATCACAACACAGCAACGTGGGTTGCCCCGCCCTGGTGAACACCTAAGGCTCTGCCCCTCATATGTGTCAAGACAAAAAAAAAAAAATGGCCCAAATGAAAGAAAAGATCAAAGCTCCAGAACAAATACAACTAAGTGACAAAGAGATAGCCAACCTATCAGATGCACAGTTCAAAACACTGGTAATCAGGATGCTCACAGAATTGGTGGAATTTGGATGTAAATTAGATTTAAAAATGAAGGCCATGCTAAGTGAAATAAAGGAAAATATACAGGGAACCAATAGTGATGGGAAGGAAACTGGACTCAAATCAATGGTGTGGAGCAGAAGGAAGAAAGAAACATCCAACCAGAAAAGAATGAAGAAACAAGAATTCAGAAAAATGATTAGAGACTTCGGAACCTCCAGGACAACTTTAAACATTACAATATCTGAGTTATAGGGGTACCAGAAGAAGAAGAGGAAGAGTAACAAGTGGAAAAGTTATTTGAACAAATAATAAAGGAGAACTTCCCCAATCTGGCAAAGGAATAGACTTCCAGGAAGTCCAGGAAGCTCAGAGAGTTCCAAAGAAGCTGGACCCAAGGAGGAACACATCAAGGCACATCATAATTACATTACCCAAGAATAAAATGAAGGAGAGAATTCTAGAAGCAGCAAGGGATAAGGGCACGGTCACCTACAGAGGAGTTCACATCAGACTGTCAGCTGATTTCTCCAAAGAGACCTTCTAGGCAAGAAGGGGCTGGAAAGAAGTATTCCAAGTCATGAAAGGCAAGGACCTACATCCAAGATTGCTCTATCCAGCAAAGCTTTCATTTAGAATGGAAGGGCAGATAAGGTGCTTCTCAGACAAGGTCAAGTTAAAGGAGTTCATCATCACTAAGCCCCTATTATATGAAATGTTAAAGGGACTTATCCAAGGAAAAGAAGATAAAAAATATGTACAGTAAAATGACAGCAAACTCACAATTATTAACAACCACACCTAAAACAAAAACAAAAGCAAACTAAGCAAACAGGAGAACAGGAAGAGAACCACAGAAATGGAGATCACACGGATGGTTAGCAACAGGGGAGTGGGAAGAGGAAAGAGGGGGAAAAGGTACAGAGACTAAGTAGCATAGATGGTAGGTAGAAAACAGGGGAGGGTAAAAATAATGTGGAAGCCAATGAACTTATATTATGGCCCATGGACATGAACTAAAGGGGGGGAGTGTGGGTGGGAGGGGGGGAGTGCAGGGTGGAGGGGAATGAAGGGAGGGGAAATAGGACAATTGTAATAGCATAATCAATAAAATATATTAAAAAATCAAAGTAAAAAAATTAAAAATAAATAAATAAAATAAACCAGAACTATAACCACAGACCGTGACAAACAGGAGGGGACAGGGTCTCTCCAACACCTGACGGTGCTGCAATCACTGCCTCCTTGTGGCTCCAAGATGACTCAAGGCCCCCAAGACGTCATGAAGGGAGGAGAGTGACATAGACTGCTGTGGTGATGTCAGGCTGCTGGGACCTGCTGGGACGACGAGGGACATGCACCGTCCAGCTTCTCCTGCCGGCATCACCACTCTGGAGCCCCTGTGACATGATCCCAAACCCCAAAACCTGGCCACCATTCAGCCAGAGGCTCCTTGGTGACCGCGGGGTTGGGCGTCTGGAGTTGGAGATGGACGGGGAGGAGACACGTCCCTGCAGGCGTGGGCCTCACAAGATTTCACCCACTGCTTGGCACACAGGACCTCCCCACATGTCAGTGGTTTATGGCTGTGGTTTTGTATTTAATATTTTCGGGCCTGTGGTTGATCGCAGGTAAGTGAAACTGTGGAGCCGGGGGAGCTGGCATACAGAGGGCGGCAGTGAACTGGTGCCCGTGCCTGTTACAACTCAGGTGTGAGGAAGAGACAGCAGGTGGGGAGAAAGGAAGAGAAAAGCCAAGACAAAAAGCAATAACGAAACACGTGCAGAGTGGAGGTCCAGGATGAAGATGGGGAGTCCTGGTAGGCAGGGCTCACACCCACAGTGCCCCGCATAGGGCCTACGGCCCAGCCGGGCGCCCTCCAAAAATGACAAATGAGCAGTGAATGATTGCGTTGGGGGCGGGGAAGGACAGAAGGAGAGAAGGAAGAGAGAAAGGAAAGGAGGGGAAGGTGTGGGGGGTGAGGGGCACCCTCAGAACCTTGCAAGGTTCTCACCAGTATCATCGCTGACTCGGAAGTTTCTAAACCCATTATTTCTCATCTATTATTACACGGAAAATAAGTGGACCAAGTAGAAACTCGATCCTTTCCATGACAGTCAAAGGGGGGTGTTTATGAACAAAGGCTCTGCGGATGATGGACAAGAAAAACAAATGTGCCGTTTCTCTGATGTCTCCACCCTTGGCGCCCATGAAACTTCTGTCAGGGCGTATTCTCGGCAGGATCAAGGGAGACTCCCCTTTCACTTCAGCATCTCCATTGAGCCGCCTTCTCTGATCGGAAAGCTTTGAATGTGATGTTAAAAGCAGATTCTTCGTTGCTAATTCTTAAATCCTCTCGGTTCCCATAAAGCTGGAGACAAGACCCCCCAGTCTGAAGTGTCCAAGCCCAGGTGTTAACTTACCTGCCTCTCAGCAGCCCAGCCAGAACTTAAGAAAATTTGGAAGATGTTTATTGACTCGAATTACAGTATGAAAATAGCTCTCTACAGACCCATTTTCCTTGAGCATTAGAAACATTGATTATGTAAGAGTCAGAGTCTCAAGTTCAGGATACGAAGGATGTTAAGTACTTCCTCCTTGTTATTGTCTTCCTCTTCAAGCCTTTCAGATTCTCGTTCTTCTCCTCTTTCATAGACACATGCGCATGCACAGACACACTCAACACCTACCGTCTAAACTCTAACCTGCCTGCATTAAATAAGCCAGGTACAGGTCATCTCATCCAGTCCCCTTCACAGACACTGAGAGGGCATTTGTGGCCAACAGAGACGAGCGGTTCGTTAGAGCTGGAAACCCAAATCCAGGGCTCCTGCTTCCCCACAGATGTCTGTGTTTCCCACTGTAACGAACCACTTCCAAGTGCAAGGTGGAAGAGCGGGTGTGATGACGTTGGCGTCCTACCCGGGGCTCCAGGTGAGGACTGACGAGAGCACCCGGCTCAGCCTGCCTCGGGACTGACTGGAGCAGGCCACCTGACCTCTCTCCCCCACACCGTGGGACGCGCGTCCTCTGCTGAGCGGCTTGGACATTCTCCTCCGTTGCCAGAGTCCTTTCTTTCTTTTGTCCCCTTCTCTCGTGGTGGACAGGTTCCTGCTCGGTGAGCACCCTGCGGTGTGTGCATGGTCTTTGAGAGTCTCCTTGAGGGCGGGCAGTGAGGTACAGAGAACAAAGGAGACCCGCCCAGTGTGGGTTCCGCTCTTTGTGAGCAGCGTGATCAGTTCCCGCGTCCACGAGACACAGACACAGCAGTGGCATCTCTCTCAGGAGCAGAGCAGTGCATGTGACAGAGTTTAACACATAGTTGGTGCCCGGTGAGCGCTGGTTCCTCGTCTTCCACCAGATGGGCGGTGGGCCACTTGGTCTCTCAGTGACTCGATGTTTACAGGACAACAGCTGTGCCATCTGTGGTGATTGAGGGCCAATTAGGAACTCAGACAAAACGAAAGGCACAAATGCATGGCACAGATTTGGTGTGAGATGTTTTTGATATCCCAGTTTTGTTCTGTTTCAGATTTAAAAATAAAGAGGTTTTGTTCCAATAAAACTCCCAGACCTTTGATGGAGGTGGTGGCAGAGGGGAAGAAGATGCCTTCTTGTTGGGATGAATATTGCTTTATTTCACTTCAGTCTTGGTTCACGTGCATCTTTTGTTCAAATCCCTCCCTTCTTCACATCACACACACACACACACACACACACACACACACACACACACACGCACCCCTTAGCATACTGTCAAAAGCAGAACCAACTAGTTTTCCCACTGGACGGGTACCTCCCTACAATGGTCTCTAAACCAGAGGAGTGATTATCTTTGTTGGAGAGAAGCCTGTATAACTTTGTCCTACTACATTTTTGAGAGATGAACTAGCCAAAGCCGGGCTGCATGGGGTCACAGTCAAGAAGGGTCAGAATGGCAGGTGTCAGGGAGGCTAGCAACCATCAGCCATCCTCACCTGAGGGTGGACACCTTCCCCATGACCAGGAAGTGGGGTTGATGCCACCGAGAGAGTGCTTCTTCTGTGCCTTGAAGTCTGGGGCCTGCGGCCAATCACGTCGCCTCTGGAAGCGTTAGTTTCCCGTCCATCACTAAAGATTTCTAGGAGCTCTTCCAGCTCTCCAGTTCCACGCTTCCTTGAATACCAAGGTGGTGATGCAACAAAAATCACCTGCTGGGAACGGAGCTGGAGGCCAGGTAAGCTAACTTGAGTGCATGAAGGCAGTAGGCTCATGCAGATCCGAAGGCAAAGGGTAACATTCTTTGGGACCGGGGAGTGAGCTGGTGAAGGCGTGGAGAAGATGCCAGGTCAACAGAACAACGTGGAGTCGGTGAGGAGGACCCTTCGTAATTACCTCTCCTCTGGCTTTGGATCTCTGCATCTTACCCTCCCGCCGTGTTCCAGAGCCCGGCCACCCCCCCACTAACAAAGTAAAGGACCGTGGAGTGATGTGTATGGGAGCGAGGACACTTCCAAGTAGGGTGAGTGATTCAAGTTGAGGCAGTCACTGTGGACAGTGAGGCGGCTTCCACTAAGCAGAGCAAAGTCAGGAAAGATGGATTTCAGAGCACAGAGTGAATGCTGCAGACCCATTCCTGTAGAGAAAATGGGGAGATGCTGGGGAGAGGCACAGAACACATGGATCACACGGTGTCCTCACGGCAGCAGGCAATGGCAACTCGGCTAAGCGTGCGCGTGTGTGCGTGCTTTCCCCAATGGGGCAGCATCTCCACGAACAAGGATCCTCCCACCTCCCCACACGACTCTCCGTTCTGACTATTCTGATGATCAGGTAGCTGTTCCCTCCGAGAGCTGAACTCTGGCTGCCGATAGCACTGGGCACCGGTCCTCGCTGTGCTTCCCGGGCTGCAGAGGCTCGCGCTCCCTCTCTGACTGAGGAGAGCGGGTAGGCATGCACCTTCGGAGCCTCTCATGTCCTTTGTAACCCGTTTCCCTTAACGGTCTGCTGTCCCAGTCCTTCCCCTCCTTTCACCAGAAGTGTCATCACCTACAGCTGGCCTTCCTCAGAGGTCCTTTGTCGCCTCAGTTCTGTCTTTGTGGGTGTGTCTGCCCCGGGCTCGTTGCTGGGGTTGCCGGTCCTTGTTTGGTTCTTTGATGACATAGTAAGAAATGTTTACATGCGGACACACGCGGGCTTGGCCTGTGGGTCACGCAGTGAGGCCCACCTCTCGGTCTGCGAGGTGGGCGCTGCTGGAGAGTTGGTGAGGTCTCAGGTGCCCACAGCTTTCTTCTCAAAGAGTTCATGGTCACCCATGGCTCTGGCACCGCCCAGCAGAGGCCGGCCCTCCTTCACGTGCTTGTTCACATCCTCCTCACATGACAGCCACTTCAGGTCCCTGGTGCAGCCTTAGACTCTGGGAAGAAGACGCGGAAGGCCTTATTAAAGGCGAATTTGTCAATATATTGCTCAATATATTAGGTGGCTTAACAGAGTAGCAAGACCATGGACTTGGAATCAGGACGGACTGAGTTTGGACTGTGATTCTGCCCCTCACTCTCTAGTGACCTTTGGCTTTGGGAGATTAAATCGGACAATGATGTTGCCATGTCTGCCCCCCTTTTCCTGGAAACCCCTTTTTCCTGGACCTCTGAATAACTAGGTTACCATCCTACACTTTCCCTGGAAACCGATCCTACATTGTACTTCCCGAGACTCTTTGGAAACCTCAAAGCTACACGTTTTCACGTTCTCATTTGAAATACGGTTTCCTGGCTAAGAAATACATCCTGCCATCCAGGACACCGGCCTCTTTGTGTGCTTCCTCACTGGTGTAAGGACTGACTCTGGACCCCTCGGCGACAGGGATTTGTCTTCTCTGGGCACATCGTCGGTCTAGCTGCCCCACTGCGCACGTCACCAACTCCCGCATTCAAGAACCTGGGTCACTCTCATGACTGTGAATGAGCTGCAGTGGATTCAACGGAAGGTTGATGGGCATCTGGCTGGGGCTGAGCTGGTGCTGCGGAATTCTCTGAGTTCTTGCAAGTGAAGAAAGCAAGCCAATGCACTTTTTGATAATGTTGAAAATTGGGAAAAGACCACAAAATATTTTAGTTTAATATTTTTTTGGTCAAAAAGGGTTTATCGTTTCATGCATATAGCGTCTTGTGTACATACCAAGCACTGTTCCATGTCGCCCAGTGTTCTGCCTTCGTAGCGCAGAGACCAAACCAGACAAAACCAAGATGGTGATCTGCCACCAGCCACAACCGAACTGGTACCCAGTGTCGTCCAAGACTGCAGCACGTGGGCGAGGAGCACTTGGTCACCTTCCCGTGGTGTCGGCTCTGTGCTAGTTCCTCCTCTCCGCCCCGTGGTCGAATGTGGTAGAGAAGACAGACACTCTAGAACCCCGTTCATCCAGCTCAAATCTTTCTCTGCTGTATGAGTTCGGGCAAGTAATGCAGTCTCTGTGTCTGAGTTGCCTCAGCTACAAAAATGGGATTAATAATATTGTGAGAATTAAGTGTAATATGTCTAAGATGCTTTGAATAGTGCCTGGTGTGTGTTCACTTATGAGACTACCATTATGGGAAAATGGTAAAAAAACAAAAAAACTCTGATAAAGTGCCGAAGCTCAGAAGGCATCACTGGCTTCCATTCCACAACTGAATTCCTCTCATTACAGAACCCTTCTTTCTTATTTTTATTAATTAAACAACATTACTGATAATTAAGAACTGTCTTAGGTGAACAAAGGCAGTTAATTCTAGCAAGGTCTGTGCTCCCAGCACGCAGAATTTGTCTCCTTGTAAGTGGCACATGTTGGTCCAATTTGCCACGCGGAACGGTGTGGGAGGAACTCGCTCCCTTTCCTGCAAGGCTGCAGCCCTCGGGGGAGCATGGCTTCCACTCTTTAGCTTGTGTTTTCAGATGAAACAGGGGCAACTCCTTTGACTTGCTCCTGATGCGGTGGGTGATTGGGGCTGTGTTCCTGGGATGCACTTGAACCAAGGTCACCCTGGGGCTCCTGCCCCATTCTGGGCAGTCCTCCAAGTTCTACTTGATTTCACTCTTGACCTTCTTGCACCTGCTCTAGAATTAGCTTTCTCACTCTGTTCTTTTCATAGGACTTTAGTTCAAGTCCATTCTCCAGCTCTTTCCGCTCCTGCTTGCTTTGGTAACATCCTGCCATGGGACCCTACTCAGACCCGACCCCAGTGTCCTCACCTCAACTTCCAGGCTGGGCTCTCTCCTAATTAGCAAGGGGGCTCAGTAAGCTTCCTGATGTCAATGACTCCAAGGTGCCTGATGGTGAGATGCACCAATAACTTACGAGCCACAAAAAAAGCGTGGCCACATGAACACGGCTTCATTCTTTCTTCTCTCTTTGAATTTTTATTTGGACTTAACATCCAAGTCCCATCATGCGGCAAAAGCTTATTTTGGACCGGTTTCCACGTGCATGCCCATCAGGTGTTTTTAGGGTCGACCAGTGTGGTTGGTGAGGTGGGGCTCCTGGACTTCGTCAGCCGGAGACCACCCTCTCAGTGTCCGAGAGGCGTGTCGCCTTCAGGCAGACGGGCGTGGTACTTGTAGCTCATGAGGCTCGGTGTTTGGGGTTCCGCGCTGGCACGAGCCCCATTCTTTTTCTGTGCAGATGATGACATCACAGGACCCAGTCATGAGACAAGAGATCCAGGACTGCGCAGGGAAATGCGTGAAGACACTGGCCAAGCATCGAATGAACAACAACCCTCCCTTTTTGGATTGTTATATTTGTCAGCTTTTTAAAGTGTATAATTTGTCATGATTTAGTCCCTCAATAAATATACACTATTATGCCTAATTTTTACTTATAGTTTTGTAGTCTTTTTCCTAGAGAGGGTTCTGCAATCACATAAATCTAGGGACCCGTACAACCTCGATTGGCCCCATCCTTAGCTACCATTTTTTTGGCTTAAATTTAAATCTGGTGGCACCACCTGGCCACCGGTCATATATGTGCCATCACAGTGATTTGCTTCTATTTACGGCACCTGCTGGGAATTATCTGAGGCATGATGAAGGGCACATGGCTTCATTAGCACTTCCTGTTTGACTGAGCTCAGTTCTGGTTTTTCCTTAATGGAATCACCTGTTGTTGGAAGTGCCACAGCTTCTGTCCCAAGCCAGCTGGAGACTTCCAGTGTATTGCTGTTCAGCCTGGCATATGGACTGGTTACACCAGCCTTCTAGTTCCTTCCATGTATTCCCACAGATCAGGGCATTTCCCCCCACTGGCTGTAGTTGACATATGATAGCCAATCATTTTTAACTTCTTATTGTTAATAATTTATAGAAAAGTAGCAAATCTGATGGGCTACAGAAGGTTAAATCAAATTGATATGGGTTAATGCAATGTTAGGTAATTGTCATACAAGAACATTGGAAAATAGTGAGGCAAGGTAGCAGAAGTTTTGGCAAGACAGTGACTCGAGTATTGGGATATGAAGTCTAGGTTGGATATGGTGTGAAAACAGGCGTGGTCTTTGAAAGGGAGAGAAGGAGTGGGGGGGCTTGTGAGGAGGGAGAAGCGAGGCCTGGCCGGGTAGCTCAGCTGGTTAGAGCATCTTCCCGAAGCGCCAAGGTCGTGGGTTTGATCCCGGGTCGGGGCACACATGAGAATCAACTGATGAACGCATCAGCGAGTGGAACAACAACATATTGCTACCCCCCTCCCTCCTTCTCTCCCTTCTCTCTCTCTAAAATCAATAATAATAAAAAAAGAGCAGGCAAAGTGAGAGCAACCGAAGGGGAAAACCAGCAGGAAGGGAGCTTGAGTCTGAATCACGACGTCATAACTGGAATGACGTGTGGCCGCAGGTCCCGATATGGCTGTGGGAGTGGGTAGGTTCAGTGGGGCGGGGAGAAAGCCTGGGAGATGGGGAGGGCGTGACTGCAGGGACGCAGAGGTCCTTCTGAGTGACGGAGGTATGTCAGCAGGGTGCAGAGAGGGGAACTAGGAACCAGTCCTTTTTTTTTTGTTTTTGTTTTTCAATTTCAGTTGACATTCAATATTATTTTACATTCGCCTCAAGTGGACAGGACAGTGGTTAGGGATTTAGATAATACACAGAATGATCCCCCCGATGAGCCCACCTGACTCCTGCATACTTATTACAGTATTTGAATTGTGCACTTTAAACAAGTGACCTGTATGGTAGGTGAATTGCATCTCAATAAAGCTATTAAAATATTCATGACCACTTACTAGGTGCCAGGCTTGGTTCTAAGCATGTTACCCATACTAATTCATTTTAGCTTCGCTGTGACCCCATGAGGTTGGCCCTGTCATAGGAATTTTTCCTCCTCTTTGCAGTGGAGGAAACTGAGGCGGAGTTGCCGAAGGCACCAGTCTTACCCGCTTGCAGCCCATGAGGAAAGCGAGGCACAGCGTTCAGGTGCCGTGTCTGAGCTCACACGTGGAGCACACGAGGGAGGTGGAGGCGGAACTGTGGCCGTGTGCCAACCCCCGTCCTGGCCACTCACTGTGCTGCTCTCACAGTGACAGAAAGGGTCCTTGTCCCTAGGGAGTGACCAGCTACCTCTACACCTAAAAGAGAAGGACACCTAGGAAGCACTGTCTGGGACCGTCTCCATGTCTCCTCGCTGAGACCGCAACCAGGGCTCCAACACGACATGTCATTCTATCGCCCACTTGCCACCCAGGCTTGGCTAGAAGCAATTCCAGTGACTGGTATTTGTTTGAGCCTGGAGACCCCATGCTGCTCGGCAGCAGTGGGCATGGGTTCCCCTTTCTCGCACCTGGCCTGTGGTTTCCTCAGGCGACCACGAGTGATCACTTTTTGACTATTCATTTTAAACATTTTTTGGCCACACAGAGCATTAGAGAAAACACATATATACATCAGTTAGATTTAATATTTATAAATAAGTTGTCAAATTTGTTTGTTTCTAAGTACAAACAGACAAAATGGCTTCTCACCCTAAATACAGAACTATGCCTATTTAACAAAATGATGTTTTCTTACATGAGCACAATGCCACCTAAAAATTTAACTTTAATTCCCTAATACTAGCCAATCACAGGTCATACTTTAATCAGCCACGTCATTGGGGGGCACCAAGAGCACCCAGTGCCCCACCTGTTAACGTGACCTCTATTTTCATCGCCTTCATCAACAAACAAGCAACATGACAAATCCCAAATTTCACGGGACCCACCCCTCCCTCATTGCCCCAAAGCTCTTTCAACTGCAATAACTTCTGCTCGTGATTTTGTGCTAGAGTCCCAGGCTGGGCAGGACAGACGATTCTGTTTGACTTCAGCAGAAAAGGAACGTATGCAAATAGGAGCTCATTCCCAGCCGGTCCCCCTCAAGGATGAGAGAGGCTGTACACTCAGGTGACGAGGAGGAGCAGGCAGAACTGAGGTGAAGGGGGGGCCTGGGGCGCTTGCTGCCCTTCACCTGCAAACCCTTCTTAACAATGACAACGTGGGGCTAATGCTTAGACCTCTGCCTTGCTCTCAGGAAGAAATGGGCAAAGGTTGGATATCTGGATTTTTAATATGAGAAGAGAAATTTAATCCTTTGCCAACCAAATTGGACATTACTGAAGTCTAAACCCAGCCCGGGAACCCCCCAACCCTGTTTGGAACTTCTGATTCGCCATCAGGAAGGTCGTTAGGAAAATGGTGGAACAGGGAAGGGTGAATTAGAAGACAGTTGTCCCCAAATAGGTGGCGTTTGAATGAGGAGCTATTCTCTCTTTTTGACCAACGGATTTCAGAGCAGATGGGGAAATGTGTTAGGAGCAGGGACTGAGCAGTCTGGTCCTTCGGGTTGTCACCATGCAGACTCCATTCTGCATCGCAGTCCTTCCAGTGTCCTTCCAGCGTCCTTCCACGGGGAGGGGGGTCGGTGCTGCAAGGGTTCACGGGCCTCTCCAAGCCCCTTTTCGCAGACACCCAAAAGGCTTCTCCATGGTCCTGCATTGCATGGCTTCCTGCATTCTGAAGTTAGACAAGTTACCCGGTAGCACGTTGCAATTTTCACGAAAAGCACCCCTGTGAGCCCTGAACATCTTCTCTTTCTTTCTGTCCCTTTAAACTAATCAAGTTTGGTTATGGACTGATTCAACCCCGTGGGCTTTTTCAGACATTATTTGGGTGCCCCAGGGCTGCCGGGGAGGTGAGACGGAGGTGCCTAGAGCCCCAAGCCCTCTGTCCTCTCTCTGCTCTGAGCTGTTTCCTGTTTTTTTGTTCTTCTCTGTGATTTGACTTGATGCCACATGAGTTTAAACAAAATATTTGAACACCATGCATCTCCAACATCATTGTTTGGCTGTGAAACCTTCCCAGAGGACTTTGCGTAATTCCAAATATCTCATGGCCCCAAAGGGCCCTTCCCATTCGAACATTTCCTCCCACACAGTTTGGCCCTTGTGCGTTAAACTCCAATTAATTATGTAATTCCATTTCACAAAGGAAAGAGAGACAATATATTTTTTGCTATTTGTACTGCAATCGCAAGGGGCTATGACTAGTACCAAGAAAAACCCAGAACGGCTCTACACTCTTCCTTAGGAATTTGAAAAAATAAGCACGGAGCATGGGATGATGGATCGTCAAGCATGCAAGTTTTAACGAAGGAAGAAAGAGAGGCAACAGAGCTGGGGACCGTCTGGCTTTATTTTCTGTCATCGCAGTGGCTTTGAGCTAGGACACACGAGGAGGAATCCTGAGCCATTCAAGCTGGGCGTTCAGCGAGGTCACTGTAACCCTGAGGAAGCATCATTTCCCTTTGAAACTCCTCCCACCGAAGCCAGGTGCTCCACGGACGAGATTTCCCTGCAGATCCCCTACGGGAAAGGTCGGTGTGCTTTCCTCATGGGCCAGTTCGGTTATTTGAACAACCTGGTTTCTTTTTGTCCTTCATCAACAGTCCTTGTTCGTTTGCATCACAGACGATGCCATTTTGACACCAGGCAAAATAAACCAGTCAGAGGAAGACAAATAGCATATGGTCTTACTTATATGTGGAATCTAATGAACAAAAAAACCTGATAAACAAAATAGAAGCAGAGGCACAGATTCATGGAACAGACTGACAGCTGTTGGGGGGGGGGGCTGGATGAAAGGAGGCGAAGGGATCAGCCGAAGAACATACATGCATTGCCACCGACATGGATGGCAGTGTGGTGATGGCCCCAGGAAGGGGGTGGGGGACGAGTGCAGGCAGGCAAAGTGGGGGAAAATGGGGACATCTCTAACAGTGTCCACAATACAAAATAATAAAGAATAAAAATTTTGAAAAATGTGATTAACCGGGAAAGAAAAAAAAGAAAATGCCATTATCCAAATATTAATGATTTGGTTTGTTTCTATTAATTCTGAATTTTAAATATTTAAATTGAAAAAAGTACAATGGTTGAAAATAGATGCTATAGCGTGTTGTATGGGTATGTGTGATTTACCTGTAATTCAATGCTTTAGAACACTTGCTACTACTGAAATACACAGACAATAAAGAACTATCGACTCATCGATCGCTGATGAGATTTCTGTGCCGCCCCTGGAGTCGGACCCTCAGTTCTCTGCATCGTTCAGCCTGCACGGCAGCCCTGGGTGAGCCACTGACTGGTCCCTCTTCGCTCAGCAGTCTGGTTCTCCTGCGCGCCACACTTTAGTAAAGCACGTTTACTTGTTATATTGGCATCGCTTTGAGAGTGGCTGATCGTAAAAATGATCCATTGGGGGCCATTTTGTTGTCTTCCGGTGTTTTTATTCCCAAGTAAGCACAATTCTACAACATTTCTATATTCAATCAGGGCATTTGTGGAGCCAGCTTTCTTTACATCATCGATGAGTCTGCGTTTGGGGACAATTATTCATAAGCCCCTTGATGTTGGGAGCCCAGGTTTGATACCCGAGGGGGGCCACACAGAGTCTGGTTCAAGGTTCACTTTTGGTCACCGGGGTGTGCGGAGTGAGCTGTGTGGTGTGCAAAACGTCACCAACAGGAGATTTTCCTGGTCTTCTTGGTTCAAAGAGATGGGCAGGAAGCATGAACTGGTCGGCAGGCAGAACTAGAGCCGGGGAGTACAGAGGCCAGGCAGGACCTGGACCCAGGAACCCTTGGAGGGGGGTGGAAAGGGAAGAAGCCAAAACTGAGAGGAGCTGGCAGAGGGGACTGGGGCTGCGATGGAGCCGGAGAACCCAGGAGCCTCGTTCCTGATGAGACTGAGGACCAGGACCGGCCGGGAGCCAGGGCCCAAAGCTCTCCGGTGCTCCCGGGGTGGGGGGCGGGGGACGGGGGAGGCAGGACTAGGGCAGCCCAGAGGAGGGGCGCACAGGAGGAAGACTGGGTCTGTGGGGAGGGGTGGGGGTGACAGAGAAGTGAGAGCGACCCTGGAGAGGGGCCCAGGGGAGAGCGGATCTTCGGGTGCCCCTGCAGCTGCAGTCCTTCCTCATCCTCACGCCTGTCTGTCCCCACGCCCAGCGGCTCCCAGCTCCCCGCAGGGCCTCCGACAAATGCAACCCTCAGGCCTGGTTTCTGTTTCTGTCTCCAGACCAGCTGCTCTCACTGGCTTTCTCCCTTTACCCTCTGCTCTCTCTCCTTTGACCAGGCCACAAAATACAACCAATACGCCATTCGTGTTGTTAGTTACCATCGTAGATGCCATAGCAGAGAACATGACACTATGAGACCCAGAAAGCTGCGTGAAAACCAGCAGCCGAAAACACAGGCTGGATCCAGGAAGATGGCGGAGGGAAGACCACACGGAGAAGGAAGGAGGGCCATTCGGAGAGGGTGCCTGACGGAGTGAACCACCGAGCTTCCGAGGAGCCAGACACCAGTCCGGCATCTCCCTGAGTGTTAATTCTCACCTGAAATGGCGCTGGAAGGCAGACGTTATTATCTCCATCTTCAAGTAAGGAAACTGAGACTCGCAAAGGTGAAGGAATTTGCCCAAGTTCACACTGCTCGGTGGCCAAACCGATAGTTAAGTCTGAGTGTGTAGCCTTCTTTCTGTGTCTTCTTAGAAGGAACCTCTGGATTGGAAACAGCCACGCGCTTCTGCACCCATTGCCGCCCGCCCTCTCCCTGTGCCCCGCACCCTGCACCCCGAGACTGCTGAAGGCACAGCTTTCAACAGCTGCATGCACTGACTGCTGGCCGTGCTCTGGACACCTCTAGAAGCTTCCTTTCTTGACACATTCCCTCCTCCAGTACTTTAATATTACAAATGGAATAGCACAAATGAATAAAACTGTTTTTGGTGGAATATAATGTGACTCAAGCAGCTCTTGTAATTGGCCTTGACAGCAGGACCAGCTGCTTCCTGGCTGGAGCTGATAAGATTCTTCATTGCCCTGCAGACACAGAAGTCCCTCTGCCCTGCCTCTGGCTACCTGCTGTCACCAGGAAGGGCATGTGCAGATGTCCTAGCTCCCACGCTGGCGGGGTCAGCACTTTGTATGCTGCTAGGAAACTGCCAAATGCTGTGGAAAGGATTTCTGTGCCTGATGCAAGAAGCTGTTGACTCCCGGGGCCCAGACCTTTCTGGTCTCACGAAGAACAAGTGATCCTTGGCTGCCGTCGGTGCACCAGAAAGTCCTAAGAAATTATGCAGAATCTGATTTTGAAGGTCCCCATGGTCATGCAAGAACAGCCAAGTGCTGACACTGTGTATGGAAGGAAGGCAGGCCTGGGATAAAAGACCTCGCTGTGCATCCCAGTGTTGTCTGGCCCACCTTCTGAGCTGTGTTGGTGTGGGGCATGGGCTTTGCCGGCCAAGGTGTTCAGCCAGCAGGTGAGGTGGTGCTGTGGGTCCCACTGGCCTCACAGGCTTGTAACTTTCTTCCCCATGGACTGACTTCTTAGTCTTCTGATCTTATCCATTTAGGATACAGTCATGCATTCACTGAGCAATGGAAGGTGAGCACCCACTATGTGCTGGGCTCGGGGTAGGGACAGCGAACACAGTGCGAAGCAGAAACACACACACTCTTATACTTAGTGATCTTACAGTTCAGGAAAAGGAAAACAAGCATTGCAAAACTGCCTAATTTCTGCCCGCGAGTGATTCGGGAGAAATGACCTGGTTTCGAGGGCATGCTGCAGAGCTGGGCAGAGCGCCCCAGGCACTGCTGTGAGAAAACGGGAGGCTTCACAGCCCCTGCGCTGCACCCCCCTGCCCCCGCCCCAGCCTCGTCCCCCACACGGAGACTGCCTGAAGCCAGGCTGGGACAGGCCGACAGGCGAGTGCACGCAGCCAGCAGCCTGCTTGGGTCTTGCTCCAGAGGCTGCAGCATGCTTCAGCGAAGCAAGGAGGAACCCTTTCCTGAGCAGACGCAGCCTCGATCCAGAGACACCCACTCCATCTCTGCAGGTCCCCCCTGGACACCTGGCTTGGCTCAGCTCAGCCAGCAGCCAATCCCTCGATTTCTTTCGGCCTCTTATTTCCTCAGGGCCTGCTGAGCTGCTCCCACCATGGGCTGTCTTCCTCTCCACATCCCCACTCTCAGCCTCACCACTCCAGCCTCCTCTTATGTCACCCTGGCCCCCACCGTTCCTCTCTCCTCTGCTGTTGGCCTTTACACATCTTCTGAGACGCCCCAGGTCCCTGCTGAGGCCACAGGCAGAGCGACGAGAGCCATCCCTGGGCTGTGGGCCCCTACAGTTACAGGGAGAAATGTGGGGAGCACACTAGCATTGTGCGGGGTGTTCCCACCAGATGCTAACATCTGGGTACTGAATCACTGAGGACGGGATCTGCCCAAATCTGCCCCTCCGTGGGCTGCTTTACCAAGGAAGTACATACCCTGGGGGGTTTTTGGTAAAAGGTCTGTGGTTTTCTCCTTTTTCTGTGTTTCACGCACGCAGGCTGGGAGAGGTGTGATGCGTAAGCAGAAAGTGAATTTAATGGGAGAGTTGGGCTCTGTTTCCAGGGCAACATTCATTCAGTCCCTTCCAGGTGGAAGCCACGCTGGTGGCCTTTGTTTCTGCAGGCTCCGCTCTGTGGGGTGAAGGGCGTGCTGAGCGCCCTGCACGCAGTGCTGCGGGGAAGGATTCTGGGGCGTCAGCCTCGTCACCCCTGTCACTCAGCTCCACACAGCCTCATGGGCATCACGATGATATTCATCCTCTTTGCTGAGGAAACAGGCACAGAGAATATTTAATGTTTGTTGTGACGTGGTACACCAGCCTGCACGTCAGCAGAGCAGAATCACCATGGGAGGCCAGGATGAGGGGTTCAGTGGCTTAGGAACAATAGTGGCTGGAAGGTCAGGGTCAAAGCAGACAGCCGTCCTGTAGTTTGGCATTCAGGGCTGAGTCCTGGTACACAGGATTGGTAACTACATCACACACATGACTACGTGTCCTTACCCCTCATGTCTATTTTGAACACGTCACAAATACTAGGGTGGGCTGCACTTAGAGCCCTGGAAGACACAGCAAATCCTGGGTTTATCCACTTGAATAATTTATACTCTAAATAATTTGCATGTGGTGAAATTTGGTGCATTTTCTGCACAGAAATTTCACGGAGGGGATTTCATGGAGGGCTTCTGCTAGGAGGCTTCGCAGTGTTGTGCTGAGTGTGGGGGTAGCCAGGGACGGGAGGGGTGGCAGTCCTAGGGGCTGATGGCCAGGGGGTTACATTGGGCTCCGCCCCTTCCTAGCCATGAGGTTGGGGAGAGCCGTTTTCTGTTTTCTCCTCCCAGCCAAGGTCACGCTGGGAGTTTGGGCCGGGAGCAGTGGCTCCGTGAGGACACCGCGTGCAGCACAAAGGACTGTGCTGAGAGCCCCCGTGGTGGGTGCTCATGGTGGGTCTCACATTCAACTGCTGCCTGCTTCTTAGAGAGAGGGCCGCGAGTCCTTGAGAAAAACCTCACTAGGACTCACAAAATAGGATTCCCCCCCACCAAACAACGGGTAATTCCATGAGAATTTGTCCCTATGCTGTAGCTGCTGCTTTAACCGGTGAACATTTTACATGTATGTGGGAGCACTCCAAAGTCAGAGTCCCAGAACTCCGTTCCGCAGCACCATCTCCAGGGTGCCCTGCATGTCTGCTCATGCTGGAGAACTGGGGGTGGGGGAGCCTGAGACCGCTGGGGAAAGCAGGGGCAGGAGGCGGTGATGGAGGCAGAGGAGGGGGTCAAGAAGAGATCCGGACCATGGCACTGCATTCGGACGGGACCCACGTTCCTCCGACCGCCCCTCTCTCTGCCAGGTTTGCTCATTCCCAGTAACTGGAGACCGTGCTTGAGACTGAGTCTCCTTTATCCTCAGTCTCCAAGAGCCACTAGGGAAACGTGACCCCAGCGTGTGAAGTTACTCTCAGGTTATTATGTAGCCCTGCGGCGCAGAAAGCGTGCAGATGTGCGGCCCTGGTGACCTGCCCTGGCCCAGGGATCTCTTCCATGTGGGGGTGGAGGCACGAAGAAAGAATTTTCTATTCACCCTTAAGGTTAAGCTCCGGGGGGGAAAAAAAACCCACAAGAGACTAAATCCCTGTGTTTATCTGTCTTTTGTAAACATTAACCTTGCAATTTTAGAAAATTAGAGGGCACAGTATTCATTAGAATAGTGTCAAGACTTAAGACTAAAGTCAACTCATATCCAGAGGAGAAAGAACAACACCACAAATTCTCCTTCAGTTTCTGAGGACAAATGTGACTTTACTGAAGTCATGCTTCTTGCGCATCCCTCCTCCTCCGGCCCAGCCCCATTCTCACATTCCTGAGGGACATGGGGGCACATGGGACATTCTGGCCAAACGCAGGCTGCCCCTTCTCTGGGAGAAATTCCGTCCTCACTACCGACACTCGAGAAGGCACCGCCCTCTGCAGACATCGCCCAGCCATTTCCCATCTCAGACGCCCCCCTTTATTCTTCAGCGACACTAAACTTCTGAGGGTGCTGTCATGTCCGGCCCTTAGCGCAGGCAGATGCATCCACCTTGAACTTGAATGTGTTCCTCATCTTCTCCTACTCTCACTCGCAATGGGTCTTTTTGGGAATTCTCGTTCCCTCCTTGGGACACTCTCCCAGACAGACCCAACACCATCCTCTGGACCCCACCAGACATGGCTCAGCCCTCATGGTTGGCACCCGTCCCCTGGAATCCATTGTATAAAAGTGGGGTGTGTGTGTATTTTTTCTGTTTCCCCCCATACATTATGATTCATCACGCTAACCTTCAGGAAGGGGACCAGCTATTATGCATCTTTGCTTCCCTAGGCCCTACAATAGTTTTAGAGACAGTTAATAAAAGCTCCTTGTAGGCCTGACGGAAGGAGCAACATCCTGGCCTCTTTTACCACCTTCCTACCTGGTCCTGGGCACCGAAGAGGGGCACCTCCCCCGAAAGTCTCCTTCTCTTTTCTCCTTGGAGCCCCCAGAGCCTTCCCTCTTTCTCTCTTCTCCCTCCTGCCCTGGTCACCGCTGGGGGTTCCTGAGACTCTAAGTGGATTTTTCTAAGGCCAAATGGAGAGCGGCCAAGAGTCCAGAAAGCCCACAGGCCAAGGTCCCCCTCTGCCCACCATCAAGAGTTCACTAACAGATTTGGGTTCCCTTCCAACATCCTTTCATGCTCCCGCTCAGCCAAGTCTGGGAGCTGTGAGGACTTCGAGAGGAGCCAGGAGAGCAGACAGAGTCTTTAGTGCCCACTCAGTCCAGGGTCGGGCATGATTTCAGTACCTTCGAAGCTTTCCTGTGTTAGTTTCTTACTTGGTAGGAGCTGCCTGTCCATACATTCTTCTGTCCTTCCCTACCACCTGTCGCGAGTGTCCACAGTCTTGACCAAGCCAGGTTGACTTGGTGAAATCCAAACACCGCTGTCCTCACTAATGGCCAGTAACGGGGACTTAGCTTCAGCCTATTAGATAAGCAGTTAATGGCAGTATACTATTGGTGCCAAACTGGGGCTGATCAATCCCCCTGCTCTCTGCTTTTCCCTGGTACCCGTGACATTTATGGGATGGAATCCTACAGCAAACATGTGGCTTCTTTATTTCTGGATTTGTAGCAGTCGGTGACAGTGAAATGCAAGGACACAGAGAAAGGACCTTACTAGTCAGCGTGGAGACATCATGAGGGAAGGAAGAGGAAGGAAGGCGTTCAGATTTTTGTGTTTTTCCTGTTTCCCTCTAAGTAAGGAGTGTCACGTTGCTGAGTCAGGAAGCTGCAGTTCCCCCGTGGGCCTGACCGGGACTTCAAACATGGCAAGCTGTGTGAAGAGCAACATACGAGGATCACAGGGACCAAGAGCTGGTGTAAGCAGCTTCCTCCTGGTCTCTGTGACGGCCATGATGAGGACAATGACAGTCACTGACATTTATTGGCACTACTGTCCTCAGAGCTTTACTGGCGTTCTCTCCTCTAAGTTGGGAACTCGTAGGTCTGATGTATTATGATCTCCAGGCGAAGAGGCTGAGACTCATTGGTTCTGCAGCCTGTCCGAGCAGATGGCTGGTGCGTGTCAGAGGCAATAACAGGGGTGGCATCAAGTACTCCGGGACAGGCGGGAGACTAGAAGGGACAGGCGGGAGACTAGAAGACCCATAGTTATGCAAAAGATACAATGAGGATGATCATTTGCACAAAAAGATGCAACACTGTTACTTTAAGGAAGATGCTCTCCAGTAAGATACAAATTATCAATTGTTGTAAGATTCACATCACATACTTTTTTTTAAAACAAAAGCACATAAAGCAAAACATGCCTGGGTATTAGTATTGGCCGAAGACCCAGTTTCATGAGATTTGTATCCTGAAGCCATCTTGAGATTGTTGCTCTGTTTATAGGCAATGTTTTGCTTTATTGTGATAATTCAGCTAAATCATTCTGACATTCTTCTAGGTTTCCTTTGAATAGTCTATAGTTTGGACTTGCCAGAATATTTATCTGTATCTTGTAGCAATTGCAATATGTTTCTTATTTCTCTTCTTTAAACAAATAAATGCCTTGTGATGGTTATCATACTGGGACGTAAGTTTTACCCAATTAAGGATCTGCATGTGACACTGTAATTCTATGAGTTGCCTGGATTTCATCTCTGTGCTGGGCCACCTACCTACTCACATTTGGGTCTGATAGATGGTTACGGAGCCCTCTTATGTGCTTCTCCTTACGCTGCCTTACCCCATCCTCATGCCACCCCAGTTTTACCAAAGCAATCTGGCAGATGGGAACCGTAGGCTCAGAGAGGGTAGTGCCTGGCACAGGATGCCTCGGCAACATCGGCTGCCGAGGTTCCAACTCAGATCTTACAACTGGCACCAAGAAGGGTGCTTTTCATCACACCGGAGCCTCTTCCCAGTTTTCCAACAGATGTGTCTCTTCTTATTTACCTTGAAACAAGTCAGTGACTGGCTCATGGGCCTTTAGAAAATAATCCTGTGCCCACAGACCAGAGGCTGGGTTGATACCCAGCATTTATCTCCGCCCTGATACTGGGCCTGTCCGACTCGGTGTCTGAGTGTGGAATTAGGGGACTGCTGGGGTTCTAGCAGAGAACGGATTTAGGGGCGGAAGGCTTTGTCGCAGCTCAGGCCCCTGATCCCTCTGAGCCCCACAATTATCCCTCTGAGTAATTGCTCTGTGCCCTTTGGTGGAGAAACACAGTAGCCAAATTGAAATAAGCTATTTGTGTAAATGATGGTGGAACTTTTTAAAAGGTTTATTTTTAACTTTTATTTTTTGAAGAGAACACATTTAAGAAGATTGTCTAATACTGGGGCCCACGTTGAACTGAACTGAACATCTACCCAACCAGAAACAGTAAAATCATGTCAAAATCTTGTCCTTTCTCTCTCCTTTTCAGAGTCTCCAGGACCCAACCCTCTGTGGGCAATGCCCCCGCGGTGGGTGCCAGAGGGGCTGAGGTCGGGGTGTGAAAGCAGACTCTTTGCAGAGCCCCTCCTGCGCTGCCAGCAGTGACCGGGGACCTTCTTTGAATCCTGGGGCAATTTGATCTGCTATTTGGCAAACAATACAATAGAATGTGCAAATGAACAGCACTTTCTTCTCCTGTATAAGAGTTGCCGGGCAACTGTTTTCTGTTTGGCACACAAACTTGAGGCCCATGTGGTCTTGGCAGGTGTGCATGGTGCATGCGAACAAAGCCAGATTTTGAACTTGATTCCTCCATGGGCCACTTAGCTTTCTTTTTTCTGTGCTGACTTGCGTCCTTCCTGAATTTCACGACTGATCACCAGGCTGGCCAGCTGACAGCCTCGTGGGTCGGGGGGGCACCTGCTGTGCTGTCTCTCACTGTTACAGCAGCACAAGGAACCTGTCGACACCGAGGTGGCCGCTTTCCCAGGACGAAGAGTGCACGCCTTCAGAAGCAGCTCACTGCTGCCCTGGACCTCGGTGAAGGCCCTGGAGTGTCATTCGAGCTGAATTATAAAGTACACGATGTCCTGTGCCCACAGCCCTGAGTCAGTAATTGCGGACATAACCTTGACATTGCATTGGACTCACGGGCTGCCTTTATTATGCATGGAACCCTGCCACATGGGGGCAGTATGTGTGGGGAGGGGACTTTGGACTGGAAGAACCCAAGCACTGTTTGGCCATGGGAAGGTCTTGGTTTGAATGCTGGTCCCACCTCTTTCTTTGTCAGCGACGCAGCCTTGCGCATGTTTCTAAACTTCCTTATCTAGAGCTTCCAACAAGTATTCGGTACCTGCCTCAGAGGCCTGTGTTAAGGACATAAAACCCCCGGGGCGGGTCTTATAAATAATACACATGCAAATAAATGTAAATGATGACAACGATGTTAATTTCTGTCTGATGGAAGGGAAAATGAGATGTGGCAATGAAATAATTTATCAAATGACCTTTCTGTGCTGGAGCTGGGTTCATGAAATATTAAACCAGCATCTGCATGAAGGTTCACGTTCTGCTGGTGAAGGCAGGAGAGTCTGCTGGGTAAATACCATATTAAATATATGCGGCACAAATGGAAAAAAGGAGTCGGGACTGTTCCCGTTTCATTTTTATCTTAAACCTGTTGTCGAGAACCACCCCTGCTAGCAGCAGGCAGAGTTTTCTCTGGCACCAGAAGAAATCTGAAGATGCCTCCTTCTGGACGGGGGGCTGCCTGGCCAAGGGCTGACGGGAGTCACTTTCTTGCTCTGAACCGGTTTCCCATTGAATGAGGGAGAAGGCATCTTCGTTCGCTGGGTCCCTATGAGGACTGCGCAGGACGAGGCACAGGAAACCGCTTCCTAGCCCACGGAATGCTTTAGATCAAGTGTTGCTGCTTCTCTGCGTGTGATTGGTTCCCATGGCTGAAGCGTGGAAGGCCAAAGAAGGTCCTTCATTCCCTGACCACTGTCCGAGGCGTGGCGGTGGAGGTCAGTGTGGGCCCGGCTCTCATTGACCACTGTGGGGCTGAAGGCACTGGGTGAAGTGGGCTGTCCAGTGACCACATGTGGGCGCTTCCCTTATCCTGCCCCCCTCCAGCACTGTCCGCCCTAGCCACAGACAACGGAGCCCCTGGCAGATGGAGCCGCTGGCAGACCGAGCCGAGCCTCGCTCCTCCCTGTGGGCATCTTGGTCTTTTTCCAGGGGAGGCATCTCTCTCCTCAAGGAACTGGGATCCATTTCTTTGTATGGGACTTACATATCTTATTGGGGAAGAAAAAATCTATTTGCAAAGAAAGTCTTACAACAGAAACAAGGAATCAGATGGCGTGATTGCTGCAGAACGGAGGCTCCGATGGTCGGAAACTACCTCACAGACAGGGGGTAAGCATCCTCGGGGTACCTGTTGGCAACTGTGAGTGAAGCGAAGCGTCGGCTGGAGCTGGGAGGATCTTACTTCAACAGTCGGGCCGTTTCTGTTTTGAAAGGAAGAGACCTGGGGCCTGGGGCACGTGAGGCCTCCCACTTTGTAGCCACTCTGTGTCCCACCACATCCCAGGTTTCGGTTTGTGGGATTTTTCGTGTGTGTGTGTGTGTGTTTTAAGCTGTACAATAACATCTTCCTTTCAGTCCATGCATACTCACACTTCAGGGCCTTTGCACATGTCATTTCCCTGTCTTGACAGTCCCCCTACCCCCCGCCACCATTTCATGTCACTGTAGCCTGCTCTGGAGTGACTGACATTGATAACGCTTGGAATTTATCCATCTGTCTGTCTGTCTTTGTCCCCAGACTGAAAGTCTAAAAAGAAGGACCATGTCACCACTGCATATTCTTCATTAAATTCCCTTCTCTCCACCAAGTGCCTGGCTCATTTTAACGTTTGATAAATGTTTGTAAATGAAAAAGTAGATGTAAAGCTATGCCGCCGCTTCAGCGTTTTAACATCTTCATCTCTCCTGGTTAATCAGTACTTTTCCTGCCTCCCTCCATCTTCCCTCCACTCTACCTTCCCTTTCTTTCTTCTCCCTTCCTTCCTTCCTTGGACCCAAATGGGGTCCAATCATTGCATTGCATTGTCATACCTTTTAAGACTATTCCAGTTTGCAGCAGAGCCTGCTCCTCCCTCCATTTCTCTGGTCCTTGGATGTTGAATAAACTCGTTTAGTTGTCCTATAAATTGTACCAAATTCTGAATGTGTCTGTTTATTCTCCTCCTGCCCTGCAAACTGAAGGGGAGACCTAAATCTTGATTAAATTCAGGCTTAACACCCTTTTGGCAAGAATACGTCCCAAGTGGGGCAGGGCGGGGTGTTTTTTATGGCATTACATCATGCAACAGTTGTGTCCTGTCTGGTTGTCTCTTCTGAGATGTGCTACAGTGCACCAGCGGGTTTGCAGGGCGGGGCCTGATCTTCCCATTGCCCAGGTCCCCGACCCCCTTTCTGTAATGGCTTTAGCATCTGCAGACGTTCATTGCCAGAATCAATGATTTCATTAATGGTTGTGAATGGTGACGTTCCAGTTTGATGAATCCTTCTGCATTTACTAACTACAACTCTTCTCAACAGGAAAAACATTCCTCCTCAGCTACAGCTTTTCTGATTATTTGGAAATATAGTCACACAGAACAGATAAGACAAATGCACAGTCCCTAATTTTGTCTACTCCACAATCCTAGAAGCAATGGCAATGGCAAACCCAGGGCCAGGGACATCTATGGTGCTCGGACGGTGGCTTCTACATCACATTCCACCCTGAAAGGAGCCAGGGTTTTCAGGAACAAAGGGCTGACTTCAAGTCTGAGGCTGGGCATGAGCAAGTCAGTGACAAACCCCGTAGTGCCAGGAAGCAAAGACTCTCTCTCTCTAAAAATACAAACAAACAAATAAAAAAAAACAAAACAAAACAAAAAAACGGGGCTGTGACATAAAGATCCCCCAGCAGTGAGCTGAGTCCTGCTCTCGCGGTGCATGATGGGCAATACGAGCGTCAAGCCAGCAGCAACTGCATCTGACCGACTCACATGGACTATATTTCTAAAGCTAGTGAATTAATAATGATACAGACCATAAATAAAAACTGGGGGGAAACTGCAAAACCACCAGCTGAAGCAAAAACAAATCCGTCAGTAGCCACCACAGGAAAGGGGGACACCAGCCCCTGACTCTGAAAATTAGTAAATTGAAGAGAAAGGCTGATTATGTTTTGCAAAGATCACCACGGCCGCTGCATGAAGAGAAGATTGCAGAAGTCAAGGGTGAAAATAAGGAAGAGCCTGTCCCCAGTTCCCTGGAGCTCACAGATCTAGTAGCCACACAACTGCAATCAAGCAGGACATGCAGAACAACAGGACAAGCCAGGGGTCTCCAAAACATGCCAGCAGGAAGCTATTGAGCTACCCCTGGAGGGCCAAGGCAGAGGAGACGGTGGCGGGACCGAGTGCCTCAGTGGGGGTGAGGGGGTCAGAAAGAAAGGGTGATAGGATGCTTCCATCTATGTTCTAAAGGTAGCAATCTGTAGGGGTTTTTTTCTCATAGGGGATTTTTCTGGTTTGGGTTGGAGGGTAATACTGACCACTTGAAATGAGTTGAGACATGTCTCCTCTTATCTTCTGGAACAGTTTGTGTAAAATGGGCATTACTTCTTCAATAAATATTTGGTAGATTTATGCCATGAAATCCTCTGAGCCTGTGGTTTTCTTTGGGGCAGGATTTTTTTATTATACAGTCATTTCCTTCACAGGTAAAAAGCTATTCATGTTCTCTTTTTTCTTGGAGTGGGCTAGGGAGGTTTGCTTTTTTCAAGATTCCCCCCCTATTTTATCTGAGTTATTGAATTATTGACCAAAAGCTGTTTGTATTTTCTCATCATTCTAATGTCTATAGGAACTACAGTGGTGTTTCTTTTCTCATTGCTGGTATTGTCAGGTGGTTTCTCTCTCTGTTTCCTGATCCGTTTGGCTAGAGGTTCATCAGTTTTATTGTTATATCTATTTTCCTATTTCTATTATTTTTATCTTTATCATTCCATCCCATCTACTTACTTTGGGTTTATTTTGCATTATTTTAATCAAAAGAAAAAATCAATAAACAGAAAACAAATATGGCATCCAAAGCACACTAAAATGATCTCTCTTTAGGTGCAGAGTCAGGTGCCGGGCAGAGAGGGCTCCCTCCAAAGCAGTGGCTGGCGGACCCCAGGCACACGCAAGGTGGCAGTGGGAAGACCCAGTGAAGCGGCGGATTATGGAGGGGTGCAGCTCACAAGGCAGCTGGCAGACTGGGCAGTCCCACATTGACATGCAGATAAACCAGGTGAAACTGGGGAGTGAGACAGACTGAGCAACCCAGGGCCCCAGCAGGAGGAAATAAAGCTTCAAAACACTGATTGAAAACACCTGTGGGGTTAAGGTGCTGGGAGAGACTCCCAGCCTCACAGGAGAGTTCACTGGGGAGACCCACAGGGTCCTAGAATGTACACGAGCCCACCCACCGGTAATCAGCACCAGAAGAGCCCAGTTTGCTTCTGAGAAGTGAGGAAGTGACTGAAATCTGGCAGAGACCTGAGCAAGCGCCATTGTTCCCTCTCAGACCCCTCCCCCATGTACAGCGTCAGGATCCAGCAATGTGGGTTGCCCCACCCTGGTGAACACCTAAGGCTCCACCCCTCATATGTAATAGGTGCGTCAAGACAAAAAAAAAAAATGGCCCAAATGAAAGAACAGATCAAAGCTCCAGAAAAAATACAATTAAGAGATGAAGAGAGAGCCAACCTATCAGATGCACAATTCAAAGCACCGGTGATCAGGATGCTCACAGAATTGGTTGATTTTGCTCACAAATTAGATGAACAAATGAAGGCTACAATAAGTGAAATGAAGAAAAATGCACAGGGAACCAATAGTGATAGGAGGAAAACTGGGACTCAAATCAATGGAGTGGACCAGAAGGAAGAAAGAAACATCCAATCAGAAAAGAATGAAGAAACAAGAATTCAAAAAAATGAGGAGAGGCTTAGGAACCTCCAGGACACCTTTAAATGTTCCAACATCTGAATCATAGGGGTGCCAGAAGGAGAAGAGGAAGGGCAACAAGTGGAAAAGTTATTTGAACAGATAATAAAGGAGAACTTCCCCAATCTGGCAAAGGAAATATATTTCCAGGAAGTCCAGGAAGCTCAGAGAATCCCAAAGAAGTTGGACCCAAGGAGGAACACACCAAGGCACATCATAATTACATTACCCAAGATTCAAATGAAGGAGAGAATTCTAGAAGCAGCAAGCGATAAGGAGAGAGTTACCTACAAAGGAGTTTCCATCAGACTATCAGCTGATTTCTCCAAAGAGACCTTCCAGGCAAGAAGGGGCTGGAAAGAAGTATTCCAAGTCATGAAAGGCAAGGGCCTCCATCCAAGATTGCTCCATCCAGCAAAGCTTTCATTTAGAATGGAAGGGCGGATGAAATGCTTCTCAGATAAGGTCAAGTTAAAGGAGTTCATCATCACCAAGCCCCTATTATATGAAATGTTAAAGGGACTTATCCAAGGAAAAGAAGATAAAAAAATATGTACAGTAAAATGACAGCAAACTCACAATTATTAACAACCACACCTAAAACAAAAACAAAAGCAAACTAAGCAAACAATAGGACAGGAACAGAACCACAGAAATGGAGATCACATGGAGGGTTAGCAACAGGGGAGTGGGAGGAGGAGAGAAAGGCAAAAGTTACAGAGAATAAGTAGCATAGATGGTGGTAGAAAATAGGCAGGGGGAGGATAAGAATAGAACAGGAAATGCAGAAGCTAAAGAACTTACAAGTATGACACATCGACATGAAATAAAGGGGAAAATGTGGGTGGGAGGGGGTGTGCAGGGTGGGGGGAGTGAAGGGGGAATGAGACAACTGTAATAGCATAATCAATAAAATATATTTAAAAAATAAAATAAAATGATCTCTTTTTAGGTGTTGCAGGGGAAGTTTCAGTTTGAATAGAAGGTAGAGACTCTCCTAGTCTCCAAGGGCAACCAGCAGTCCAGTTAACGTGAATCAGTCACTATTCGCTTTTCTATAGGAAAAAAAACACGCTACCGAGGCATTGCCATGGGCGTAGAGGCCAAGAAAAGGAATTTATTTTGCTTTTTCCTGTTAATTCTTATACTGCATGTTCTCCATAAACCTCATAAAAGGGCTCTGCTTTTCTCAATTCAGGGGGAAAATGGCACAGAAGGACCCTCTTCACTCCCCGGCTGAGAATATCGCAACCAAAACTGGTCAGCAAAGTGAACTGCCTTGTGAGGACAGCTGGGAGTCATCATTGCCAACATGCTAATGAAGCATTCACCAAGAGCACCAACAAATTGACAGCGAGAGTCTCCAATTTACCTAATAATTGCTATGCTTCATAATTGAGATGCTCTTGTCACTGTCATCGAGAGCCACTGATGTTTGCAGAATGCCTGCCTGTGCAGGGCCCTGAGCTGGCCACATGCTCCCTGCTGTCAAAGGTTCGCCTCTTCCCTGGGCGGTCGAGGCACCCGTGAGAACCCAAGTGGTCCAGGTCATCAGTGCTAAACACCAGGGGAGTGGCGCTGAGCTTCAGGAATTCATAGGGTCACAGAATAGAAGGGCAACGACCTCAGATCAGGTCTGTAAAGGGAAAGTCCAACTGAAATGAGAAAAAAGGAAAGAAATGCCCCCTCTGAATGCACAGGGATTGGAGTGAGCAAATGTGGAGAGGAAAGAGTGCTTAGGGTGCACCTGCAAAACCAACAGGAAAGTTACACCTTGTGAAATGGAACAGGAAAACGGTTGGTGCACAGCCCCTCACCAGCCCCTGAAGAGTCTTATGTGAGAGGTCCAGCACGATGTCTCTGCGGGGCCCAGGGAGAATCACACCATCCTCACAGCAGAGAGGGCTGGGCCGCAGGGAGGCCAGACCCCTGCCCAGATTCCGAGTCAAGAGAGCAACCTGGTCTTTGAGCTCCGCTCCAAGCTACAGTCAGATCAGCCAGGACCCGGGAAAACAAGCTAAAGGAATTTGGGTTTTACTGGGAGGGCGATGGTACTGGCACACGCTGGTGGTTAAATGTGGGGGACGGGGGTGCACAGTGAAGTTCCAGGAGGCCAAGTCGGGCAGGATTTTGCAGGGTGAATTGCAGAGGGGAGAGAGGGGAAGAGGAGGCAGGGAGAGGGCCCATGCAGTAAGTAGCCCAGGAGAAGCTGAGCGGAAGCAGTGAGAATGAGAAACAAAGGCATGAAACACTCCCCTCTGGGACTTGGAAAGGTATGATTTCAATGCACTTTTACAAACATAAAATATTATCGATCTTAAATAAAAAGACAAGCAGGGAGGATTTTGTGCGTGTAGATAAGAAACGTGAGGGAGAAGGAATAAACGATGATTCCAGTACGGGAAGACTGAGTAACTGAGGGAGTGGCACGGACAGACGGAGAAACCTGGTGGGCACGGGCCGACTGGGTACGGAAAACAACACATTCAGTTATGGGTGAGCTGAGTGTGACCAGCAGGCGAGGCACAGGGACTGGTCCAGGGTGAGCACTTGTGAGTAACCGTGAAAGGAGCACGTAAGCAGAGGTCAAGGCTCTTTCGGGAACTCTCATATGAGAGCTGACCCTTTGTAGAGGAGTGGTTTTGCCTTTCATTGCTCCACAATTAAAGACATGTCCATTATAATAATGCTCTGGAAAGGGGATGAAAAGGTTTGGAAAATCAAACTTATCGAGGACAGTTTTATAACGATAGCCGAGATTGGTTGAATACTAGAAAGAATTTGCACATGTCAATTGTTGACAATGCTTTGGCTACTCAGCCTCACATGACAATAGGGACAAACGGGACAAATGGCATGATGGAGGGCTCCTGGGGCGGAACCACGGAATGAAAAGACCTTGGAGATAGGGCCGACCGTTCGCTTTAGAGATGAGGAAACGTGGTCCCAGGATGGTGAACTAACTGTCTGAAGAGTTCAAAAAAGTATCTTCTCATTATTTAGATTTCACCCCCATTGTGTTGAAAGCCACAGGGAAGGGCTGTGCGCCATCACAAACACCTTCCAGGGTGCAAGTGTACATTGGAATTGCAGTCGGTGGGGATGAAGGATGACTTCTTAGGTGAGGTTCTGTCCCTGCCCTCCAGCTACCCTTGGGAATGACCGGGAGGGTGTCACCAAGCACAGGGCTGCCTTGCCTTTGACCACAGGGATCACACATCCCCGCTCTCCTGAACGAGTAATTCCCTCCAGGCCCCTTGGTTCAGGAGCAAGCAGCCTATTCTGATCTATGAACTGTACTTCAGATTCTTTTTCTTTCCAGATTAACATTGCCTGGACTAACTGCAGCTCTGAAGAAAACCTGTATTTTTGGAAAGTTCTAAAGAAAATATGTTTAGCTCTTTTTGAGTTTTCAGAGTAAGAAAATTCAAGTTTAATTGCTGCTAAAAGATATAAAGAAAGAGAAAGAAAGAAAGAAAGAAAGAAAGAAAGAAAGAAAGAAAGAAAGAAAGAAAGAAAGAAAGAAAGAAAAGTTTAAGTACTTTGCTGCATTGGGTCCCCAGATAATTAAAAGCTGTCTTCTCGTGGAGAATTGTAACGGTAGGTTTGTTGTAGTTCTCAGCAAAAATCAGCCCTCTGCAGATTCTGACAATATTATTCCTGTTTTAGATTCCTCCTGCCACGTAACAATTACCACCTACTTTACTACCTCCCTGACTCTGTGGGTGAGGAGCTTGGGCACCGCTTGCCTGCCTCCTCCGCTTGGGGCATAGCAGGCCATGATTGAGGCGTGGGCTGAGGCTGGGTCTCACCTGGGAGACCCTCCTCCACGGTCACTCAGGTGGCTGGCAGAGCTCAGTTCCACATGATTCCATAACTGAGGCCCACATTTTCTTTGTTTTCCCCTTTCCCATTTCCGAGCGTTCCCCAACCCCATACCCACCTGGCAACCATCAAAATGTCCTCTGTATCTATTGAGTCTGTTCTGTTCTGCATATATGTTTATTTTGTTTTTCAGATCCTTCATATAGGTGACATCATCTGGCATTTGTCCCTCTCCGTCTGACTCATTTCGCTCAGCACAGCACCCTCTAGCTGCACCCATGCTGTCCCGACCGCAAGAGCACATTCCTTTCAGGGCCAAGTCACGCCCCACTGCACGCGAGCACTGCTTCTCACCAGCCGTCCTTCCATGCGCCCTTAGGTTGCTCCTGCATCTTGGCTGTTGTAACAACTGCTGCAAATGAACATGTGGATGAATACGTGTCCTTTCGATTTAGTGCTTTGGGTTTCTTTGGGTAAACACAGAGAATCGGAGTTGCTAGGCCCTTCTTGGTCTCCTGTTACCGTTTTTGTTTTAAAGTCTATTTTGTCTGGTATAGGTATTGCTCCCCCAGTTTTTGTTTTTCTTTTGTTTCCAGTTTTATGAATGTTTTTTCCATCTCTTTACTTTCAGTCTGCATGTCTTCCTGTCTGACTTGAGTGTCCTGCAGACGCACACGGAGGGTCTTGCTTTGTCATCCATTCAGCCCCTGAATATCTTTTGATGGAAGCATTTAATCCATTCGCATTGCAAGTAATTATTGGCAGATACATATTTATTGCCATTTTGTTATTCATATTTTTATCTTTTATAATCCTTCTTCTTAAAGAAGACCCTTTAACATTTCCACCAGTTCGGTGGTAATGAAGTCCTTCAGCTTTTTCTTGCCTGGGAGGCTCTTTATCTGTCCATCGATTCCAAATAATAGCTTTGCTGGGTAGAGCAGGAGCATGGTCAGCAGGTAGGGACCCCTGCCCTGCTCTGCCAGCAGCTCATAGCATGGTTTCTTTCTTCCCTCAAAGCCACCCAGAGATGACTCTCTCCTTTGAAAGGCTCGCCTGAGAAGGTCCCCCCTCTCAGGTCAACTCAATGGCAACCTGGGTCACAATCGCAAGATCCCTTGCCCCTAAAATGCAATGTGATGGGGACAGGGGAATGTCAGCGTAATTGCAGGTGCCTGCTGCACTCACGGGAGAGGACAGTAAAGGATGAGGGTCCCTGGGCGCCGTCTCAGAATCCTGCCTGCCCCAGGTCCTAACACAGAGTTGCTTCAGATGAGTAAACACTGTCCTTATCTATATTCTACAAAGTCCTCTATCAAAATATTAGAGTCAGATTTGATTGCTGAGCTGAAGCAAGCCACCAAGTCATCAGACCTGTTTGTGCTGCTAGAAAAAATAAACAAAGAAAGCTGTGACAGGTATCGAGAGCGCCTTGCCCCCTCCAGGCCTGCTATCCTTCCCTCCCTGGGGGCACCATCCTAATTCCTGTGGCCCCACCTTTTCTGCAGCAAGAGAAGCAACTAAGAAGAGGATTTGCACAGGATTAGTTCTTCCGTGTTATGTCTCCATATTTCCTTTTGAGAGAGGGACTTGGAGCCACAGCCCTGCTGCACTCAAAGTAATTCTCTACGACAGAATTTCACCCCAGGCGGAGGAGCCCTTCCCAGCAGCACCAGTTAGAACGCTGCCAACTCATCCGGGGGCAGGCCCCCCGAGCTTCCATCACTTGGTCAGAGCCTCCCGTGTGTTCCATATGGGGGAAGATGCAGAAGTACATAAGAGACGCATCCCCGGCCCCCAGGGGTTCCCCTGCAGATCATACCTTCTACGGCTCAGAGCAACCGCTGTAGTTTTCTGGGGAGACCAGAACTCTCTGCTCCTCGGGCCTTATCTCATCTAATTCTGTAGTTGAATCAGAGCTGCCACTCAGGACAGATATGAATTCTGACACCCCGCCCATTTTATAGATAAAACTACTGAGGCACGGTGGATATCGGCACTTTGCTCATAAGTCAGCAATGATACCACTGAGTTAAACTTTGTCTGTCCATCTGTCCGTCCCACTAGGCTATGAGCGTTGGTAGGTAAAATAGTGTCCTACCCATTTCAGCATCCCCCAGCCGGAACGCCAGCTGGCGCATAAAGACACTTGATGTGAACTGTTGTCCCAACGGTTACTACTGCTATTGGTTGTAAACACACTTCCAAACTCGAATGTGTGACTCTCAATGTGGTGTCGGTTCTGTAGAAGGACTGGGTAACCCTCGGCGACATGAATCCCAAGGGCAGACCTCGCTGATGTCAGAGGGCCTTCTCACCGTCTCTCCTGTCCCCACTGCCACATGCACTCGGTGTAATGCCTGACCTCTGGCTGGGAGATGCACAGCAGCGAGGCCTTAGGAAAACAGCTGGAGCTCTCAGAGACTCAGTCCCATTGACACAGCCGTGCCTACCTCTGAGATTTATTATCGAGGTTAAACGGGGCTGTGACCGCAAAGAACTCATTGAAGGTCCGTCCTTCCTCCGACGCCCCTTGCCTGGAAGGTGGCAGGTGGCCTGCAGATGCCGTCTACTCCCTGCGGAGTCTGTCTCCAAGAGAGCGGTCTGCTGAGGCCAGGGCTCAGGCCTCCCTCCCACCTGCACACCTGGTCACTAGACTGTGAGCTTCTCACAGGCAGGGCCACCCTGGCCCCTGCAGGGCACAATTCCTGGCTCCGAATCTGTGCTCAACACACATCCGTAACTAAATTAACTTTCCTCTGTGCCTTCCTATAAGCACTGTACTCACAGTAAGGGCTCAGTCACACCAGCTATTGGTATTATTCTTATGTGACAAGTTCAAGTGCATGCAGGTACTGGGATGGAGGCTGAGGGAGGAGAGGACTAGTCCCTGCATCTACAGAACCTGCTTCCTCTTCTCCCTAGGCAGAACTTCCAAGGTTTCCATCCCCTGAGCAGGGAGGCCTCAAGGTCTGCACCACCTACTTCCTGCTTCCTGCTGGGGCCACAGTTTCAGCTCACTGCACAGCGTGGGGACGGGCAAATGGTGCTTTCAGCTGATCGACTAACGGCAGCAGCCCCTCAGTGTGCTTGGCCCAGATTGCTTATTTTTGCCCTTCAAATGATAGCCTGAATTCTACATGAAATAGGGAATATTATGACACATTAGGTCAAAACTTTGATCCATTCAGCCCGACCCTCTGTTCCTGCTGCTGTCCCCACTGCTGTCCTCAGGAAAGGGTTGGGGCAGAGCCTGGAGTTTCACGGCACACAGTTAAAATGTAAAACAACCCTTCCTAACCATTCACGGATGCTGCATCGTGGGTTCATCTCAGCGCTGGCTGAGTTTCTGTTGGAGCAAACGGCTGTCCCTAGGCTTGGCATCGGGCTTGCGTTATCACCATGGTCTCACAGAGGCTGCCCACTCCGGCCTCTGTCCGCATGGTGGTCCGTCCGCACAGGGGCTGTCCTTGGCTTTGGGTGACCTCTGCGTGTGATCTTCGGTCCCCTTGGACACTAAACCGCTTTTGCAGAATCTGCCTCCTTGGGAAAGAGCCACAGACTTTTTGACTCAAGACATCCTTTCCTCACGTGTGAGAAGGCTGTTTACCTCGGAAGCCAGAGAAGAGAGTCAGAAGCGTCACTGAACTGTTCTTCCTCAAGTCCGAACCCTGACCAGCGGACACCTGCATCTCCGCAGCCAGCTGCAGCGGGTCGTCTGCATAAACGCCTCTCCCCTGGCCTGGGGCAGCCTGACCTCTGGTCAGAAAGAGGATGCTCCCATTGTTTTTCTTTCTCGGTCACCGCCCTCCCTCTCCGGCCCTCCCCGCTGCCCTTTTCTGAACCGAGACTGGAGTTGGACTGGGGCTTTGTTTTGCGCCCTGGGCAGAAGTTCGGGGTCAGCTGAGGTCAGTTCCCATTCCATCTAAATCAGTTGGCGCTTCCTCAATCTCGATGGAAAAACCTCAACAAAAATACATTTACACATGAGACTTAATTTTCATGGAGCTCTGGGTTGGCAAAAGAGGCCAGATCCTTATCTGCACAGGCACTTAACCTCTTAAACAACGTTTGATTATTTTTTTTTTTTTCAAAGAACTTCTACTTCACCATAAACCAACTGGCTTCCCTGCTTCCAAGGCTGACTCCTGAAGCTTGTGGACTTCTGACATTTTCTACCGTTTGGACGCAGACATTGTCTCAAACACATCGTGAAGAGGCCGTGCCACAGAACGAGGGGCAGAGGACTGGGGATCGGGAAACCAGGCTCCGTGCCCCCAAGGTTCCGCCAGGCGCAACCTTGGGCAGATTCTTGAACCCCAGGCCCCTCATCTCCCCAAACAGGGGATCCAATAACATGTAAGACTCCTGAGACTCCAAGGTTTCATGATTTGATTGGTAGGAGCTGAGTGCAAATGCAGGAGCATAAATAAATTACAGACAGATACTGGATTTATTTTAGAGCTCACAATTTCCTATGTGGTTAATGAGAAAGGGTCCCTTTTTCTATGGTAATCAAGACTTGAGGGATGCTGGAGAGCCATAGGGGACCTGGTGCATGTCAGAGCTGGCTTTCATACCTTCTCTGTCCCTCTTACAGATGAGGACACTGAGTATGGAGCAGGCAGTGGCTTGCCAACCACTGGCAGAGAAAAGCCACCCTGGACTGTCTCTTCAGTGATTCTGCTTTACACAACCTCCCTCTTTATGCTACTCCCTACAGGCGGTCTTCATAATAAAGGTGGTTAGTATCGTGGTTTACATAATTTCAGTTTTTAAAAGCTCCCTTTAAAAGCATACCCATTAGACCATTCTTTCTCTTCCCCATTGGAATTGTCACCATAAACCAAGGGACAGGGTGGTCACTGATACACAGTCCATATGTCCCAGGGGTTTGAACGCATAGCAGGGAGATTTGAAATGCTACTTTGTGGGAATTCATGAATTCTTGTCTTTCATCCATTCTGTGGTCCCCCATGTAATAATTGTCTAAGTATGCAAGCCTAAAAAGTGCTTTCTTGCCACAATTTTCCAAAGATTACATTTACCTAAGGTGGCTGGGTAGCCAAAGGCCACATTTATTTTGGAAGAAGCAATAATCAGAATTGTTGGCTTTGGGAAGTTGATATATGACATTAAAATTTTCCCCACCCCCAGTTTTGTGCTGCCAAAAGTTCTCAGACACCAAGGACAAGTCGCCACATTTTAGCAGTGGTCACTCCAGTGTCAGCTGGCCAGCAAGTAAATATCCACTCCTCCCGATAGGATCGTATTTCCTCCACGGTAGTTGAAGGGGTGAAAACTATCACATACATGATTTTTTTTCCAAGCAATTAGTATCTTCATAAAAGCATGATACTCATTTTGAATTGATACTTTATGATGGGATATTTGAGAAAATAGGTCTTTTTTCACCCCCAGAGTATAGATGTTTTTACACGTTCTTCCCAATCAAGTTTCATTGTGAACATCAGTCGTTACACTGTCTTTGCCATACAGTGATCATCTCAGGAGCGACTGAAGCTCACAGGGCCGCTGGTCCCTGTGTTTGTGGGGAAGGAAAGTGCACGTTTATATTTTGGTGGTCCTTGTACTAATGGTCTGACACCTATAAGGATCTAGCAGGACAATTTTTAGTAGCCTCTCTCTCACCTCGAACATACTGCTTTGGGTTTGAAACCAGACGACCAAACTGTTATAACTGTGCCAAGAATGAGGGAGAGAAGACGCCGAGAGAGGTCTGTGAGCCTTAGTGCGTGGAATTTTACAGCTCAAACGGCCCTTCTGTTTACTTCAGTGGTAATGAGATTCGGGGAGGCACTTTCCCCAGGGCTTACAACCATATATTAGTTCCCTAACCGAAGTCTGGGGTCAGTTGGTTTACATTCTTCTAAAGAACAAAAATCTACGTCATTCGTGGATCTGGACAAGGTATGAATTATGAACGAGTGGATAAATAATTAAGTAAACAGAATTCGGCCCAACACAGCACATTCACCTACAGCCCGCTGCATTCCTGGGAGGCACGCAGTGTGAATGTTAAGGAGAGCAGTTCCGCAGCCAGCGCCATTGAGGGGTGAGGGTCCAAGTTCAGCACGTGTGCGCTCTGACTCGGACACTTCACTTCACCTCTACCTTCCTCATCTGTAAAACGCATGGGTAACAGTACCTTCCTCTTACTTTGTGCAAATTAAATGCAACAGTGCATGTACAGCGCTCAGCTTGGTGTCTGGCTTGCAGCACAAATTCAACCTTATTTCCCTGCGCACCTTCCTCTGGCCCTGCAAATGTCTCCCCTCTCTCCCCGCCAGCACTGCCTAACCGCTCCCAGGAGCAGCACGTACATTTCCGGGGCTCAACGTCACACAAGTTCATTTCTCACCCACGTGAAGTCCACTCACTCTGCTCCGCAGCGTCACGCGGAGACCCAGGCCCCTCCCATCTGGGCCCTCTCCGATTCCCTTGGTCAGGGCCTGGGTACAGATTTTACCTGTTTACAGTGGCTATGTTTTCAGTAGTTCTAAAAAAACTACATACACAGTCCCCTTGATTTTGTTTTTTGGCCTGCAGAGCCTGAGGTACTTACTATCTTGCCCTTTAAGACAGTGTCTGAGAACCCCCGCCCTAGGGCCCTAGAATCCTCAGCTGGATCCTCTGCTTCGGGTCATCGAGTGAGGGAAGGGGAGACATGGAGGATCTCGTGGGGGACTTTCACCAGTCAGATCAGGAAGTGCATGCGTTGCTCCCACCATGTCCCTTTGGCTAGAACTCAGTCAAATGGCCACACCGAAGTGCAAGGGAGGCGGTGGCAGTGTTGGGGGCAGGGGACATGGGTGGTAGAGTGCAGGCCCAGGAGGAAAAGTCACGGACGTCCATGATCACGAGATGGTCCCGCAATAGCGCCCTAAACACAAAAGTCCCTCGTGCAACCCCTGCGACCCCGCTTCCCTGTTCTTTCACCCTGACCCCATCTTCATCCTCCCTGGATATCCCCAGACTCGCCCCTCCCCTCCTGGGAGCCCCTCCATGACGCCCCTCACAGGGCCACTCTCTGCACCGTCCCATTCGGATGCATGCTGTTCCCAAGTCCTTCAAATTGCATGTGTCCGACAGCTCCTCTCTTCATCCACGGTGACTCTGACATCACAGGCCTCCTCTTGGGTTTGTTCTCTGCCAGACACACCACGGCTGCACCAGTGGCTACCCCTTCCTGCTTTCCTCCGAGACTCAGACTCTCGATTCTCCTCCTGACGACAATTTCTCATTACTCTATTCACCCTGCTTCCCAAGCACCATCGGTCTTTGCCCTGGTCAGCCTGCAGGCCCCAGGGGTCCCTCTCTGTCTCGCTGTCTTTCTCCCCCTCTCCCCACTTCTCTCTTGTCCTCTCTGCACCTGTCATGCACCAGGCCTGGCCCCAACGGTCGGTCACGTCAACTACTCTTCTCTTGACCCTGGAGGAGCCCCGCCCAGACTTGAGTTTCCCGCCTTGAACACCTCCACATCTGGTTAAACAGCAGCAACACACATGCGCCCCACTTCTATTCCTAAGCTGGTGGGTGCTGCAAAATAAAGTGCATGAACTAACCACCCTCTTTAAATACTCCCTACCTCCGCCCTCAGCTGGGCCCCCAGATGCTGAGCGATCCCTTCACTTGCCTCCAACTGACAGCCTGCTGAACGCCTCGGGTTTGCAGTTTGCTCGTGTGTCTCCTTCACCCACCACTGTCCCCGTATCCAAAGTCATAGCAGGTGACCTGAATGTGTTCATATATAAGTCATTTGAACGATTTGCTCGTTAATCCCACGCATGTTTACTGAGGAACAATTATGTACCCCACTGTGCTTTTAATCTAATTTTTTCAGGCCATGTAATAAGAGGGTTTCTTCTTGCTTTTGATTTCAAAATGCTTGCGTATCTCCACACCTCTCTCTGCTCCTGCCTGCTCTTAGAGGATGAAGACATCCCCCTTCTTCCTTAGGTTAGTACATGTCTCTCTTACCTTTCTTCTTTCAGAATTTTTTTTTGTTTTTTGTCTTTGACTTTCTGAAGTTTATACATGAGGTACCAAGGTAAAGTTTTCTCGGCATTTACCTTGCTTGATGTTCTTGGAGCTCTCTGGATCTGTGATGTGGTGTCCAACATTAACTTGGGGGAAATTCTCCATCATCATTGTTTCAAACATTGCTCCTTTTTCTCCTTCTTTTCCAGCTGGTATTCCCATTACATGTCTATTATGCCTCTGGTAGTTTTCTCAGTTCTTGGATATTCTGTTGTGTTTTTCAGTCTTGTGGTCTCTTTGCTTTTCAGTTTTGGAAATTTCTACTGTCCTATCCTTAAGCTCAGTGATTCTTAGCCATGTCCAGTCTGCTAATGAGCCCATCAATGTTATAAATCATTCCTGTTACAGTGTTTTTGATCACTAATATTTTTATTCTTCCTTAGAATGTCCATCCTTGTGCTTACAGTTTTTGCACGTTGTCTAGTTTTTCCATGAATGCCTTTAGCATATCAGTCCTAGTTTTTTAAAATTCCTGGTCGGATAATTCCAACCTTCCCACCATATCTGATTTGGATGGTTATTCAGTTCTTCAGGCTGTTTTTTTTTTTTTTTTAATTTTGGCTTGTAACGTTTTGTTGGGAGTTGGACATGGGGCATGGGGTAAAAGGAACTGAGGTAAACAGCCTGTAGTGATGCGGTGGGGGACGCTGTGGGGGGAGGGGAAGTACTGTCCTGTGACCAGGTCTCAGCTTCTCCGTGAGCCAGTGAAATGGGGGACAGGGGTCAGCTATCAAATAAATACGTCAGGAGGACATACTGCACATTTGAACTGTGGTTAATAATACTGTGTTGCCTGTTTGAAAGTCTCTAGGAAAGAAGATCTTGTCTCATCACAAGAAACAATTTTGTAGCAATGGTGATGGATGTTAACAGACTTTCTGTGGTGATTATTTTGCAATGTATTCAAATATCAAATCTTTGTTATACACCTGAAACTAATATAATGTTATCTGTCAATTAAACCTCAATTAAAAAATCTGTGTACATTTAGTATAATCTAGGGTAAAATTTCTTTTTTTAATATGCATTTTCTATGTTTAATTATTCATTTCCTGCTTTATTTTTTTTTTGCTTTCATCTGGATTAATCAAACATTTTTATTCCAATTTTCTCTCCTTAATGTTGCTAGCTATACATTTTTTTTACTATTCTTTTAGTGGTTACCAAAGAGACTACAATATATATTTATGACTAATAAAAATTACTCATTTTACCAGTTCTCTGACAATTCAAAGACCTTAGAATACTTTATCTCTAACCTTTTCTCCTTCAATGCTATTGATGTTACAATTTTAAAACAGTTATATATGTTTTATAAGACATGACACTTATTTCTACATATTAATTATATATATTTCATATAGCAAATACTTATTATTGTCACCCACATATTTCCCTTTTGCATTCCTCTTTATTCCTTTATGTATTTCCTACTTTTACCAGGACTGTATCTCTTTATCCTAAAGAACTTATCAGCACATATTTTCACACATACGTGCTGGTCAGGGATAACCTCAGACTGGCAGGCGAGGCAGCAGAGGGAGGCAAACGCCCTCACTGCTGGAGGGTGTGTTTGTTCCCTGGGCACAGGATCCCGGATAAGCCGGTGCTCGGAGGCTTTAAATGTGGCCTCCGTTATTTTTGTGAAAAAGCCAACTGTCAGTGCAATTATACTTCTGACAAAGCATTGTCTTTACTCTCTAGCTGACTTGAAGATTTCCCCGTAGTGGCCAGTGTGCGACGCATTTCGTGTGCGACAGGTCTGTGCGTGTGCGTGTGTGTGCGCGTGTGTGTGTCCTCTTGGGTTCTGAAGTAGCTCTTGAAGGTGTGCTTTCACTATCGGTAAGGAAGTGGCTTTCAAGTCTCCTCCCTTTGAGGAGATTCTCCAGTTTGCGAGCAGAGCATCTGCCTAAAACGCACATTTAACCATGTAGTTACCTCTCAGACCTCCCAAACGCATGTAAGATGCGGCCCAGGCTCCTCTCCAGGGGTATGGCCCGGCCCCCACTCCACCTGCACCTGCATCCTCCTCTCCTGCTCCCTCCTGGCCTTGCCCGCCCCTTGACCCATGCGGAGGAAAATACACAGAAACCCAGAAACCCCTCCCCAGCTCGACCATCTCTCCATTTCTGCTTTGCTAGTCTCTCTGCGTAGGTGCGCCCTCCCTCATCTGTCTGCCACCCACGCCTCTCCATCCAGCTAACCCTGGCCCACCCTTCACAGTTTATTCTGGACACCAATTCTTCCAGGCAGCTCCTCTGAGGCCCCAGCCTGGACTGTCCCTGGAGCGCCCTGCACAACCCCCACCATAGCTTTCAGGCTGGTACCTCAGCTGCCTTTGGGAGTACCAGCCCCCTCACCAACCACGCTAGACGCTAAGCTGTTCAGAAATTACAGCCATAGGTAACTCATCTCATATCTCGTACCAGCCGGAGCTTAACCCTGGGGCCAGTCACAACGTGAACAAGCATTTGTGGGATGAGTCAGACAAAATCAAAATAATTAGGCTTGGATGCATAACCACTGATTCGCAACATTTACCGAGTCCTTCTGGCGCCCCGGGCACCGAGCAAGTGCGCTTGGTACACATGCTGTCCTCTAACTGCAGCCCTGTGGGAGAGGTGCTGTGATTACCCCATTTCACAGGGGGAGACACTGAGGTTCAGGGAGGTTACACATCTGGTTCAAAGGCACACAGGCAGTAAATGAGAAAGCCCAGCTGCCACCCGAGGCTGGGCGTGAGTGCAGGATGCAAGGCCTTGTCCACAAGCTCGTGCGCTGACCGACCCTCTCGACTGCGGAGCCCGGACAGCACCGCCCGCCCAGCCTCACCAACACTCCCTGGATCTCAGTACTAATTACTACATTGTCACCGATACAAGGCTGACTCCGGGTCACGGTCACCTTCCACGGAATGCTTATCGAGCCATTAGAAGGTAAACAGGAAAATAACATTTTCACCGCGTCTGGATTTAGCAGGCTTCTTTGAGTTGGCCCATATCCCTGGGGCATTATGAGAATTAACGTAAAAAAAAATGTTCATTCAAATTCTCCTCCAGATCTACGTGTGAATTAGGCTCTTGGAGACGGAGCCTGGGCTATTTTCAGCCACATGGGTAGGAAGTTTTAAGCGACTCCTTCATCTCCTATAGCTGCAAAAAGAGTCAAAAGCTAAGCGTGGTGGTCCCCTTTTCTGAAAGGGGCACATGGACCAAAGCCCACCATGACCTGACGCAGCTCAGGAACCTTCCAAGGTGCTTGATGTGCAACCAGAGTGCCAAGCAACCGCAAGATGGTGGACCCGAGGGCAGACTTACAGGCGTGGAGTCGCCTTGGGGGGCGGGGTCGCCCTCACTGGCAGGCACACACGTGATAGGCTTCCGTGGCTCAGCCGGGACCCTGACGCTGCTCCTGGGCAGCCTTTCCAAGGCAGTCTCACTGCTCAGTGGGAGGGAAACACACCGAGCTGCAGAGAGGGGGAAGGACTGGAGCCAGAGGGGCCCCTGCAGGGAGGCGTGAAGGATGTCAGAGGGCTGTGGACACCAGGAGAGGCTATGCAAACAGAAAGCATCACCGTACGACGTGTTACCCTCTGAGGGGTGAAGGATAGATGGCAAAGCAATGACCTGTGGCTGCCTGGCGCCACCACTGAACCATGCAAACGAGCCCTGTTAATGTCACAGGGTTTAAGAAAACACAAAATGAGACCGCACCTGGAGGAAGTCAGACTACACCTAGGTTTGGGGGTTGGGAGGAATGCAGTTTGGTGCTTGGTGGCTGGATGGGGTTCATGCCGGTTGATACCCACAATCTGTACCAGGGGCTGACTTTCTGAGAGCTCCATAACTCGTCACCTGAACTGATCTTTATGGGGAGGAAACAGGATAATCCAAACGAGGACACAGGTGTCCAGGTGTTGGTCCCTTGTCCATGGGGAGGTGCATTTTGTCACAGGCATCATTCTGGGCAGCCATGGGTCGTTCCGTGGCCCCTGGAGGCTCAGCCCTGAAGCGGCAGCACACAGTGCAGTTTTGTGCTCGCACAGCCTCTCCCTGAACGAAGTGCTCGGCGTTCACCCTGCTGATTCCGGGCGAGGCTGGGGCCTGAGATCTGCTCTTCTGGTTGCATATCTTTTGTCTTTCTGCTGCCACAGGGAGTGATGATGCTCTGAAATGCCCCTGTACTTGGAACACGATCTTCTGATAAGTCCCTTTGCTTTCTGCTGTGTTATCCTCCAGACAAGACAGGGGAGCCTGGCAGGGGGGGCGGGGGCCGGGGTGGGGGGAAGGTCAGTGACAACCTGCAGACATGAGGGGCTTGTGCAATTGCCTCCGAGCCTTGAGCACAGTCACCTCCACTCATTCCTGGGATTGCACTGAATCGAAAAAGTATGGCTGCAGGTGCACCTGTGAGCCCTGAGCCGCAGCCTTTCCTCAGAGGCGGATGCTGCCTGTCACTTGGCCTGGCCCACTCAGTGGAGCAGATTTTGTCACCAGCTGGGCCTTGGACATCACTGGGGGACAAAGTAGATGTCCGCTGAGATCCTGGCTCCCCAGAGCCTAAAATCCAGATGAAATAAACACACCCCCAAAATGTGTGCACTGCCAGCTCTCCCTGAAATGGCCCCTCAGAGAAAGGAGAAGCCAGTGAGAGCGGTAGCTGCAGGCGCCGCAGGAAGGGGTGTCCTTCACAGCCACCAGAGGCAGGTGAGGCATCAGCCGGACCAATGGGGGAGGCTCACAGTTTCAAGTGCAGGGGCAGCGTGAGTCACACTCAGAGGCCGGAAGGACTGGGGTATGTGTTGGAGGCAGTGAAGAGGCCATCTCAGTCGAGGCTGGGGGTGGCTCACTCACTTAGAAGGAAAAGCCCCAAGGACCAGGCCATGCTGGGGGACAGGAGCAATGAGAAGAGGGTTGGCTTTGCTGAAGGCTCAGCAGGGACTCCAAGCTGTTTCTCTCTTTCTCTTTCTCTCTTTCTCTTTCTCTCTCTCTGGCTTAGTCAGGAGAGCCCTCAGCACGCCTCCATTCAGTGTGGCTCTGATGTTTTAAAGAGGGCCGAGTGGCAAGGCAGGAGAGAGGAGAAGGACCACCGTGGGGCAGGAGGGGTACAGGTGTCTTCCTGGGTGCACTGCCCCGTGAGAAAGGCTGTTCCATGGGACAGACCCTCCCCCCCTCGAGTTGGTGGCCGGCTCCTGCCAGCCAGCTTCCTTTGCTCTCCCCTTGCCCGCGGGGTGCACACTTTGTCTTCTTCTAGCAGATTCTGTATTTTTAGGCCATGCAGTTGCTGTGGCAACCACTAGAGCTGAACATTTTGTTTCCCAAGAACAAATGCCATGTTTAAATATTCAAGCTATTTTCTGTGGTTCAAAGGAACTGAGGTTTCACAAGCATATCATTCAGACCACATGAGAGAAATTGAATTTTCTCTTTCTCACCTGAAGGGTTTGTTCCCACAGTACTCACACCTTTCCGGGGTGGGACGGAGGTCAAGACGAATGGTCACAGCAAACATGGACCTCTCTTCCAGAAGGGAGACGAAAGAATAATTGTATTACGTTTCACTCCTCCCATTATTGTTTCAGAAGACTTTACCCATGAACGTTCCGGACAGCGATGGGGAGCTCATGTCCTCCCTCCTTGTGCGGGAAGATGCGTGGGGGGCTCTCCTCCCACCTTTCGGTAAAGAGAGGCCATTCCACCCCAGTCCACCTTGCCCCCACCAGCGCTGGCACTGAAATACAGTCTTTGTTCTGTCCCGTGGCTTCTCCCTCCATGAGAGAAACTGTAGCAGTCGCATTTACGATGTTTGAGTATTTTTTCCTTCACGAGTACGGCGCATACCTATTATAGATCATGGATTGCCAGCATGCCTCTATTTTAGGATCAGAGGTTCTGAAGCTTATCTCAGCCTCCAGATTCCTCCTTCCCAAGTACCCTGGAGGGTGAGAACTGGCCTCCCACACATCTAGATAAGGAGTTCTTAACCTTGGTCCTTGAACTTGAATGGAAAAAAATGACATCATTATTTTTGCTAACGTCTCCCTGAGATTATCGTTTTGTTCTGTCACAATTATAGGAAGCAAGCCGCAAGTCCACCACCCGCCCCGTTACCACGGTTGAAGAGTTATACTGAAGCTGTGTGCAGACTCATCACTACTCTGAAATTGTGGTAGTTGCTGATGCACAGTGCAGCCCAACACTGTGACTTCTTAATTAGCAAACAATATACAATATTCACTCACATCGCCACTTGATTTTTAGTATTTTGAGTTGCTCTTCTTCTTACTATTTGGGTTGCTTTCCTTTGTAATAAATGATATTTTATTTCATTCATTTAAAACATTATTCTAAGAAGAGAGGCTGAAGGTTTTCCAGACTGCCAAAGGCGCCCACGGCACAGGAAAGCTTGCCAACGCCTGACCCACACCTTTGTGCTCCGGTGCTACCGTCTCTGAGCCTGTGACTAGCAACTGGACCTAGATCCTTCCCTTTATGTGTTCAAATCGCTTCAACATTGAGCCATGCTTCTCAGGAGAATAACTCTGACCTTGACAAAGAAGCCCAGCCCTTTCTGAGAGCAGCTGGTGAAGCAACCAGGGCCGATTCACCCTCACCTGGGACAGGCCCCACACTCGCTCACTGCCTTTGAAAGCCATGGGTGTTACTGATCGTTGAGAAGCAACCTGCGGAGTGAAGCCCCAGTCAGGGTGGACTCAGGAGTCAGACAGCGTTCCGTGTTCTGTGTACATGAAGATGGATGGGATCTAATACAGGAAAGTGGAGGCTGGGTCTGGGGGATCAAAGGTCAGGGAAGGTGACCGTTGGTTTTCCAGAAATCAGGAAGCTCAGGGAACTGTCACCGATATTCTTCAAGGCTGCAATACCCAGGGGCGTGACTCGAAGAAGGACACCTGTTAGCTGCCTGACAGTGCACACTACTTTCTCCCAAAGTCCACAGCACTCACTCACACACCTGCCTGCTGCTGCTGAGATGCACGGCTCTGCCCCTCCTCTGCTTTCCACGCTCTGCACCTGCCTTTCATGGCTGCAACCAAATCCACGATCTCACTGGTAGGGATTCTGAGGGAGCAGATTTCAGGTTGCCAGCCTCTGGAAAACCGAGGCAGCATCAGGGCGGGAGGAGAAGAGTGCAGAGCCAATGACGGAACCCAGCACACTGGTGGGATGGACGTGCGGCGGAGAAAAGGCAGGTCTGGCTGGGATATCTGAGCTCTAACGCTGGCTGTGGGCCTCTGGGGACTCACACTCAATCTCCCCGGGACTCGGCTTTTACATTCACAAAGGCCCTGAATCCCAGTGGCTTGGGGAACCCAGCTCCTTGGTGCGAGAAGATTGACTTCATGGTTCATGAGCACCGGGGAATGAGTGGGGCTGTGAGCAGAACCTATCAACGAAGGGCTGGGGATCCTCAAAGGAGAATGAGCTGGCGTTTTCTCTACAGCTTAGGTAACCTACCAGCTGGAAAACTGAGACGAATCCCACAGGCCACGCCTGAGGGTTTGGTGGCTTTAGCTGAGAGTCATGTCACTTGCGTGCATGTATGGGGGAGTGTTTCAGAGACAATTTCTCACTGTCCCAGAGGCATCTCTGTATGACACCAGCAGTCGTCTTGCCAAATCTCCCACTAATCTTGTTCCTAACCTCCTTCGACACCTCCCCCAGGTATCCATCTCCCCATAGTCTTGACAAGTGTGGAAAAATAGTCAGAGAACACAATGTCTCTTACACCCTGAACGGGTCACAGCCGTGTGGGTTGGACAAGAGGCATTCCGTGCCTGCTTCCCAGAGGCTCTGGCGGAGTCTCTCTAGGGCTGTCCTCTTCTCCCCCACAGGCAGGCACACTGCAGGCCAGGGCCACCAGATGCAGAAGGCTGAGCTCATGGCCAGAGACCCAGTGGCAAAAGCTGTCACCAATTGGGCCAGAGGGAGGAGGTTTCGAAGAGCTGACATTAATCCTCGAGCTTATTCCTCCCAAGGTGAGAGGATCAGGTGCAGCCGAGAGAACTGGTTTAGCAGGAATTTTTGGGAGGGCTGGCACTCACTCTGGGGTTTCACGCTCGACCAGGACAGGCTTGGTTTCCACAGCCTGTCACCCATTCCGTGCCTGTCCTGAGTGTGGGGAGGCCACTGGGCAGAGGTGAGGCACAGTCGGAGGCCCTGGTGTCCTGGCCCCTTTGGCTCTGTGGGGAGGGGCTCAGCTGGTCTGAGCGGAGATGGCACACAATTTGGAGGATCTCTGCCTCCCACTGCCTTGTTTTGGCCCTGAAGTGACTAAGAGAAAATCAGTTGAATCCACCTTTAAAAAGCAACTATTGATCATCAATGTACAGAGCTTAATTCTGGAGCTACTGGCTACTCAGGGATGGAAAGTCCATGGTTGTCGGATTGCAGGTTTGGTCCCCAGTCGAGGTGCATACGAGAGGCAACCATTCAAGGTTTCCCTCTCACATCGAGGTTTCTCTCCCTCACTTCCCATCTCTCTAAAATCAATAAACGTGTCCTCAGGTCAGGATAAAAAAAAGTACATGGTTCCTGACTTCAAGATTTCATAAGCCAACTGAAATGAATAACACGTCCAAGTACCTTTGGTACAACTCTGTGATGAGTGCTAAACGTTTGCGTACAAATGCCCTTCATGGGAGAAAGAAGGATTTCTTTCTCTGTAAGTAGGAGAAGACTGAAACACTCAAGACTGGTGGGCCCCACAGGACATGGGGCAGCTTGATCAATCAGCCGGGGAGGGGATTATCGGGGGGGGTTGTGTGGGAGCCAAAACTTGAACCGGGGTCCAGAGCAGAAGGGTGAAGGCCTGGGTGGGGTGGAGGAGGTGGGACTGCACAGTCAGAAATCTGCCTGGGGAAGGCAGGCCGCGTGGTTTGGGGTGTGTCCTGTAGGCAGCGGGGAGCCACTGCAGGTGTGTGGTCGAGCGGGTCGGCTCAAAGCGGTCTTTAAGGAAGAGGGTCCCGGAGGCAGTGTGCAGGCCGGGGGTGGGGCAGGGAGACCGCAGCAGGGGCTAAGGCTGGGTGCATCAGGCAGAAGCAGGGAGATGGGCCTGGGGAACGCCACAGGGAGAGAGCGGGCAGCCCAGAGGGCTGGCTGCCAGCCGTCAGCCTGTCCCATCTTGCGTTTCTGACATCCAGTCAACCATGGAGTCACAGGCTTGTTTGTGAAATACTAGCACTGATGCAGTTTTAGAGATCATCTAGTCTTCGCTTTACTTTGCAGGTAAACTTGGACTCAGAGGGGTCAAGTTCCAAATCATACTGTGTTTTAGCAAAGGGCCCAACTCTTCACGTTAACTCTTCACATAACCTGGAAAGGTGGTTTCCAATTCAACATGTTTTCCTTAAATGCCTTATAAAAAGGCCAACGGGAGCCTGAACAGGTGGACACGGGGCTGTCAAGCGGATTCCAAGCAGGTCCTCAGTGGGGTGGAGGAGATGCCAACCGGCTCCCTCCAACCGCACCCTCTCCCGGAACGGGGACGGCTCAGGCTGACATTCAGACGTGAAAAGCAGCACAACCTGCCCACCCACTTACTTCCCCTCCCTTAGCAGTGCCCACCCTTTCTTATCTGATTCTGTGCTTCTTCATCCTGTATCAAATACCACGAGGCAAAACCTGGTCCTTCCTGCCATGTGGCCCAATTAACTCCAGATATCGGTCTCAGTGGGATCCAGCCAAGGAAACCAGGCAGAAAAACAAAGACAAGGCCTTAAAGGCGATCTGCCCAGCAGGCTGGGGACATTAAGGTCGATGATGTCTAAGGATTCTTCCAGAATCTGACCTCTATGCTGCTGCGATGCTCAGTTCAACCACCACCCTATCACCTCCACCTTGTTAGCCCTGGGCCTGGTGTACATGTCCTCACCCTGCACGCAAGGCTGGTGTCAGCCAGGGCAGGAGCGAGCTGGATCGTACCGGTTCGAGCTGTCCTAGGAGGGCTCTGCCGTGTAGTTTCAGTTCTGACAGGTGTGATTCGAGACCTGGCTCGGGCAGGTGTGGGGAGAACAGGAGCAGCTGCCACGCCAGCAGCTTCTGCTTGGGGCAGACCATGGAGACACGGACATTTCGGCTCTCCGCAAAGGGAGATAAGAAAAAAAAAACTCCCACCTACATTTCTAGCCCAAGGAGAACACAAATCTAGAGGCAAAGAGACTCGGAAAGAATACAAATTCTATGAGACTTCCAGCTCCGCGGTGTGGCCTTTAAGAGCTTGACAGAGCAGCACAGAAGCTCGGAGATGCCCTCGCAGGTGGGAGACAGGCGGCTGAGCACTCAGCACGTACCAGGCACGATGCTAGGTGTCTCCCCCTTTTTTCTCCATTATTTAATCTTTTCCAGCTTTACTGGGGTATAATTGACAAAATTATAAGATAGTAAAGTATAGAATGTAACAGTGTGGTTTCCATATACACCATGAAAGGATTCCCCATTGAGTTAATTAACATATCCATCACCCTTTTTTTTTCCCTTGGTGAGAACATTTAAGTTCTACCCTTAGCACATTTCAATTAAACAACACAGTGTTCTCAGCTGTAGCCACCATATTGGACATTAAATCCTCTAAAAGTTTCTTAGTCTCCACAGCAAGCCTTCTAGGGAGGTTTTATTAATGTTCCCATTTAACAGGCAAGAAAACCGAGGCTTAGAGAAGTCAAGGAAATACTGGGAAGGTGTAAATGGCCGAAATAGGGTTTGAAACCAGGCCAACTGACGTCACAGCCCGAGCCTCTAGTGTTCCCAAACCGCCCACCATCTGGCAGGAAGGAATAAATTAAGGGGAGTGGAATGTTTTGCTCTTTAACCACGCCTGTCTCACGCACAGCATAGCAATGAGGCAGGACTCTGACGGTTTGCCAAGCACAGGGAATCTCCACTATTGCCAGAGTCTGTGTTTTCCAGTTCACCTGTGAGCTCAAAGGTGTCTGCAACTCCAAAATCCACCCTCACACTGCTTTTGTGGTCATTCACCAGCACATTCAGAGCAGAGAGAGAAACTGAGTCACCAACACATGCATTCCCGGCTCAGGTCACCTAAGGTGACACGCTGGTTTCAGATTTCGTACTGTAGATGTGTCCTTTTTACAGTCCACATAGTGCCAAGTTCTTTGCATTTTTTTCTGTGTTTTTGCTGGTGATTCCCTGTTTAAAACGGCTCTCAGGGCATTTAGAATGGTGGGAAAGTGCTGCCCAATGTCCCCAACCACAAGACAGCGGTGACGCACCTCACAGATGGCACACACATGCTAGGGAAGTTTCACGTAGACAGAAGTTATGCTGCTGTTGGCCCTGAGCCTCGTGTTAACAAGTCAGCAACACGGGATTTAAAAAGCTGCCTGTAAAAGGAAGCACCCTGAAAGCAAGGGCATGTAACGATCGCTGGATGACAGTGCTGTGAGCAGAGGCTCACGGGACGCTGACCCTGAACTCACTTCCCTCCGCAGCAACGGGTCAGCAGCCAGTAATTCAGGGTCAGTGGAAACTAGAGAATGCAGCTAAGGGGAGAAACAAGAATCAACCGTGTTTGTCACTCCTGGGCTAAGAATGTATTCAACTACTGTGCACTATGTGTCAGGCATTGTCCGAGGCGTGAGGGACACAGGGATGACAAAGACAGATCTGAACCAGCCCCTAGACCCAAACTTCTTGTTCACGGGGATTTGCGGGTTCTAATGGACTCATTACAAGAGCGATGGGTATGACAAGAGGGAACATGTGGCATGCTGTGGGGACACAACAGAAGACCCTAATCTCTGAGTAAGAACTGTGATCCTCCCATGCACAGGGGACTTAATTGGCTCCGGGTCCCTTTTCCTACTTTGCAGGGCAGCATCTTGGGGCGTGAAATGCTGGGAGGCAGCAATGATGAGTAGTCTTACTCTGGAAAGAACCTTGATATTACTGAGATTCCCTGTAAGTGCCAAGCTGAGATGTTCGAAAGTGCCGAGAGCCACCACAACTGAGGACAGACAGGAGGGACCTTCTGCAGGTCCGACCAGCGAGTTTTCTGAGCCTTTCGTAATTCACTACTTTCAAGCAGAAATCTGCTCCATCAGGTGAGGTGGTTCTATGCAAATGCATGCCAGTTCCTACAATACAGAATTTCATAAAGAAACATTTTCTTTCCTTCTTTCTCTTTCCTCTTCTCTGGCTCTAGTGCTTTTCTCTGGGGACCACCATTTCTCATCTGAGCTGCATTCAATTTCATGATTAAGTTCAGTATTGATATTTTCTGGGCCCTGGCAGTAAGGAAATCAAGAGAAGAAATGCAAGTCGTGAATGGTTTTCTCCAATTTCACTGTTATAGAGACTTAGTTCGTTTCTGGGAACAGGTAACAATGCCACAAGGGGTCTGGGAGACACGTACACTAGAAACGAAAAATCTACAGGGGTGCATGGTTCCCTTTTTTTTGTGAGCACAACAGCGCCCCTCTGGCCTTGGGCTTGCAGGAAGTGATGCTTCCCAGGGACAAGGAATGACAGGAGGCAGAAATGAAGAGTCTCCCTGGGGAACAGGGCTGGGATGGGGATAAGGAGAGGGGTGCCCATTGGGTGAACACCTCGATGGACAGCCTGACCAAGTAGCCCCATTTCCAGACCACAGAGCACCGCCACAGGGTGCTGCAGGGGGGCCATGGTGCTGTTCACCCCCTGCCCCCGGGTGCCACAGGGCCCCGTCTGCAGTTTGTGTTTTGGAAACTTCTGGTGTCTCCATTGTGTGTGTGTCCCTAGGGTGTGTGGCATCTGTCCTCACGCACAGCTCAGCGGTCCCTGATTTGGGGGGTGGGGAGCAGATGGTGACCCATAAGTGTCAGGATGGGAAGCAGACCCTTGGAAGAGAAAATTATTTTTTAGGGCTCTTCAGCAAGTCAGTAGGTCTGGCCAGCTGTGACTCCAAGCATGTAACCATCAGAGGCCAAAAAATGATCCAATGAAAAAGTGGGCAGGGGACCTAAATAGGCAATTCTACCAAGAGGACATGCAGATGGCCAACAGACTTATGAAAAATGCTCAATGTCACTAATCATCAGGGAAATGCAAATTAAAACCACAATGAGATAGCACCTCACACCTGTCAGATGGCCATCATCAGAAGGTTGACAAGTGACAAGTGTTGGAAAGTTGGCAAATGGCAAGTGCTGATGAGGAGGTGGAGAAAGGGGAACCCCAGTACAGTCCTGGTGGGAGTATAGACTGGTGCGGCCACTGTGGACAGCAGTATGCTATTACCCCCCAAAATTAAAAATAGATCTGCCCTATGGCCCAGCAATTCCACTTCTGGGTATTCATCCAAAGAAAACAAAACCACTAATTTGAGAAGATATACGCACCCCCATGCCCACTGCTGCACTATTGACAACAGCCAAGATGTGGAAGTGACCCAGGTAGTAACTGATAGATGAACAAACAGGATGGGGCGTGTGCGCGCCCACACACACGCACTGGACTATAACTCAGTGAGAAAACTCAGTAAGGAAAAGAGTGACATCTTGCCATTTGCAACGACATGGGTGGACCGAGAGGGTGTTATGCCAAGTGAAGTAAATCAGAGAAATACAAATACCATATGATCTCACTTATACATGGACTCCAAAAAAAAGTGAATAAACAAAACAAAAACAGATTCATAGATTAAACTGACAGCTGCCAGAAGGGCAGGAGTGGGGGAGGGGTGGAAAAGGTGAAGGGACTACAGTCTGTCATACTGTGATAACCGTGCGGTGACAGACGGTCACCAGCCCTCGTGGGGCAACCGCACCGTCACATGCAGAAATGTCGGGTTACTGTATGGCACACCTGAAACTAACACAGTGTTATATGCCAACGACACTTATGTTTAGATCTGCGATGCAGGAAAACAGGCCTGGGTGAGGTTCGGTAGTCCTGGGCAGGCCGCCATTCTCTGCGGTCTGTTCTTCTCCTGCTCTGATCGCCTCCGGGGACCACTGAGCGCACCTCCTGTAACATGGTTCTCTGTGTTCCTTCCTGTGCAGACATGAGGATGGTGTGACTGCCGAGTGGGCTGGCAGAGGCATTTTGAGGTGCCATCCAACACACAACAGAAGTTCATGTGCAAGCTAACCCACACTTCCAGTGACCCATGGAAGAATTTTAGGCCATTTGTAAATGGCCTAAAATCCATTTGTAACAGCGATCCGCAGTGAAAACAGTTTCACCGAACTTACAGAAAGCTCAGTATTTTTATGGTTCTCTTTCAGTGACCAAGGACAGAGGCATTTATAGTGCATTGCAGGCCACTGTGAAGCCTCAGGCAAAGGGCCCAGGGAGTAAAATTCCTTTGCTCGGTAGCTGGCTACACAGACTGAATTATTGTCACAGCCCGGTGGCACGCAGGGGGCAGGCATCACTGTCCCAGGAGGGAAAAATAAACAGATACTGAAGGACCCTGAGGCCTGATTATCGCAGACCCAGGTGGCCCACGGAGTGGGAACATTCCTTTCCCCTCTTGAGAGTGATTTTTTCCTTTCCTCCAAGATTTTCTGGTCTCCCTGGGGACTCGGGAAGGCTTGCCTCCACCCGCAAGCCTTCCAAAGCTTGAAAGTCAGCAACATACGTGCCATTCACCAAGCGTCTTGCCATTTACGAGGCCACCCCCCACCCCCACCCCAAGCTAGAGGCTCACGAGGTTCCTAAGAGTGAGGCGCCTACGACTCTCACCTCGACTGCCTCCTGACATTCCGGACAGTGAAGTGACCTTCCTCAAGGTCACACAGCTTGGTTAGTGGCAGGGCCCAGATTCAAGTCAGGAGGTCGTCTGACTCCAAATTCGGTGTTCTCTCAGCCAGGTCTGGGACTCAGTGAACGACACACGAGTCAGAGGCGGCCATCTCTCTGCAGCTTTCCTGGAAGTCCCAGTCCCCGCCAAGGACAGAGGGTGCAGAAGGCTGGCTTTGGGGGCCATTCCACAGCGTCCACTCTCCCCAAGGGGCTCTAGCCAGGCCTCTCCAGGTCTAGTCTTGTTTACTACCTGTGAAATCTTGGGCAATTTACTGAATCTCTGGGGGCTCAGGCTCCCTTTTCATTACATATAGTTAATAGTAATTAATAACACCAGGAGAGTTGTGAGAATACAGTAACTAATAAATGGGAAGATAAAAGTGCAATATGAAAGTGAGAAAAGTTTTACCATTCTTAATCGATGACAATGTAATAAACAGCAGGACAAGCTTTGGTTTCAGTCACACTTGCCATGTGCCCATGGCCCCCAGGTAAGCACCAAGTCCCCAGGTAAGCACCGAGGAGCTGACAGGTGTGCCATGCATGCATTTTTCTAATTTGGAAAAAAACACTAAGACATATCGACACGAAAATCACCCACGTTTCTAATGTTGAAAATTGACGTGGAGTAAGAACTGAAAGTCTCCACCCCCCCCCCCGCCCCTCCACCATCCCCATGGCCTTCCCCCATCCCACCCAGCTAGTCACTGCTGAGGGCTCCTTGTCCCCTTGCCCTGGGTTCCTTGACTTTCGTGAAATGTGCCACCCTGAGCGATGAAATTATGCTGTACAAATACGGACCACACCTTAGAGTCCCTCAGAGCTTTGAGGCTTAGGGAGCAGGGATGGAGCCCTTGGGCACCCTCGTGGAGGGTTTCTGATGGCCTCCGTGTCCCAGTTGGACAGGCCAGGGGAGCCAGGCCGTGAGCCAGATCCCAGCCTGCCACAGGCATCGAATCACAGTTTCGTGAGGGAGATAAAAATGACGTCTCCATAATACACATCTGTACACAGCACAGAGAGAGCACAGAAGCAAGGGTGAACCCATGTTGCTGGGCCCGGGAGAAAAGACAGGGAGAGCCTGCTTTCTTTTGGCGATTATAATAAAGCAGAATTCCGAATGACATGGGAAACCAGAGTAGCAATGCTTCCTCAAGGTCAAGGCACTAAAAATGGCTCGAACTCCTCTTTAGTGGCCCCAAGTCCAAGGTTCTTTTCTCCTGAACTCTGCTGGACAGTTTATGGCTCGCCCATTCCAAGAGGCATGTGTTCTCTAATGTTTAACCAGAGTTCAAGAAGTTTCCCAGCTTCAAAGCCCTGGGGACAGCGGTTGGAGAGATGTGGTCGCCTGAATGGATTCTGATGTTCACAGAACTACCGGTTACTGTGGGAATAACCTTGACTTCTCAGGCTGTGTAAGGTGCAAAATGGGACATTAAGAAAAGTAAGCTTTTGGAATGCTTCCCCTCACACCATCAGGTGGTGCCTGGCTTCTGAGAGGCCCCCTGCCGAGACAGACCCAGGCAGCCTGGGACGTGCTGAGATTGCCCATTCACACCGCCCAGCCAGCCTCTGGGGACATCGCTTAGCAGGTGCAGGGGCATCTGGCCGATGTGACCACAGCATGATCGTTAACTAATAACTCTTTGAGGTGATCTAGTGCAGCTCACGTTTAGTCCCTTTAAAACGCAGGATTTATAGAATCTATAGTTCCTTAATGCAAAGCAATATCTTTCTAAAGATGCAACTGGAGACACTGTGTGGCCCAAGGAAGGAAACATGATTCACGGTCGGCCCCAGGAAATCATGGCGACCATCACCATGAACACAGGGTGCTCGAGATCCGCACCGCAGCAGTAACTCCAGCTGTGCCCAGCTTCCCATTTGCTTTCTGTGCTGGGTGGCTGGCTGTTTTGGTGGGGAAGGAGAGACAACGACTGCGTTTTTCTGAGACAAATAGCAACACACGGTGCACGCAGCTCGAGGGGCCTGCTCCCCTTGCCCTTGCATCCTCCCACCCCTGTGGCAGGCAGGAAGGAGCCTGCTGGGGTTGAGGGCTTTGGCAGAGCCACCTCTGTTTCCTGTTCTTGGGGCAGCCAGGGTGGTGGGGGCGGGGGGCGGGGGCAGCATGGGCTGCCAGAGGAAGGATCCAGAAATCAGGAGAAAAGAAGCCAGCCCTAACTATGTCCTGATGGCTTCAACCAGCGAGCACTAGTGTTTGGACAATGAGAGCTCCAAGGTGGCGCGGGACCACGCAGAAGTGGGCGCGCAGCGAGTGGCGGTGTCTGCTACGAGGCTGGTCCGTCAGTGTCCATGTGGCTCCTGCTCTGCTGGGCACTCAGCGCAGCGCCCGACAGCTCACAGCAAAGCCCTGAGCACCGCAGGGCGAGCCTCACGACCATCCTCGAACCGAAGTCCTGGGAACCCAGTTCCTGCTCCGCAGCCTAAGATCCCTCAGACTCACACGCAGGTTCGCAGACGAACAGGTAAAACGTGCGCGCAGGGAAGAACGGCTGGAGGAAGGGATCGCAGCATAGACAGGAAGTCTATGGAAGATGTGAACGCGTTTATTTCTCTCTGTTCTGCTTTTAACATTCTGCTTTTTCTAACTTTCTATAATAAAAAAAAGTTCACTTTTAAAATGAAAGAGAACCCTAACAAACTTTAAAAATGAAAAATCTTTTCCTTGGAACCCATTTATTTTTCTGAGGCAATAACAACTGTCTACTGACTTGGTGCCATGTTTGGGGGAGTGGGGCTGTGGGCAGGTTTATAAGCACACGCGTCCATGTGCACATGTGTGTGTATGTGTACACATGTGCATAGTTATTTGTGTGTATGTGTACACATATATGTGCATTGCTCCAACAGAGATGCTGACTCATTCTTTGAAAACTCACTGGAACCGAATAAGAAAGACACATTCTTCCAGAACAACAGACGGCAGGATCCCTCTGCAGACACCTGTGGAAGTGACTTCCCAGCTGATAATCCCACAGCCTCCTCCCCTGTGGGGCCCATCTCCCCACCGCCTCCCCCTGCACCTCTACACCTGCTACCTTGGACTGCTCGGCGCTCCCCAGCGGGCCTTGCTCACCGATGGGCCACGGCGCCTCTCCTCCTAGCAATCAACCCCATGACCCTCGTTCAAGACGCAGGGTCACATCGAACGTGGAGCCCTTCTGACTCCCTGCCACCCCACCCCACCCCACCCGTATGGACAACAGGGTCCCCCCGGCACCCACGAGGGTCCCTGTCACAGACCTTCAGCCCTGGACCTTGCCGACCCTTGTATAGTTGTCACTGAACCAGGTGCTGGCACCCTGAGGGTCTCTGGCACCTGCGAGGCCCTCAAGCCATGTCTGAGGGATAAAGGAACAGCCTGACAGCCACTGGCTCATCTCAGGGACGGGCGAAGGACAGGTGATGACACCCCTGGGTGGGGAGGGACACATGGGGAGGGACATTGGGGGAAAAGGAGCATCCATGGCAGCCGGCTGTGGGTGACACCCACAGGCCTGCCACTTGCTTTTGACCTCCCGGTGCTTTACTTGGTTGTTTTTATCTGGAAGTGTCCTCTGACAGGATGCTGCTTACATCTCGTCTGTCACAGATTCTGGGGTTTCTACGCTGCCATGGCAACCGTGGCCTGGGACAAACAAAACAAAGAAAACAGCTTTCCTCCTGGAGCCCATAGAAGAAAAACCTGCTCTGCGGTGCCGCCTCACTGAGACCTGAAAAGTTCGTGCCACGCACTTGAGGGTAACCAGGAGGATGATCGTGAGCACACGGGCATTCACGGCACCGACATTCACAAAGTGCCCGGTACGTGCCAGGTACCACGTGTCACTGTTGGCACGGCCCTCCCCAGAGGGACAGGGGACAATGGAGCGCAACGGCTTCTTCCCTTGTCCACTGTCCTCCGAGGCAACAGCTCTGCCCAGTCTCAGACAGGAGGGCCTCCCCCACCCCCACTGCCCCTGACTGGGGCTTCCCCAGTGCAGGGGGGCCCCCAACTGGAAGCAAAGGAAAGGGGTGGAGGAGCAGTGAGACAAGAGATATGAGAACCAGGAATTACCAAAAGGAGAAATGGGGACGGGAAATGAGTCAAGAAAGTGAGACTGAAGAAGACGGGAAGAGGAGATGGAAGGAGGGATACAGGGGCGAGACGGGGAGGGATCGGGCTGGAACAGGAGGGCAGGGCGGTGGGGACAGCGGTGGGGACAGTGGCAGGAAGCAGCTGCTTTACTGGACCTGGCTGTGGGCTCCTCTTGGGGAACATGGGGCCTCGGCCACTCAAACCCCGGAACCCAGCTCCAGGTCCTCAGCCAGCTCCCCGTGCTGCCCCCACCTCGGACCCCCTGCATCTGGTCCATGGTCTCCCGCCTTCCCAGCTGCTGCTCTCTGCCTTTCTTCTCGGGGCTCTGACCCCACCAGGACAGGCTGTGGTGTAGGCTGAGGATTTCTCAGCCACTCCCCATCCCAGAGCCATCTCCATCATTCCATTCAAGGAAACAAGGGGAAGGCATTCATTCGTTTATTCGTTTATTCATTTATTCATTTGCGGGGGGGCCGCCTGTCAGACTTCACACCCTAGGAAAGCCCACCCGTGGGTCCTGACCCTCCTCCACCACCTCCCCCACCATGCAGCCTTCCTTCCGCTGACTCCACCGCTCTGGCGCTGGGCTCCCTGCTGCTCCTTGAACACATCACGCCTTCCCCTCCTGCAGTGGGCAGTAATGTTAGGGCTTCTCTCATCCTGGAACGCTCTTGCAGTGGACGTTGATAGGACTCTGTCCTCGGATTGGTTCAGGCTCAAGTGTGACCTTCTCCTAAAAGTCTTCCCTAACAGACCTGCCAAATACAGCCTTCCTTATCAATCTTCCTGGACAGGTTTTCAGTTTTCCTTCCACATCACCAACCACTACCACATTCTCCCCATTCCCGTGCTCATCCATTCATACGTACATTCGTCTTTGTCACTGGAGTGTAAGATCCATGTGTGGGGACATTCTTTAGTGAGCCTCTCATGTTCCCAGTACATTTATTTGTAGAGCAAACACCCTGGAAGAGAGAGACAGTGTTTCTCCCTGGGACAAATATCAGGACAGCCAGCTGCTTGTGACAGAAGAGGCGGGGCCCCTCAGCCCAAGGCTTCGCTTGTGTAACGCAGCCCACCGAGCCCAGAACTGTCACCCGGTCCCCCAAGTCTACAGGGTCACACCAGGGCAAGAAAATGCCGAGACTCTTGTATCCGCACACATGTAGCAGGGTAGCGTTCAGTGCCGTCCTTAGGCAAATGCTTTGGAAGGGCTGACACTGAGCTATCCACTTACAGCTTGGCAAAGAGCCCTCCCTGGCCTTCCCACGCACTCTACTGGGTCCCATTTCTCCATCCGGCACTGGTCCGTGTCCACGGCACAGTGGGTGGGAGCCTGCCCTCCGGGAAGCATCCCGGGACTCTCTCATACATTGTAGCTTTGGGACATTCCCGAATGCTGGGGCCCAGCCCAGGTCTCCCAGTTGCCCAGTTCCGCATGCAGAAAGTCAGTTTAGGTAATCCGCTGACTTTGCCCCAGCCTCGCAGAGGTTTATTCTGTTTGTGAGGGTTATTTATAGAGCTCCTGCTGTGCACAGACCAGGCCGGGAATTTACAAGGTTGTTTTTGGTGTCTCTCGGACCCCCAGCTGTCCAGAGAATGTTTGAGTCACAGGTCCACATGTGGCTGAGGCTGGTGGATCAGTGGGTGAGCCCAGAGTGCCATTTCGCCTGCATTAAACTAAGTGTATTTTTAAAGAGATAACATGACTCATTTGCTTTAGTAATAAAGGCAAATGCACCAAAGAGCATTCCTAAGGGTATTGTGTCACTGAATTTTGATAGTTCAAATTGCATCTACTCCTTCAAGTGCATCATAATTTTAGAGGTGATAGTATTTCTTTTCATGGATGAATGGTCTACAGTTGGGAGTGGTTACTATCTTCATTTTTCATTCTCCAAATGTTTACTGAGCATCTCTTATGTCCCAATAAAGCAGGTGAGCAAGTGTATCCTGATGAAGCTCGAACACAGTGCGTGCCTTTTGTGTAAACAATATTAAGTATCCATATAAACAGGAAACTGTGAAGGTTTCAGAAGACTCAGTGATGGGAGTGGGCTCGGATCCTCCAGGGCCTGATCGAGTGACAGCCATCTCTTAGTGCTTCTTTCATTCAATCCAGAGAAGAGAGGGTCTTGTTAGGAGATGCTACTTTGTACAGATTTGAGAAACAGACCCAGGCCACATTTCAGGGAAAAAGTCCAACAGTTTAGCAAATGCCCATGAAGGTGAGGAATGGACTTCCCTTTACAGTAACAGTTCATGACTTTCTTCTCTCCTTCTCTGCTTTGTTACTAATTGTTATTCATAGTGATAATGACTGAGTGAGGTTTCTTGATCTTAACATGTTATTCGCTGTTACCTTCTCTGTTTCAAAGCAACAATTTTCAGGATAACTAATGTGGTTTTGTTTTGTTTTTTCATTTTCAAATAAGCTAAGAACCAAGGCCACTCTGGACCAAACTGGGAAGCCGGGAGAGTTTGTCACTGGCTTGCTTTCCCCTGGCAACACTGTAAAATGTTGACACAATTCTTGCCTTGGTACAGACTGCTCCTGAGAGTTGATTCTTGAAGCGCCCACTGTCTGCAAATCCATAGCTAATCTGCCTGATACACAAATAGCCAAAAAATCATACTGTGATGAGTTGCTTTTCTCTGGTGTTACGTGGTTAAAGATGGCAGCCTTGGGCCGGCCCAAAACTCACGGTCATAAGTGATTCAGACAGTGGGAATTTTGTTCACCACAACCCGCTGGTCCTTGAAATACATTCTCTGCTGCACATCGCCGTGTTCACTGTCTCCTTCGGATTCACAGAACGTTGAAGTTGAAAAGGACCTCAGTAGTCACCTAGCCTGATACCCTCGTTTTGAAATAAGAAAACTGAGGCCTGGAGAGGTAAAAACATTTAGCAAGCAACTAAGCAAGCAAACGCAACTTCTCCAAGGTCAGGCCTGCAGCCAGAGGCAAGTTCCCGGCACCAAGCTACGTGAGACTAAATTCAGTCTCTCGATGTAATAGCCTGTGTTCTTAGCAATTTTAAAAATCATCACTTATCTATTGTTCTAAAATAGCTCACTCTCTAATTAAGAACTGGTGTCATAGTGATGGTTAATGGGTTTCATTACATGAAAAACAATCCTGAATATTAATTATGAGCCAATTATACAGTATCATTTTCTCTCAAGTTACATCAAAGAGAAAGCAATTTCCACACGAAAAAACAGAAAGCCAGTGGTGGCGTGACTGGTCTGGGCCACACACAGGGGCAGAGGCCTGGCTGGGACGCACACGGATCACTGGCCTTCCCCTTGACACCTTCATCCTGAGCCCCAGCTCCCTTTCGGGGGGCCCTTATTTCAAACAACATTCCCCGTGTGTCAGTCTGGAACTAGTAAATTAATCCATGCTCAAGTCCTCACAAATGTCCCCAGGTAACTCATCTGCATACAAATAAACGTTATCTATCACCAAGCAGTTTCCATCTGGTGGGAAGTCTCGGGAAATGCGCTCCACCCAAGAGCAGGGGGGTGGCCAGGCGGCTCAGGTGGTTGGAGTGTCATCCCATGAACCAAAAGGTTGCGGGTTTGATTCCTGGTCAGGGCATATGCCTAGGTTGTGGGTTTTGGGGTGCATACAGAAGGCAATCGAATCAATGTGATTCTCTCCCCCGCTCCCCCGACAACTTCCTCTTTCTCTAAAATCAACAAACATACCCTCAGGTGAGGATTAAAAAGAGAGAACCAGGGGGTTAGATCACCACTCATTTGTCAGTTTCTGCAGGAGTTTATGAGCCAGATCTGTCCACCTTGGAGCAAATAATAGTAATAGTGTGGGAAAGGAGCTGCCGCCAGGCTTTGGACTCAAGGCCCTAGAGGCTCGCAGAGTCTCTGCCTGGCATTTTCCCTCCTTTCCAACCACGTATTAATGGCGCTGACCTTTTCTGTAATCTGTTTCTGAGAACGGCGGGGCAGCTCCAAAGCTGCAGCCTGAGGTGGGCAAGCCAAGAAGGTCACTGCTGCTTTAAACCAAAGAGCGATCTGGGGCTTAGGAGCAGCCAAGTCCGAGTGAGAGGAGAGCCCCGCTGCCTTCCCCCCACACCACGGCATGCCCACCATCCCCCGTGGGCCCTCTTCCTGGAGCTCTGCAGACTCAGCAGCCCACTGGGACCTGCAGATGCCGTGAGCATGCTCTTGGGTATTTCATTGTGCCATTGAGTCTTAGGTTTGGAAGAGGCCTTACTGCTCATCTCCTCAAACTTCCTACTCTTAGTGTGAGCTCGGGCCCTGCTTAGATGCTTCCAGGGATGGGGAGCTCAGCTTCTGGCTCAGCTGAGAAGGATTCCAGCCACCTGCATGCAGGCAGGGTGTGCAAGATACCCTCGGTTTGTTCACCACCTCCAGGCCGCCCACAGTGACACCAACTACTGACTTCCTAACCCTGGCCCTTCAGAGCTGCGTCTCGGAGCTGCTTGTTCACGCCCAGTGCACCGTGGACAACTGACCTCACCTCCTGTGCTTGCTGTGGTCTGCACATAAACACCGATGTTCCAACTTCCTTACAAACTAGCAGAACTATTGGACACATCTGTATATACACCCCTCGTACCCCTCATGTGTTTTATTCTTTCATTCTTTAACAGTTGACTGATTGACAAGTATAACAAATGAATCTGTTCTAAGGAATTGATGATTAATAATGATCGATCATGTTAACTCCCCCAAATAACACGTCTGTCCATTTGCTGGTATTGTCAACTTTCAACTCAAAGCAATCCTTACCGCGGGATGGGCAGGTCAGTGGGCGAGGCGCCCGGGCGGGGCTTGCACCACGTTCCTGCAGCCTCCCTGCACTCCTCTCCTGGCCAGAGAGTCTGCCTGCTCTGCCGGGATCTCTGATCAGCTCCGTGGGGGCTCAAGGCAACAATCTGCCCCCGAAGAGATGCTGAGCTTCCACAGAGGCCAGCCGTCCAGCCAGATGCTGGCTCCATTGCATGGACCGTATTTGTGAAAGTGCACCCACAACCGGACTGAAGCATTTCTGCCACTGGGAGACTCTGCCGACAAGATTGCTCCCGTTCCCATGTTGATGCTCTGGTGGGAAAGCTCACGCCTCAGAGAGACCATGAACCAACCTTAGAACAGGGGCTCCTGGCCTTGCTGGACTTTCAGGCAGGAAGACAGTATGTGTCTCGGTCCGTTCTGGCTGCTGTAACAAAACAACACAGACCGGGCAGCTTATCAACAGCAGGGATGCAGTCCTCCCAGTTCTGGAGATGAGACGTCCAAGACCAGGATGCCAGCGTGGTTGAGTGAGGACCCTCATGGGCTGCCAACTCCAGAACCAAGAGACATTGAACTTGCGTTGTCTAAGCCGCCCTGTGTGTGGCCCTTGGTTCTGGCAGCCCTGGGAGAGGAAGACCATGGGTGAGTGCGAGGGAATGGGCTCTGGAGGGCGACTGTTGGCGCTGGTGTGCTGTGCTCAGGACACACAGGGCCAGGTACCCGGGTCTCCAGGGAGTGCCCTGCAGAGCTCTGCACTGTGGGGAGGAAGCTTCCTGTCTGAGCTGCCAGCAGCCGGCTCTGCACCTGGCCTGAGGGCACTTTTCTCTGTTGCCATGCCAACAGAAGAGGTCAGACAATTCAGGTGCCCTCTCTTCTGCCAAGAGGCTATCATGAAGGCTCTTGAAACTTCCCTTACACATAGCCTTGCTTTCTTTTCTAGGATGAATTTCCATCCTAAAGTAAATAAGCTATAACCTTCTTCTTTGCCCTCGTTTCAAGGTTAGAGTCTATTGCTATTAGCAGAAACACCTCGCTGCATCTTAGAAAATTCATCAGCATGTGCTAGGGCAAGTTCACTAAGGAACATGCTTTGTTTCTCTGCAATGCGCAGGCAGGGGACACCTCAGGCTCTGAGCGAGTAAACAGACCTCCTAACCTACCTGATACCACGCTCGCACACACCTGTCTCTCTGCCCCTCACCCGCTCACCCCAGCCTCTCCATCACCTCCACACCGCCGCAGGCATCCCCGTGGGAGCTCAGGTGTCAGACTTCAGACTGCCCATTTCACCACCAGGCAGGGCGTCACTTCACAAAGGGTACAGGAAACATGAGCTCTTCACCCCTGTGTCCATAAAACACAGAAATAGGCAAGGATTCAGGGCATCACAGGGTGTGGGGGGGGGAATGTCAGGATTGAGACCTGCCAGTGAGGCCCACAGTGGCCAAGTGACTAGATTCAGGGAGGTGAAGTGACGTCTGTGACCTAGTGAGACTCACGGACACAACGACTGTGGACACAGGTCATGTATATAAAGTGCCCAAGGTAAAAAGCATTTAAAATATGACACATGACCCAGAAATCCCACTTCTGGGTATTTACCCGAAGACATCCAAAACACTCATTTGAAAAGACAGGTGCGCCCCTGTGTTCACTGCAGGGTTATTTACAATAGCCAAGATAAGACAACAACCCAAGTGTCCACTGACAGACACACGGACAAAGAAGCGGTGTGCACACACAGTGGAACACGCCTCAGCCGTGAAAAAGAATGAAATCTTGCTATCTGCAGCAACACACATGGACCCAGACGGTATAACACTCAGTGAAATAAGTCCGACGGAAAAAGACAAATGCCATATGATTTCACTTACACGTAGAATCTAAAAAATAAAATGAATATGCAAACAAAACAGAAATAAACTCACAGAGAATATTTTGATGGTTGCCAGATGGGAAGGGGTGAGGGGCATGGGTGAAAAGGGGGAAGAGATGAGGAAGTACGAATTGCCAGTTATAAAACCCGTCACAGGGCGGTAAGGTTATAGACTCAGTAACACTGAAAGCTGCGTGTGGTGCCAGGTGGGTGCTGGACTTACCAGGGTGATCACTTGGTAAGGAATATACATGTCTTATCACGACGTTGTACACCTGAAACTAATACAATATTGTATGTCAACTGTAATTTAAATTTTTGTAAATTGTTACGAAATGTTGACTGGCTGAAAAAGAACAGTGAGAGGTACGCAGGCAGGTGAGGTTCTGTAAAAGTATTGCCCTTCTAGCAGACAAGACACGATGTGCATAAGCAATAAGTCGGTGAATACATGCACATGGAAGGACTGTGCAAAAGTAAATGATACGGCCGGTGAGGAGCGGTGAGGAGTAAGGCAGCAGAGAGGGGTTTATTGAGCAGGTGCGGTGGTAAGGCGTGGGCCATGCAGGTGTCTCAGGAGAGAAGGTCTTAGCCTATAGAAGCACACATGTGGTGCGTTTTTGAGGAAAGCAGGAGGCGAGGGCGGCTGGAACAGGGGAGGGAGGAGGACGGGAAGAGCTGGCATGGCGACAGATGGCAGGCCATCCAGGGCCCAGAGGAGATGACCTGTTCTCTCACCTCTTGCTCTGAGAGGAAAGGGAACCAGCACAGACGCTGACGGAGGAGTGACAGGGTCTGATTTACTTAGTGTCACTGCCACGGCCCTGTGGGGACTACTGAAGCAGAGGCAGGAGCAGCGAGACCTATGGTTCCTGGAGACGGATCAGCAATGGTTGCTCAGTTGGGTGGTACCTGGGCAGGGGGTGAGAAGCAGCCAGAGTCTGCGTGTTTTGACAGCTGAGTCCACGGGGCTCCTGGATAGACTATTTAAGTGGGAGAGACAAAGCGGAATCAAGATGGCTCCGGGTACACTCCACCAGAGGATGAGCTGTAGACACTGAAACAATGAAGGTCGTGTGTGCAGCAGGTTTGGGGGAGGGGTGGGCAAGGCTGGAAGTTCCTCTTTGGATGCCCTGAGTTGGGGATACCCACTGCTGAAGCAGAGCTGGAGCCAATACCCCAGAGAACTCCCGGGGTCTCCCCCCGTGCACCGCAGGGCGCACCAAGGGACCGTGCCAGCTGTGGGGCTCACACGGCGGCTGAACCAAGGTGCACCCTGTGTCTCAGAGACCGTAGATCAGTCCTAGGATCAGCTGCCGCTCAGCACAGTTAGTGTAGATGGAAGGTGGGAACTCTCCCCTTTAAAACCATCCCCTTCCTTTACTCCCAGAGAAATCTCAGAAAACAGCAAGAACAAGGGACTTGGGTATTCTTCCCCCAAAGGCACAAGTGTCACTTATAATAAATACCTTTAGATCCAGGTGTATGCAGGGTATGGGCAATGACCTACCTGCTGTAAGGGGCGTCTTCCCTCTGCTGGGGGGAGATCCACACGCAGCTGCAGCTGATGACTGGCCACACGTCGCCCCAAAGATCTCAATTGTACCTGTTTTACATATTTGGTTAGCTAGACCACTAGAGTAAAATATGATTCAAAAATATCGACAGAAAAATCACGTATAATCTTATCGCTCTATCCCAACGATAGTGTTTTGTCTTCACGTTCCTTTCCAATTCTATACAAAGGCATGGATGGGGATATTTTTTGGCCATGGAACTCTCCTCCCCAAACTGGCAGCCCAGACTGGCCTTTGAGGGGGAGGCAAACCAGGATCCAGCTGGCAGCAACGCAGGCCTTCGATAAACATAAGTGAATTCCACTGAAGCCTTAATCTATTTGACTAATTTTCAAAACCAGATGAAGCTCTATTGTCCTGAGCTTTACTTCCACCCACTGCGGCACCTACTCACGAGAATTTCTGATTTTGTGCTTCGGGTGATTTTTATTGTGTTTGTTTTGTTTTGTACTATTTACTCTGTTTACTTTTTCATTCCAAGGACTGAGTACTTTACAAACCTCATTTCATTCTTGATTTTAAATTGACAGCACATATAGATAAATAAAGCCCTTCAAAACTGTGAGGAAATACTGCATTTTGAAATACCCAGTCACTCGTCACTACCCCTACAAACACCTGTCACTGAAATTGGTTAAGAGTCTCAGATAGCCCTGGCCAGGTGTTTCGGTGGCTGGAACATCGTCCTGTACCCCAGAAAGTTTCAGTCCCCAGTTAGGGCACGTACAGGAAGCAATGGGATCGATGTTTCTCTCTCTCCTTTTCTCTCTCCTCCTCTCCCTTCCTCTCTCTTTCAAAAAACAAAAAGCATATATCCTGGGGCGAGGATCAAAACAAAGAGCCTCAGAGAAATAGAATCTTCCCCTATATTTTTACAAATTAAATCCTTGGAGAGCTAACCCCTAGGGAAACAGCGGCCGCTGGTAGAATACCTGTAGACAGAAGTGGTATGTCTGCAAAGATGATTGGTAACAATGAAAAAAGTAACCAAGACCCTGGACTCTGGAATTTAAAGAACTCTTCCAGAGGCAAAGAAAGGCCCTCTTCAAGAAATGCATGCATTAACCTAAGCAACAGCCCTAGTGATCTGCAAACGGATTTGACTATGCATCCCCACAAATAAAAACGTTTTAGGTTTTCCCCCAATAAATGCACGCATGAATTTGTAATACATTCACTTGCACTGACATATTATGTATCATAAAGTACACCTGAAAGAGAAGTTAAATGTAAATTAATGTAAATAGCATCCTAATCGGTTCATCCTGCACCCAACTGGTTGATCTGGATGGACCCCAGGGGCAGGGGCAGGCACCCCCCACTCCTGACAGACCACCCCCCCCCAACCCCTGACAGACACCATTCAGTGCTGGAGGAACTTTCCGGCTAGAGGCCGCCTGTCTGTCTCCGTCTCTGCTGTGTTTCAGCCCCAGACCACTGCCTCACCACCCCACCCCCCAATCCAGAACCGCTGCTGTCTGTGCCCATCCCAGTGGCCTGAAAGCCACCACCACAAGCGGCCAGTCTGAGACTGGAGACAGGGAGGCGTCAGGTCAGTTTAAAGAGCTGGAAGGGGCTAAACACCGCAGTCCCAGCAGCTCCTGCCAAGTTCAAGTTCCAAACGCGCCAAAGCCTTTTGTGGGGCCTTTGAATGAGGCCAATGAGCTTCCATCCTGCGGACGCAGCCTAGAAACTGCCCCCCTCGGAAGCGGCGCTTTGATGTCTGCACAAGGCAGTATCTCTGCCAGACAGACAGAAACTTCCCCTTGACCTTCTGCCAGCCCCTGGCAGTCTCGTGACCGGCAGTACACATGTCCCAGGCCATGAGACCTGGTTTCCCGCCAGGGCTTCCTCATGTAGGATCTGCTCTCTTTTCTCATGGAGAGTGTGTGTGTGTGTGTGTGTGTGTGTGTGTGTGTGTGTGTGTGTGTGTTGTTCCCACCCATGCGAGCCCACATACATTCATGCTGTTCAAGGAAAGCTCCTTAAACGGGTGGCTGAAACTCAGAGAAGGAAATGATCCTGCCTTTATTTTAAACAGATGGACAGCCCAGGAAGCTGGTGACAGAATAATGAACGTCCCCTTTATAAGGTGATACAGACACCAGGTTATTGCCACAGAATTCTCTCTCTGATCCTAGGACAGCGTCCTTGTTAGTCGTTTGCTTTGCCCATCTGTATGATTCGGATGGGAGAGGATGGATCTGCTCAGCTGAGCAGAAATCACCCAATGGCAGGACCAAGGAGGATAAATGAGCTGGCGGAGACCCACCCGGACCACGGACCACGGGCTTGTTCGCATTTGATCGCAGAGGGGAATCATTCGCTGGCTTTGGGGAGTCCCTGCACTATTCCCTGGTTTCTGCAAAGCAAAGGGCGCCTTAACTCACTACCTGTGATGAAATCTGTAGTAATAAAAATTAGATGCACTCCTGAGACACTGTTAATTTAAAGACATGGCCACTTGCTTTCTATCCCAACAGAACGTTTCCAGAAACTACCATTACTCACAAATTAAATATTAAAATTTTAGTTTAAAAATTTTGAATTTTTTCCTTGAGAAAAGCCTTGAGGCGGTTTTTACCTTTTTTTCAAACTGCAGATGCCATCAGAGCATCTTTCAAGCATAAGTAAAGAAGGAATTTTTAAAAAATGTATTAAGTTGAAGAAGTTAGACTTGACCCACGACGCTGGCCCAGAGGGTCCCCAGGATGGTTAGGTCAGTGCCCTGGCACACACAGAAATGTGTTATGTGCCAGTTAGCGTGAGCACCGTATATGTGCTTAAATCTCCGGAGTCTGTGCTGCAGATCTGTGAGGTTTAATTATCACACATGTTCACACCACTGGCCCTGCTCACAAACTCAGAGAGGTAAGTCGTGCAAAGGTACTCAGACATCTGTCTCCGATTCCCTTGAAGACTAAGATGGGAAAAAGAGCAGAAACTGCTCCACGGAACCTTTGAGCTTGAACAGAGCTAAGCACCAGCCGTGTCAATCCCTTCATCTTACGGCTGAGGGACCGAAGGCTCGTTCCAACGACTCAGGGCTGGTCCACGGCCAAGACGGGGTGAGCAGAGCTGGTCTGATGCCTTGCGGGTCTCTTTCATCTTTAACCAGAAAGGAGCCCTCCATGACTTCCTTCCAGCAAACAACACAGGAGGCCATTTCAAAGCTTAATAAAGGTTAATAAAAAGTGAAGATTCCCTTGGTATTGTTGATTTCCTACTACTGGCTCTTCAAGGGCACCATAGAAAGCTGTTCAGTTGCATGTATATCACACTGACAACATGCTCACTTATCAGGCTCAGGTTTTACTAGCACAGATGTCCTACCTGGTAGCGCATTCCCAGGCACACCTGCCCTATGGCGAGCTAGAGAAGGTGTGAATTGGACCTCCTGTTCCCCCGACCTAAATTCTTCAGTGGACTTCCCTTTTCTACACAGGTCAAGAACGGAGCTCCATCACTGCAACCTGCCTGCCCACATCTCAGCCTCATCTCGTCCTCCGTCTGTCTGAGCTGGGTATGGCTTCCGAGCATCTTGGACTGCTCAGGTCTCCCTGTGTTACTTCCTGCTATCCCTCTGCCTGAACCGGCCTCCTCCGCCCCTCGCCACCCACTGGCTCAGGCTCCAGACTCAGCCATCACATGACACCTTCTCCAGGGGGCTCTCTCTCCCTGAGTTATCCCCCCCCCGTTCTCCATCTCCTAGATGAGGTGCCCTTCCTCCACATTTCATACTCCCCTCTGTGTGCTGAATCACTGCTTTCAGACAGGTAATTATAACTCATTGTCTTCCATGTCTGTTGTGCCTCCTTTCCTTCAGGGAAGGGACTACTTTACAGCAAGCAAAGGCTCTGACACATCATCAGAGCTCCGTGTAGGCTCCACACATGTTATCAGGCTGATTAAATGATTCTTCAAGTCAATTCGTGTGAAGTGCACAGAGCAGCGCTTGGCATGCAGAACAGGGAGGGTGCCAAGACACCGACGACCAATGACCTTGAAGAGCTGCCAGTCCTGAGTTCTCCCGGAGGCGAACACTGTGCTTCAGAAGGAGTCATTCGGCAGGTGGGTGGCCGCTACACTTTGCAGAGGAATGGGGGAGAGTTTGGAGGTGGGCAGCCCCTGGGAAGCACCTTCCAGAGTGGGCCTGTTTTGCACGGGACTTGCAGAAAGTGTGAAGCGTAGCTGCAGAAGAATCAGACAGTCGCACTGAGTCACTTTGTGAATCCAGAGAAAATGACACTGATAGTCCTCCAGGGTGGTTCTCCTTGGCATTTAAAGTCTGCCTTTAGTTTATGACTCGGATTTTATGCCTATTCTATCCACTAGGGGTCAAACTTTTATGTAGACCGTAACTCACGGCAGCATAACTGCTGGCCTAGGGGGGAAATTCACTGCCTTCTTAGCTGGTGTGAAAATCGCTGTTTTCTCTGTGTGGATTGCAGTGCCCTCCAACTTCCATCATAATGTGGAGATGAGGAGTAAATCCAGCCTTTTGAAGAGAGTGGTGTTCTCCTGTCCTGTGTCCTGCTTCCACTGTCACCAGACGTGGGTCCCTTTGTGGAGTGGTTCATATAGGTTGCCACCTGAAACCAGCAGGCTGTCCAGTTCTGACTTAATTTCTTTTCTGTTTTACTTTTTTAAAATCCCCACCCAAGGATATGTTTATTGATTTTGATTTTAGAGAGAGGGGAAGGCAGAGAGAGAGAGAAACATCGATATGAGAGAGAAACATTGATCAGCTGCCTCCCATGTGCACCCTGACCAGGAACCGAACCCACAACTTTTTGGTGTACGGGACGATGCTCCAATCAAATGGGCCACCCAGCCAGGGCTCTATTTTACTTTTGTTAGATATTTCATCTCAGGCTATAAATTCAGTGCATTTCTGAAGCTTCACAGCCCCTTAAGCTTCACTTAATTATTTATGAAAATTAGAGTTCGTTAATATTTTTGGTCTTTTGTAGTTGACAAAGTTCATTTAAAAAATGCCAGTTCTCTTCAATCTGATGTATAGATTCCATGGGATACCAATGACCCAGGAGGCAATTTTACAGAACTTGTCAACTGACTCTGAAATGTACATGAAATTTCAAAGGACCTAGAATGGCCAATACAACTTTGGAAGAGATGTCTTATACAACTTGATTTTGAGACTTATTACAAAGCTACGATCATGGAGACGAAGTGGCAAAGATATAAAGACAAAGAGGCCAGTGAGACAGAGCCCAGAATTAAACCCACACGTACATGGCTGGCTGATTTGCAATAAAACTGAAATAGGAATGCAATGGAAAAGGGGTCATCTTTTCTAAAAATTGTGCTGGAACAATAGGTTATCCAATGTTTAAAAATGAATTTAGATCCACATCTCCTAGTATATACAAAAATCAACGTACATTATAGGCCTAACTGTAAATTAATCTGTAAATCTTCCATAAGGAAATGAGAAAATCTTTGTGAACTCGAGTTAAGCAAAGATTTCTTAGATAAGGCTACCAAACACACAATTCATAAAAGTTATTATTATAACTTGGACTTTGTAAAAATGAAAGACTTTTACTCTGTAAAAGACATTACTAAGAAAATAAAAAGACAAACCACAATCTGAGAGAAAATATTTGCAAATAAAATGCTGGATAACGGTCTTGCATTCAGAGCATACAAAGACATCTCAAAACCCAATAATAAGGAAAATGAAAAGCACAGGGAAAAGAGTCAAATGAAATTTCACCACAGAAGATGTGTGGATGGCAATAAGCCCACGAAGATGTTCAGTATCGTTAGTCACGTGGGAATTATGAATTGAAACCGAAGACAGCCCCCACTGCACATCTGTTAGAACAGTTACAGTTTGTAAAAACTTCCCACATCACGGGTTCGCAGGGAGCGGAGGAATGGGAACACAGCTGATGGAAACACCAAATGCTGCAGCCACTTGGGAAAAAAATGGCAGTTTCATAAAAAGTTCAGCATCTGCCTCCTAACTAGATATATTGTTCCATATCCAAAGACTTGCATGTGAATATATCCAGAGCAGCTTCGTTTGTAACAGCCACAGTCTGGAAATAAGCCAGATGCCTTTCCACAGGTGGATGGATAAACAAGCTGTGGCACGTCCATACAATGAAATACTATACAGCTACAGAAAGGAATGAACTATTGGTATACAAATACGATAGATGAATCTCAAAATACTTATGCTCAATTAATGAAGCCAGACCAAAAAGCAGCACATGTCGTATGATTCCATTTACGTAAAAGTCTGGAAAGTGCAGTCTAACTTATAGTGACAGGAAGCAGGTCCATGTTTGCCTGGGGAGGGGCCAAAAGGGGAAGGGACAAAGGGGCACAAGAACACTCAGGTGACTGACGGTGACATTCACCGACATAACCACCTGGCATGTGCCGATGGTTTCAGGTGTGTGTGTATAAGTTGAAATGTATCAAATTGTACATTTTAAGCCCATACAGTTTATTTTAAATCACGTATGCCTCCATAAAGCTATCCAAACAAAGCTGAAGACATGTTACATGGTGGTAAACAGAGAAAAAGACCATAAAGACAGAACTTGCTGGAGGCAGACGTGGGAAAAGCCACAAAGAGGCACCTGGGACCCCTGTGTCCCCCTGCTCCCTCCTCTGTGACAGAGCAGTGCCTCCCCTTCCCCCACCCCCCCACCCCTGCACTCTGGGTCCCCTTGGACCTTTGTCAGAACTTGGCTACTTTGCTGTCCCTCTGCCTCCTACCCCAGCCTTTGACTGTCCTTTGGTCGTTTCTGCCAGAACACCAATGTGCTCTTGCTGTCTTCCGTTTTAGAAACAAAGTAAGAGACTTTGTACACTAAATACACACTAAATACATCCCTCCAGACACTGTCCCATCACACACACACTCACATGCACTCACACATGCACTCACATGTGTACAATGCATGTGTACACACACCAAACACATGCACACCTATATAACACGTGTGCACACACAACATTCAAACACACCCGCATATGTACAACACACACGTACACACTAAACACACATGCCAGTGCATATATGACACATGTACACATGCCACTCAAACACACTCACATACACTCATACACATACATGCACACACGGTCTCCCACATCAAACCACAATGCTCTGTCATCCCCCGAGCGCTGTGAATTCAGACAGGTTCTCTGCCACACCATTTATCAAACCCCTGAGCTGTGACGGAGCTGATATGAAACGGTGTCTCTGTTCACCCACAGTTGCCTCGGACTTGGACATTGAAGACCCAAGCAGCATCCCTGCTCAGCTGCGGCCACGTCGCAGGTCGCGGCACTCTCCTGAGAGTGGTCACTCTCCGCCCAATGCGTCCCTGTACCTGCTCATCCGCTGCGGAGTGTGGTGTAGGATGTCGTGAAATCGTGTTTCCGCGTGGGTCAGCGTCCTGCCGGGAATAGTTAGCCTCAGCGACACCCACTGCTGCAGTGTCCCCTACCCACTGCCAGCCCCGGCTCCAGGGACCTCATTTCCCCCAGCTTCCCTCCTCTCTTCTGCTTCCAGGTGGGATAAGTCGGTGCAGCTCAGCGCCTCACACAGAGAGCACACCTCTTTTCCGTAACCCCCTCAATCCTCGTCCAGCCCAGCCAGCGCACTGGGCAGCACCATCCGCCCCCAGGGGGGCCCTGAGACCCCTCGCTGGGCACCAGGCGTGGCAGCCCTGCTGACTCAGAGCCCTTCAGTGTGCCCTCCTTCCCCAGGCCCCACGCCATGTCTGATGTCTCCCTGAAGCATTGATTTCTGCAGAGCAACTGAATCTCCATACTGTTTTTTAAAGACCACCCTCCCTGCAGCCCATCCATGGATCCGTAAAATACAGTATAAATAAAAATCGATGCTCGACTCCACTAGTACTGCCATGTACGTCACCACAGGGCAACTGCTTCGAAGTTTTCTTGCATTTGTCCCCTTTGTTTTGAGCTGTTTCCCCTCAAGCTCCATAATCCTGGAGGGCAGGAACAATTTTCTTTTGATTTATGGAAAGCACGGTACTTAATCCTGAGCTCGATTTCCACTTATTCTATCGATTTTGATGGCATCAACCAGAAGGTGACAGGTCCCAGGTACTTCCTGTTCTCCTACCTCCACAGATCTCTTTACTCAGAGATCTCCTCTCTGTCTGGAAGTCCTTTGCTTTTCACCCCTATTCCGGAAGACAGAGGCTCATCTGAGGTCTTCCCTCCCTCCTTCTCCAGGAGACCTGCTCTCCCTGCATCACTGTAAGTCCCCTGCCCCTCCTGTCCTTGGCTGGACGGAACCAGGATCTGAGAGACACGAGTGTCAATCACCAGCTGTGGGAACAGGGCAAGACAGGGAGCCTCCAGGGCCCTGGTTATCTGTAACTCTATATGAGAATGACGACACCAGTCTTCTAAGCCCCTGTGAGGATCAAATGAGGTCATGCGTGTGGAATTCCTCTGGGGGCTGGATCTGGATAAACAGTGAAAGGCACAATGGTCTCCATTGTGGCCCTTATCTTGGTCTGCCCTGGTGGTGGTTCCCAGTTGGTCCCAGGGCCTGTCTTCTGAGCTGGTTGGAGAGGTTCTGGGAGGGCAGAGACAGCTCACTGATGTGTGTGACCCCCGCTGGGCAGTGCACACGTTAGAATGTGTGAGACTGAATGGACACTGGGGCTAGCCCTTCCTTCCTCAGAAGCAAATGTCCATCTCAGCATTTCTAATTCTGTAAACAGCACCCCACCAAAACAACCCAAACGCATTTGCCTGTTTTTTAAAAAATTGTATTTGTTTATATTTTTAGAGAGAGGGGAAGGGACAAAGAAGGAAAGGGAAACATCGATGTGTGGTTGCCTCTCGCACACCCCCCAACTGGGGACCTGGTCCACAACCCAGGCATGTGCCTGCCTGGGAATCAAACTGGCAACCCTTTGGTTTGCAGGCCGGTGCTCCATCCATTGAGCCACACCAGCCAGGGCTGCCTGTTTGTTTGTTTGTTTGTTTGTTTGTTTTTAATGCACCAGAAGATGATTTTCCAAGGAGAAAGAGGGAGGCATTTCCCCCCTACCCCGATAAATGACACATGTTCAAAGCCTGCAGAGCAAGTAACTAATATAATTCATCACATGAGATGATAGGAATTCAGGAAACAGCAAGTTCTAATTAAACCAAAACAACAATCCACACCAGCTGCACACTTGTTTTCAAGGGATGATCTTGTACTTCGTTATCTCCAGGGTTCTGGGGGCGGGACTTGCAGCGGAGGGGCTGCACTGGGCGCCGAGACGGGAGGGCAGGCCCCCCTCCCAGGGAGGAGCGAGGCTGGCGTGGCCACAGCGGGGACACCTGCCACCCAAGGAGGAGAAGGCGCTCTTAATTACCCACCCATCTTCCTGGACCCAGGGTGGAGGGATAACATCGAGAATTCTGTTACAAGCAGTCCCCTCTGCTGCAACTTCTGTAGGACATGGTGCCAGGCCCTCCTGGCGGAGTCCAGCCACTTCTCTCCATGCCTCCATCCGTCCATGCTCCCCTCTGCCAGGCACGTAATACACTGTTTGGGAGCAAGGGTGCTCCCCTGGCCCAGGCTGGTCAGACTTCGAGTGAGGCTTTGCGCACAGCAAGGGAAGCAGTTGGATGGCCTTAAGCTTGAAACTCCGGAACCCCGCCCCCCCGCCCCCACCAAGAGGAAATGCCGACCAGCCTGCTGCAAGCGTGTGACTTCAGAGCCATGAGAAGAGCTGTGGACTGCAAAGGGACAATGTCAGTGGTCACCACAGAGTGGCTGGCCATGTGGATAAAGTCATCCCAGGAAAGAGAGTATGGGGCGGGGAGAGGTGGGGAGCAGAGGGGGCTCAAGATGCAAGCTTACGTTTATCTATTCGACGAGGGGCTTGAGGCAAGGCCTCCAATCTCCTGAGTGACCGTTTCACTTCTTGTAAAAATCCATTCATTTACTCATTTAGAGTTGACAAATTAGTTTTAAATGCTTATTAGAAGCCAGGCACCAGGCAAGATGCTGGTGGCCCGGTACCAATCACGATGCAGACTTCGCCTCAAAATGTGTGTAAAATGAAGAGCAAGACAGAGATACGTGAAACCTCTGGCAGGATGTAGCCAGGGTGGTGGTCCTGGAGGCTCCGGAGAGGTTTCTGGAGGAATGACATCTAAGAGGGGAGCTTCAGAATAAAATGAGTCGGTCTCCAGGTAACAGTCAGGAAGTGGGTGGAAGTGACCTGGACAGAGGGGACAAGGGCAAAGGCCCCCAGACAAGAGGGCCTGGGGGACGGGCGGGACTGTACACCTTGCAGTGTAGTTTGGAGAAAGAGCCTGCATTGGGGATCCAGATTGTAAAGCATTTTGTGGGCTGGTGGCAGGAAGCTGACTTTCATCTCAAAGACAGTGAAAAGCTATGGAGGAGTTATAACCACGGGGATGCTTTTAATAGAACTGTGGTTTAGCAATAGAATTCTTGCTTCAGTGTGGAAACTGGGTTGGGAACAGGAAGGGCAGATAGGAGGAGGTTTAAACAATCTAGAGGCGGGATGAGGATGCCCGGAGTGAAGATGGCGGCTGAAGAGATGACAGAGAGTTCGGATTCTAGACGCGGCGAGAAGGTAAGGCGCAGCCAGCCAGCCGCTGGCACTCCGGGGGTGGGCGGACGTCAAGAGAAACTGGACTGGAGTCGTGGGGTGGCATTTTGCTGTTGGTGAAGCAATGGGGAGCCACCTAACCCAGCACCATCATGACCCCTGACCTCTGTAAAGTTGTTCAATACATGGATGAGTGTGTCCGTGCGTGCATTTTCTTAAGAAACCACCAACCAGAAGACCGTCTGTTTTCAACCAGGAAGACTGCCAGCTGACATCAGCACCCAGGTGGGCTCCCCTTCCTTCCACAGGAAGAGGGGCCGTCCCAATGCCGGCGCCTCTCTCTGCGCCTCCGACCCATCGGCATTATCATCTTTTCCACAGTTGCCCCTTCTGTCTCTTGCACACTCAGACTCTGTCTGTAGGCAGAATCGCGTCTGGTGCCCATTCTTAAATAGCCCTGGAAAAGTGAATTACCCCAACTACATTACCAATCACTTTCATCTGCTGAAGCCCATGATTGCCTGATACCTGAAGCTGCCTGACTTGCTACAAAGGACTTTCAGCAGGAAATGCACTGGGGGAGCAAGTGTACCAGGAAGCCTTTCTCTTAAGCCCCACCGTCCCCTCCCCTTCGTGTCTCATGGGGCAGGCAGGGGTGACATGCCTGCTCTGAAATGCGAGCGGACCACGATGCCAAAAATAGACGCTGCCATCACTGCCAGATTAAAGTCCGTGCTTCTCTCCTTACTGTTGGCCGTGGGAGTGCGGGTGACTGCCTCACCATCACTATGCCTCAGTTTATTCCTCTACTAAAGAGAAATAATGCGACAGCATGCACCTCACCTGATGCTTTGGAAGGTGACAGGAAAGAAGGTGGGAAGAAATGGTCCGGGACATGCTAGTATCCACGGAGACAGCCTCCCTTCTTGTTTTCCCATTCCTCCCCACATTTTCTCACCCCCACACCTCTGCCCGTGGACCTAGAAAAAGGGATCGAACAGCACTGGATATATTCGACTTTCCTGTAGCCAATGTTTACATTATTTTTTAAATTTCAGACACACTTACTACATGAAATAAGTAAACGTTCACATGTTCCTCTCACTCCATGTTTCCATCTTTATATCCCTGGTCTGCCTGGTTCCAGAACTCATGGACTGGATGCCCCTCTTTGGTCTCCAGAGCCCCTCTTGCTGGGACCGCAGGAAAGCTGCCGATGGCCTATTGGTAGATGGAGTGGGATGGGGAGGGTGGGACAACGTGACCTATGCAAAGGTCACAGGACTCTCACTTCCGTCCCCTAGCTCTTACCATTCCCAGTTAGACGGTTCTTTTCAGATGGTTCTTTGGACCAGCGTTCAGGATGTAATTCTAGGTGGGCGTGTTCAGCTAGAGGACAGGAGCTTTGTCAAAGTGTCATCGAAGTGAAAACTGAGACGAGGAGGCTTGATGGAACAGTTGACTTCTGAACCCAATTTTGAAAGATGCCCAGGAATTTGTTAGGAGAAGAAAGGGCAGAGGAAGCTGCAAGAGTAAATCCTCAGAGAGAGAAGAGAACTCTGCAAGTTCATCAAGACACAGCCATTCCAACGCTGGCAAACCCTGGCAGGCGCTGCGGCTGGAACGGCAGACTCAACTCTTAGCAAAGACCTTTCCGGCTCAGACATGCGCCTCCATCCTGCCAACTGTGGAAAACTGCCAGAGGGGTTAATCCAGGCAAAGGCCTGATCAGACTCACGCTTTAGTAAGATGATTCTCATGGGGGGTAAGATGAAGGTTTGGGGTGATTATTTTCTATGTTGGTGGACACTTTTCCTAATCTCCTCCAATAATACCACTTATTTCATTAATGTTTACAATTTAGAACTATCAAAATGGAGCGCTTTTTTGATGGAGATTTTCATTAGACTATGTCCTTTGGTCAATTCCTTTTTTCTGTCTTTCAATCTACCATCCAAAAAATGTTTTGAGTACGCTCATTAGCCAAGGTTTTCTTTGGCAGAAGACAGGGTCGCTTTGTCTCAGGAGGCTATGCTTGTTTAGGTCTCTGAGTTCCTCATTTCTCAGAGATCCTGCAGTCCTTCTCCATATGGAAATGAGCCAACTCTTCGGTCCCTGGGTGGGAAACCTGATGGGAGAGGACCCGCTGCGCTGGGAACTGTGGGTAACGACTTTGGGGGCACGGCCACAGTTTCCCAATGGCGCCCTGGTATGCCTTCAAATCCCTGGGCAATTTTCCTCCAGACTTAGTGATTTATTTATATTTCATTTGACAGTCTGATCTAGGGAATCCTATTTATTCCCAATCCTTTTAAGACAAAGAACCAAATGGCTCACAGATGATCTTCCCTTTTCAGCTTGAGATTAATGACTATCGCTTGGCGGGTGGAAGGGAGCCGCTGGCATCTGTGACTCTGCGCTCAGTGGGACACGGAAGCGCAGACACAGTGTTTCGACCCTGACTCCACAGCAGTACATCCCTGGATTCACTGCTGGTGGACCTGTGGCTTGGAAATGGAGAGGCCATCCACCAGCCACCACGTGAGGCACCCAAACAGTCACACCGGATGGCTCACCTGGTTTTGATCATCGAAATGACTGCACTGACCTAATGCTCCACGGTCGTTTCTCAGTGAAAAGCTTAAAGGACGCCCAAAGCTTGCTAACCTAGACTTTTATCACACTTGCTGTGCAGGAGCTAATTTGTGTTAAATTTTAGATTAGGTTAATAAAGGGACATACATATGATTCAGATAGGTATGCAAATTTCCTTTCATTTATTTATTCACTCATTGATTCATTTATTTCATTTACTCAGTCACAAATGGCGACCCACCACGTAACACATGGAGAATGTAAACTCAGACACACCCTATCTCTTGAGAGAAACCTAAATATGTACATAGCATTAAGTGTCCTGTTGAACTTGATAAAGATATGAATATGAAGAAAGCACACGGCTAAGGAACAACATCAAAATCACACTAAGGGGTTGGGCAATGTTTCCTAGAGAAAGTAATGACCGCATTTATTTTTAAAGCATTTGGAGCAGGTCACGTGATTAAGAGGGTGGTGGGACAGAGTGACGGAGGCGATTACAGCAGAGGGATGTTTTGACAGTGGTCATGTTCCCCAAGGACAGAAGCAAGAAGACATGACTCATAGTGACAAATGACGATGAGGAGGTTTACGCCTTGGCTTTGATTTTTCTTGGTGATGTAAGAGACAAGATAGTTTGCTAGACGTGAGGGGTAATGGGACACATTTAGGATTTAAGGAGAGGGGAATGCATGTTACACTTGTTGTTGAGGGCGCTTCAGACTTTGAAGTGTGGATGGATCAAAGGACTCAGGGGCTGCAGGGGGCTGGCTGTGTGGGTTCCGGGGCTTGTTGGAGAGACAGAGGGGGACCAGAGCCCTGAATGGACCCTTGAATACATGATGCTGAAGTCATCTTAGAGTACACAAGGGAGGACCAGGGAAGGCAACGGAATTCAGGGAGAGGAAACTACACCAGACGCTAAATGAAGACCGTGTCCTGGAGGCAGAGAGACAAGTCGAAGACAAAGGCAAACAGTATGGAAGTACATTCTGCATTGGTCCAAAAATCAGTGCAGGCAAACCACCACCAAGGAACGACAGGGTGGCAGCGTCAGCCCTAGCCCGTCTCCTGGTCCTGGGAGAGGAAGGGACCGAGCAAAAGCGTGCACTCGGGGGAAGAGAGAGGGACAGTCTGTACCAGGAGAAAGTCACTGCTGGTCCCACATCACCACCAGCACCTCGGAGGAACCCCAGCCTTTGGCTGCTCTCAGAAGCCTTGCCCCCAGAGGCCGCCCCTCCCCGCCCAGCAGCGGGCGGGGAAACGCCACAGGCACAGAGGGAGAAAAGTGAAATTTCGCTCGTAGCTTCCCCTTCATACCCACTGTGCTCTCCACAAACCTCTGTCTTCTCAGCTGTGATGCTCATTGGCCAGCGGGAGGACCCAGGCTATCTTATCCATTTTTTTATAGCATTTTTGTTTTTGCAGTAAAATCTATGCCATAAAAACTTGTCCGTTTTAACCATTCCCCAGTACCCAATGCCACTGATTAATTCGAGCAATGCCACTGATGGCATTACTCGAATTCACCATGCTGAGCAACCATCACCAGTAAATACTCCTAAAACATCTCACCCGACTGTTGTACCCAGACACAGAAGTGAGACTGTAATCACCGTTATTTGAACGAGGCATTGAATGGCACACGAATTCACCTGACAGAGCCTGACTATAAACACAGGGCAATTAGAGACTCCCTTTGCTGCTACGCAGAAAATGACAGCAGACAGGGGCTATCACATTGAGACAAGTTGTGGGCAGTACACGTGGCTACAGCAGAGGGAATATCTTCAGAAGGAGCCTGTGCGGACGAGGAGCCCGGCTTGCTTTTGATGAAGAGGCTGCCAGACGGCACTCAGGGCCGCCACAGCAGGCGACAGATTCCCTCTGTGGAGAAAGAACCCTCAAAGGAGGCAGGCCTGCTGGCCTTTTGCAGGTGGTTTACCCCTGAAGGTGTTTAGGAAGTACTCAAAAGATTTCTGATGTTTAATGACTGCTTTTTTCTCTTCTCTCAAGGAGGAGGACATGCTGGTCCTATTACCTTCTCGAGACCTGACAAATAAGGTGACAATAATGTCTCTTCCCTGTGCTTCATCAGCACGTGAGCTTCAGGGCACCAGGTACAGAGCATTGCACAGTGATGGGGCAGTTCTGTCTCTAGGTTGAGACAGGGAGGGGAGGGCAGAATGACAAACAGAAACCTTAGGTCACGTGGAAAAATCAGCTAATCTGTGTTCTGTTCTAGTGAAACTTCCCCAGATACGTTGAGTACGCTAAGACGTTACCACCACCCGCCCCCTCTGTGTTATGAGGAACTACTTATCTGACCACACTGTCCATCACCCCGGAGCGCCTGGGGTGGCCCCACTCAGAGGCCAATGGGGAACAATGACCCCAGAATGTTCCTGTCAATGGGAACGGTGGGAAGGGCCAGAAGCACGGACGTACGGCTCAGTTCAGCTCTCACGGCTCCATGGCTTCTTGTCACGTCTGTGTATTTCTGTGGCTCTTATGACAATTATTGTAACACAAGGGCCAAAAGTCACTGTCTGACTAACTTTCCTCCCCCTTGAAATAACTGTGCTCCACTCCGAACTGCCACACGAACCTAGAAGGAGCTCACGCCCCCTCCCTCCATGGGCATGAGTGATGTTGCGGGAAAGCCATGGTATGGCCCTAGGAGAGCGAGACACCCCCCGCAGGGTGGCCTTCAAACAGAGCTCCTGAGGGAGCCTTGCCAGCCCGGGTGGGCCAAGTGGCCCAGGTGGCCCAGGCTCGGGTCACTCACTTCCACCCCACACCCGATCACAGTTCTGTGACTACTGCACTTAGAACTTGTAGTCTGTGCTTGGAATTCCTCAGCCCTGACAACAGTCCTGTCCCCACTCTCCCAAGCCTGTCACCAGCCTGCCCCACTTCTCTGTAAACTTAGACTGAAATAATCAAGTGACTCTGAATCTGTCATGTGAATGGAAAGAAACCCCACGAACGAGAATAGATTCTAATTCTCATCCTCACGCAATAGCCTAGGAGTTGGCATTTTTTTCTATAAAGGGCCACCCAGCAGATATTTTAACCAACTGCTCTCTGGTGCAAGAATTCAACTTTGCCCCTGTAGCGGGGACCGGCCACAGGCTGGGAGCCAGGAAGCCTTCCTCCCAGAAATGGGCGTGGGCTGGGTCGGTTGCTGACCCCTGATCCTCAGGGCTCTTCAAAACACCCACTTTCTCTCATTTGCATGTGTCCCTGTACCACTATCTGAGAGTTACTCAAGTTCCTAAATTTACATAAACAACACTCATGTGCTTTTCGGCACTCCACCAGCCTAACTCCAGGTCCCTCTCCAAACGGGTGAACAAATCTCCATGCAGTTATCATTGGGCACGTGTTGCGTTTTTCTCTCTTAAGGTTTATATTCAGCACTCTTTTCCAGCACCTTGGTTATATATCGGTGTGTTTGCTTATTTAGTTTTAAAGATTATGCCACAAGTACTTCATCACACTTACAGAGCTGGCTCTGCTAAAATTTTTCCTATTGTTAAATATTTGGATTTTTTTCTCCATTTTGTTCCATGAGTTAAATAAGGCCGCTATAAAAACCATCGCACAAGTAGCATCCAAGAAAGCCCAGGACTGGACAGCTTCACGGGAAATTCTACCAGTCATTCAAAGAATAATTAATGTCTATTCTTCTTAAACAATTTCAAGATGTTTGAGGAAGGAATGCTTCCAAACTCATTCTATGAAGGAAGCATTACCTTATATCAAAACCAGACATTACAAAAAAAATTGATGAATGCATGCAAAAATTCTACAAATATTAACAAACTGGGTTCAACAATGCATTTAAAAAATTATGCACCATGACCAACTGGGACTCATCCCAGGGATGCAATAATGGTTCAACACCCATAAATCAATTAACATGACCCACCCTATTAACAAAATAAAGGATAAAAACCATATGATCATCTCAATAGAGGTAGAAAAAGCATTTGACAAAATTCAGTGCTCTTTTATAATAAAAACCCTCAACAAAGTGGGCACAGAAGGCATATAAATCAACATAGTAAAGGATATATATGACAAAATCACAGCTAATATCATACTCAGTGATGAAAAGCTAAAAGTTTGTCCTCCAAGATCAGGAACAAGACAAGGATGCCCACTATCAGCACTTCTATTCTCTTTAGTATTTGGAGTCCTAGCCACAGCAATCAGACAAACAAATAAATAAAAGAAATAAAAGGCATCTGAATCAGAAAGGAAGAAGTAAAACTCCCGTTGTTTGCAGATGACATGATACAGTCATGCCTCGGTACTCATCGGCTTCAGAACTCGTCATACCCTGCACTCCCTGCGTTTGACAAGATAAAAATGTTTCGCCACTCGGCACTTGCTTGGGACTTGTTGCACTTGCTAGAACCTGATTGAGTCACAACGCCTCCCCACAAGAGAAAATGCTTCATCACTTGGCACTCATTGGTTTCGGCTCTGGTCATGGGTTCCATAATGAATAAATGGCGAGTACTGTGGTGCCACTATACTACATATAAAAAACCCTAAAGACTCCACCAAAAATCTATTCCAACTAATAGGTTTTTTACTCATGAATTCAGTAAGTTTGCAGGGTACAGAATCAATATACAGAAATCTACTGCATTTCTATATGCCAGACTGAATGATCAGAAGGAGAAATTTTTTTAAAAAATCCCATTTACAATTGTATTAAAAAGAATAAAATACCTAGGAAGAGATTTAACCAAAGAGGTGAAAGACCTGTACTCTTAAACCTATAAAACACTGAAGCAAGAAATTGAAGAAGATACAAATAAATGGAAGGCTATAACTTGGTTGTGGATTGGAAGGATTAATGCTATTACTGTGACCATACGACCTAAAGCAACATACAGATTCAATGCAATTCCTATTAAAATACCAATGGTATGCTTCTCAGAATTAGAACAAATAATCCTAAAATTTATATGGAATCACAAAGACCCCAAATAGTCAAAGAAATCTTGAGAAAGAACAAAGTGGGAGTTGTTATGCTCCCTGATATCAAACTATACTACAAAGCTACAATAATAGAGCAGTATGATGCTGGCATAAAAACAGATACAAATCAGTGGAACAGAATACCGAACCCAGAAATAAATCCTCACTCATATGGTCAGCTAATCTATGATAAAGGAGGCAAGGATATACAATGGGGTAAAGACAGTCTCTTCAGTAAGTGGTGTTAGGAAAACTAATCAGATACATGCAAACAAAGAAACTGGACCACTTTCTTGTAGCATATACAAAAATAAACTCAAAATTGATTAAACACTTAAATGTAAGACCCGAAACCATAAAACTCCTGGAAGGAAACAGAGGCAGTAAACTCTTTGGTATGGCTCTTAGTGCTATCTTTTTGGATGTCTCTTCAGGTAAGGGGAAAAGATAAACAAAAAGAACTACATCAAACTAAGAAGGTTTTGCTCAGCAAAGGAAATCATCCTTTCATTTCCAACCAAACACAATGAATGGACGACTTACTAAATAGGAGAATATATTTGCAAATGATACATCTGATGAGAGGTTAATATCTAAAATATATGAGGAACTCATACAACTTAATACCCAAAAAAACAAATAATCTGATTAAAAAATGGGAGAAGACTTGAATAAATATTTCTCCCAAGAGGATATACAGATGGCATATGAAAAGATGACAATCTTACTAATCATCAGTTAAACGCAAATTAAAATCACAATGAGCTATCACCTCACACCTGCCAAAGAGACCATCATCAGTAAATCAGCAAGTGCTGGTGAGGACACGGAGAAAGGGGAACCCTCATGCACTGTCGGTGGGATTACAAACTGGTGCAGTCAGTATGGAGAACAGTGTGGAGGTTCCTCGAAAACCTCAAATAGAACTGCCATAAGATCCAGCAGTTCTACATCTTGGTATATGCGAATATCCAAAGAAAACAAAAACATTAATTTGAAAAGGTATACACACCCCTATGCTCACTGCAGCACTAGTAGTAACAGCCAAGATAAGGAAGGAGCCTAGGTGTCCATCAATAGATGAGTGGACAAAGAAGATGTTGTATATATAATACATGTGCATATGCGTGTGTGTATATACATACATATACATAACGAAATACTACTCAGCAGTAAAAAAGAATGAAATCTTGCCATTTGCAACAACATGGATGGACCTGGAGGGTATTGTGCTATGTGAAGTAAGTCAGAGAAAGACAGACACCCTGATTTCACTCACATGTGGAATCTAAATAAAACAAAACAAATGTATAAACAAAACAGAAACAGACGGTTACCAAAGAGGAGGCACAGAGGGGATGGGAATTTTTAAAAACAAAGAAAATGGGGGACGAAGCAGGAAACTACAATATAACAGCAGAGGGACTTTGAGGGGTCAAACACAATCGTGGGCCACAACTCAAGAGAGGTGTTTGACTAAATCAAAGCTCTGCACCTCAAAACCAAGAAGTTAAAAGGGAAAAAGGCAGCCTGCACGAGGCAGCACAGTTACTGAAGGCACGCTAGGGTCGCCATTCCTAAGCACTGGTAGGTAGCTCATGAGCCCCACGGGACGGGAAATGCAGATGGAGGCTGCTCTGAAATTCATGGACCGTGGCTCTCCCAGGCCGCCCTGCAATGTCCTGAAGCTCTCTTCCCTGATGCATTACTCGTGGTGATGAGCCAGCCGGGGCGGGAAGCCATGGTTTCCCATCCCCAGAAGCTGGCAACAGAGCCTCCTCCCAGCCGCGTATCCTGGAAACGGGCGGCTGTGTTCTGGCCTGAGCCGTTTTTTTCCCATGTTTCCCATCCACACACTGGCGTAGCAAATGTCTCCCCCATGACTGCCTTCCAGGGGATCGGAAGCCAGAGCTTTGCTCTGGGCCATCTTCCAGAATATTCATCTGGATTCTACGGCTGAGGGGCCCCGCACTTTAAGGAGGACCTGGAGGCTGCACCGCTGGCCTCTGGAAGCCGGTGAGAGCTGAAGGGGGAAAGAGGCTGGGAGCGCTCGGTGGCTCTCTGGGCTGCGTGCTGGCTTCACTTGGCCTTCTGTTCTTGTTACAGGATGCCAGATGGTTAGAAGGGTTTCAAGAGCAAGTGGCGAAGCACGGACCAGGACACGTATATCTTTGCATGTTAGATCTGACCCCGCCTCCAAACCAGATGTGAAGGTCAGTTCGGTGAAAGTTTCCTTTTGAGTGCTGTGTCCAGGAACACTGAAGTGTGTTTACCTTCTCAGTGTGGGAGAGGCCCCACTTGTGGATAAAGCCAGCAGGTTCCTACGTAAGGTGGGAAGGGGTCCTTCTGATCTCACTGAATCGAACCCCCATCGTTCTTGTTAATGTACAAACCACCACGTCCAATATCTATAGTGTTGTAAGCTATTTATAGGCAAAATCTCATTTCATAATTTCATAAAACTGCTAAGTAGACATGAGCACTCCTAGTTCACAAATGAAGAATGGTTTCCAGGAGGCTCCTGCCTCGCCGGCAGTGACAGCGGGGTCCAAGCCAGGTCCACGGGGGTGCACGGGTATAGCCCACCACCATCTCAGTGCTGGGATTATAAGCTTCTGGGAAGATATGGATGTATTTCCTGCAAGAGATGGGAAACTCAGTCACCCCACCACTTAGAGTATCAATCATTAGAATTGGGCACATGGGGCCTCGAACTCAGGAGCTTAACAGAACAAAGCCCAGAAAAATGCTCAGGCTCCCTCTCTCGGGACTGATCAGCACCTAAGGCGGGGACACAGAAGCAGTCCCATCAGCACAAATTCCCTCCCCTTCCTCTTGTCTTGCCAGAGGCGCACAGTGGAATGTGGGGGAGGGACAGCCGGGCAGCAGAGACCTGACTCCAAGAGGGGGCATTGAAGGTGCTCCCCATGGGTGACACAGTAACTTCCAAGGGAAACAAGACCGATTCTTCTGAGCACGCCGAAGGGCAGGACTCTCAAGTCACACAAGGGCTGCTCTCTGTTCCATTTTCCAGTTGAGGCTGACAGTCCCAAAGCGTGACACAGGTTCTGAGTCCTTGTCATCGCCTCTAAGTCTATTCCACGGAGGGGCCTGTACTTGGTCGTTGTTATATGTCAGGCGTATTGGTGGTGGTGGTGATGATGGTGATGAAGGTGGTGATGGTGGTGGTAGTTGCAGTGGTGACGAAGGTGGTAGAGATGGTGATGTGGTGGTGGTGGTGATGGTGGTGATGGTGGTGGCAGTGATGGTGGTGGCGGTGGTACTATTATTTTCTCTTTTGGGGAAGAACTTTCTCTTACACACTGTATATTTCACAACATTAAGTGTAGTCATTTGCAAACAATAAGTTTCCAAATATAATTTTCCATGTAATGACTGATTAAAAAATTCTCTGAGGTAATAAAGAAATAGGAACCACTATAAAATTCTTAAATTCTGATCATACCTCCCAATTTTTCTGTTCTACAGCAGAGTGAACAGGCCTCAGTTCTTGGGGCTCATCCTGGTTAGTTTTCTTCACTTCTGGAGACTGTGAGTATATTATCTGTAAAACACTTCTTGATTCCACAGCACACGAAGCTCTTCCAGCTCCATCGCCCCACCTGAGCTCCACAGGAAGAGAGTCACGTTTACGACTCTGCAGATCCTCAGGAATAGGCACAGCCCAGGGCGGGGCAAGGCTCCTGCGGAATGGTTGTGGCCAACTGCCATTCAGCTACGCCGCCTTTCGGATGCTTAACCAAGCAATGGCAATCTTTCTGGATTCGCTCATTCAATTCATAGATATTGAAACCATGCCACTGCATGCGTGGGAGTTGGGTTTAAAAAAGGAATAACACTATCTGTTCTCTTTGGTGAGTTTTCCCTGAAGGCCCCCGAGTTTTCCTCCGGAGAGAAGATACCTTGCTCTCTAACAGCAGTAAGAATTCTGGGGAAGGCTTTTGAAGAGACAGACTGGCTTGTTGCCCCCTCTCCGGTAGTGCCCTGAGCTGGAGAGGGGCCCTCTGGGGACAGGTGGGCGTGAACAGTGGGTCACCTGTGCAAAGCAGAGAAGCTGGGTGAATGGGGCTTCCTGACTAGCGTGGAAGAGGCAGGTTTTTCAGTTTGGTCGGGTTTTCAAATAAATTGGTAGAGACCGAGTGTAGGCTACTGTGAACAATGGGGCTCCCAGGAGCCCCGACACAAGGTGGGTTTCCACCTGCTTAGAGATCCCTCACTGCATACCCCACCAGGCGTCCCCGGGGACAGGAGCATCCCTTACTGGTCCAGGTCAGCTGCAGGTAGAACGTGAAGAGTCATCCTGACGCTCTGCCCTGAAGAACGAAAGCCTGAGGTCGCTAGTGGGAGAGCAGCTGACCCTGTCACTCCCGGCCCCAAATGCAGACCCACTGGGCCTGGGAGCCGGTGAAAGAAAAGAGAAACCAACAAACAAGTGAACAAAATCTCTACCCCTGGGGAAAGGACCAGGCACTCCCCCTGGGCCAAGTCTTTAGAAGTGTCCCTCCCACTGCGGTTGGGGCTGGACCCAAGAGAAAGTCCCACCCCAACCACCTTAGCCCCAGGCCATGCTAGGGCCAGAGGAGCGAGTCCCAGGGCACAAGTGAAGGCAATTTTGGGCCTGGGTCTCATCTGGCCTTTCTGATGCTGAAAGTTCGTGTTAACCATCAATTCACAAAAATGGGGTCGTCTTTTGTCCATTTTCCTTCTGCAACTCTGAGTCGAACTAAGTGAGTCACCTAGTGTCCACTCTCCGTATCTCCGCATTTCCCATCTCGCTGTGTCTCTGGGGTACATCCTGGCTCCTGCCTGCAAATCGCTCCTGTCACTTCTCCTATCAGCCACGTCGAATCTAGTGCTAAGCCCACCCAAAGTATTCAGTTTCATCCATGTGACGCTACAGGGAAGATGAGGAAGTGAATCAATGAATGCTTTCTGAGGACCACTCGATCTGGAGAGAAAAAAACTGTCACAACATAACGGCGGTGGGGGGTGGCCTGCGCAGCCAGAGTCTTGCTCCTTGGTCACCGAGGGAACGCAATGTGTTTTTACATTTGTACTTGATGGTACCACACCTCAGGCAGCTTTTGTAAGAAGGGATGAGTCAGGCAGGGGACCCAGATTCCTCCCATTCTACAGAGAGGGAAACTGAGGCATGGCAAACGCATAAAATCCCCTCTAAGCCCCATACCAGTATGTAGCCATGATAAGAATAGCTACAGGCCATGGCTGGTGTGGCTCAGTGGTTGAGTGCCAGCTTGCAAACCAAAGTGTTGCTGGTTCAATTCCCAATCAGGGCACATGCCTGGGATGCAGGCCAGGTCCGCAATGGGGGCATGCAAGAGGCAACCACACACTGATGTTTCTCTCCTGCTCTTTCTCCTTCCCTTCCCCCCCCCTCTAAAAATGAATAAAGTCTTTTTAAAAATAGCTACAGGTTATCAAGAATCTACCATTTCCTGTCACTGTGAGGCCTGTTACAAACATCGCTAATTCTGACACTCACCCTGGGAGGTAAGTCTTAGCAAAATGAGGTTCAGATGGGTTAAGCGACTTGTCTAAGGTCACACCATGACAGAATGTGGGACCAGCCTGGCTAACCCCAGAGGCCAAAGCCAGGCATTCTGCTCTGCGCCCGGAGGCCACCCTGGGGGCAGGGAGACAGCACTAGCTTTTGAGAGACCCTTGAGCCAAGTCCCTGGATTTGAGAGCACAGGGCTGAAGGTGAGCCTGGCCTCGGGAACGCAGCTGCAAAAAGAGAGAGTGCTAGTTGAAGGAAGGTGACCGAGGTGCAGTGGGAAGGGGGCAGGTGAGGGAAGGGCTCAGGGGCCAGGGGCCAGCCCTGGGCCGCAGAGAGGGGTCTCTCCCAGGATGCTGGGGGTGCTGGAGCATCATGCAGAGGGGACAGGAGGAAGAGGCTCAGAGTCAGTGTGGCCGCGGGGAAAGCCCTAGGGTCACAGTCGGATGGACAAGGTTAAAGGTCAGTCTGACCCTCTCCAGGGTGTGTTGGGGGTGACCTGCCTTCCCCCAGGAGAGCCGCAGCCCCCCCGCCCAGTTAGGACACCAAGGCTACTCTGATCATTTTTACAGCCACGTGATGAAGATGGACCGAGAACGCCTGTTTACAGCGTCGGTCTCGGCCCTGGCGTTTGACCTTGTCGTTCTCCAATGGCTGGGATGCAGAACGCACAGCTACTTTCTCCAGGGTTTGAGGCGGGACCCAGGGTAGCCCAGGCTGGTTTGGTGCCACCAGCACAAGCCAGACCTTGCCTTGATTGCTTTGCAGGAAGGAATGGGGACACGGTTCCGGCTCACGGGCTAGATGGAGCAAGGCAGTTTCCACCAGGCTGGCTTTCAAGAGTGAGGCCGGGAGTACAGAAACTGCTGGGGGCGAGGCCCTCCGGAGCTCGGCAGCCTGCAGGCTGGGTCTGCAGGGTGCACAGCTACTGGGGGTGGGGGGTGCGGCCTGCAAGAGGAGGTGGCACGTCTCCCAGCTGCCTGCAGGCCTCACACTCTCCAAGGTCACCCCACCTTGGAGCAGAGTGTGAAAGTGGCACCCAACCCTGCTAGACCACCACCTCGTTCCTGCCTGGTGAGCAGCCAGCTCTCTGGGGCACGACGTCCAGGGGATGAGAGCCCATAATTCCAGGCTACACGGAGCCGACGCAGGAGCAGGGCCTGGGTGTTTCTCATTGCTTGCGAGGCGTGAGTGCCCTTGAAATTTGCAGTTATATTGCCAGCAACCTTGACCCAGTGCCCTTGCTGCACAGTGCAGGGCTGGGGAGTCAGACTGAGACGCACAGCGTGGACCAGGAACCATGTGCCAGATGACCTCAAGCTTCCTGAGCTCCCATAGCCCACCTGAGAATTGGGAAGAATGCTCTTGCGGCCCCAGTACCCGTGAACAAAGGCACATTCTCTTGCGCCTGCACTTGTTAGATGCTCGGTAAACACCGGCACATGTCAGCACTGGAATCATGGCATTAACAGCGTGGTCACAGCGCGAAGCGGAAGGAACGGGCTGGGATGAAGTGCGCAGATTCAGGAGCAGACAGAGAAGCATGGGGTGCAGAACTTACGCAGAGTGACCTTAAAGGCGCTCCTTCCAGACAGATGGCCGTCCTGTAACAGAGACAAGTCACTCGGTGCGCAGGGGCCTCCGCATCGGAACCGCATTCCAATGAGAAAGATTTTTAACTTTGCTATCATATGGCTCAGGGGTGTTGGTGATAATTTCATTCATCCCACAAATATTTTTACTGCCTACCATGTGCAAAGTTTTCAAATAAAGTAGCTGCCACGCTGAGACTAGAGCGGCACCCAGCACGTCTTGCTCGCCGACTGGAATTACTCGGGGTGCACTGACAAGAAGGCAGTTTCCCACGGCGCTTTCTGCATTCTCCTTGTGCCCTCACCCCTTGAGTGTCCTTTGTTGTTTCTTAGGGTCTCCCGTCCTCCTGACGCTGATCTGAACTTAGCTGCCCTGGCTCATCCTGCCTTTGGTTTTCTCAATGCCCCAGTGATCTGTGAGCGACTGAACGGGGTGACCACAGTCCATAATTATAATCCCACTAAAGTCTCCCCCATTCCAGAAATACCACAGTAGAAAGAGGGACCATTTGGGGACTTAATACCCTGGCCGAAGGAGCTGAATCCAGGAAGATTTCAGATGCTGCAACAGGAGAATGAAGTACATCCAGATATTTTTGCTTCCTGTTCTCACATTTTTTGCCAAAAGACGGAAGAAAGGAAGGCAGGAAGGCAGGAAGGCAGGCAGGCAGGCAGGCAGGAAGGAAGGAAGGAATTTGCCGGAAGAACAATGGGCCAGAAGTTGACCTGGGCTTTAGAACTATGTACATGAGTGAGACAGTCTGCACCAGCGCTTCAGCAGGGAAAAGGGCTGTGCTTCGGGAGGTGGAAGATGCCCAGTTCTCCTTCCTCCAAATGGGGATCTTAGTCATGTGATGATGCAACATTTTCTGGACACTCAGTATGATGAGTATACAAGGCGTGCCACCGTTAGACACACCGATGTCCAGGGACACAGACTACAGGACCTGAGGGAGCCTGACTCACACACAGAAGGACAAAGCAAAGGGGTTCCCAGGGTTCCAGGGCAAGATTTACGTCTGGCATCCTGAAGGGAAAGGTTGCCAAGGTGAACCCTTGGACGGGGTGATGCGGGAGTTTAGGAAAGGAGACGAGGGGTAGGAGGAGGGCTGGCTTTCTACTGAAGAAGGGACCACGTTGCTGCTTTTCAACATCACATACCTGGGGAGAACCTTCTTCTCCCCCAAGCTGCCAGCAACCCCTGTCCCGTGCTGGGGACAGTCACCCTGTTTCAGGATTTGTTTTACATTGAATCTTGCCCGTTTTTACATCCATGAGGACACAGGTGCGTACTTGCGAGGGGTGACTGGAGAGAGTTCATGAAAGGCTATCTGCAAAGGGGTGGATGGGATTAGGGGCAAACATCCTGGGGCCAGTGATGGAGAGAAACCGCTGAAACTGAGGTTTCTCTTCAGGCCTGAAGGAGCAGGTGAGGGGCCGGGCAAAAGGGACCGGCCAACAGAAGCCACAGCCTCATGGAGAGAAACCCAGCCACTGCCTCCCAGGCCCAGCAGGCAAGGAGCAGGGGGATTACAACTTAGACCCCTGTCCTTTCCTCCTTAAATATTCCAGGGGTGCCTCCAACTGGGGAGGTGGGGGGTGCGGGATGCAGCACAAAGCTCCCCGGGGGGCAGCGTGGGAGAGTGAAGTGGAGACAATCAGAGCGTCACCTTGGAAACAGTGCCTCTTGAGGGTTTTGTTTATTCTTTGTTCTGTGTTTTGAGCACCAGGCTCTGCTCGGGCACTCTCTACATGCGGTGTCACTTACCCTTCATGACAGACGAAGAGCGAAGCATGCGCGGGCATGCGCACACAGAGCAGAAATGCCACAGCCCCCATCAGGGCTTCTGCGTAGGTGAAGCAGTCCCACCAGCAGTCCCAACCGATGTGCTGGGAGGTGTCAATAAGGTGGCACTTTTGACGAGCTGGGACAGAAAATAGAAGCAATTCCAGTGCAGGCCACCCCGCAGCCTTTGCTGCGGCCCTCAGTTCTGCTCTGTCCCTGCCTGTGTGGGCGGCCTGGGAACAGGATGCCAGCAGTGCCAGGGAAGCAGGATTGTAGTGCAAAGCCCTCCACCCAGTGCATGTCCATGGAGCCAGCAGCACCCCAGGGCCCAGACCAGCAGCCGGGGAAGCGGCCAAGGAGGCTTGCTTGGTCTGCCTTGTATTTGGGGAAGGAGGCACCATCAGGAACACTCTCAGGAGATGAACTTGCACCTTAGCCTATGCTTCTAGACTTCGGGATGCATAAAACACAGATTCTAGGGCCCCATGTCCCGGAATTCCACTTCAGTGGGGTCCCAGGAGCCGGCCTTTAGCACACTCCTCCACAAGGGCGAGGCAGGTGGCCAGCAGGCCTCACATTGAGAAACACTCGTTTGCAGAGACAACAGGCTTCCAGGTGACCAAGCCCAACATCTGAAGCCTACAGGGGTCAAGTGCCTGAACAAGGCTAAGAGGAAGGGCAGGGACATTCCTACAGGGGAGGCGAGGGTGTGAACATGAGCTCAGTGAAAGGGCAGCCAGGTGTGATAGGGGCACTGAAACAGAGTCAGCTCTGGGGGAGCAGTCAGCAGAAACCAAGAAAACACCGTCTCCTCTGGACCGGCAACTCACTCCCCGGGAGGCCACTTGTCCGGCTGACACCCAGCCCCTGCTGCCTTCAGGACAGTCAGAGGGCAGGGGTGGGTCCCCATGTGCGGACTGGATCTTCCCGCACCCTCTCGGATTGGCCACCTTTCTTCCCCACAGAACACGTTCACTGGGTCTCTCAAAGCCCAGCCCCACAGAGCCTGGAAAGCCCCACCCCTCCCTGGGACTGACACCCAGAGCAATGTGGGTGTGTCCGCATCCGTGTTTTCAACCTGGGAGACATGGGCTCACATGTAGACCCTGACCCCAGTATGTCTGCAGCTTTGGCCACATTCCGTCCCCCAAGGGCTCCACCCCCACGTCGGCGCAGAGGAGCGCTGAAGCCAGCTTCACACCTGCGTCAATGCAGGGAGGATCCAAACCACCTCAGAGCCCTGCAAATGGGGGACAACCACACACTGGAGACCTGCTACCTGCCACCAGCTACAGTGTGTGGCTTCTCTAAGCAGAGGTAACAAGCCTTCATAAAGCTGATTTTAATTCAGAATCCTGGCCTGGAATGAAGTCACACAGTGCTTTCTGATTGAACTGTTCTCTTCCTGCCTCCTCTGCATCCAAATCTTCCCAATGGGACATTCCTTTAGCACATTCCCAGCTGGTCACCAGCTCCTGACTACGATATGCGTTCTGATTTCTGTTCTTCACTTATGAGCACGTGAGGTGCAACTAAAGCAATGGTCCCAGCAGCCTGCACACCGCCCCCCGACCCCAACTCCGTTCAGCCTCCCAGACCCCAGAGCGTGAGCCGGGCACACAGATGTGACCGTCCCCCGCTGGCCGGGCTTCATTCTGCAGCACCACCCAGGACCTCCTCCCCTAAAGTTGGGTCCAACTTACAGCTACCAACAGCTGAACCTAAAATACAAACTAAGCAAACACCTAGAACAGGAACAGAATCCCAGAAATGGAGACCACATGGAGAGTTATCAGCAGGTAGAGGGAAGGGGAGAATGGGGGCAAAGGTACAGAGAATAAGGAGCATAAATGGTAGGTACACAGTAGACAGGGTTAAGAATGGTATAGGAAATGGAAAAGCCAAAGAACTTACATCCTCAACCCATGGACATGAACTAAGGGGAGAGGAGGGATGCTGAAGGGAGGGGGTGCAGGGTGGGAGGGGATAAAGGAAAGAAAAACGGGCCAACTGTAATAGCACAATCAATAAAATACACTAAAAAGATAAAACAAAATGGTTGTCCTAGAACTATTGGAAGATTAAGTGATCTATCACACAGAAAGCACGCAGTAGGGTATCCAGCACACAGTAGGTGCACTTACTCGACCTCTCCCAATATTCTCTCCTTAACCTGGGCTCTAACTCCTCCTCCTCCTGCCTCTATACGGTTGATAGCTCTCTCTGGTGCTAAACCCCAATGGCACGAAGGTGAGTTCCACCAAAGAGCTCAGGAGCAACGAGTGGCGAGCCCGAGGAAGAGGAGGATGGCCCGGGAATGCAGGGCTATTCAAGACCTTCCTCAGTGGACTGCAGAGCTGGGAAATATGCTTTCTGGATAGAGAACGTGGATGATTGCAGACCCTTCCATGAAGTGCCTGACAGCTAGTACAGACAGAGCTGCAGCCAGATCCGGGCTGCACCCAGGAGTGAGATGTCCCTCAGCCTGTGAAGGGACAGTGGCATGCGGTAGGTCCACCCAGTGCGATGCTGTTTGTTGGTAAAAGGGATGAAGCACAGCCACATGCTACAACCTGGACGAGCCTTGGAAACACCGTGCTGAGCTCAAGACCAGCCCCAAAGACCACACACTGAATGATTCCATTGATATAACTTGTCCAAATGAGACAAATCTGCAGAGACAGAAAATGGATTAGCGGTCCCTGGGGTGGGAAGGCTGGGGAGAAATGGAGAGGGAGGGCTTGTGGGTGCAGGATTTCTGTTGAGCGATAAAAACGCCCTAAAATGGATGGCGGTGATGGTGGTAACCATCTGAGGGCGCTAAAAACTACTGAGTTATATGCCCGAGACGCTGAATCATGCTGTACGTCAATTACACCTCAATAAAGCTGTTAAAAGGAGGAGGAGGAGGAAGAGGAGAAAGAAAATACAAAAAGGAAGACTCATCCAGGCTTTTGGAAAGCTCAGTGGTGGAGTCTCCCCCTGAATAGCTCCCATTCTTCCCCACGAGGATGTGAGAGAGCCCCCCACCCCCCATGATTCCTGTGTGGGCTCCAGAGTAACAGGGAGGGACTTGGGGTCACACGGGCTGTGTTAGCACTGCGTTGCTCCTCATCAGGTAACTCCTGGACTTCGAAAAATTTCCCGAGAAACCTTCTACGTGGTGGCTCTCACTTCAGTGGGCATCACAGCACCTGGGAGGCTCCTGAAAACGCAGATAGCTGGGCCCCTCCTCAGAGAGCCGGATTCAGCAGTTCGGGGTGGGCCCTGAGAACCCACATGACCAGCAAGCCCCCAGGAGAGGCTGATGCTTCGGGTCCTGTCACCACACTCTGAAAACTGCTATCTACTACTCGGTCCTCGAAGGATCCCAGGGTCTACCGCACGGAGCTGGAGAAGAGCAGCAGAAACTCATCATGCAAATCAGCAGCATGTGATAACGCCCATCACCTTATAAACAGTTTACAGGGCAATCCTTCCTAAACCTTGGTTTGTAATTAGTGTCTGCCATTTCGAGGACATGACACAAGGAATCACAGAATAGAAATCAGAATATCCAGGGTTCTTAACCTTCCAGCTCTAAGAACTTGGGCCCCCAAAGTCCCTGACCTCCATTTCCCCATCTGTGAACAGTGCACCCCAAGAAGGCTTCACTGGGATGGAAGATAATGGGGCGACCTAGCTGAAAACGCACGGCAGCTCGTGGCTGCATAAGCTTACACCGTCAGTGTCTGCTCCAGGTGGCCGGGCTCCGTGAGGCCTCAGCTCCCTGCTGCAGTCTCAGCAGTTTCTGGAACCCCTGAGACACTGCATGACCGAGCACGCTCTCAGCCCTAAGTCCAGGAGCCTAACCCCAAACTGGCTTCAACGATAAAGATGCGAACTTCTGCACATTTCAGGGTGTCTGGCCACAGGCGCCTGCAGTCGTAAGACAAGAAGTCTGCAGAGAACAGGGAGCAGACCAGGCCTGGGAATTGTTGGGAAATGAAGGTATGATGAAGAGAGTGATTAGGATAATTTGCATGGTCTCTCAGAGTTCCTTAAGGGTTCAGATGACTCATGAGTCCTGGTCAGGCTGCGGAATGTCACTGTGAGCATCAGGGGGATGAACTTTAAAACTTCCAGAGCACTGGCTCTCGACCTGGGCTGCCTGGGAGAACCCTGCAGGGCGCCCTTGTCTGGGCCCTGCTCAAAAGCTTCCCATCTGATGGGTCTGGAATGAGGCTCAGACACTGGTGTTTTGCAAGAGCTCCCAAGGCATTCCTGGGCGCCAGCAGGGCTGAGGAGGATTGTTCCAATGCACAACAATTCATGGTGGTCGGTTGCCTTAACTTGGAGGACTCCGTCCGCCTGAAATGTATATGTAATGGATGTCAAACATTTCTCAATAAAACTGAAAAAACCATATGAAGTTTAAGTATTGATAAAAGCACATACATGGATATTTATAGAAGCTTCATCTATTGTAGAATTACCGGAAGCTGATAAAAACCCAAATGCCTCTCAGCTGGTAAAGGTACCAACGCCTGTCGTGCAGCTACAGCCACACCACACAACATGTGCCACGCCGACAAAGAACAGAGAACCGACTGCAACGCCATGGGCGAGGCTCAGAAGCACAATTCTGCAGGAGAGGCGTCGGACATGGAAGACTACGTAGTGTGTGGAACCATTTCTTTGACATTCTGGAAAAGACCAAACCATAGTGACAGGAAGTAGCTGAGGAGTTACCCAGGATCGGGTGTGGGGGGCAACAGGACCACCGCGGGGCATGAGGGGGCTTAGGGGCTTCTTGGGGGGTTCATGGGACTGTTCTCTGTCTTAACTCTGGTGCTGGTTAAATAGCTGTATGCTGAACATTTAAAGTGATGGACCTTATTCTCTGTAAATCCTACCTCAGTAATAAAAAATTTAAAAAAACTCAACGTGAAGGGGAAAACAAAGACAGAGGGCAAAAAGTGGCTTCATTCAGGTGAAAGTCATCACATGTTTTGAGAGCAGGACGCAGTTCTGAGGGCAGCTGGGTCCGGCTTCGGCAGCTTGGGAGGAGGCCGTGCCGGGAGGTGATGCTCAGCGGGCCTCCCATGAGCCCCCAGTCCTCCCATCCGAGGCCTGGGAGTGAGCAGAGCCGCACCTGCACACTGGGACACCACGCTGGCGCCTGGGTTAAAGATGCTGGGCTGAGAACTTCAAAGAGACCCGGCTTCCAGCCTTGCCCGAATGTCCACAGCTCTGTCCCTTCCTCCTATGATCGTGGTGTTTGCAATTGTTCTCTCTGGATGTTTGTGTGGCCCCGGAAGGCTAGTTCGAAGAACAGATCCCGGGGTTTGCTCGAGGCGGGTGGGGTGGGGCAGAGCTAGGTGAGATCCCAAGAGAAGGGGCACAGACAGGCGCCTCTTCCAGGGGAGTGTTTCTAAGCAGCGTGAAGTCGCTCGGTTTTACGATCCACCTGCAAAGCTGTTCTTCCTCCAAGGAGCCTCTTGCATCTGCGTGTCCCTGGCGTTTTCCTAGAATTCCACCTTAAAATGAGCTGGATGCACTCTCGGCCAGGGTCTCTGCGCGGAGCAGTTTCGCTTACACGATGACACGCTGCAGCTGGAGGCTGCGCACCCACATCTGGAAGCCACATGTCGGCGGCTGCCGTATAAAACGGCCCGGCCAGCAGGCCTCAGGCGGCACTTCTTGCCAGAAACACAGGCAGCATGGCCCTCGCTCCTCTGTGGGCATTGCTGCCGCTGGCCGCCGTGGCCTGGGGCCAGTATGGCGACTATGGCTACCCGTACCAACAGTACCACGACTACGGTGACGACGGGTGGGTGAACCTGAACCGGCAGGGTTTCAGCTTCCAGTGCCCGCAGGGGCAGGTGGTGGTGGCCGTGAGGAGCATCTTCAGCAAGAAGGAAGGCTCGGACCGCCAGTGGAACTACGCGTGCATGCCCACGCCCCAGAGCCTGGGGCAGCCCACCGAGTGCTGGTGGGAGGAGATCAACAGGGCTGGCATGCAGTGGTAAGGGACGCAGGGGACACCGCTGCACTTGGGTAAGGGGACGCCGCTGCCTGGGGCCTGGGACAGTCACCGCATATCCCTCCCCCTTGGGGCTGCCTGAACCTCAGGGAACAGCACCCATGAACGCCTGGGCCGGTCCTACTGGGAACCCGACCACTGGGGCTCTGGGTGGGGCAAGCCAGCTACAGTTTCGGGGCCAAACCCCAGGATGGGGAGTGTCCAAGGCAGGTGGGCTCCTCTGCGGTCCTGCACCTTCCAGAAGCAGCTCGGTCCTCCGTGCGCTCCAGGGACTAGTGTGGGTCCACAAAATATTTACCAGTCCACAAGGGGATTGCAGATATTTGAGAAACGTACAGCAATTTAACACTGTTGTGGCACCCGAATGGCACTGTAGTTCTGGAGCAATTTATTTTTACTGTTTCACAAAGGCACTGGCTTTGGGGGAAAGACAGCTGGACCCTTGGCACAGACAGTTGGAGAAACGCTGATTTGGAGCAGTGAGCCGGGGGAAGAAGACAAGGCGAGGAGAGGTAGAATGAAATAGCTCCCTGCTGCCCTGTTCCACGTGTTCTCTTGTTACCAGCATGGGGCGCCTTCCCTCTGTCCTGGAAAACAGCGTACCAGAGGCTCCTAGGGAGGCGTGCTGGTCTCACCGGCTGGGGCTCGGCCACAGTCCACGGACTGTGGACCCAGACTGCACTCCCCTGTGGGGCGTGACTGCCCAGCCCTGAATGTGATCAGGAGCCCATCCCAGTAGCAAGTGACCAGGCTGGGTATTCACGGCAGCCTGGACGGCGGCAGGACCCCCTGGACAGAGACAGGTGGGAGTGGGGGCAGACCCCACACAGAGAGGCAGACACCCGGCTGATGTGCTCATGTGGTGTCATGGACTTGGGGGTGGTCAAGCATGGAACCTGGGGGTCATGCCACCAGCAGACAGAACAGTCATGTGCCATCCAGGGGAGAGACACTGATGGGTGGAGGGGCCAGGCGGGGTGAGGGGACCTCTGTGTCATAGAAACAGCGGCCACTCATTGAGCGCTCACCCTGAACAGGCACCACGCCGAGTGCTCTGCGTGGGTTATCTCACTTAATGCTCAGCTCCGATCTGTGGGCCTCTTCCAGGTTAGACAGACAGTGGTCCAGAGACCGGGGGTCCCCCAGCTGGGAAGTGAGGGAGCCAGGATCTGGGCCCAGCGAATCTTAACTCCAAAGCTTCACCACAGGAGCAGGGGGCTGCCGAGGGCTTGCTGTTTGCACCTTCTGTGGGCTCCGCCAGCAGAGCCCAGGCCGCAGGACAAGGTCAGTGCCACAGAGCAGGACTCAAAGCCACGGGACTGGACTCAGGGCAGTGCTCATCCTGGGGAGGGTGGGGGTCTACAGTCACACCCAAGCCTCAGAATGGAGAGCTGGGGACCAGCTTGGGTACCATGGCTGGGGAAGCGCTCAGCCAACCTGTGGAAGGGCGGGGAGACAGCCCCACAGGCAGTAGCGGGGGGCCCTTTACTGGCTCTGGTGAGCTGGCTTCATTACCCAACCCCTTGCTGACGGCTGTCTGATCAGAGACCAGCCTGCACTCAGGGATGGACAGTCTCCAGCCACTCCTGGAAGTGGGGCCCATGGCCTGGCATGGAGCCCAGGGATGACCTAGTGAAACTGCCCCTCCTGTCCCCCATCTAGGGGGTCTTCTATGGGCGGGGCCCTTTTCTAACAGCCCTTTTTGGAGCCACAGTCAAGGAGTGTTCAGAGATGGTTCCTCAGCTCCAAAGAGCCCTGGGCTCTGAGTCAGGAGACCTGGATTAGGATCCTGGTTCATGTGACCTTGGGTCTGGGATTCAGCCCCCTCGGCTCCCGGCTCACTTGGAAAATGAACAGCCAGACAGGCAGTCTCGGGGGACATGCTTCCTGCACTCTGTACTCTGCTTGGCCCCGAAAGTGCACTTGGATTTCTCCCGCACCTTGCTGCTCTTCTTGTTCATCTTTCTGTTTAGAGAAGGCACAGGATGTTTGCTTTTAAACCTGACAACTTGTGACTGGTTTGTCATTAACTCCCAAATAACTTGAAGAAAAGTGGCAGAGACAGGGAGTGCAAATTACATCATCTTGTTTGGCTCAGGGAGACACTGACAGGCAAGATCTCTCTGCCCCTCCTCTTCTTCCACACCTTGGAGTTTGCAGGGTGCAAGAGTCCCCCTCCCCCTTCTTCCCTGGACTGCATCCTCCCCCTTCACTAATTGCAGAGTACAAAATGCACAACCATGAAAAAGAGCTTCTTCACAGTAGGACTTGACTGCCCCAGGGCCCATATCAGAGGCTTTTTTTTTTTAAGGTAATTATTGCTTTGAGTTTAGACTCCAGTCCCAGTGAAAAGTCTGGGAGGAAAGAAATTGCTCATTGGCTGGGAAACAATTATCTCTTCCCGTCCAGGCTCGTAATCTGTTCTGCGGGAAGAGTGGATGGTTTTGTGCGATGTGGCTGCCTTGTAAAACCAAATTAGCCTGCAGATTTCTGTTAAGCAGCAGGGGAGGAGTTTTGAAATTCTGCAAGAAGCAGCCCAGCACAATTCCAGGGCCAAGCAGAGCACAGAGCACGGGAGGCAGGGGGCCTTCTGGGATCACACAGTCCCACCGATCATTTTCCAAGACTTGACAGCAGAATGTGGGGTCTGCCACAGGCACTTGCTTGGTGGAGCACAGTCTCTTAAAGATGTTTCCATCACGGCTGGGGGCTGGAACCTGGCTGTCTGCCATGGCAGCTCTGCAGACAGAAATCTGGGTTCTGAAGCATGCATGCTGGCTCAGCACCAACAGCTGCCAGGGGGGCATGACCTGGGTCCCAGGAGCAGCACCGTGCCACCCCAGGGCATGCCACCGGTGCTGATGGAAAATCTGCTCTACCTCAGGGGGTGCAGGCTAGAGAGCACCTGGGTTATGCGTGGAACAAGGCAAGGCTGGAATTTTCTACAGAGGGCAAGCTCTCTTGCGGTGCCAGGAGCTCCGGTCTCAGAATCATGAAACTTGCTTCATAGCTCCTGTTTCTGTCATCCTGTAGCTCTGTGGCCTTGGGTATTTGGGTCCTCGTTCCAGGGGGAAGAAAAAGGAGAGGGGAGGGGAGGGGAGGGGAGGAAAAAAAAAAGGCAAGGTGTGTGCCTCCAACTCGCTTCAGAAGCTGTTGGCACTACAGTGATGCTCACAGGAGAAATAGCAGGAGGCTCTGAAACAAACCTAAGTCTAAGCCAAACGCCTGTGAGGGGGTAAAGCAAAAAACAAACCAAAAAGCCCTCATGGACAGACAAGAGAATGGTGATGACCAGAGGGAAAGGAGGTGGGGAGGTAGGGAGGGTAAAGGGAGATAAATGGTGACAGAAGAAGACTGGACTTGGCGTGGTGAACACACAACACAGTGTACAGATGGTGTGTTATAGAATAATACACCAGAAACCTATATAATTTATTAATCAATGTCCCCCCCAATAAATTCAATACATTTTTCTTAAAAAGAGATAGTTCAATGGCCCCAGAATTCCAAGGCTAAAACCAATCACCATGAATGTTGTGGAAGCAACTGACAGGTGTCTGCGACAAAGAAATTCGGTAAATATTGAATAAATAAATAAATAAATAAATAAATAAATAAACAAATGAATCCATAAATCACATGGGGGAACTTTGCAGAAACGGGTCCTGGCCATGCTCTCGAGGATGGCCAGGTCACTCCTCCCATGGGGCGCTTGCTCCATTTGGGCACTGGTCAGACGTGAGCCTCCCTGTCAATGAGAGATGTCTGTGGAGGCAGGGCACGGCCACATGTGTGTGCGTGTGCTTGCGTGTTTCTCTGCGGTATCCTGGAATAACAGAGAGACCGTGAACTCAGGAGTCAAGTGGGGCAATTCCAAATGGCAGCCTCACTATGGCCTTCAGGCAAGTCCTGCCACTCTCTACGCCTCAGTTCTACCTCCGCCAAACCCAGTCCCCAGACTGTGGCCCCAAAATGAGGTGCCCCGAGCAGTCACTCGCTGACTCATCTTCCATTCCCTGTGGGCTGGACCCAGAATCAGGCACCAAGACGAATGCAAGCTGAAGATGAAATCATCTCCCCCCTGCAAGGACTTCGCCGTCTCCCAGGGCGATGAGTCACATGGCAGCGTGACTGACGCGGCAGCTGTGTGCCGGCCCCTGAGACAGCCAGTGCCAGGGCTTTATGGCGGGAACCGCTCTCAGGAAGTGCATGCGGATGCACAGCTTCCCACCCGGGGGGCAGACGGGGAGCCCAGGGTGGCCTCAGCAGAGCAGGCTCACAATCGCCAGGCGGACCACGCAGAAGTTTGGTGACAATAACAATAAACAATGTATTAAGCGTTAAAAGGCACTGTTGCCTTATCTGGTCTTCACAAGAACTTCCATAAGTACCTGCTATCATACCCATTTCACAGATGAGAAACTGAGGCCACTAGGGGGCATTGATCCTGCCCACAGTGACCCAGCAGCACAGTCCACGCTCTGCTCCCCACCTGAGCGAGGAGACAGACCCCTGCAAAGATCCCCTTCTGGAAGGGGTGGTTTCATGGTGTCAGCTGCGTGTACCACAAGACTCCCAGGCAGGCTCACCCTGCCAACCCGGGAGGGCAATGGGCCGGGAGCTGGGGAGGGCAGTTCTGCTCGATTATCTAACTTGCCCCATCTGTTCTCAGGCCTGGGCGTGTAGTGCCCAAATAATCTTCACAGGGTGGCATTATCTGGGGTGCTGTGTGAGAGAGTGACACACACACTTTCCGCACAGGTCAGCTGCTGGGTTGACAGCAGCAGGGAATTCCTGGAACTTCGATTGCCTTTGCCCTGGGCGCCCCAGGCGTGAGGCCCGCGTATCTCGCTGTTTATTTTTACCTGTGGGAACCTACCCCTGAGGGAACACTGTTCCCTGGGGCAGTCTGAGCACCCAGGACAAACCAAAACAATGGGACACGGCTCTGCAACCACAGCAGGAACCTTCCGGAAGGGCCGATGCAGAAGACAGCAGGCTCTCAGGGACGGGAGGCCACCGCGAGCATCTCTTCATACACGCACAGGCTTTGTTTGTGACCCTCAGGATTTCCCACTGGCGTCACCTCATGCTCACGGCTAAAAGTCGTCCCACAGCCCCAGTCCCTCGGAGCCATTCCTATCGGGCAGCTTCCTACAATGTGCCAGGTGGTAAGACTTCCGACCGGATGTGAGCCGTGGCAGAGCAAAGAAGGCCAGACCAACGGAGGGCAGAGGTCTCAGTTCACACCTCGATTTGCACTGTCGGTCTCCTGTGGCTGTTAGAACTTCTCACAAGTCCTGGGCACAGGGTGTTCAGGCTCGTGTGCCTGGCTGACTGTCTGGAGCCCACTCCTCAATTCCTCTCTCGACACAGAAGCTCAGCAACGGAGACAGAAGAGTAGCCGGGAGCAAGTTTATGGAGGGAGGGATGAATGGAAGATTAAATGTATACCCGAATGTATATGTGCGCGAATGGGTAAGTGGACAATCAATGAGTGAAAAGGACACAGGCTTTCTGGCCAGAGACATGAAATGTATTTAATGTCAGTTTTGGTAACTGAAAATGAAATCCAGTCACCGATGGTTCTCACCTAGCAGCGGCTCGGGGCACTTCTTACTTTATCTACGATGTTTTCTGGAAACTTATCTTTACTTGGAAAACAGGGCTGCGTTCCAGCAGCTGTCAGGCCGCGGCGCACAGACAGCTGCCTGCTCTGCTCACCCTCAGAGGGACCGCGATCGATCACCAGGCGGTCAAGAAGTGCGAAGAACCAGGGGTTGCTCAAGACCCATTCTGCGAGGGCTGTGAGATCTCACTCTGTGGGGTCCACTGTGGCCACTAGAGAACAGGACGGTCCTCAGCACAGAAAAGGCTGCAAGCCCCGAGGGCCCCCGGGACTTAGGCAGGAGCAGGAGACAGTGGTCTTGGAGACTGAATGGAGGGAGAAAGGATCGTACTGTTTGAAGCCAACACTAAGTTAGGAAGGCGATTAAAGAGGGTGCATTCCTAAGCCAGCAGCAGCCCAGATTGAGCAAAAAAGTGACAATTCATGGGACCGCAGGGCAGATCTCTGGCCCAGAGAGGAGGGCATGACCTTCTCTGAAGAATCAGACCTGGGCATCTAGGGCAGGAAAGGGACCCAAGAGGGCGACCGAGGAGCTGGGTTGGCCTGGGACCACTCTGCAGGAATGCCTCCTCCCTCCAGGGCCCAAGGGGGGAATGGGGGACAGGATTCCGACCACACTCTTCCTGGCCATGTAGAGCCCACAGGCCGGCTGGCGGCGGAAAGGCACCTGGATAAGCCGGGAAAACTTAGGCTGTGCCCCCAGCTCCCCCACAGGGTCACACTGGACAAAGCACTGTGTGCGCCGGGCTTTGCCTGCCGTGCAGGGCCCAGTGAGTGAGCATCCTTGCACTCAGGGCTCTGGTCCTAAAAGAAGACAGGTTCATGCAAAGTTCATCCATTCATAGCGTTTCTCCTTGGCTTCTTTTTATTTTAAATTCAAGTAAAATGAAGTATATTATTTTCTCTTTTAAATGGCATGAATAGCAATACAATCTTGCGTCTGTAAGATTTTAGATGTCCCTATACCCATCCACTTATGCATTCTCCCATCGAACAATGTACTCATTGAAGCCCATCAGGAGCAGCGTGCCCCCAATTTCCTTCAGTTGAAAGATTCTGAATCCTTTGAACATGGATGGTGAGCATATGTGATCCCCACAAATACAACAAAGTCTTTATCATTTGCAAAACCATGGAATAAGTAGTCGGGAATGGGGGTGAGTGAGAGAGTGGCCTCGCTCAGTCTTGGAGGGAGCAGGGGTCCCCATCACAAGTTCACTCGGGGTTGTTCTCTTCTCTTCAGGTACCAGACGTGCTCCAACAACGGGCTGGTGGCCGGGTTCCAGAGCCGCTACTTCGAGTCGGTGCTGGACCGTGAGTGGCAGTTCTACTGCTGTCGCTACAGCAAGAGGTGCCCCTATTCCTGCTGGTGAGCCTGGGGCCCCACTCAGCTCCTCCCACCTCCTCCAGGGGCAGGAGGGGAGCTTGGGGGGGAAGGGAAGCTCTCGGGTTTATGTTTCTGTCCTCAGATACACCTGGGATTGTCACAAACATGCTGGAAATGCAACAGCTAGCATACAGAATGAATGAATCAACCAACCAATCAAATCAAAAAGCCAACCAACCAACCGACTGACCGACCAATGGAAAGACTAGAATAATGTTCACACTGGGAGGTACTCACAGTCCATCCACCCAATGCTCCGACACTTTGGCAGAAAAACAAACCAACAGAACAACAGAGCAAGGAAGTGACCCGTCCAAAGCCACCCAGCTATCCAGGGGCCCACGAGCTCCGGTCCCTTCCCTCTATCACACTAACTTCTCATCTCGCCTGAGGCTCCTGGACCTGATTGAGAACTACCTTTTCCTGCAGACCTTCTGGGAAGAAACCAACCCCATCACAGGTCCAAGTGGCTAATGGAGCATGCAGTTGCATACACACAGCAGAGAGGCTGGTGTTTTCTAGAGCAATCCAGAGTCCCAGTCTGTGAATCTCTGTTCCTTCCTCACTCCCTGGGCAGATGCCAAATGTCCCCCACCAGCCGTCACACTGACTGGGAGAAGGGGTGTATATTTATTTTCCCTGATAACTGACCCTGGGTGTTGACAATGCAACTTGTCCCCCCTACCCCCCAACCCTGGCCTTCAGCCTGCAAACGAGCCAGGCATCTCTGCCTTGGACAAGGGGATTTGAAAGTGTGGATGTTTGAAGGCTGGCTCACTTAAGTGATTTATCTCTACAGGGGTGATGCTTGGAAGGGCAGCTTCGTGGGTTGTGCTTATCCTCTGGGACCAGGCAGCCGTACTCTAGGACACCCAAGCGGGGCATGGCGGCTCTGGGGACAGGCGGCTCCAAAGGCTTAGCGTTTTTCTGGTAAATTCCGAGCTGAAAGGCAGCTGATGTCAGTGGCTGGGTGATGGAGCAGGCACCTCCGCCAGCTCTCTAAACTGCTTCCACGAAGCAGCCTTACCCACGGAGCCACGGAGCAGCATGGCTAGGGTGTGGGCTGGGACTGTGCATCAAAGACCCAGGGACTTCTCATTGGGGGTACAGTGGAAAGGGGGGAGACTGGAGAGGGGTACAGTGGGAGGGGTGCAACAAGAAACTTGAGCCCAAGTCTCTGCCTTGACCCTCCTCTCCCTCCTCCTCTTCCCACTGTACCTGGGTCACCTCCAGAAAGTCACTTTACTCTCTCAGGAGTCTCAAGTCCCTCACCTAAAATGATGACCACCTTTCCCGGTTGTCAGAATCTGAAGGAAGCTACAAACCTGGTCTTCAGGAAAAATAAAATGCACCTGAGCGCATTCACACCAGAGCCTCCAGAGAATGCCAGGGCACGCTGGGTCGCGAGCCTGAAACTCTCAGGACGAGGAGACCTTGGAGGCTGCACTGAGCTCTCAGGATGTCTTGGCTCCACAGGCACTTTTGCAAAGGGAGGTCCAGACACCCGGGACGGCTTTCAAAGACAGGGCGAAGGTTTGGAAGATGGGCCCGTGTGGGAGGAGACAGTAGGCTGGAGGAGCCTGTGATCTCAGGACCTTCCAGAATGTTCCCTTCCCCAGGTGCTAACAGGTGGATACTCCCACAGCGAACTTTGCCTCCCTTAGTTTCTAGACATTAACAGCCAGTTAGAATGTAAACAAGGTATCTACAAGAGTAAGAAACAAACTAGCACTCAGTGAGCTAATCCATGACCACGTTAGGAAGACTTCCCCCCTTAGTTGGGCTGCAAAGGCATAAGCCAGGGTTGGGGTACATGTGGGTCTCCGGTGACAAAACTGACCCCTAGCTTTGGTCCACGATGGTGTGCCCACCCTCCCCCCACCACTCATCCTTCCTCACTCTAACCCTTGACCCAGACCTGTCATGGATGGTTGAGGATGGGGGCGGGGAAGAGGAGAGAATTACTCAGAAAGCCATGACAAAGCCATTACTCTGACCTGAACCCCACCAAGCAAGGCTTCCCTGGGCTGCCTGTATTTCTGGTTGTGTGGTGTCAGGGTGGAAAGCCACCATGGTTACCAAAGACAACGGTACTTTTTCAAAGGGAAACTGGGGCAGCAGCAGCCCCAGGGCGCGACTGCAGTGCCCCGCCCCCCCCACCCCCCGGAATGCAGCGCATGACACACCATCCCCCTGGTGCATCTGGACAGGCCGGCGGCCAGCACCTCGAAACGGCCTGAGTCACGACATTCTACCTCTTGCTAATTTGAACGAAGCCTTCGGGGCACAATCAGGTCTTATTTCTTCAGCGTCTCAGCATGTTGCCTGGCACAACGTGGCCCGTTTGTAAACCTCTGGAATGTGGAACTGGCTGGAATGTGGTGGGCCCCGAGGGACAGTCACCATGGTGAGCTTTGAACTTGAAAAGGACTTATTTCACAGCCACGGTTTTCTCTGATCCTCCTAGCAGCCCTCCAGAGTGAGAACGGTCTTTGCACACTTCCCTTCGCACACTTCCCATGGTGCCAGCCACTGACGGCCCTTCCGCAGGAAGCCTCCCCCTGCACCCCATTCCCCAGCTCCCGTTACTTCCCCGGGAGCTGGGCACGTTCTTCTCTCCCCACTTGGAGGGCCAGCTGGTGTGCAGCTGGGAGCGGACACTGTTGGGAACTAGCTAAGCAATGTCCATTGTCTGCACTGGGAAGCATTTGGGGATTCAGAATTAGCCCCACTCTGTGCAGGGGAAAAACAGCCACCCAACCAGCTCCAGACGCAGGGGAATCTGTTTGCTGGGACCTGAGGGGCTGTTCTCACTTTGGTCTGCGCCGTTTCTCTGGATGTTACAGCCTCACTCAATGCTGGCGAGAAAGTGACTCCCTGATAGGTGCAGGCAAGCTGGTTGAACCCGCACATCAGTTCGGATGAATTCTTCATGGAGGAGAATTCGTATTCGTAGTCCAGTCAGCCAACGGCAAACCACCAACACAGGATGCTGAGGGACCCACGACCCTTCGAAGACCGTGTGTAAGCACTCCCCGGTCTCCAGACGGCCCCGCAGGTGCACCCAGGTCATCCTGGCTGGGACCTCGGGGGCCAGGAACTGACCGCTCCGCACCACGCATCGATTATCTTTTCTAAGTTCTCCAACCCATGGTCTTTCGTGAGGTTCATTAGATAACACGTTTTGACCCCAAAAGGAATGTCCTTCCTCAGAATCAATACAGATGACTTTCCATTTTTCCTGCTGCCCTGCGACTCTCCGACTCCCAAACGCTGCATTCTCCACGGCCCAGCTCCTGTCTCCCAATGCTCACAGCATAAGCCCAAGAATGGATTTTCCAATTTCTTCATGGCCCCAGTAACAAAAACAGCAACAGAATCCGTCATCAGAACATTTTTCTCTTCTCTCCACCCCAAGCCCAGCATCAAAGCTGATCTTTAACTCCCACCCCACCGTTCGGATTCCAACACAAGGTGGGGAGAGTTTGCAGGGCCCTTCCCTGGGAGGCCTCGGCAGGGACCAGAGCTGCCTCACAGGCCCCTCCGTGGCGGGCTGTGACACATAGCTGAGCTTTCCGCAATATAGATCTCCAAAATGCCACGAGAGGAAGACAGGAGTGCAGGCATTTTTTCTCATACCCCCAGGGTGCGGGGTCTCTCCGCAGAGGAGGGCCCTTTGGTGGCTGCAGAGGCGCTGGCCACCCGGTCCCTCCTGGCAAATTTCCCAGGGTCTTTGGGGGAAAGCCAAGGTGGCCGTCCCTCGGAGGGTGCTTTCCTCTGTGCAGAACTGCACTCGGTCTTTGCAAAAATTATGCAAACAGGTTCTGCCGCAGAACCCAGTGGGGACGCCGGGCCACTGGGAAGTGGGTCCAACGGACTCATTCGCACTCCCTGGAGCTTACCTGGAGGGGCAGCACGGAAGGGGGCGGATGGCAAACTGACTGCTTCGTTAAGAAACTTCTCAATGGTTTGCCTGTCGGAAAGGGACGGCCTCTCTTTAGCTGGGGGGGTCGGGGGGGGGGAGGATGCAGGCCATCCACTGATTCCCCCCCACCTCAAATCAATAAAAAACATCCTCAGGTGAGGTTAAAATCAATCAATCAATTAAAAGTTCTGGAAAATATTTTGTGTTCCTAGCAAGTGAGGAAAACATCTCCTACCCTATCTCTCTTAATCCTAACATGCATTATTCACATTCTCAGCCAAATCCCGTTTCTCTGGGTGAAGGGCAGTCTGCGTGAGGCCCTGTTAGGTCCACGTTGGAGTCACTGACCATTTTCATTAGGAAGAGGGGGTCCTGGTCCCGGGTCTCTTCAGGGGCGCAGAACAGATTTCTGAACAGGCAGAGCCTTGATTCCCTGCATGATCACAGTGAGCGGAACCTCACGGGACCCACCTTCCATGGGCCTTGGCATCCTGGTAGAGCATAGTTGTGTCTCGAGAAGAAAAGCTCAGAGAACAAGGACCACGGCCCAGTGTGGGGTGAGCAGTGGTTGTGAACCAAGAGATTGGGGTTTGGGCTCTCACCATGGGGCTTGCAGCATCTAAGCCCTGAGATCCTCCTAGGAGACCTTCCAGCTTCCCTACCAATCAGTCTTTTCATGGTCTCAGGACAGCCCTTGGGCTCTGAAGTCCACACAGGGAAAGAACATTCTTCATCAACACCCAAGGACCAGGTGAACCGAAACCAGATGAACTACAGACACTCACTAACTGCTGTTCCCCAAGAGGCCTGGGGAGGGTAGCGAAGGCTCCAGGGGACCCAGTTCACCCTGGAAGGACTGTTAGGGTCCTGAACACCCCCAGCAGTGACCCGCTCATGGGAACTAGATTCATCCTGGGATGGACGGACCACAGCCAACCCTACCCATCAGAAGGCCCAGGATGGACGTAATCCTGGAGGAGAAAGGAGAAGCCTTGGCGAGTTGCTCGTGATACTCCGCCCACGTACCATTTCACACATATTTGTATGAGTCCCAATGGTGGCCCTATAAGGGAGCTTTCTTCCCCCTCCAGACCAGGAAGCTGAGATTAAGGGATGCTCCCGAAACCAGTTATTCCTTCTGGGGACACTTACCGTGTTCCAGGAACTGTTCTGTTGCTGGAGACACAATGGGGGAAAGGCACACATTGGGAGTTCACATTTACTTTAGTATTTTTCCAGCACTTTTTTGATCATGATTCACAGGAAAAAAATGCAGATTAAATAGCCACACAACACATACATCTTACAGACACACACTGATTTTACTCACACACCCAAGAACCTTTGTGTGTGCAATGAATTCACCGGTGCCCTCCATTATTTCTTCTTTTTTAAAGCTCATTTGGCAATAACCAATCAAATTGGCTTCATGAGCCACTGATGAGTCACTCCCCGGTTTGAAACCACGGATGAACTAATGTTGATATCAATCAGTATTTCCTTGAGGCCTGGGGAGTTCCCCCGCATCTTTTTGAGAGTATAGTTTCACGGCGGGAAGAAGGGAGGTGAGAAGCCACAGGAAGTTGCTCTTCTCTCTCACAGCCTGGGACAGGGCAGGGCGTTGGAGGCCGCCTCCCTCGGTCTGGGTCCCACAGGCGTTCAGACTCCATCCCTCCTTCAGAGCGCATCCCCCGACTGCCCCTGGCAACGGGCAATGAGGGTTTCTCTTTCCTCTCACCCTCTGTTCCTCCCCCGCAGGATGACGACAGAGTACCCAGGCCACTATGGCGAGGACATGGACATGATTTCCTACAACTACGATTACTACATGCGAGGAGCAACCACCACTTTCTCTGCAGTGGAGAGGTGAGCCGACCCCCGGGCTGGGGGTTCGAGGGGCTGGGGGTTCCAGGAGCCGGGGACAAGCTCCACACAGGCACCACGTCTGCAGGAATTCCGACCAGGGGTTTCCCTACCGTAGTTTCCCACGTGGTCTGGGGTGAACGGAGACACTGACTGGACGGTGGGAGGCAATGGGAACTGAATGTCCTCGTAAACGCCTTCCGTGGAGTAGCTCGCCCTTGGATGTGAGGACAAGTCCAGCTCGCTCCAGAGTGAGAAGTCCTCTACTCGGTCCTCACCCATGAGGGTCTAAGCTCTTTCCTTCGCTCCATTTCAAAAAGCACTTTTTCTTGCCGAACTTCAGGAGGAGAGGGCAGAAATGGTGGAAGGAGTCCTCACGCCACACTGGCCTATGCTGGGTGGTCGAAGGGAGACAGAGGGGAGGGCGCTGGAGAGCGGAAGCACAGCAACTTACCCACCACGCCCAGAAGTGGTGGGGCAAAATGTTCATCAGCTAGAAAATAGCTCTACTCCCCACCTGCTTTCTCTCACAGTCAGCTGCCAATCCCACCTTATTACATAGCATCAAAACAACACAATAGAAAGAGAACAAGAATTCTTCTCCTTGCTAATATAGAGAGAGGTGTGGGAAATTCAGGTGTTAAAAGGTTGAGGTGACCTACTTTTAGCCAGGTGAGAATCACTTTACCCAGCAAATGAATTTCGGAAACATAAACAGTACACGTTTTACAAACAGAAAAAAACTCACCTTTACTCGTTAAAGTATGGGCGACGGTGACTTTGAGCGTGACTTATCTTTTGAGAAGATTTATGTTTTTAAATAAAATGACATCTGACCTAACCAAAGGAACTTATTTAATAAAGCCCACAAGGTAAAAACAAAAACAAAAAAAAAAAGGTAATAAATAAATAAATAAATAGATAGATAAAAATAAAACAACAAATAGACACCAAAAACCAAGCATTAATTAGCTCTGAAAAGGCCTCCTGAACAAATGCCTTTATGTTTACTCACAGGACAACGCCTCTGTCTCACTCATTCATCATTTTTATTTTAGATACATGTTTCACCAGTTTAGTTACATAATTTCTAGAAGTAGCAAATTGAAAAAATGAACAGGGAAGAGAGCACCTAGAATGAAAACTGGCTTCCCTAGGGAGGAAAAGTAGCTGAATGAGACACACAGACACACAAAAATGCATTTAAGAAAAAGAAAGAACGGAGAGGCCTCAGGACTCAGGGGCCATGGAAGCCTGGTGCACAGAACAGCGGTGAGGCCCCGAAGGGCGGGCGACGCAGGCGGCAGCAGAGCCGGGGCTCCGTGTTCCAGTGATGTCTCCGTGTCACCAAGAACATGAGCCCTGTGTGCCCTGTGTATGAAGGCAGGCAAATCACAGTAAAGGAAGGATACCGTCTAAAATGCCTGCAAAATAAATGTAGTCTGGCAGGTAAAATGTGCACTCCCCATTGTGGGGGGGGGGGAACATTTTCAGTGAGGGGGATTCACCCAAAACCTTGGAAAGCTGAGCTACTTTGTCACACATTTGTTCAATGCTAATGTGCACATGCCACTTGGCTGCTGTTGCTAACAGCTGGCCCCGGAACGACCCGCCACATGAGTTCCTTCAGCTCTGCTAAGAGGTGCAAGGCCAATGCCTGGGAGAAATACCATCAGCACCCGACTCCCTGTGGGCACGGTGGGGGGGGGAATCTTTCCCTCCACGTGCAAACGTAGAGGGCGCTCAGCCTGGGCACCACCTCCTGACATCTGGGGCTGGGTAAGTTTTGTTGCAGGAGCCTGTCCTGGGCATTGCAGGGGTGCAGCAGCACCCCGACCCCCACCCACTATGGGGAGATGGCGATAGCATCCTCCCCTCCCCCACAGTGGTGCTGACTGAAAACCGCAGGGGAGGAAACCTCCAGGACTCCCGGGCCTCACACAGCACCCCTTACAGACATGTCCTCTGAGAGCAAAGTGGGGTCAGGTGTCCTTTGAGACCCTCATCTCTCCAAGAGCGGCTCGCCGCTATGCCCCTGTTCCCCGCAGTGCCTCTCCCCATGGTATTTCTCTGCCTGACTGTGCTTTCTGACTGCCCCACAGGGACCGACAGTGGAAGTTCATAATGTGCCGGATGACCGACTACGACTGTGAATTCGCAAATGTTTAGACTCGTGGCAGACCAGATCGGGGGAAGGGGGGGACGGGGGGTGGGGTGGGGCAGGACGGCCACCTCTGCTAACATCAGCTGGATCCTGAGAGGCTCCTGCTGCTCTCCCTTCTCTGCTTTCTAAGCCTTTCTGACTAGCATCACACTTATAATCAAACCTACAGTGGAACCGCATTTCTCACCTCCAACATGGTCCACAGCAACTGTTGTACAGGACTGACCACGGCTTTCCCGCAAGTACATGGGTGCATGCTCCCAGCTGGGCCCGGGCGCCTGGTCTGAGCCGCCCCCGGGAGGAGGGGCTGGTGGGGGGGCGACTGGAAGGACAGGTGGAGGGAGTGGCTCTGCAGATTGGAAGCAGGGGTCCTCACGGGGGGGGGCAGACTGCCCCCCAGAAGGGACCACTGTCCGGGAAGTTCAGTGCACAGCTCTGCTCCGGGGGTGAGGACCCTGGGAGGAGAACTGGGAAGCAGGGTTTGGGGGTGGAACAGAAGGACAGGGTTGGAAGAGTTTCCTGGGGGAAGAGGCTGTCAGAGGGAGGCCAGGCCAGAGAACTGCACTCAGGTTGGTGTCCTGGTGGGAAGGAGAGCATGCAGGTTGCGTTGGGAAAAGGGAAGAGGTTTGAGTCGCTGGCACCTGGAGCTGCGGCCAGGATTTGGGAAGGCTTGATCCTGATTTTCTGGATGGCAAAGGCTGCCCTGAGGACCCACTCCCCTTCTCTGTGTAGTTTGGGGGGGGGTCTTTGGCAGAGGTGACACTATCTTTCCCCCCTTCAATGTGTCTGTCCCCAGCCCTGTGTACTCTCTCCATTATAAAAGGAATAAAAATATTAACATTCACTACGCTGCAAACGTAGTTGCAGTTTTTTGCTCTCTACCTCTCCCCTTTCCAATCATTCATCCATCTTTTCAGAAAGTGGCGCTCCACATTGGGATGCGTGGGGCAGCCTTTCCTGGGGAGATCCCGGCCCTGGGAAGGGGAGGGCGCGCAAAGGCTGTCCTCCTCTGCCTTCCCTCCAGGGCCCTTCCTCAGATTACAGTTTTGCTGTGTTTTCCCCACTTTGTTGCTTCCACTTCTCTCACAATTTTGCTTTACGACAAGCTCCACTGTGTTCTTTTTCGCAAAGGGAGCCATTAATATTTTAGCCACTGCAGCGCCAGTTGTGCACGGCTGCCAGGAAATGGCTTCAGCCGAGCGTGTGGAGCAAGCACAGCCGGAAGGGGGACAGTGGCACAAGTGGCTGACTTGGCAGCCCTGATGCAGACAAGAGGCTGAGCGAGCGATGCACCAGGAGGAGCCGTTTGGGAGGCAGCTGGGAGACAAACCAGAAAGCAATGCAGCAGGTGCCTGTGCCGAGTTGCGGAAATGCAGAGGTTCTTACTATGAGCAAAGCTATTCTCTACCTAGAGACCAAGGACAAAGACAGTGACGACATTATCAACTTGGTGTGAACCTGCATAATTTGTACTTTCTATCACATGTCATTGAGCATCCAATGAGGGCTAAATCCCCGGCGTCTGCCAGCAAACTCCCTCTCTCTCTGTGTTGTTCCTCCAATCCTCCCACGAACTTGCTCCACAGCCTTGGAGAGGCCCCGTCCTCATTCTATGAGGACATTTATCTAGGTCATCACTGGTTTCTCCCAAGTCTAGAATCCTGTGAACTCTATCATGTGCCCCAAATTATTGACAAAGGGCTCTGCTAAGGCATTTTCTCCCAGAGAAGCAGCCTGGGGTGAGATCTGACTCTGACAGAGGGGGCTGTGATATCCGAATAGGCCCCCAGCCACCGTTCCCTCACCTGTCGGGTAGGGACCGGAGTCCACCTCCCAACGACTCCCGAGGTGGTGGCCGCATCCAGTGGGAAGAGGAGACATGATTCCCACCTCACAGGGTCCACAGCCTCAGGGGAACACAAGACTAGGTAGACCCTGAAGAAATAGGTGCTGAGGAGGCCGGCTTGACCCTGAAGGACAGTAGGACTCCCTCACCCCTCATCCTGCACCCCAATACCAGGCCCAGACGTCCTCTCTCCAACCTGGCCCTTCAACCACACACCCAGTCTTTGTGACCAATGGCTTTGACCCAGACATGAAAGTCAACTGTTAGTTCCCTTAAAAGAATGTATTCTCATAAAACCATTAGTGAATTTGTTAACTCAAAAAAAATCTTAAATCTAGGTGTTTGCTGCTTGCACGGTTTTGTCTTGCTTGAATGTGGTCAGGGGGCTGCCCTGTCTCTCACTGGTCCCTTCTCACCCTCCCAGATTCTTGTCCCCTGTCCATGGGGACAAAGCAGCCCATGACCAAACAAGTGTGCACACACCTGAGGCCCCACAGTCATCCACGGTCCTTACACACCTTGGTCCATTTTACTTTGGCCACTTCCATTTAGCTCTGTGAAATTAAGGCCCTCTGTGGTTGAATTACACAGAAGCAGGACCTGAGCCTGCAGAGGAAGTCATGACTCTGGGATGCGGAGTCCCTGGGGCAAGGAAAACCCCCTGCAAGACAGTGCCAGGACCTCCTGTTAGCTCGAAATTCAGTCCTTTGTAAAGCAAGGGCAGGAGAACACACCCACCTCAAAAGTCCTTTTAAAGAATACGACTACCGATACAGTCACACGTAGCTCGGATTTTCATGGGACTTGCACCTTTTCCTGGAATGGAATATACATTTTCTCCTGAAATCTGGAAACCCACCAACAGTCCCCTAATAATGCTGAAACCTATTTCTCAGATTCTGCCGAGCTTGCTGAGAGGGGATGACCCTATTACTACACGACTCCACTTCCTGGTCCAGGCAGCCCTGCGCACCCAGGAGGGGCCCAGTCTTCAACGTGAATGAGTAAGCCTCTGTACCAGTGGAAAGTGCTAATAGGAATATTCTGAAATGCTCATCAGGATAGTGTCTGGGTTCTAGCACTCCTGTTCATTACGTGTTCTTCTTCATCCTTTTCTCCCCCCCCCCCTCCACCTTTTAAAAACCATCACCTTTGGTGGTGTTTGTGATCTACAGAAAAGTAATTTAAATCTCAGGAACAAAGTCACCGGCTGCCGAGCAAGCAGTTCTGCCCTGGGACCGAGTTCCAGCAGAAAGGCGAGCATGCAGTGGCTTCGTGGGGAGGAGGAGATGCTGTGACCAGAGCCTCTCATGTCACCGGCCGCCCGGTGCATTAGGATTTAACAGGTGGCATTGCCTGCCCTCTCCCAGCCACTAAGTCACAGGGCCACGGAGACACAAACGTCCCCAACTTCCTCATCCGCTCGCCCAGGCCCTACTTGTCCTTTAGGCTGACCTGGCAGGCAGCTTCCTCGGGAACCTCTCTGCGTCTCTCTGCCCAGCCGGGTCCTTCCCACACCCCCTCAGGATGCTATGTCTGTGTGCCCACTCCCCCTCTCCCGAGGGCCGGGAGCCTGTCTCTCTCGTTCGCTGGTAGATTTCTAGTGCCCAGCAAGGTGTCGGTGGGCACCCAAGACACATATTTAAAAACTAATCTGGATTTCTCATTGGTTTTCAGTTTATATTGGGAAGACCTATCAAAACTCTAAGCAATGAATAATTGAAAAAAGGTGTCGCAGCACTTTGAAAATTATGAAGTGCTACCTAGAGGCAAGGTCTCCCCCCAGGGCTGCGGTTCTGATGGGAGTTAATGCCATCAGCTCTTATCCTTCAGCATCGTCAGGCAGGTCATCACCCACTTGGTCCTATCAGGAGCTACTCACTAATGATGGGTGAGCTGGAAAACACACCCATCGGGTCACGATTGCCACCGACATGTTCAGAAAGTGTATGTCACCACACTAGGTACTCGAAGGCCAATGTTGGTGTTTCTGTGGCCTCTGAGCTGCAATGAAATCAACATCCAACCAGCCAGCCCAGGACTGGGCACTTGGTGGGCACGGGGTGGAGCCCTCTAACTAAATTCTGGAGAGACTGGGGGACCGAGGGGCTCAGGTTGGTAAAATATGTGTGACCCTGTGTCCACTTGGATGCTGTTTTGAAGTCTTTTAACAGCACAGACACTCCGGGGGGAGGGGGGCACATGGGCAGTGGTTTTTGCTTACTATCTTTTCCCCTGCACAACAAATATTCCATGAATAAATAAAAGTAGAGCACCAAGTGAAATCCTAACACAGACGGTGACTTCATGAATCTGGAATTCATGACCTTTGTTTTCCCTCGTTGCTCCCACTAAGCGTTCACTTGTGGGACCAGCCGGTGACACGCTGAGCGAAGCAGCAAGGCCAGCTGTGCAGAGCAAGGCGGTTTCCAGTTCTGCGGTTGCCAGGCGGCCATCCACGGACCATGGTGGAGTCAACTGTGGTGGAGTCCTCTCTCCCCACCCCCGCCCCGTGAGGTGGACCCGGCAGGCCAGCTCTGGGCCTCTTCTGTTGGCAGGCTCAAGAGTGAGCTCATTAGCCGTTACTCCTCCAAAAAATGTTCTTGGAAGTCACACACGCTCTGAGTCACACTGGCCGGTCCCTTGTGGGGACAGTACAATGTCAATGTCATGCAGATTGGTTCCACCCACAGGCTTCCAGGAGGAAGGAACTAAAATCTGTCGCCACAAAAGAGCACAGCTTGCGTGGGAGGACTGCCCTCCATGGAAATGCAGCGTGAAGACGGGCTCCAGTTTCTCCAGCTTCTCGGCAGGTCTCTGAAGAGGCAAGGGAAAATGGGAGGGGGAGCAACTGGGTTGTCGGGGCGGGAGGTGGGAGGGAGGACTCAGCCCTTCCCCAAATGCACTCCAGCTTGTTCTAAACCCAAATCTGTGCTTCTGTGCACATAGTGCCACTTCAACAAGGTGTCATTAACCCCCTAGTCTGCTCCTGGCACAAACGGAAGGAGGCCAAGAAGCATAAGACACAGTCTTTTCCTCAGGGAGGTTTTTGTCCCAGATACGGGGACAAGAACTGAAGTCAGGAACGTTTGCCACCTCAAGCAAGGCTGCCATGACCCAGAGCAGTGAGTGATGTGCAGGGGACCTGCTGCCCGCTGTCACAGCGGGCAGACGAAGGGGAAGTGCAAGACGTTAGGACACACAAGAGGAATTCAAGCTGGGGTGGGGAATGCCCCAGCACATCCCGAGGAGCAGAGGGAAACCCTGGGTCTGGAGCCCAAGTTACATCCCACCCCCGGGGGAGGCTGGGGATAAATGCCTTGCTCAGGCACAGCCCACAGGTGAGCCGCAGAGTTAGATCCAGAGCTCCGAACCTGGGTTCTTAGCTTGAGATGGTCTCTCCCAGGTCGCAGCCCAGCGGTTTGGTGAGCTGAGAGGAGGGGAGACTCGGGCGCTTGCAGCCGGCGCTGTCCTGCGCTTTCCCATGGCATCCTCGCAGCGTCTCCCAGCAGGCTGTTCACTGCCAGTTCTCAGAAAGGTCAGAGGTTTCTGAGACGGAAGGAGCCTGCTGCCCAGGTCACACGGCTGGTGGAAGAGGACTCTGAACCCAAGTCTGACTGTTCTCAAAGCGCGGTTTCTCTCTGCATCCCCCACTTGGGGTCAGGGTCTCCACCGAAAGCCAGGAGGGAGTGGGTTCTCACAGCCTGCTTTGCAGACCCATGGCTGACTGCTGCCCAAGACGAAGAAGTGACTCACTCATGGGTGTGCTCCGCTCGGGCGCGCCGCCCATGGCGGGAGAGACCGCACCGCCAGGTGGGTAGGAGAACGCTGTTGGAGGTCAGAAAGCCAGGCGAGTGGTCCTGTTGCTGCCCGACTTACTCAAGTTCCCGTAGACCTTACCTATCCCACCACCTCAGAACGGACACAGCGCCCCCTGCAGTTGCAGTACTTCCTGCTGTCTGCCTTCCCAAAGGATTCCTGCACAGCAAACCCTCCCCGTCAACGTGGTCCACCTCAAGGAAGCAGTTACCTGACAACCGAGGCGGTAATCGCCTCCACTTGGTCCCCAGCCTCTGCCCCCGGGAGACGCACAGCCTGGTTCCTCTGTGCCGCCGGGGCCTGCGCGGTCTTCTGCCTGGAAAACCAGCTCGCCCCACAAGCCCGTCCTCAGCGGATCAAACCCCACGACACCCCGTCTGTTGGCGGAAACACGTGCAGCCGACGTCAAAGCTCCAGCCCCCTCACCTCCTGAGGCTCTTTTCCAACACGCACCAAACCGATGGCTAGAAATTGGCAGTTGCAACCAGTTCAACAGACACATAAATTCTTTTTTATTAGCTTTAATTCCCAAATCCAAGGAAGTGGAACCACGCGTTCCAGCTCTCTCAGATGTGGTGAAGTTCTCACTGGCTAAAAGGAACGCAGGAAGGTAAGCAAACTTACTGTAGTGGCAACTTGAGGTTCTTCTACGTGAAGACAAGGTCTGGGGCCATTAAGGGGCTGCTTCTGACATCACCTGCAGCCTTGGCCCACCGTGAATTCAGAGCAGGTCTCTGTCTCCCGAGATGGCCAGGTCTTTGATTTACCTGTGACTCTAAATATACGCACCAAAGTACGATGATGACGTGTGGTGTACGCTATTTACATGAGTACTGTGTGTGTGTGTGTGTAAATGTGTGTACACATGCATGTGTGCTATGTGTGTATCTTATTTTTAAGTTATATTTAACACAAAACACATTTGGTTCTGCTTCTTTTTAAACTTCATTAAAAGAGGGTATGATGACAGTACCTACCTTACCTGGTACAATGAGGATTCAATGTAAAGTACCCAGGACAGCATCAGGTTCACAGGAAGTACTCACCGAACTGGAGCTGCCCCTATTCCTGCCCTTCCCAGGTCACGCTTCCTGGTAAGCAGCCCCTGGTGTGCAAGCAGGAGGCTTAAGGGTGGCGTCCTGGGCATGAACCCTGGGAGGACTGTAGGAAGCCAGATGGGCAGAGAAAGGGGATGTGGGGACAGCAGAGGTCCTAGCCAACCTTTTGGGGGGCACTGCCTGGATGGCCTTTTGGAGCCACAAGTCGAGTCTCTGCTCTCTGCACTTTCTAAATGCTGAGCAACAAACCTAGACTTTGGGTTGCGGCGGGTGGCCACAGGCGATGCCAAGACATAGTCTGATCACAGGTGCCAGACATAGCTGGCATTCACCGTGTGACACCAACCACCAGCCTGAAAGCAGCACAAGGCAAAGATGAAATCGTGCTTACAAAGGAAATAGCGAGGACGCTTGAGGCCCCCTCAGGGCCCTGGGGCTCCTCCTGCAAACCCACTCACAGACGGCTGTGCACCGCCATGGCAACACACAGCCACGGCTGCGCCAACCACGTCTCCTACAGCAACGTGGTTCCTCTACACAACTCCCCCCGGATTTTTTTTTTCTCGTTTCCCATCTTCTCTTAAATAGAAAAGAAAAATCATTCTGCTGGTGCTCCAATAAAATTCACCACATAAAGAATTAGCTGAGAAGAATCCTCCACGCAAAACCTAGAAGACCGTCTTATCTACCTAGTGACATTGTACCTTGTCCTTGGCCCACCGCCCCAACCCCTGGCTGCTTGTGATAATCGCAGCAGTTTGGTTCCCTCTCCTACTTCCTGTGTCTTAGCACACTCAGCCAGCTGGGCATATTTTTTGCTGAATCACGGAGGATACAGCCAAAGAAAATACAATCAATACCATCATTTCCCCAGGGCCAACACCTCTAAAAAGGATGGAGGTAGCTGCTGAGTTGCGGTCTGCCAGCACTACAACAGCCAGAACCACACTTCAGGAGTTCTGCTGAACTACTTTCCATCTCCTGCTTGTTGCCCATGTGGCCCCTGGGATCCATGGACGTTCCTTCGGCCAGGGCAGGGATCTGCCGGGACAAGCCCCCCTTTTACAAGGACAGACCATTCAAACTACCTTAAAATAAAACCCGCCCCAGTTTCGAACTACCACCGTTGCCTGCTCCAGCTCCTCCTGCTCAGCCTCCGTCTCTGCTCCAGAGAACGCGTCTGCCCAACAACCGACAGCGACGACCAGGTGCCCCAGGAACAAAGTGCCGGTCCTGAGCCTCGCCAAGGCCCACCCATTATGATTTCACAGTATGAGCATCAAAATTCCCTCTGCTGAAGTCTTGTGTCCCTGCCCAACCAGCTTCCCAGGTGCCCCAGCTTAGACGGCAGATGCGAGTCCGCTGCTCCGGTGACCAGTCATCACTCCACACGCCCCACGTCTACAAGAAACCGCGGGTCCTTGAGTTTTCTCTCTTTATAATGAGTGGACACAAGCACTCCTTGACGCATGTTCTCAAAGTGTGCTCCATGGTCACCCCTGGTTAGCAAGAACCACGAGTGCTGCCGTCACCCTGGGGCCTGGAACACCCCCTGGCTCAAAGCACCCACAAACATGTCACGTGAGTCAACAAGGAAACAACTATCAGATGCGTGCACACGTGCCTGCCAATACGTCTTCAGTGAGGTTTGGGGAAAACTGGGCTAACATTTCTTTGCTGTAGGACCGTTGGGAGTCTTTAAGGTGGATTACGGTACAACAGAGGGCCCTTCACGAATGTACTTGAACATGGGACTGTTCCCCCGCCTCCACAGCTCCCCAACGGGTCCATTTGGAGGAACCGCCCCCAGATCCTCGCTAGCAGCACAGAGCCGGGGCCAACCCTTGTGCAGCCCCGGGTCCCCAGGCTTCTCCCTTCAGCCAGTGCTCGCCCAGGCCTGCCAGCTGCTGGGATGCCCCATTCTCCAGAAACAAATGAAGCACAGCAGCTACACAACAGCTGGAGCAGGTGCATTTGAACAAGGCACGAAGGCCCTGTGAGAACCAGAGCATTTCAGTCAATTACCTAGTTCACGGGGCCAGATCGCCTCTGCTCCCTCCGAGCACCTCTATAAACTGCCGCCTCGGACAGTGGCACACACACCATTACAAAAAGGTATGGTGTTTGTGGAAGCAGGAGTTTGGGGCAGGGGTACTGGAAATCTTATGACGCTGTAGCAAGAACCACACCCCACTACACTGAACCCTTGAACAACACAGGTTCAGAATGCATGGGTCCAATTATACTTGGACGTTTCCCCCCAAATACCTTTACTGTGTTTGATCTGTAGCTGGGCATCCCAGATGTGGGAGGCCGACAGCACACACTGATCTACACCACCTTATATAGGAGCCTGAGCATCCCCCCAAAATTCAGTATCCACCAAGGGTTCTGGGGCCAGCCCCTCGTGGATACTGAGGCACAACTGAAGTTTGGGGGCAGTCAAAAGTTATCTGTGGGTTTTCAGCTGCAGGGGGTCAGTGCGCCCAGCCCATCTGCTGCTCAAAGCTCAACTGCATGTAGGACCTCGTACAGAGTGAGCTCGCAAAGACTAGGTGTTAACACAGGCAGATCCCCAGAGTGTAGGTAGAGATTATGAACAGCGTGAAAGAAACAAAAGGGTTCTAAAAATACGCAGACTTGTAGAAAGTCATATATCACTGTTTCACAAGAGTAGATTCTGTTCTGACAAAGCCAGGCCTGCGTGGAGACCAAAGGAATGTCACAAAACCACCACTTGCTCAGATGTCCACGTGACAGAGCAGTTCATTTGTCTTTGTCAAAAGTCAAAGATGGGGCCCTTGATTTATTTCAAATGCCAGTGAGAAAGCCCCAAATAAAAATAGCTGTTCATGACAGCTCTTTGTCTGAAAATCATCCTCATCAGAAAGGTCTGTGGCTTTGATGCTTTTTCAGTCCCAGTACACTCGGTGGAGGACCACAGTGCCTGAGGCAGATGTGGCGCCTCCTGCAAAGCTTGCTGAAGTTGGCTCTGTGACCCAACCGATGTTTAATTTATCTAGCAAATGCTTATTTTGAGCATGCACTGCAGAGCAGACAATATGCTAGCCATCCTGGAGATGCCAGGATGAATCAGGCGTGGGTTATTAACTCCCTCAAGGGTCTGATAAACTGGAAGAATAGGAAAGGCACGCACAGGCGGACGCTATTTCAGAGCAGAAATCTGTGCTACAGCTAACGTGCTCGTAAAAAGTTATTGGAGTTCTGTGCACTGGATATTTCGTTGCATTTTAAGTTTTCCTTCATGTTCCTGACTCACTTTGCAGGAAGAGCAGGTTTTATCAGACTGTGTGTCAACAAGGATAGACATGTAATAGGCATTCATTCAACCAATGTTTACTGAATGAATGAAAGAAACTAAAAAGACTGGCATGTTTATTTTTCCAAGTCAGGCATAAAATCACCCTTCATTTGCATTTTTCATATGAAATAAATGAGCATTTCATTTCCCCACAAAGCAAACATCTCAAGGTGGGGTGACTGCAAGGTCAGTTGATTTATCAGCTCAACAATTGTACCTGCAACGCACGTTTTCTCCTCTGTCCTGCTGCTCTGGGTGGTTTATTTGTTCACAGGGTATTTCTTCTCGTGGTTACCCGCTTCTATGGTGACATTGCCCAGACGTGAGAACATCCAGAGGAAGAAGGAAGAATTTCCTCCCTCTATCTTTTTAAAAACAAGCTGACTTTCTTCAGCAGCACCCCCGGCCGACTTTTGCTCCTGCTTCAGAGGCTGGATCTGTCCTATGTGTACTCTTTGGAGTCTGTCTGAACGAAAGACTCCTAAAAGGACAGACCCACACCGATTGGCTTAGCAGGTCAGCATCACCTTCCGCACCCCCCACCCTGGGGCCAGCCCTGGGACAGCCTCCCCCAGACCCTCAGCTCTCCGGAGGAGGCTGTGTGTCCTCACAGAATTGAGCCCCTGGGGACACAGGAGTGGGAGGAAGGAGAGGATGCTAGGCAACCATAGTAGCGCTGCATGGCAAACGGACTTTCTAGGTGCTGACAAATTATTTCGGCTGAGACTAGAATCTCAGGTACCAAGGAAAAGTCTCCAGAGAACTTGAACCCAAGTGACTTTTTTAACATTCCCCCTTATCTCCTCCCTCCAGATGTCGTGCCCTTCTGCCAGCTCCCAGTGCCCAGGACCCCCACCCCCGCCCAGGGACTTCTGCCAGACCTCCCCTCCTGCACCCAGGCTTCGCCTCCCCCTAGGGCCACTGCCGCTCTCAAATGTCACCTAGACACCCCCCTGATTTTCGGGGTCTTGTCCTCAGCAATCTAATAGCTTATTTGGTTTTACTCGCTGCCTTTTCCACTGTTTTCAAGAATCTTGGTCATACTGTGTAACCAGAGAAGTGTGCATTTTTGGCACATTCCTGTGGGGTGCAAACGGCCATCAGTTCAAAAATAAACCTCCTCTCGAAGGACGGTGTGTGTGACCTTGGGGCGGGTTGAAGAGGAGCAACGTCCTGGCGGCCCTCTGGCACCCCCACTTCCTCTCTGCCATCACTGCCTTCCTCTCTCCCGGCTCCATGGTGTCTGCTCCTCTGGTATCAGTTGTAGGCCAGGTTTCCATGACACCATGGCAACTGGAAAGCTGAGGGGTGAAGGGTGAAAAAGGAGGGGCTGTGGAAAGCAGGTCCCACTGCCTTAACCGAGGCACCTGAAGCAGCTGAGTGGCTGGGCTCCCCCTGCAGGACACCACATGACAGAGCAGCACACGCTTGGCCCATCCCACTTGGTTCCTGATCTAACCTGTTGGTTCCACCCTGTCCTGCAGGACCCTGGCAGAACTCACAGTCATGGGCACCGTCCCCAGCCTTCCTACACCAGAAACACCTCCCTGGCCTTTCTTAACCTTTGCCAGTAGATGGAAATATCTGGGAATAAAACGAGTTCAAAATGAAAGACATGAACGGTCCCCATTCCCAAGTGCTGGGGCGTGATGAAAAACTCCAATGTCTCTTTTCCAGCTCAGAGATGCCATCGTCTTCCCTGCCAGATCTCCAGCTATTCAGTGGGCTCCTGTCTGACCTGTAAAAACGTTAACACCTCTGTCCTTGGACGGAAAACCAGCTGCCGAGTCTGGGACACAGAGGAGATGGTGCGCGTGGCACCCGGGAAATCCCCAGGCAGCCCAAGACTGGTGACTCCCAATTGTTCATTCTCAGAAAAATTTCACACACAGCCTCCGACATGTGGGTGTATCAAGGGAGAAAGTGAGGGCGAGAAAGAGAGAGGAGAGAAGGCTCTCTGGTTTGGGTTGTCTTACACTGAACTTAGAGGGAATGCAAGCAATGCAGAGCTGCCTTCCAGAGTCCAGAAACCTCGTCCCCCGCGGGCTGCTAGTCAGGGGGCGGCTGATGGAATTACACCGCAGCGCCCCCTGGCTGCCAGAGCCGGGCGTTCCATCTCCAGCCTGGTGGAGGGATGGAGGGGTGGAGGAGGGTCAGTCACAGCCCCAGGAAACTCAGCTGATGGCCCTTTTATTTATGATGATGAAAGCAGGCAACGATGCCAGAGCAGGTTGATGTTTAAGAAGAACTCGCGCTTAGATTATGTAGTCTACATTCTGAACCACGTTCCCACAAACGAGACCTAGACCTAGAGCTTCCTTGCTGACCACAGGTTATCCGTTGCCCCAGGCTGGCTTTGCGAACCAAACTTAGGCACTTGGCTTCAACTCCCTCCCGTCTTCTCTGGAGAGCTGAGCCTGGTACACACCGTCCCTGTTTTCCGAGAAAGCAGGAAAGGGGATCCTGGGCAGAAGCTGTGTTGGTTACTGTGGATAGATGCCTGGCATGAAGTTCGATACTCACGTTTCCAATTTAGAATTTTCCCGTCCCTCTTGTTTCCGGCTATGGGGGTCGGGGGTGCAGTACCCCACCCACTCACCCCTGCACACACACACATGTGCACATACAGGTGCACACACATGCACACATGCTATACTAATATTTGAGGAAGAGTCAATATACACACTGAGGACCTGTAGGCACCTGGGAACTGGCCCAGGAGACCCTGGGAAAAAGGAGGCTGTTTCTCTAGAAGACACCCACACCCAGATGAAACAACTCACCCCACAGCTTCACAGCAGAAGGGTTTCCCCAGGAGAGAGCGGGACCCCACCTGACAGAGTCCAGTGAAGGAGACAGCCCAGCCAACGGAGCTGAGAAGCACAGTCAAGTTCAGTGATGTTTCTCGGGGTGGCTTGGGGCAGGAAGTCCTCAAAAACCATCACCCAGCCAGTTCTACACAACCACCAATGCGTGGAGGGTGCGCCCCTCAGCTGTCGGTCGACATCGTTCTGTCAGCTGCCCCTCCAGGGCTGACTTTGGGCATCCCTGTCGCTTCTCCCCAGGTGGGTGTGGAGAGGACTAGGTAAGGGTCTGCGTTCCACGGAGGCTGTGTGTGAAATTTTTCTCCCCTGCTCCCATGCACCTCCCCTCCTCACTGGGTGTGCTCAGGTTTCCAGCTGGTGCCTCGGGGTCTTGTGTCCTCCTCTGTTTTCCACATATGACCCATGGCCTGTTACTTTACGTGGATTAGGAACAAAGGTCTTGAATGAAAGACGAATGCAGTTAAATCTAAATAAAACACCAAGAAAAGACCAACAACAGACAGACTAGTAATTAGGGAAAAAACTGTACAGCGAAGGGTTCCTCGGTAGTGGCTTAGAGTTCTAAGTCCATTTTCTCATGGTACCCATGTCCCACGCAGCCTGTGGTGCAGTCGAAACAACGTAACTATTGCCCCACTTTGAGTGCGGTCATCAGTTACAGTAGTATCTCATGGGAGGACCCCTCCCGATCTCTCCCACCACAGTGCTCCCCTGCGGTGACAGGCAGGGCTGGGTTTTACCTGTTTTGGTAGGACAAGGGAATGAAAAAACAAATGCTTTCATTCATTCCTCAACTCTTCACTAAACACCCACCATGGTCGGGAGCTTTGCTAGGTGCAGGCGGGATTGAGTCAGTGTCACCGTTAAGGAGCTCCCCGCTGAGAGAGACAGATAAACAGTGTTGCGGTGCCCTGGGGTGGTAAAAGGCACAGAGATGGTAAGAGTGAGCTGAGAGGGAAGACTCTGAGGAATGCCTTTAAAGGGGCAGATGGGAGGGGAGGACACCACCAAAGAGGCTAGGAAGGAGGTGTGAGCGAGGTCAGAAGACAGGCCGGTGTCACAGAACCTGAATAAGAAGAGCACTCGTCTGCTCTGTCACCCACCTCTTCTCTCTGGAATGTACTTTGCCAGCCCAGCCCTCGCCCCTGAACTTGGAGCACCCACCTGCCCGTTCCACAATCTCCCCGAGGGCATCCAACAGGCAGCTGGTCACAACTGCCAACGGTGATGACGAAGAGCATCAGGACAAACGCGAGGGAATGGATTTTCACAGCCTCGCTCGGAAGCACTAGAACAAGCCGGAGGTCAGGAAGGCTTCCGGGGAAGGTGCCCTCCGAGATGTGCCCTAGGGCAGCTGCGAAAGATGAAAAGGGACAAGAGGCACCCATTTTGCAAAGAAAAGCGGATTGTTGAACAGGTCTGCCCATTAACCAAAGCTTGACCAGTGAGATGACAAAAATAATGTGGGGCGAGACCCTAATTGGACAGACATTTGCTGAGTTCTCCTCAGCACTCATCATCCAGCCTAACGGGAAAACCTCCCCTTAAATCAGAGAAACTTATACGCAATTGGTGGAAGATGTCACCAAGCACAAAGAGGTCGGCTGTCGGGACATGTGGCTGGGGACAACAGGAACCACCGATTCCTCTTCTAGCCACTTATTTGTAAGAATAAAATCTAAAGAAGCCTTCAGCCTCCCTGCCTCCCCTGCGCTGTCTCAGGGTAACCCAAAAACCAAGAAAAACATCTCTGAGCCAGATGGCTCCTCCCACGGTGGGCTGGAGCCTCAATTTCTTAATTGAGAAAATCGAGGTACAGCAGGTGCCGGTGACATTTCAAGCAGAAGGCATCCTGCTCTCTGCAAATGCCCTTAAGAGCTAGGAAATCCAAAGGGAAGAGGATCTCAGCAGAACGTCCTCTTGGCAGATGCTCAGCTCACCGTCTCCAGTGTGGGGGGCTCCAACATTCACTTTTTAATGTGGTTTAATTGCTTCTCAGTGGCTCATATGAAAAATTTTATGTGATGCCAAATGATGGAATGGTGTCGCAGATAAAATCGTATTTTGGACCAACAGTTTCTTGATTTCGTCTGTTTTCTTCTGGAAGAAAAGGTCTATACATGCTACCCAGCTCTGTCCCCGCCCCAGGCTCTGTGACTACGGAGCCCTCTGAGGTGGCCTGGCAAACTGAGCTGCAGCGGACTGATCTCCTCCAGAACACCTGGGAACGCAGGCTGGAGTATCTGATCTCTCTTTCCTGGGAGTCATTCGGGACACAACGGCCCCTGGTTTGTGTGCAAAAGCTGGTTTTCCCAATGTGTTTAAGTAGGTCTTGGCCGTTGACAGTGGACTGACGTTTCCTCCAAAGGTCAGATTTGCCACCTGCTGCCATCTGTACCGTCTCCTCAGGGGTCAGAGGCACCCAAGGACACTTTCCTATCTGTCACTGCCTCCGTTCAGGGCACACGGAGAACATAGCTGCAGCTCTTCCCAGGACGCGACCACATGCAGCCTCCCCCCCACGTCAGGTGCAGAGGACAACACGGCGGGGTGTGCACCATGATGAGTGTGGAGTCGGACGGGTGCTTGCTAGATCGGACTTCTTGCTGAGAACACTGACGAATAAGTTGGGATGAGCGGGGTGTTTAACCAGGTCCCAGTCAGTGAGCACAGGTAGGTCATGGCACCCTGAATCCTCCCAGCCATCCTCAGGAGACTGAACATCACGGGGATCGAGGAATGTGCAAAAGCCCAGAGCCAGCAAGTGACAAACCCAGGACCTGATGCTCCTTTCCTTCCACTCTGCCACAATGCCACGTGTCACAGCTGCAGTCCCTGTCTTCCTGGATGTTAATGCCATGAGCCCGATCAGACAGAGAAAACAGACTGGCCGCAGCTCACGTGTCTGAGAAGTCCCCTTCTGGCCGACCTTGCCCTTCATGGGCACGTCCCTACACCCAATCTGAGACTCTTCCAGTAATTGGAGCTCTAACACTAGTCCTGAGTTTTCACTGCACATTCTTAAAACACCCTACTTCATCCCTGACCTAGACAGGGGAATCCGTTTTTTGCCCACCTTGACCGGGCACTTACCTGTTCTCATTAATTCTATACACATTTGTTAGGTGCCTGCTATATCCTGGCAATTCTGGCTAACCAGTAAGGAGACTCAGAGATGTGTTAAAAAGCCTAAATCTACCCCAAGAGAAACACAGGCAAGGAAAAAGACTTCCCAGGTGAGCCAGGGGGAATGGGAAGAACATGAGACAGAAACATCAACCGAGTCCAGATGAGCCAAGAACCTGAAAGGATTCTCACAGAGCTGCCAGCAAGCTGGTCCTGAGACGGTAAGGATTTTCGTACGTGGAGAAGAGGAGGGAGCATGTTCCCGCTCAGGGGATGCACCAGAATTCCGAATAATCGCAGCCATCCTCATGGGATCCCTACTGCGTCCCCAACACTACTCAGGTTACATCGTGTACACTGATTTACTCAATGTATACAATCTCGGGTGGAAATTAGTTTCACTATTTTGCAGACCAAAAAACTAAGGTTCTTGGAAGTTACACAGCTCGGCTACATGCCCAGGCTGGCCCAGGGGTCTCCATCGTCTCAGGAGCCCGTGCCTTCCCACCGGCTGACATCACCTTCCTATCACATGTGTGATGTGTTTTGTAGATGTGACGTCATCCCTGTGTAAGAGCCACATTGACCAATCTATCAACTTTGGCTGTTCATTTAAATAGGAGTTTCTGCATGGTCTAGAAAAGCTACGACATAATGATACAATGACAGTAATAATGTATCAGTATTACTTTGTTCCCTGATACACGTTGAGCTCTCCCATCTGCCGGGCACCACTCTCAGCCTTCAACAGACAGGAAGGGGGAACTGCCTGCGCAGCACTTACTGCTACTTGCCCGGCTGGCAGAGCTGACGGCACTCGCAGCCACCTGTCTGGATGGCAGGCTGACCTCCTATCCTGTTTGTTTGGGGATGGGTTTTTCTAGGGGGTGGGGAGGAAACATTTCACCTGAAACCTATTTTATTTAAACTACATCCAAACTCTCATCCTTCCTCAGTGCCCTCCTTCCCTGACACCCCTCTCGATTTCACAGAAGCCCCAAATCTTCCCACTTCTGAGTCCAGTCTATTAACATCCCCAGGCAAGTGGATGCTGGTGCAGTTCAGACCAGGCTCCGTGGACAAAGGGTCCCAAGGGTCCTCAGGAGTCCCCCCACCCAGTGTAAAGGGCGCTGGCGTGGATTGCACAGAGCGGCTGCCAGGCTGGCCCAGAACACACTCGGATGCTTAAAATGCCAGTGCAGGCAGAGGCTGGCCTGCCAGGTGGACGCTGGCCGGCAGGAAGGAAGGACATTCCGGAGAGCACACATTCTCCCAAGTCCCCAGCCCCATCCGGGATTCACTCTACGTGTGGAGCATGCAGCCGAGAGCCTCCAGAGCTTCCTGTGTGGCAGGAGAAACTGAGACTGGGAGAGAGTCGATGGGATACCCTTTCCTCCCCGACCCGCAGCCCAGCCAGAGAAGACACCAGCCACACTGGCTGAGGCCCCTTTCCATGGCGAGCCGCCAACCTCCCTGAGGGTGCCTACCCGTTCTGTCCCTCATTCATTCCATCTTCCTCTCTCCAAAACAGCCCAGGGCCTGAACTGAGAGCCAGGGACAAGCCTTCCTCCCCGGGTACAAGGGCCCCTCCCACACTTGGCACACATCCATCAGCCTGTGGTCATGGTGGGGTGGGAGGGGTGGTAAATGAAGACTGACCACCATCCTCCCTTCCCTACACCCCTCCCATCACACCTCACCCATGAACTCCAAGCTCAGATCCTGAGGCAATGTCTGGACTTGGGGCCAGCGGGTCAGCCTGGTGCCACCTCTGCCCCCTGCCCCTGCCCCGCCCTTCCTGGCTGCTTGAACACACAGTCTTGCCCTGGAACTTGTTGGAAATGCCAGCTCTGAGGCCCCAGGTGTACAGAATGGCCACCTGCAAGTCAATGAGATCCCAGGTGACGTATTTGCCCTTCATAGTTTGGAGGGGAAGCTGCTGTAGAGTGTGGCAGAGGAAACGCCGTGTAAAGCAGAGGGGACCCCAAGGCACACTGTCATCAAGAAGTGACATCTAAACGAGGCCCTAAGATCCACACGGGGTTCCTGCCACTTCAGTGGGGACAGAGAGTCCTTCTGCCCTGTCCCTCCCCTCCTCAGCCTCCAGCTCAGCAGCCACCCCAATCCCTGGCTCCTCGCCTGGCACGCAGGGCACCCTCCCACCACGCGGGAAAGGAGAAGCCCCTTGGGCCCAGTGAGCTCCCCTTTCTCAGAGTGTCCCCACCCTTGATGGTGTGCGGGTAGGTCTTCTGGGAGGATTTTTCTGTCTCTGACACTTGGACAAATAGCAGACAGACGGCTTGATGAACTGCACTCAGAGCACTAAATATAGACCATGCATATGCTGGAAGGGCTAAATATAGCAGCGCGGGCTGGGGTGGGGACCTGGGGGCTCTCCGGGGCAGACGGCAGAAGCCCTGAGTGCGTGCCCAGCCGCCGCTACAGCCCGCGGTTAATTTATGATCCCTGTCAGGGAAGGTGGTGCACGGGGACCTCATCCCAGGGTGATTTGCCTGGTAGAGGGCTTTGCTGACAGTCGGGTTTTCTATTTTAACAAATGCAGCTGGGGGGCGGGGGGGGGGGGAGACGTCTGCGTGCCTGCGCGTGATCAGTCGCCCTGTTGTTGGGAGGAGAGCTCGGCAGTTCGGTCCTCCTCGGGCAGAGTGCTGACCTCCTGGTGGGCTGCTTCTAATTCTGTCCTGTGCTGGCCCAGATCTGCTTCGTTTCCTGAGAGGACGAGGCTCTAATTATTGAGATTGAAGGTCACGACGAGAGCAGATCTCTCACCGGAGCTGCCGGATCGCAGTGCCCTGAAGTGCCCTTCCTGGCTGGCAGTGCCCGCGGCCCAGTGCACTTTGGGGAAAGCCACTCAGACACTCATCTTCTTCAACGGGGATGGGGCAGGGGAGGGGTGGCGGCACCCCTGGCCCCACCTCCGGGCCAGGGGATAAGGAAGGTGAGTCAGTGCAGCACTTGGCCACTCCCGGCAGGAAGCCGGTGGTCGATGCAGGGTGGCATCAATTCAGGGCTCAGAGTGTGTCTCCTGGCCCTCCACCCACCCACCACGCTGCCTGTGGACAGCGAAGCCACAAGGCGCGTCCATCTGCCATGCCCCTTCATCACCACAAATCCGAGGTCCTCCACTAGAGCAAGACAGACACGGCTCATCCGCACTTGACTGCTCTCTTCAGGTGACAGCACCCGGAAACGGGGTCTGAACTCCCCGCCATCTCTCTCTGCTCGTTAGACTGAATTCGGTGTCCCAGGCAAGGACATCATCTCCTCGCCAGCCCACAAATACGTCATACTTGATTGATGCCACTGTTTTCCTTACTTTCCTGCCCCCCCCCCAAGTTGGAAGGAGTCAGAGAAGCTCTGTGGTGGATGTCACCTGGTGTCACCCTGGGTCACAAGCCAAGGACCACTCGGTCACCATTTCTCTCCTGCCCACCTTCCTCCCAGTGGTGCCTCTGAGCAACTGGCTGGTCTCCCGCCAAGAAACAGAGACGAGGAAGAGTTTGGCCCACTGGTTGTTTAAATGTCCTGGTGCTCAGCTCTTTGGGGGCAACATGCAAAGTGCCTGTAAGCTAGGGGCGGGTCCAGACCCAGCTCTGAGAAACACAGCTGGATCCCTGCCAAGACCCAAGGGCCAACGCAGCCTTGAGTTCCCGGGAGAACTCTCCAAGGAGTCTTACTCTAGTTGCTTCTCAGCACTGCTACTGGCCCATGATTGTATCCTAAGTAGCTGGGGAAAAGTCTCCTATTTCATGGACACTAAGTATGTTGACACAAATGTGGCTCCTGGGCTTGGGCGCCAAGAGGGAGTCAGAGGACAGAGCCATCACGTTTCCCAGCCCAGTGGCTTAGCATCCATCACACTGCAAGGGGCCTCTGTCCTCCGTTCTCCCTTTACCACCCCACCCTGGGGACCTGCGGTGTGATTTCTCTCCCACGCCTGCAGCACATCTTGCAGAAGTGGCTCCGGCAGGGGTGGCTCTCTGCATGGTGGCCTCCGCTGTCTTGGAATCGGCTTTCACCTCTGACCTGGAGGAGGTGGTCTTGATCCCCAGGAACCGCAGGGGCCGGGCAGGGTAACGTCACCAGCGAAAGTCCACATCATTTTATGCAGTCAGCTAACGAGTGTGAGAGCTTTTCACAAATAAATCTCCCCTCTTTCCTACTTAACAGGTATTTTATCTCCTGATTTATCTTTCACAGTCAGGGACTTTCCTAGGGGCTCGGCAAAACAGGAGGAAAGATCTAGAAAACCAACAGCACAGCAAATGATTCTGTTTACAGAAATGCAAATGACTTTCCTCTGGCGGAGATTTGATTGATTTCCATCTTGCAAAAAAGTGCGCTTCAAATATTACACTTCATGGCACTATAGATGACCAACCAGTTCTATGCCTGGGAGCAAATTCATCTCAGCCTTCCTGGTTTTGTGTGTGTGTGTGTGTGTGTGTGTGTGTGTGTTCTTCAGATTTTCCCCTGAACAGATTTTAGCATCTTACTCATCCCTAATTAATGCATGGGTTAAATACAACGCCTGAAATTGATTCCCTCCCTCTTTGCCTATGAGTCATGAGTTTTACCTTTCGGAAAATTGCACTTTAGCATAACGATTTATTTAATGTTAAGCGCTATTATGTCATTACTAATCATTTTCTGTATCAACTTCTGTTTCCACCCTCTTGCGAGGGCAGAGGCTGAAGAAGAGAAGTTACCCGCCTCATCAGACCCAATGAGGTGGCACAGGGGTCAGTGCAGACGGCTGTCCTGATGGTCCCTCGCTCGTGGTAAGCAGAGGACAGGGACGATCCCCTGTATTCATGTCCACGTGTCCACTTCACAGGCACTCTGACACGTGTCGTCTGAGTCACACCTCACAGCATGTGTGACGGAACTACTACGGTGACTGTGTTACATGCCGTACTCATCCTGAGCTGGCCACCGCTTTCGGCTCTGCACACATACTGACCCGTTTAGTCATAACAGCGGCCCTGTGAGCCCAGTACAATTGTTGCTACCCCCTCTTTCCAGATGATGAGACAGAGGCTCGGGGAGCTTCCGTGCTCACCTGAGATCCCACAGTCAGTAACGGCCGGTTCTGTACCCAAACCCCAGCTGTCTAATTTCAGGCCCTGACCCCATAATCACGTTGTATTTAAGCCCCATTTCATGGAGGGGAGAATGGATGGTGAGCGAAGTTGTCTGCCCAGTAACTAACACGAAGCGCACACACGGCCACACCAGCACCCGTCCCCAGGCCTGCCTGCTGCTGAAGGCCAGTGTGCTCTCCCAGAGAGAGAAGGCAGTGAACCCAGTGACACTGCATAGGTGGGCCGGTGGCTGCTGCCCTGCTGAAAACCCAGTCAGACCTGCAGAGATCAAGCAAGACAACCCAGCCCCAGCTGCTGCACAGCAGAAAGCCGTGGGAAAGAAGGGGGTGGCAGGTATTTGAACCTGCGGAAGAAAGCCCGCAGTCCTCTGTATTGGCTTTGGGGTTTTATGTGTACGGACCTCATCCTATTTCTCACCTTTATCCCACAAGACCCAGTGGCCAGCCACACTGGACCCTGAAGGGCCTAGCCCACCTCCTTGTACAGAGTAACCTCCAATAAATATCATGGGACTGCAGCCAGCTGACCAGTGCAGGCTGGGGAGCCTGTTCAGCTGGGATGCCTGCCCGCGGAGCATCCCTCAGCCAGGCACAGGGGTGGGCAGCTGTGGGCCGGGCTCAGGAGAGCCAGAGACCGGGAGGAGATGAAAAGGGAACAGGATGCTGGGGGAGAAGCCGGAGGAGAAATCATGCCTCCACTCGGCTACAGGGGCCTGCTGCTTTAATCCTTCCCCTGCCAGGCAGCTCCGAGGCCCCGGCCTTTGCCTCTCTCTGGGTCTCCTCTGCTCCCTTCCATGCACCCTACCCATTGTTCCACACCCCTACCCATTGTTCCAAACAAGCCCCAATCAGGTGGTTTTCCCACAGTCCCCAGCCCCACCCCTGAGCACTGCCAGATCAGGGCTTTGTGCCCAGTGCAGCGCTGAAGCCTTCAGGTCTGCCCTGCACCCTGCTGCTGGCTCGGCCTCCCACGTGGCTTCCACGCTGCGATCTGCACTGCGGCGCAGCTCTCCCTGCCCCCACGTGTCTTCCCATCTCCCCCCCCCCCCCCCACGGCTGCCGCACGGCTTACATAAGCCCCCCCCCCCACACACACACGCAGTGAAGTCATCCTCTCAGTTATCCAAGCTCCCGGGGAGACTGTGAAATCTGAAATGCTACTGAACTGCTCCCCCCGGCACACACACACACACACACACACAGGGGCTATCAGTCACGCCCGACACAGCAAGCCCAGCAGCAGAGCGGCACAGACAGAGCTCTCCTTCCACAGGAACCTGGGACTCTCCTGGGTCCCGGCCTCTGAGCAGGGCTGCAGCGCACCCCCTCCAACCTGCCGGGCCAACCTGTCACCCGCAGAAGGCCCAGGAAAGCCAGCCAAAGTCATCAGACACACTTGGCCAGCACACACCCGTCTATGCCGAGTCCATGACCTCCCAGACCGAGGGATGTCCATCCGGCTTCACAACTACGTGCCACCCTGGGCGCAGGAAGAGTTTTCCTTGGGAAAACTGAGAGAGTCCCCGTTTCCTGCTGGCAGAAGAGTGGCACCTACCCACCCTCCTCTCACCGCTGACCAGCCCTGGCCGCTCCCTCCCATTCCTGAGGCTCTCAGGTCTCCCACAGGAAGCCCAGGCCCTTCCCCTCCATGGGCCTCCTCCTAAGATCTGGTGAGGACAAAGCACATGCAGGGTGGGATGCATCCCCCCAGAGGCAGGAAGAGGGGGCTCCTCTGGACCCCAGGGTGCCTGAGCCACCAAGCCCCTTCCCCTCCCCTCGGGCTGCCTCACGGGACTGCGACTTTCTATTACAACTGCCCTGTGGCAGCAGGGTTGGCTCAGCAAAAATTAGGCTTAACTAGAGGATTGGAGGAGGCACGGGTTCAGGGAGGGGAGCCGATGAAGAAAGTTGGGGCCAGGGGCCAGCACCCACCCCCCAGTTTGCTCTGGATTAAAGAGAGGACAGGGGACTTTCAGATGGCAACACCCTGGGCAGCCTGGGACGGTGTGGTCACCCAAAGCAGGGGTAAGGGAACGATGACAAAGCAGCTTTTTCTTGGCAGCCTGAGCTCTGGACTGGAAGGAATTTCTCTCCTCCTCTAACGACAGGAGAGAGCACTTGCTGCCTAATGGGGGGCAAGGAAGATGGCACTTCTGGATGAACATTTAGGAAATTTGATAAGTGGACCTTGGTTACTGGGGATTTAAACAGGACCGAATTCTGTGGGCAGGTGTCCAGAAACCTAATGGGCTAGTACTGTTCTGAACATTTAATCTTCAGCTATGCTTTTTTTTAGTGCCAGTTGGAAGGGCACAAGCCCTAAAAAAAAAAAAAAAAAAAAAGACTCTGTACCCAGGACAGCTGGGTGTCAGCCCCACATCCTCCCAACTGAAACCTAGAATAGTAACAGCCGTCTTCCGCACGGCATCTCCTGGGCGTCCGGTGCGGGTCTCCTGCCAGCAGGCGGCAGGGTGGAAAGAGCCTGGGCCGGGAAGTCAGGGCACCTGAGCTCGATTTTCACCTGGGTCCCCTCTGACTGTGTGACCTGGGGCAAGCACTTAACCTGCCCACTCCTCTGAAATGGAGAAGACAGTCCCTGCCCCCTCTGCCCTCCTGTGTGGTGACAGGGGCAGAACCCAGTCAGCAGTCCCCAGGATGGCTTTGGTCTGAGTTCCCATACTGGCCCCCTTGTGGCCCCAGCTTGGGACTCATCAGGTCCCACACACTTGATTTTTTCTGCATTTCCCTGTACAACTGTCTGTTCTTGGACAGAGCTCCCTGAACTCCTCGGGGAGAAGCGAGATCCCTTTCCAGGCATGCTCTGATGGAATGCACATGCCTGCAATGACCCTGCAGCCTGAGAGCTGGACACCCAGAGCTGGGGTGGGGTGGAGACCAGCCATGCCCTGAGGCTAACTGGCTGCAGCAGCAACTCCAGCTGGGGGCTCTGGAGGACCCCCTGGCCCGGGAAGAGTTTCCAGAGTTTGAACCCCTGACAGCCCAGCATCTGAACCTCGAGCAGGCAGTCTGAGGGCCCAGGTACCAGCTCTCCCTCAGCAACTTAATATGTCAGTGCTCTAAACACCAAGTCCATTATCATGTACCAGCTGCACACAAACTGCTTCATTCGGAAAGCGTTTCTTGAGCAGAGTGCACATGGCATGTCTATGCGGTCAGGAGAGGGAGGAGAAAATGGACATGAAGGTGGACACTAAATGGAGACATCTGAGCTGACCAGTCAGGCTGCAGAAAGACTATTTGCTGAGTGGTTATGGATGACAAGTGAAGACTCTGCCTTCCAGGATCCACAGCTCAAGCCGGTGCCTGTTCTTTGCTGAAGGTCCCTCATGCATGAAACTTGTACCACAGGCTTTACTTCTCTGGCCAGCAATTCATGGAATTATACTGCCATAATTTCTGGCTGTTGTACACTTGATGAGTTCGTGGCACAAGATAAACACAATCCCAAGAGGAAGCTCCCCGTGTGCCAGTTGCCTGGGTCCCCCGGTGTGCACTCTTCCATTAAAGCTCGTGGCCTGTCCAAGCGAGGCTTTTCAGTGTGGGTGATGGAGGAGGCTGTGTTCCAGGTGACCTGAGGCACTTGTCACTGAGACATGCTTTCTTTCCTCTCTCTCAGCTTCTTTCTTTGCTTTCTGGTATTTTAATATGTTTTCCTCTTTCTTTCCTCAAGAAAGGATATGGAGCAAATTTCCAGGCTCACAACTCACCTGCTGTGTTTGACTATTTATTCTCAATCAGTGGCCAGACAGACAGACAGACAGACAGGCTGGGCCAAGGGAAGAAGCAAAGCAGGAGAAGCCACAGCCACCCAAAAGCAAACTACAATTAAAAGTAGAGGAAAAAATGGGCTATTATCCAAAGTATTGTGTTTTCTCTGAAAGGAAGAACATGGATATTCCAGGAAATAAGTAAATTGCAAGTCGCTTTTGCAGCTGAGTTCAGCTACATGACCACCTTCTGCGCAATGAGTGGTCAGAACGGGAGACATGGGCTACTTCTGCAGTGTCTCCTGCACAGAAGCATGCCCTCTCGCCCCTTTGTCCGCCCCCTGCTGGGTGGGATGTGGATGCAGACAGGGGAGGGGACGGGGGAAGGAACCAGGGTCAGTGGATCCCACACCTGCCTCGGCTGCTGCAGGCCTGATTCAGGTGCCGTAAGAGAAAACCACCTGCCTGGTTTAAACTACTGGTGTTTTCATTTCACCTACTCCCTGGCGATATACCCCCACACCTCTGGGAGAATACTCTGCATTTGCTCAGCAGTTACCAGTGTCGCAATCACCATCGGCGCAACAAACGTGTTGGGAAGTTACTTTCCTCACTTTTTTGGAAGGTTTGGTGTTTTGGAATCTCAACGACATAGTCAGAGAGAAAATTGGGTCCTGATTCACTTTAACATGGTGAGCAAAGCAGCCTGAGGGAAGGATGGGTGGATGCATGGAGGTGTGGATGGATGGATGGCTGGATGCGTGTGTACACACATACATACATACACACGGGCAGACAGACAGAAATAAAATCCCATCCAGCAGAGGGCGCACTGAGCCAGGGCTCAAGGAGAGGCAGTGTTTCTGGCTGAAGTATAGATCGGTACTTTTGGGAAGTGATCCGCCAATATGTGTCACCAATACTCTCTTTTGTACAGTAAGCCTATTCTTCTCAGAATGAACTCTAAGGAAGGAACATGGACAAAGAGCAATGTCCAGAATTTTCACCATAGCCCTGGGTACGGGGACAGCCGCTGAGCCTGACGCTTCAGACAGCAAGTACATGTCCTGCGACATGTCGACAGTTAACTGGAGTCTGCTTGCATGAGCTGATGTCCGCTGAGGAAAGAGTTTCTGAGAGGACAGTCTGGCTGCAACACCGAGTGACAGAGATGGGGGTGGTGGAGCAGGCACTGAGGTGTCTGGCTCCAAGCCGGGCCCACGGCCAGGTCCACAGGGCGAGGGGAGTCCCCACAGAGGTCACAGGAGCTGGCTCCATCAATGTGACTGGGTGGAAAGCTGTGTCCAGTTCCCAGCACAGAAGTGCAGGACTCAGCACAGAGGCCTCCACACCTGGGCAGAGCCTCGTGGGGCTCAGCACAGACACGCTCTGTCACCCTGCAGGTCTGTGGCTTTGAGAGGAGGAAGCACCCTGGGTAGGAAGAGAGGCTCTGGTGGCCTCTCCGCTGCAGTGGCAGTGGGGACATGCTGCCCCCCAGTGGCTGTGCAGCTGGTAAGCACAGCAAAGGGCCTGGGGAAGGGAGGGCCTTTGTAAGCTCACCTGAGCTCCCATGGAGCCAAAACAGGACATGGTTAAGATGCACACAGGTGGGCACAGGAGCCACCAAGTCTGAGTTGCCACTGTCTCATTTGTTGCCACAGAGGAGGGAATTGACCTGAATAGAGGAAGGGGGGGATTAAGTAAAGTGTATTTGTCTCATAACCCGAAAGCCTCATGTGATCAATCCACCTCAGCATCTTCCCTGCCCTGGGAAGCTGTCCCCGAGGGCAGATTTTCCCGGCAGCGGGTGTCTGTTCGGATATCCTAGGGGGCCGGCGCTCTGAGAGGTCTGCCAGGCAGAAGCAAGGGGGGTGGGGGGCAGGGGGCAGAAGTTCCGGCACGAGGGTGGGCATTAGTGGTGGCTGACCGGGGTTTTGCCAGCGGCTCTCGGGCACTGTGGCCAGCTGTGCTCAGCCACAGTGCTGTCTCTGCACTGTTCATGCTTCTCCTTCTAGGACCTTCCTGGCCGTGGCTCCCTTCCCATGGGGGGTGTGCGCAAGGTTGTATGAGTTGTGCATTCCCTGTGTTAAACCCCTTCATCCCGGAAAAAAAAAAAAAAAAACCACCTCGCAGTGGCTTCCATTTTCAAAACCAAATCCTGGCCAACACAGCCTGTGGGTTCGCACCTGAGCTCTGGGGGTCCCCAGACCTGGTTTGACCCCAAGATCAGCTCCTTGTTCTGGGGGAGCCTTGTGGAAGTGCCCTAGTCCTTCGCTTCCCAGTTTCTTCATCTGCAAAACAGGTCAATAAAATCACCTACCTCGTCAGATTGTCACACAGGTAAAATTATACGACGTGTATTAGCATCCATAAACAGAATGTGTCATCGTTACTGAATGTGTCACAGCCATAGAAGTAGCATAACAGCAGGTGAAAAGGGAAAGGAATATCACACAGAGAGAGCAATCTCAACCATCTGAAATACCCAAATAGGAATACACAAAAATGTTTTCCCTCCAGTGATGGGTTTACAGGTGATTAAATTTTCTCTTGTGTACTTTCCATGTATTTTTAAAATTATCTACAATAAGTCTGCATGCACAGCTTTATAAAAATAATAACATGTAATATTATTAGACTAGCTCACAGGGAAGTTACTTAAATATGCGTTCAGTCCTCAACATCACTCACAGATTCAATGTCCCAGGAAAAGAAAAACACCAAGTAATACCGTCCTTTTTTTTTCCGCACACCAGCTCAAAGGCAAGCAAACATTTTAACAGCTCCAGATCTGGGGACAGCAGAGCTTCTGCTCAGAAAACCTGCAAACGCTGGAATCCGGAGGTGGTAGGAGAGTCCGTGTGTGGTGTTATTCTGGGGACATTGCCTCACTGTGACTTCAAACTTGGCAGGGTTGGTGGGGGTGGTATCTACCTCGGGGTCCCCTGGGGTTTGATATCTCGTTCAGAAGAGGGTGCGCGCTGAGATGCCTTTGCTGATGTTCACGTTGCCCTCACATTCCTTTCACTCACGCAGATGGCCAGTGGCTGGGGCAGCCACACTTGGGGGGGTGTGCCTCCTGCTTTCTTGGCCTAATTACCAACAACGCCCCCACCTTGTGACTTCAAACGTGTCTCGGTTTAGATCGTAGCGTCGGTGTGTACTCAGGGCACCGCCTGTCCAAAGAGCGGCCACCCTGGGGGTCAGCTCAGGTCCACACGTGGCAGCCACACAGAGCTGCCCCTGGTTAACCAACCCAGGCGAGCGTCTGTCCCAGTTCTGATGGGCTTCCTGGCCTGACAGGATACCTCTCACTTCCAGGCCCCCTGACACCACCATACCTGGCGTTCTTCCTTTCTCCAACTAGGAGTAGGCGGGACTCCGAGGGTGCTGCCTTGGAAAAATGAGTCTTTTGTTTAAGAAAATATTTCTTGTACATCTGTGTTCATATCGCCATCTGTATTAACATGCCCAGAATGCTAAGAAAGCCCAAGCAGTCATAGCAAACGCAACCCTATAATCATGCCTTATTTTTCTTTGTGTCACCAGTGCCTGGTACAGCAGCAATTTGTAGAAACGAGGCAAGCCTGCATGAAACGGAACTGAACTTGCCGATACAGAGATGATATTTGGGCTTCTCTATTCATCATTGCCATGTCTGCTATTTTCCAATCAACATCTTGAGAAGAAATGCTGTTCGGGTGGGAATTTTTATCTACTTTTTCATTTCCTTTTTATTTCCTCCTTGTGCTTGGGGTAGCATCAGCAGGGAGCAGGCGCATCTACCCACCAAGCCCTGGGCAGCGTGCTGGGGGAGATAAAATCCTGAATCCCAAGATGCCGCCTTTGAGCTGCGGGCCAGTGCAGGAGTTAATACACAGGCACACACAGCACACTTTCGGCTTGTTGGTATGTAACCTCACTAACCGAGCACGCGGGTCTGACTTTTGCCCCCATCCCCCATGCCTCCTTCCTCTGCTTCTCTATGTGAGCGTGAACTTCGTGGCTGCAGGATGCAGGATGCATTTATCAGAAGAAGCAGAAGAAGACATGTGAAAGTGAATCTGATGGCAAAGGAGCTGGAATCCATCCCTGCTGAGTCCTGCAAACACTCAGGAAAAGCTACCCCAGGCGGCCCCTGCATGGCCAGTTTAAGGGAAGAGGTGAAACGGATCTCCTGCAGGCAGGGAGGTGGAAGAGAGGACCCGAGTCCTGGCCAAGCAGGCAGCGGATCTCCTGGGCAGGGCTGCAGGCTTCGGTTTGAGTTCTGGGCCCCATCGGAAATTCCAGGACCCCCGGTGGGGCCCAAGGTCAGCAGCAGAATCCCAGAGCTCAGAAAGTGAGGGGAGAGTAGCCTGGGCCTGACTGAGGGAGGTCCCCATGGTGACCCCAAATCAAAAGCAAACCACCTAATCCCAGTGACAGGGCTTGAAAAGAACATGGAGTGGAGGCTGAGGAAACTAGGAGACTCAGCTTTCCCTCACACCTGTGTTTGTGAAGCGGGACGAATACCTGCTAGTTGGGTGTCAGTCCTCTTGTGCACGTGACAGTGCAGAGGTGGCCTTGCAGGGTTGGGGACTGCAGTCACAAACCATAATACAGGTCTGGACAGCATCCCTCCTGCCAAGTGTCTACTTGCATCTGGTGACTCACGACAATGCCCATGAGCCTGGGAAAGGGGTGAAGTCAGAGAGGTGGAGACAAGGAAGGAGAACTTCGAGAGGACCCCACACACTGGCCCTGAGCTGTGCGCAGACGCTGTAAAGGGCCCCATGCCTCGGGACCTGCTGGGAGGAGGCTGTCCCTGGCCTCAGGTGGCAGTGGGCCCTGCAGGAGCATGGCACAGAATCCCGAGTGGGACACAGGCATCCTGTTGTGACAACCAGGCTCTCTGCCTGGGAGGGGGCCCCTGTTTCCACATTCTTTGTGAGAACTGGTGCCTGGAGCTTGTCTGAATTTAGCCACCCTGACGGATGTGCACGGGTCCACACCAGTTCACCCGCCTTTTAACCTCTCAGGGCCCAGCTGGTCCTCCTGTGGGACCACCCCCCAGTCCCACCCACACATAACGAGGAAGAGGGCACATCCTCCCACTTACAACCAAAGAGCATCATGGGCCCAGGAAAGTTGCCTGCACCTCAAGGTGACGGGCAGGTGGGAGAGATGGGACTGGGCTCAGCGCACACCCCCAGCATGCCAGGCTCGCCGAAAGGGCAGTTGGCCCCGGTGCTGCAGAAGCCACAGCAGATAGAAGCAGGACTTGTGTGGACACGTGAGGGGACTTGGGGAGTCCTGGGAGCACTCGGAGGAAAGGGTGCAGGTGCCTCGCTAACAAGCGCAGGCCGTAGGCCAGGGCTCGTGCCAACGAGACCCCTCAGGGCTGAAAAGCCAATGACGCCTGCGTACCAGCAAACATGGCATCCGGAAAGGGAGTCTCATTCGTGGGTTCTCATCCCTCTGACGTTTATATAACTCCACACAGGAAAAAAAAATACAAGTTCACAGTCACAGAAAGAGAACTCACATTAACCCACCTCCCAAACATGTAGTCCTGAAGGAAAATTATATATATTTGGCTGCTTTGTGGGCGATCCTGAAGATCGGCATGCGTGAACATGTGTGAACCAGGAATGCATGTGTTCAGATCCCACTGGACAATGATTTCTTCATCTTGCTCCTCTTCGATCACAGTCGGTGGCCTTCGAGACCACTTTTGATTCCTTAAGTTTCTGGGTGTCAGCACGATCTGTGTTGTGTAAAAAGAAGGTGCAGCTGCAAAGTCTTGGTTTCCTACGTTTGCTTTAGCTTCAAGGAATTCAACCCCCTTATTCTACAAGCTGAACTGAACACATGTCAGAAAAATTAAAAATTCCCAGCATTTACATATACCCCAATGAACGTCAAGATTAGGAGGGCAGGGGTGTATAAGAGGGATGACGCCAATGCATTGCTGTCTCTCTCATCCTCCAGAACGTGACACGTCCTGCCTTCATACCGAGTGGGCGACTTATTAGTGTAATCCGAGGAGAGCTATGCCCTTTAAAATTGTGCTTTTGCTCAAAAGTTGTACAGGCAAAGCAATCAAGGAAAGAAGGAAATATGTAGTCACATCTAGGCTCATCTCAATGTCCAGAGGCAGTTTTTACAATTTCCTTTCTTTTATCTCTCCCTTTCTGTCTTAGAAACATTCCCAATTTGCAGAAATGCTTGTGGACACAGTGAGGACTCCAGGGTGCTCTGAGCACATTAATTAGCACCAGGGAGACAAGAAAGGAACTGAAAGAAGAGGTGGTACCTTGGATAACTGGAACATTCTGGAAACCGCTGCCCAGCCCCAGGTGTGTCTCTCCCTTGGCAAGTTCTAAATGTGGAGACGGTGCCAGAAAGATGGCACCTCCCCAAAAATCACACCCAAGGCTCAGAAAGATGAGTGACAGCATCCTCCCTGGTCTTCTCCGCTGAGTTCCAGGAGGTGGAGAAGACAGGAGGAAGCAATGAAGCCCAGGCTGGGGGCTGTCGCCAGGGTCACCACTGGAGGGGAGCGGAAGTTCCTGCAGCCCCAGGTGGGGACTCAACCAGGGCCCAAGAAGGAGGCGGATCCTGTGTTGCAGGCTCAGGGTTGTACACCAGCCTGGCAGGGCAGGGCGGGCGGGGACAGCAGAAGGGAGAAGAGCCCTTCTGTCCTTGGCCTGCAGCCATCTTGACAAAACAGTTTTAAGTCCCAGGCAGGAAATTCCTAGGGAACCTCCAAGGCTCCTCCTCTAAGACTTGCTGTGAACCCCACTGGCCACTGTCAGCTGCAGGGGACCGAGCACAAACTCTGAAGTCACTCATGCATCCTTTTTAACAAGAGGATGAGAAAAACGCTCCCTATTTGTGCATAAAACACCACATCCGTCCACTGGTAATAGCTGGAGTGAGAAACCGTCATATCTGCACTCAAGCCTGGGGGGCTGCCCTGTCTACCGGCAAACCCTTGGTTTCACTGTGTTAACTGCGGATGATCTCTCTACCATCATTACACTTGCACTTCAGGGCCACACTTGAGTCACCGGAGCTTCACACGCACAGTGCTCACCAGCATGTTGACAGGGGATGTTAATGCAAGGGTCACTGCAGTATTGCTTGCAGGTTGGAGACACCCACCCCAGCCAGTTGCCAAGAAAGCAAAGGACTGGCTGGAGGAGCAGATGCAAATCGACTAACAAGGACTCAGCTGTCTCCGGGGCCTGGTGCACCTGCCACTCTGCCACGGAGGAAATGAATGCTCAGTCAAGGGTCGTGGGCGTGTTTTGTTGAAAAGCCCTTCTTCACATCTACTCATTACAAAAATAATAAATATTCAATGTGGACTACTTGAAGAACACGGAAGACCAGAGGCAGGAGTCCTGACTGAGCTCCTACCTTGAGTTCTGAGCTGCTTCTCTCTCTGTCTCATTGGAAAACGCTACTGCAGTTCCAAGCTTCCTGCCTCGCCTCCCTCACCTGCCTTTTACTGTGAAGCTTCAGTGAATCAGTGCAAACAAAAAATATTCTAAAAGGGACATTTGTAAACAGAGGCATCTGGCTTTGTCTCTTATTTTCAAGGCTTCGAGGATGTGCCCAGGCTGTGCTGGGATCTTTCCCTTTGTATGCACTTTTCCTCTGCGTGTTGATCTTGCATTTGACAAGATCGATGGAGAAAGACTTCACTGGTTAGTAGGAAAAAGATTTCCAAATGCTCCATCTTTCATCTTTCGCTGTGATGCTATTCATTATTGGAATAACAACAGTGATTATGATGAATAGTGTATCAACCTCCTGAAATTAATTTTTCAAGGTGACTGTGATGAGAAATGAGCTATCTTCGTTCATGTCTAGCCTCCCCAAATCTTTCACCTTCAAAACTGTCTGCTACCTCTAACTTTTGTCAAATTTACCTCCGTGTTTTAATAAAATTCAGCCTGAAATATAATCAAAGAGAGTGAATGATGCAATGGCTTCTTTCAAATCTCTACTGAAATATAACCCACACATCAAAAAACATACATACAACTGAGAGAATTTTCGTGAACACACTGATATGACCTCTCCCCACATCAGGGAACAACTTCAACTGCACCAAGCAACCCACTTTGCAATTTAATGTCCATCCCCAGTGCACCCTATACCGGATATCACAACTCCGTTATATGGAATGTGGTATAGTCACATTCTATTATGAAAGTATAAGTTTCAATCCAAACGTACAACGAATACTCCCTCTGACAAATGTCAGAGGGTGGCTGGTCTCAGTGAGCTGTAGCCGATCTGACCACCAGACTCCTCTGCTGCTGTCAATTGAAATATTTAAATAATCCTGATCTTTGAGACCCAAGGCAACTGCTTCCAAACATATGCCCTCAAATTTAAAAATGGTAGTGAACTCATACGTCAGGGAATTCGAACTGACAGGGAAAAGATGTCCCAAATATGACTGACACAGTCACGGCCTCATGCTAATATACACTGCGCCCACTCTGCTGACCACAGCCAGCAGCTGTGAGGGCCTTCAGGTGGCCCAGGTGGGACGTTCCCAGCTGCAATCTATGCCTGTCAGCTCTTCCCCTCCCTCCACTGTGATGTGGACATGCCTCAAAGCCTGGCAGCACAGCTCACTCAGGAGGTCACTGTCCCAAGGCGGGAGGTGAGGCTTCTTCCCAAACTGGGCAGCCACTGGTGGCCCCTTGAGGGCAGAGAATCCAGAGGATCCACGCTCCAGGTTCCCTGCCAGTGGCTGTGTGTCTGGGGTCGGCAGCCTGCTCACACACGTTCTGCTTGTCTGGGGCAGAGACAGACGCCCACCCTCGGAACCCCTGAGGCACCCACACGTGTGATGTCAGCGGAACAGCCCCAGGGACCTGTCCGGATGTCCGAGATCAGGTGAGATCACCAGGCCCATGGCACTGGCGTCCCGCTGGGACTCCTGTGGTCCCCTGAGTGATGTCAGCTCTTCAAAATGACAACAGGACAGAGTGAACGCTTCCGCCTCAGAACCCTCCCTCAGCCACGTGTTCATCGTCCTTCTCTGCACCTCCTTCCTGGCTCTCACCTGGTTGTCATCTGAACCCCCACCACCACACGCCCGACGCACACGGTGCACACCTCCTTTGCACACTGCGCCAGGCACTCTGCCGGACACTGGCTGCAGACATGGGTTGAGCCAAAGTGGCCTCAACACTACAGTCTAGGGGAGAAGCAGGTTCATCAAAGAATCCACAACAATATCCTGCTCTCTCACACTGCCGCACCTTTTTTCGGTGTTATTTCTCCCCATTGGCTTTTATCCTCACCTGGGGATACTTTTTTCTTTCTTTCTTTAATTGATTTTAGAGAGAGGGGAAGAGAAGGAGAGAGAGAAACATCGATTGATTGCCTCCCGTACGCACCCCAACAACTTTCTGGAGTAAGAGAAGACGCTCCAATCCATGGAGCCTCCTCCACCAGCTGAAATCTCTCCAACGGGCAAGCTTTCCTTGACCGCACCCCCAAAGTAACACCGCACACCTGTGACCACACCAGTATCACCAAACCATCTAAATGCATAGCACCAGCGAGCTTAACACAAGGTGGACGGCAAACACTGATCACAGCCCTCGTTCCACGGAGCCGGGAAGGAGCCTCGAGGTCTCACCCCACCTGGGAGTTGGGGCAGCCACTAGCATCCCATTGGAGCTGATCCTCTGAAACAAACACACTGTCACCCTCAGTCCGTTCCACTGACTGGGCTATGACCAGTCACCTCTGCTCTGTTAGGCTGTCATTACATCCCCGAGTGCAGGCACCACCTCCACCATGACACTCTGAATGACTGAAGTGACAGGGGTGTGCCTCACGCTCCTTTTAACGGTTCTGATTCAGCAACTGTGCCGTGGGCACAGACTCTGCGGAAGCCCTGGGGTCAGGGTGCAGGAAACACAGACATGAGTGAGACATGGTCCCCAACAGTGAGAACTTCCCACCTCTTTTGAGGAATAAGAACTTCACAAGTATCTACAATTCAGGACAGAGTAAAATGAATGTCATAAAAAGAAGCCACCGATCAGATCCAGTTGGAAGAACAGGGGCAGCCTCTCAGGGAACGTGGCACCTGAGAGGAACACTGATGATCGGAGGAGGAGGTCAGAACAGGCAGAGTGTCCCTTTCCGATGGGCCCTGTCCAAAACGTCCACAGAGACCAAGTACCGAGGACCCTAGACACGGATCGAATGTCTCTGTGGGCATTTGGACAGGGTCACATGTCCCACAAGGCACTCTCCAGGTGTCATGGAGAACAGAAGCAAAGCCACTGAGAGAGGAGAGTTTAGAAACCATCAAGCACTCAGTCCCAAAGTCCCTGGCATGACACCTCGTTTACAGCAGGTGCTCAGCGAGTGCCGGCGAGTGCCGGCAAGTACCCAGCAGATCAACCACACAAAGGAACCAGAGAGTCTGAGAGCACCTCGGATACACACACACACACACACACACACACACACACACTCTCCAGAGCACCAGACAATTCCATAGGCCACGGACACAAGAAGCCAGAGGGCCAAGCCTTTCTGACCGAGTCGGTGCTGTGAGTGGGTCATGGCTTTGTCCTTCCAAGATTGTAGATTCGAGTAGATCGTGGGTCTCCCATGTCTTAAAGAATACATGTCCACTGGTGTTCCTGGGACATAATAAATGGCACCTGGAAAGGAGCTCTGTGTGCAGGTGACCTCAAGGGGGCCCTGAGATGCGTGAGGTCTTTTCCGCAGTGCTGCTCAGAGACGTTGCGTGCTCTGTGACCATCACTCTCCGAGGGGACAGGACACAGTCTGATCGCTCCCTAAGCAAAGCTGACTGCAGCATCAGTTTTTAAAATGCAGGCCCTCGTGGCAGAAGGGTCCATAGAACACTCTAAAAGCTGATGCGTTAGGTGTAATTATTAAGAAAATATTGCAAATAAAACCCTGCTTTGCCTAAATGATGAAGACCAAGGTCTCACCCAGTGAATGCCAGTGTCCAGGAAATCCTAGAGATGCTCCATGTCCCTACCCCATTTTCTTCTGCACCCTCTCCTCCCCACCCACCAGGGACCCGAAAAGCTAGCCCTCGCGCAGCTGTGGAGCCTTCACTGAGCGCCCAGCTCAGGTTTCCGTCCTAGGAGGTGAGCACTATTACCCCAAGTTCATAGAGAGGCAACCCGAGACACAGAGAAGTCGAGTGCCACCTACGTACAGAGTGGGTGGGGGAAGCCAGCATACAAATCCGGGAGCAGCTGAGACTGCTAACCACTCCACCCGTGTCCGCAACAGGGACAGAGAGAGGGCACGTGACACCCCTCACTCACCCACCTCTCCACCCCCACCTGAGCCCAGTCTTCAGGGCAATGGAAATCCAATCTTCCCTAGACATCCGTTGGTTCTGAGATCCTCTCAGCCTGGCCGCGTGGTCTTTTGTTTCCTGGCTCTAGAACGTAAAAGGTTTTACAGTTATCTCATTCAGCAGTTCCACCTTGATGAGAGAAACCACATTTTCGGCAAGAAGCCCTAGCAGTCACTCCAGGCAACACAGTGTGATGGGAAATCAGCATATGTCCCGTGCATTTGATTGGCATTTCTTCTGGAAGTGCAGGGGCAGCTTTCTGTCAGCTGAGATCCCCACGCACGTCCTTCCTGGCCTCCAAAATAATGACGCCAGCTCACTCCACCCTCAGCGGTCTGTCCCAGTTTTTACTAGTTTCTCCCAAAGACAGAAGAAACGCCCCTTTGCCCTCCCCCCCACTCCCTCACCACCCCCACCCCGCCCACCATCACGCTTGGACAGGCTTAATTCCCACTCAGAGCCTTTTCTGTCACCTCGTTCCTCTTTCTCTGTCATTAGGGATGCATCTCTCTTCTCCTCTCTGCCTCCCACGGCCCAGTGACAAATCCCTCTGAAAATAGCCCCGGTGACTCACCCAGTGGGTACTGTATCCATATGTGTGTTACTTTTTTCCCCGGGGGGCAGGTAGGGTGCAGAGAGAGTTTCACAGATAGTCTTATTTTTACCTCACCTCTGCAAAAAGATTGTCTGTCAAAAGGGAATTCAAATGGAGTTTGGGCTTTTGCCTGAACTACTCTGTAATCAGCTTTCTACTTTTCCAGGCCTCTTCCTTCTCCTCGCTGCTACTTTCTTGGGGGTCTATTAGCAAGCACCCCAGGAATTAGACTAAAACCTTACCGGTCATGGGTGCCATATCTTACCGGGTCACCCAAGCTGGCACCCTTGGGGTGGTCTCTACTCCGACAATGGGCCCATTCCCCACATCCAGCCCACGGGCATGTCATTCCAGTCCAGCCTCGGACACTCACTGCTGTCCCCATGGCCCCCTCCTTCAGGCCACCGCCGCCTCCAGCCTGGACCGACACCATGATCCCCTCAGTTAGGACTCTATCCCTCAGTCCTGACCGTGTTGCCCCCTGGGGTACCCTGCAACCCCTCCTTTGTCCCGGCCCCCAGGGCTGGCTCAATCTGGCCTCAGTGTCCTCTCCTCGCTGACCCCGAGCTCTGCTCCCGGGCCATCCTGGGATCAAGCCAGTTCCCTAAACATGCCCTGGCTTTCCTGCCTCCGCTCCTGCCTGTTCACTCCTGCGGTTCCCTCCACCCCAGTGTCTCTACCTGGCAGGCTCTCCTCATGTTTCGAGATACGAATCTCACATCACCTCTTCTGCACAGTCCTTCCTGACGCTGATGTGTCAGGTGTGGTTGGTTTCCATCTGCGTTCCTAGGTCTTTTTATGACAACAGCTAGAGTGTGGGTGTAGACAATAGAGTATCTATTCCACAAAAGTTATTAGAAGCCTGAGATGCCCCGGGCACTGCGCCCGGTCCCAGGCACACAGAGACCCCATTTGCAGTCCCCACCACAACTGCTAAGTAAGAAAGAAGATGAAGAAAACCAAGCTGGTGTTTCAGGGTGATGAGAGCCAACACACAGGCAAGCCCCGGGCTGGTGGGCGCACGAGAGGGGCGTCACCCAGGCGGGTGGCATCAGAAAGGTCCCTGAGAAGGGGTGCCCTGAGCAGAGCCCTTTGGAACAGCCACAGGGGCGCAGCTCTGGCGACGGCACTTTCTCCCCACGATCACGGGCTTCACGACCACGGGCTTCACGACGGGAGACAAGGTCCCGCGCCCCTTGTCCTCTGCAGGCACTCTGCGAAGACTCGGGGGACTGAGTGAGTCAGCAGAGGCTGGTCTGCCAGCCTCCGACACCCTCCAACACCCAGTTCACTCCGTCTCACCTTTGCCTCCTCTGTCCTCCTGGTGGCCGGCTCCAGTCTTGGCCCCACAGTTCAACCTTCGCTGCGCCAATCCACCACGCAGACACGACGGCGCTTCCCACGAGGCCGTGCTCCCCCATCCCAGCCCTGGCTCCCCACAGCTGAGGCACCGGTAAGCAGGCTCACTGCCTGAAGCCCCCGGACCGTACCTCAAGGTGGGCCATCACGCACATGAATGTGATCCCTGGCTAAGCAGAAAAGGCCCAGGAGGAAAGGAGAATCGTGCTGCACCAAGCCAAGCCAAGTTCAAAAGTCCCCAGGTCCAGAGCCCCCAGGAACAGGCTTCCCGGCCCCCATCTCAATCTCTGAGCCCCAACAGCGAATGGGTCTCATTCCGCATGACCTGTCCCACAAAGCGCACGCACCGGGCCTGACAGAGAGAGACCCGGTGATGCCCCTCCCTCGCTCTCCCCTCCCTTGTCTTGCCTTCAGTCTGTCCCTCAGCCACATGAAACCAGAGCCGACCCTTGAAAAACACTCATTTGAACATCTCAGGTCCACTTGTACATGGATTTTTATCAGCAAGTACTATAAATGTGGCTTCCTTACAATTTTCTCAATGTTTTCTTTTTTCCAGCTTACTTTCTTGTAAGAATACAGTGTAGAATGTATATGACGTACAAAATATGTGTTAGTCAGCTGTTTATGTTCCTGCCAAGGCTTCCGGTCAAGAGGAGGCCATTGGCAGTTAGGTGTGGAGGGGCTCAAAGTCACCTGTGGGTTTCTGACTGCCTGGCAGTTAGTGCCCCCCACCCCTGTGTTGTTCAAGGGTCAACTGTACTTGCATTTCCTTGCGCATCTGAACTCTCCTGCCTGCAGGCTTTCCCATGCGCTGCGTTCCCTTCGCCTGGAACACACTGGAACCCCCTGAATGGCTCCAACGTGCCCTGTAGGTCTCAGGGTAACCACTGCTCCCAAGGGCTCCTGATCCTGTGCACACACTCAGACCAGCGTGGGGGCGGCGCTGCATGTCCACACCCCGCAACTGCTCCGCTTCGAAATCATCGCGCATGTGACACTTCATGGCAATTGTCTACTTACGGGTGTGGGCTCCCTGAAGGTAAGGACTGCATCCAGCTCCTCATCGCGCCCCGGGGTCTACAAAGGCATCTGCACTGGCCGCATCAGCTCCCAATAAGCCCCTCTCGGCTGAGAGAGCAGATGAAGGAATCCTGGGGAAAGAGAGAGGGTACATTTTACCAGAACGGAAGCTCCTCAGAAGCAGGGACTTAGTTTGGTTCACAGCTGCACATGAAGATAACATGTAGGCCTGAGGCATCTCCATGGGTCTTCAGGGAGCCGGGTTCTGCCCCTGTGGGCAGAAGCACGCACACGGGCCATGCCACCCTGGGCTCGGATGTGAGCTGCACCCCTCACAACCCAGTGCCTCGTTATCCCGAGTCCTTTTGTCTGCCATCGAGGCCTGTTAGGTGATGAAACATCTCGATGTTCGCTAGGCAATGAAACTGCTGGTTACGGAGCCAAGACTATGGGAGTGTTTGCTGGAGCAAACAGCACAGTCTCGCGAGATGGACAGCTGAGAACCACTGTGTGTAGTTGACAGAAGAAGAAATAGATGATAGGAATGTTACAGAAAGCTATGCACACAACCAACTGAAAATAGCCACATAATTCCATGGACAAGGTGGAAGGTGGCTGGGGCTGAGTGTATCACAGAGGCAGCTGAAGGAAACATCCAAAACTGACAACCTAGGAAATACGGGTTTTTTGTTTTTTGTTTTTCCCACAAATACTGGTACGTGACGGTGACTTTCAGGAGAACCGGCAGCTCCGCAAGTGAGGGCAGCTGTGTGTGAGGAGGGACAGCAGAAAGGAAAAGAAGGAAGCAGGGGTTCTTGGTAATCACAGGAACCCTTTTGTACTACTTAAACTTCTGACCATGTTCATGTATTCCTTTGATAAAATAAAAACATGTTTAAAAAAGTTGCACCGAAAAAATTGAATGGGAAATATCCATTATGGTCTTCAAACACTTTTAATTTATCTTCAAACTTGTGAGACTCCTGACATGATGCACCTAGGCTCAGGGAAGTCCCAGGTACGATGCCCTGGGAAGAGAGACCCCTACGCTGTCACTCGGCTTCATGAGGCCGGGACGTCAGGGGAAGTCTGTGCCTGAGACTAGGCTGGCTTCTCAGTGACCATGTGCTCTTCACCAAGAGAACCCGTCTCACTCCTGCTCACGTTCCTCACAGATTTAATTACAGTGATAGTGTTGTTACATCCAACACCCAGAGAAGAAAAAAATACGATACCAATATAATCACAGTGGGGGGATTGCCTAGTCACCACAGAAAATATGGGGCAATATCCTTCTAGAGTACACCAACTAAGGGTGCATCCTCCAGGCATTTCTTATTAATAAAATAACTCAGAATTGCGTATAAACTCAGAAGTCCTTGGAGAGAACATTCCCATGCAGTCAATCATCCTGTTCTCTGTGTTTTTCTGTTGCTGGGACAGGTCTGCGTTCTCTCCGGTGCCGGGTCCTGTGCTGTCGGCTGGTTTACACCACGGTCTCGTCTCCGAGTTCCTGGAGGGCAGAAACGGCGTTCCGCTTATCTCGGGTTTATCCTGAGCTCGGCACAGAACCTGTCCCAATATAAAATACTGAAAAACATGTGCTGCATTGAACCTGTGTTTCATACAGTTTATTTTGTGTTATATATAACTTGGGAAATAAAGATAAAGAAGAGAATAAAGGAAATCATGTAAAATATTATTTCTTTTGTTTAGCCAACAAATATGAACCACCACCCCCCAGTCTATACTGGGCACTGGGGAGCTGACATGAATAATACACACAAGTCCCCAAAATTTAAAAACATGTATTTGTAAAGATATATGTACCCCTAGTTCATCACAGCATTATCCACAATACCCGAGACATAGAGACAACCTAAGCATCTTTCAACAGATGATTGGGTAAAGATGTGGTACACACACACAGTGGAACACTACTCAGCCATAAACAAGATGAAATACTGCCCTTTGCAACAACACGGATGGATCTTGAGACCATCATGCTAAGTGAAATAAGTCAGGCAGAAAAGGGCAAGCACCATCTGATTTCACTCATGTGGGATATAAAACAAAAAGCAACAAACTGGAAAAAAACAAACAAAAAACAAGCTCATGGATACAGAAAACAGCATGGTGGGTACGGGATGGGGGGCGACGAAGAAGGGAAAGGGGGGTCAAACACTCGGGGACGGAAGGAGACCAGACTCTGGGTGGCGGGCACACCACAGAGTACACGGACGCCATATGATAAAGATGGATGCCCGAAGTTTATGTGCCGTGATTAACCAAGGTTACCTGAATAAACTTAATAAACAAGGATAGCTAAAGAAAGATGAAGGAAAACACACAAGCAGCTTCCGGTCTGACTGCAGGGGGCCGTGAGGAGCCCGGACAGGCAAAGGAGCAATTTCAACGCAATTCGGTGCGTCTCAGGTAAAAGGGAAGTACAAGATGCCACAGGCACACCAGGGAGGGGTCACCGCCATTACAACAAATATATGTACAATCTTAGATCGTCTCTTTCTAACTGAACCCCAGTAAATCTCACAGGTACGCTTAGCAGACTCAGGTCCTACCTAAACAAATTCAAAACCTCCAGTCACTTAGTTCCAAGTCACATTCACTATGCAGTTGAAAGCCCTGGGGGTCACACATGCCACCTTCGATACCAGGTAAGTTCACAAGACGTGCACACCTATACCCTTACACATATCCTATCAAATCATCATCTCACGAAAGCCTCTAAGGTCCAGGAGATGTTTGGGAAACACAAATACACATTCAATCGGGAAACCATAGCCCTTGTCTCCTATGACTTTGTTATGCTCCCCCCGCCCCCACCAATAAAGTACGCTCTTTGGTCTCAGTATTTGTTTTAAGACCAGCTTTGGGGATTATGGCGGGCAAATGGCACTGAGAAAAGATGGAAGACCGTCCTTTGGCCAGGAGGCAGGTTTGCATGGTTTCCACTCTGGTCCCTGGCTGAATAACTACGAGTGAGCTGCCCTTGGTTACCCTCTGGAAGACCTTGACATTGCTGAGGACTAGACATCAGTCAGGACTCTGTCTTACCTTGAGACTGTGAAGGCCTGGCCGGGCCTTACTGTTAAGAGTTGGATGGAACTGGACGCACATACATCACCAGCTCCTCGGGGAGCAGAGCCACGAACGAGAGTCAAATCAGCGGTTTCACAACAATGTAAGAGAGCGTGAGCCTGGGTGTTAAGTGGCCAGAAGAACATCCAACCAAAACTTCACTGCGAATTGTGATCACATTCAAGAAATGTTCCAGGTGACAGTGTTAGGGCAAGAAAAGCATGACTTGGATGACAAGTAGAGTAGGTGACAGTTACAGAAACCACAGACAGGCAGCGGGACCACCGCCCAGTCGGACAGCATTGGTTTTTTGAATTCAAATAAAGTATCTTTTCACCAAACGTCTAACCTAAGCTACCCTGACAAATAACAGAACTGACAAGCCTGCCTTTTTTTTCCCCTTCCCTAGGAGATGAAATGAAACAGAGAGAAGAGAACCTTCTCCAGTCCCATGAGAGTGAAACCACTCTTTAAGCAGTGGACCCGCAGAAGGGGAAGCCCCTGACAGCTGGAGTTTCCCCTTATTCCATGAAGAGAACCCCATTCTGAAGACGGGGGTCACCTGTGGCTCGTGGGCAGAGAACCAGAGCTTTCACCTCTCACAGGAACTGCCCCAACTCCCCGCCTATCACAGACACCATCACGGGCAGGTACAGCTGGGACAGAAGCAGAACATAAATGACACACCACCCGTCCCAATACACAATGAACAGACTTTGGGATGATTCCCAGTAATAAATATTTATTAATTAGAGCAGCTAAATGAATATTAAAGACATGAGAAATAAAAATACAAGAAAATAATCTGACACAGGCAGTATTCTCAGAAAAGGCGAGAGTAATTTAATGAGTCCATGAGCTTGTAAACAGACATCGGCCGGCTCCCGCAGGAGGGGACAAACCCACTACCGAGCCCGGGTCACCGAGGTATTGGTGGGCTGCTGGGCCCCCGTGGGCTTGCTCTGGTTGGCGGTTTTTCTGTTGGTCACGGTTTCCACTGCTTTCTTCACCCACTCGACTTGGGGGTCAGCACAGACTTTGAGGCCACGTTTGGTGATAAATCTGCAATGTAAGGAAAAGACAGGCCACATTAGTCCCATCCTCAAAGCCTCGGGACCAGGAGTTCAGATCTGACCAGCTACAGAAGCTCCTGCAGGGAATCGCTGAACCCTGAGACCATACACGAAACCCCCTCTTCTGCCATCTGTTTTAACTCAAAGGAGAAATGCCTCCGGGTCGTGCCCAGCCGTGACTCCCAGCCTCCTACTCTCAGCAAGGCTACCCAATGCTGTCACTCAACTGGACAGCTGACGTCACCTGGTCCAATTACAACATATTAGCTCCTTTTTCAAATCTGAATACACTCATCTCATTGTCTGAGCAAAAGGTGACTACCATAATTTCTCTGGGTAAAGTTGTGGTTACGAGTTGGGAAGAGCTGCTAATCTGAAAACGGGACCTGGAGAAGGAACAGCGCCATGTAGGCTAGTTTCTGACACGTTCCCTTGAGATATGGCAACTGACAAAACGTGGCACCCACACTCTAACACACCCTCTGAAAGGTGGGTACGGAGGTGGGGGTGTTTTTCACATGAGTGTGGCTACAGGGTCAAATCCTGACCTGAACCAGCCCTCCTAAGCCCAACCCTCCGAATGGGCACAGTATTCCTCTGCTTTCCATCAGTTTCCAGCTTAACTGCATCAGAAAGGAGGACATTCTTTATCCGGCTGCGCCGTGTTCGTCACAGCCCTTACGTGGTGCTGGGTAAAGGCACGGTGAGTACGGAAAACAAGGGGGCTGCTGGGTAAGTGGAGGGCTCACTCCACCCATGTGGACCTGCCTTCCCTGAGCAGGGCAGTGGCTCCGTACGCTGAGGTCCCCAGGTCCTAGCTCTAGGGACAGAAACTCACATGACTGCACGCATGGGCCCCTCCCGGATGGTGTAGGTCTTGATGTTTTTCACCGGCAGGCGCTTGGACGTCAGACTCACACAGATTCTCTGCTCCAGGACCTCACTCCCCACGCCTGGAGAGGAAAACCAAGCAGACCAAAAACTAAAATGTCATTTCGAACAGCGCAAACCTGATAGCGTTACAAATAAAATAACAAGGAGTGAGGTGATGTGGAGTAGCCTGAGGAGGAAGGCAGCACTCAATAGCGGGGAGACCTCCTGTTTCAGAGGGAGGAAAGCGAGGTGCTCTTGTGTTAAATGCTGAAATGCGAGAGCCAGAGAGGAAATAGTTCATAAAGAATTCATCCTCAACAGAAAAGGCCCAAGGGGAGTTGAACATTTCCATTTAGAGAGCCATTGTGCGTGGGAGAAGGGAAAAGAACTTGGGAGAATTAATGGTACTGAGGGTTTGGTAAAATCTAAGTGCGGTTTCTAAGTGCGGAATTTCTCCTGAGCTGAAGAGACTGGCATTTGCTTCCCAGGGAAATATTCAGCTAAAAAGCATCTACGTAACACTGAGGGGGGGTGGGGGGCAAGTTTGATCTACAGCACTGCTGGTACCAGGAGGCTCTTTTGAAACCACGGAACCAAACCCAAGGTGTCCGCCAACCTTGCCCCTGTTCACTCTCCCTCTTTCCATTTCCCGACAGCCTGTTCTTTATCCTCTATCCTGGCCAATTTACTTTTTAATACTGAACTGTCTCTGAACCCAGTTTGTCTACTTGAGAAACAACATTTTCTCTGGGAAATATCCTACGAGGAACCCCAAGACCCAGAGAACCCGACTGGCGTCTAAATCCCTAAACCTCCTGACTCCCGGCCACGTGTGTGTGTCTGTCACCGGGGAAGACGTCACCTTGTCACCTCCAGCAGAGCTGACTCAGAGCTCAGAGCGCCTTGCACCCTGGTTGTGCGTAAGCGGCTCAGCCCAGCGGGACTTGAGGGGGTCACTGAAGCAGAAAACTTGGGAATCGGAGCCTGGAGTCTGTGGTGCTCCTCGGTTTCCACCAGGGTGCCGTCTCCCTACCCAACCCTGGGGCGCCAGGCAGTGGCCTGCCGATGGGGTCAGCCGAATGCCGGCCGAGCTGCCAGACTGGGCCTCGTTTACATTTCTTAAACTTTTTGTGTCCAATCAAAAGTTTTCATTTCGCTCATGATTTCAGGGAGTTCCCGACTTTGCCACCTCTAGTCATGGACATCCTTGGGGATCTGTGAGCAGAGAACCTACACTCTCAGCAACACATCTGCCAGTGAGGAGGCTGAGAGCCGAGTTCACCACCACAGGAATTACACCCAAAGTTCGCTCTCTCTTGTTCCTGAGCCACAGTGGGGAGAAAAAAACCCTTTAGGAAACATGGCTAGAACACGCTGGGAAGGCTCAGGGTAGTTCTGTCTCCTGGGGCGCCTCCTGCAGGTTTGCGTGACTGCGTGTCAGGCATCGATCCATTTGTTGGCACTTGTCCTATGGTCTCTTATAAGCTCAAGATATTTATCATAAATGGGAGCAGCATTCAGAACAGTGATCGTAAATCCTCCCACAAACTTGAAGCTAATGTTAATTTCCTCATAGGGAGGTGCGAGCTTCCAGTCGTTCTGCTCAACAGCAAACACTGATTTGCTCCCCAGCATACCCCCTCTGGCTCATCCCCACATTGTGACTGAACTCTCAAAAGTTTGGAGACTTTACCAAGATTGTATTGCACAGGCAAAAGCCACAAAGGTATGACAACTGTCCCACTGTCTCCCAGCTAAATCAAGAAATCACCACTTGTGAGGAAATCTGCTAAGTGATCCTCAGATTGATTTCCTTTTAATCCCAGGGGAGAGTATCTGTTGTTGTTGTAGTTAATCTACAGGTAACTAAGTCTAGGCCCAGAGAGATGAAGAGATTTACCCCAAAGCACCCGATTAGGAAAAGCAGGAGGCCAAGTTCTGTCTTTGGAAACCACCCTAGGGTCAGAATTATCATTCCCATTTTGCACATGGGAAGTCCGAGGCTTGCCTTGGGGAAAGCGTTCTATTGCAGCCAAAACCTGGGTCAAAGGCAAACCGTGTGCCCACCTGCCTGCCTATCTGTTCCTTATCCCAGGAACAGCCTTTCGACTTACCTTCCACAACATAGGTGGTGAGGCAGCAGACACCAAGGAGGGCCAAGACGAGAGCTTGCATGGCTGTGGTCCTGCTGGGCTGAGGAGGGGCTGAGGAGGGGCTGAGCTGGGCTGAGTTGGGCTGAGCTGGGCTGAGCTGAGCTGAGAGAGGATGCGCTCCAACTGCTCTCGAGCCTCTTTTATCCCCCTGATGGTCAGCGCACTTCCTGTGGTATGAGGGGGCTTCCGAGGTGGGTGTGTGCAATCGTGGAAAGTCTTTGCAACACTGATGCTTTTTCTTTTTTGAAAAAAAAAATTCCCCTACTCATACAAACCCCACCCCCTGCGGCCTTTTCCTCTTCACCTGTGGTTGAGGCATCAGTGAAAGCAACCTTACGGGGACAACAGATGCGGTTGTCTCCTCTGCTGCCACCAGCCTCAATTCAGATCTTCCACTGTTCGTGCAGACATGCCCCCAGGGCCCTGTCACTGTCCCCAGCATGCGGACAGTGTAAAGGAGAGGTGGCCACGGTGTCATGTGACGCTGGCTGTGACGGGAGGTTTCCATTACCAGGGATCACAGGCCTCTGAGACCATGCACGGTGACCCCCTTCCGGAGGAGAAGGGACGCAGCTGCCACTCCACACTGCTCCTGCCTTCGCCTTCTATTCCGTCTCACTTCCCTCTTTGGCCCTTGTTCAAGTCACCGCCACTTCTCTGCACCACCCTCCCCAGGGACCCGAGAAACGTTAAAATCACAGCATTTGGAGCACGTCTACAGGCACGCTTCCCGTATGGCAACTTGATACATGCATACCTTCTAACAAGCTTCTGGAAAGTTGTTCTGACATGAACATTACTTTGGGAAGAAAGAGACAGAATTATCTATAATTTACCGTTCTGACTGTCTTCATTTTTAATGTTTTTCCCATGAGTCTCTATGGGTGCACCCATGTTTGTGTCATTGTGACAATGACACAAACTCTTTTTACATCGAGGTAACTATCCTTCGGTGAGTAGAAGCATACACAAACACATTAAACCACGCCCTTTGAACTTTTTGTATCGATCCCATCTGTAAGGCAAATTTTCCTTAGCAGACACCAAATCGTTTCCCTTTGACAACCAGGACAGGGACTGCTGAGCAAAACGGTATGTTCATCTTCATAGCTCTTGCTACATATTGGCATGGAGTCTCCCCCAAGCCTACAGCAGCTTAACTGTGCAATGCCTCCCACAGGGTTTGCGGGTCACTTACTGCACAAACTCTCTGGCCCGCCACTTGTCTTTTTTTTTTTTTTTTGTCTTGGTTTGTTTTTCATAGGTATGTATGAAATGTATTTCTTCTTTTAAGATTTTATTTTTATTTATTTTTAGAGAGACAGGAAAGTACGAAGAAAGAGAGGGAGAGAATCATCTATGTGTGGTTGCCTTCTTACACGCCCCCTGCTGGGGACCTGGCCTACAACTGAGGTATGTACCCTGACTGGGAATCGAACCAGCAGCCCTTTGTTTCGCCGCAGGCTGGCACTCAATCCATTGAGCCACATCAGCCAGGGCTAAAATGTATTTCTTAATTATGTGTGTAGCTAAAGAGAATTTTCCAGCACTATCACAGATATGAAAAAACATTCTTATTCAATATAAGTACAGCTAAAAGTTTTTGCCATTGCTATTACGGATAGGAAAACAAATTCCTGTATTTCTGTAAAAATGACAGATTAACATCTAAGAGATTTTCCATGCATGGAATTTCATTTCCCAGCCAGACTCCCTTCTGGACCTCACAGCGGCCTTCAGTTGTCGCTACCTGAGACAACTCTCCTTCATGGGGAGTGATGTGCCACCCTCACCCCGATTTCCAAACACAGGTCCCTAGGGTCATCTTAGACTCGCTGCTCATGCACCCACCCACCACTCTCGACCACCTGTGCTAGGCAGACCTTCAAAGGAGCTCTTCCAGGTGTCTCCTCCTGTCTCCCCACACTGATCAAGGCAGGCCCTCACCATCCCTTGCAAGGACCAGTGCCACCAGCCAACCAGTTTCCCTGTCCTGGGTCACCTCCCTGTCCAACCCGCTCTCTACTTCATGTTCAGGGAACCACCCCCACCCAAAGCCTGGATCGCATCAACTTATTCCCCTTTCAGAACGTCCCACCATCCCCAGGTTTTATTTCCACTCTTCCCTTGTCACACACAAGACTGTTCAAGATCCAACGCCACTTTGCTTTCAAGACTCCTAGACCTCCAGCCCTCACAGAGGTGAATGCAGCCAACCACACGTAACATCTTCTGCCATAGCCTCCCCCAACCCCACCGCCTCCCGGACCTTGGACCCCACCCCAGCTCCTGACATATGAACCGCACACTGCTCCGCTCCTACTACCTCTCCCGAATCCTCCAGAGAATATTCGCTTGTGCCATCCTCTGTCCCCAAGGACCTCTGTCCCCACCACTGTTCCAGCACTAGTCGGATTTGATTCCCCAACTCAATGAGGTCTCTGCACTTCCCACCAGAGGGCAGCTCCTTTGGAGGAGGACATGCCTTGTGCCCCCTGGTCCCCAGCACTAACCGAACATCTGCTAGGCAGGAGTCACTCACCTAACGGTCTCTGAATGAACGAATTCTTCCTAGAACACCAAGGTTGTGGAGACTATACAAGAAGTGAAGGATGACCATCTACAAATGGGAAACCCAGAACCATGCCTGTGGCTGTCCCTTACTTTTTCAGTCAAATCAATGATCTGACCAGTGGCTGAATTTCGATTTCAGCATCTTGAAAGGCAGTTTCCTAAACTCTCAGAATGAATGGCTCACTCTCAGTTTTTAAAGGCTGACTAGAGTCTCTGGTGGGGAACAATTCAGTACAGAGAAGGAAGTAGAAACTCAGGACAAAATGGGCATAACCTGCTATGTGTGGACACAGATGACAATGATCGGGGGGACACCGGTGGGAACAACGCCTTTCACCCTTGACTCCTCGCTTCCTCTCACAGACCACATACAATCAGTCAGCAAACACTGTTGGCGTTCTGCCTTAAAACAAGCCTCTAAACTCTTCCCACCGCCGACAGCTCCACCTCCATGCGATTCCTGCAGTATCCTCATACCCAGTTTTCCTGCTCCCATCCTCACGCGCTCTCGGCCAATTTACAAACCTGACAAGGTGACCATTTCAACATGTAAGTCATTTTACGTCACTTCCCTGCTCAAAATCTTTCAACAGCTCCCCATTCTTGTGAATGAAATCCAAAGTCCCCCCTGACCCGCCGCCAGATTATTAAGATGTAATTGACATATAACATTGTGCAAGTTCAAGGAGCACAGTATCATCATTCCATATACGTATGTCACAAAATTATTCACACAACAAGGTTGGGAACTCCATCACCTCACAGAACTACCTTTCTGTGTATGTGAGGAGAACATTTAAGATCTACTACTCTCAGTAGCTTTCAAGTTTATACCACAGTATTATTAGTCTCGTCAACTGTAGTCGCCTTGCTGCACATTAGGTCCCCAGAAATTGTCCATGTGATAACTGTAGGTTTCTGTCCTTTGACCAGCATCTCCCCAGTCCCCCCCAACCCCCAACAACACCATTCTGCTCTCTGGAGAACGACGTTCCTAGTTTAGGCCCCACACTCTGGCATCACACAGCATGCGCCTTCCTCTGCTCTGTCTTAATTCACTCAGCCTAACGCCCTCGGGGTCCACCCCTCTGGTCGTAGACGGCAGGATCTCCTGATTTTTGCACGACTGAATAATACTCCGTTGTATATACATGCCATGTATTCTTCCATCTGTTCATCGGTCAGCAGACACTTAGGTTGTCTGCATGTTTTGGCTGTTGTAGATAATGCTTTAATGAATGTGAAAGTGAGATATCTCTTCAAGATGGGGACTCCATTTCCCTCGGACGTATACCAGAGGGAGAATCGCTGGGTCATTCAGTAGTCATATTTTTAATTCCGGGGGTGGGGGGGAAACTCCACGCTGTTTTTCATAGCAGCTGCACCAATTTGCCTTCCCACCAGCAGTGCGCAGGGGTCTCCCGGTCTCCACACACACGTGCCAATGTTCACCTCTTGTCTGTTCGATAATAGCCTTGCTGACAGGTGTGAAGGGGTGCCTTTGATTCCCCCTTTCCTCCTGATCAATGATGCTGAATGCCTTTTCATTTACTGCTGGCCATTGGTTTTACCTTTGGGGAAATGGCTGTTCAGAGCCCCTGGCCATTTTTACTGGATTGTTGTCATTTTGCTATTATGTTGTAGGAGCTCCTTGTAGGTATTTACATTTACCCCTTATCGGACAGATGGCTGCCAGACATTGGCTCCCACTCTGTGGGTTGCCTTTTCATTTTGTTGACGGCTCCCTTTATGATGCAGAAAGTCTGGTAGAGTCCTGTTTGTTTATTTTCTGTTTTATGCCTGTGCGTTTGGTGTCTGTATGCAAAAATCCTCTGCCAGGACCAACTTCAGGGAGCTTTTTCTCTGTGCTTCCTTCGGGGAGGTTTCTGGTTTTGGATCTTACATTTAAGTCTTTAACCCATTTTGAGCTAGTTTTTGTGAGTAGTGTAAGACAGGGGTGCATGATGAACATGGCGGGTCCAAACTGGAGTCTGCCTCAGAGCAAGAAGGTGTGGAGACATTTCGATGGTCAGTTCGACACAGATGGAGACAGAAAACTCGATGCTGGGTGGAAATTCTATCAGATTATCCGTTTCTGAGTGGAGTTCCCCAGCCTGGGGACAATTTCAGTTCTGTGGCACTTTTCTCCGCTATCACTGCTCTGTTTCTGCTTGTTTTCCAAAAAAATGTGTAATTTTACATCTTGCTTTTCTCACAGTTTAAAAAAATGTCTAGTCTGATGCTGTTTAGTTACAGAAATGCCCAACAATGAATAGCTTAACTTTTACATGAGCTACACAGTGCAAAGACAATTATTTTTTTCTCCAAAAAACAAAAACAGAATTACATATGGGGGGGAAGCTATTTCACTGTCATGGACTTTGAGTAATGATGGTCAAACTCATAAAATTATATTGAATAATCTGAATCACTGGGTTTTTTTAAATTAGTGAATTCTAATGAGCTATGCTAGATAGATAGTAACTATAACTATAATTATAGTATCTATAATTAGTATCTGTAACTAATACTTATAGTATTAATAAGTCAATGTTAATAGTATAGCCTAGGATCAGTGGAACACATCTGTCTCATTTTATAAATAAAGTTTTATTGACACACATCAACATCCACTTGCTTACATATCTCTGGTGGCTCTTTGTCCATGACAACAGCATAGCTGATGAGTTGCATAGTCTTCAAAGCCTAAAACATTCACCACTTAGCCCTTGACAGAAAGTCTGCTGACCCCTGGGTCCATCCTGATTAGCCTGCAAAATTAAAACTAGTTATGTTCAGTAGGATATCAGCTATGTGAAACATGGGGAAAGAGAGAAAAGACTGAAGAAGCATAGCAAAACCACTACAAGAATTCCCCCAGGAAATTATCAAGTTCTTGATCAGGCCAGCTGAGTGAGCAGGAAATCCAGTGAGAGCTAGCTTCGGACATTTCAAGCTCCTGGGGCACCGAGAGCTGATTTGGTTATTTCTTCTTTGCTGGGGGAACTGTGTGGCATTAACAGACAGGCACTGTCTTATTAGGTGCATCACATTCACCTTTGTTCCTTGGTAAAAGATACGTAGCCACCAAGAAAAAAAAAAGTAGAAGAATTCAAAGAAATTTCTAAAAAAGGTTTGTGGTTATCAAAAGGTTACAAACCATTGCTCTGCACTACACAGGCACGCGCCGCTCAGGGCCCGGAGTCCACCAGCTCAGGCAGAGGAAATTCTGCAGGCTGGCCGCTGGCAGCTACTTAAAAGCAGCCTTGGTTATGCTGTTCCCCTTCACAGATCAATGGGAACTCTGAACAGAACAGCCGCAGAGTCAACGTCACCAGCTCCCCAGGGCACGTGAGGGTGGGAGGAAGAAAGATGCCCCATCTTTACGGGGTCAAGTTCATCACTTGGTCAAAAAGTTAAAATCATAGGTAGAGGAGCATTTCGGGGGCTTTGGTTTTTCAGAAAGCTGCCATTTTGGCCACAAAGTCTGCCATGAACTTGAAATCCCCTGTGGTGCGGAAGTCAAAGCATGTATGGATTTTGCTGAAGCTGGACATCAGTCCGACTCAGTCTGTTTGGGAGGAGACAGGCAGTGGCCAGCAGCTGAGGCTGACGCCAGGGGCCCGAGCCACAAATGAGCCTTTCCTGGGGAAGCCATGTCACTGTGCTGGGGACCCTGAGCTGTAGAGCCAGACCTGCCCATCCTACCCTCGTCCTGGCCCAGCCACCTGAGGGAGGACGGAAGCCATCCCCCCTCACAGACATCAGCAGGAGACTCAGAACCGCAGCGTGTCGGGATCATGGGAGGGGCTCGGTACGTGGCAGGGATCATAACCAACAGAAACTAAAACCATCACAGAAACTCTGAAACTGGAGCTGCATCTGCCAGAGAAGTTAGTGACAAAGGAGCAGCATGTGGTTTCATCAGAAGTTATTGTTTTACTTTTATGAATAATTATGATTGATTTTTTTTTTTGGAGTCAGCCAAACCAGTGAGCCTCTGCTGTCCCCCACCTGGTCGCCTCCCCATATCTGAAATACCAGGAGGAAGAGGCGCGCATGTCACCAGACACCTTTGACCTAAAGCAGAAGACACCGTCTTCTTCCCAGTTAAAAATCAATCACAAATTCAAGACCTCGTCACTGTGGAATAATTAGTGCATGAGTGTTACAGATTACCCAAGTCTCTGACTGGCCAAACATGACTTTTTATCTTACTCTTTCCTGAAAATTTTTCCAATGTGTTTTTTTTTTTTTTTTTTTTTTTGATAGAGAAGAAGGAAAAGTAATTGAAATCCTTGATGACAGAGTCTCAGTCGATGTCTTTTGTACCAGGGCCACAGGCCAGCCACCTACATGCAGAACCTCAGGATGAGAGTGCATCACCTTAACGGGAGCGGAACGGCCCCCAAAGGTGACTGTACAAGCAAGCTGATCACAGGCTGTCTTGTCAGAGGCCTGTCCTAGCTACTCAGACATCCTGGTCCCCAGCTCCATGTGAACTCACAGCTCTTATCACCATTGGACACACTTTTATATAACCTGAATATTGTTCTCCCTCTACTAGATTAATGTGGGAGCTCAGTAAATATTCGCTGATCCCATAAATGCAAATAAACTCATTTCTTCTGTCCTCGAAGAACTAAAAACAGAAGAGCTATTCGATTTAACTTGGTGCTGACGACGTCACACTGAGGTTGTCCTCGTACGACACACATTATGAGAGAGAGAAAGGACAAAGGACACAGGGACTAAAACAGACCCTAAAAACAATCTAGCCAATCCTCCATCCTTTTAACAAATCACGTTGTGAGCAGCACTAGGAAACTGATGCCTCTTCTGTCACATGCCTCAGCGGGGCTCAGAAGTCACTAGAAAGACCATCACCCATAAAAAAAAAAAAAAGCATGATACATGCAGGGCATATACTAGCGTGACGCACACTTGTTGGTTAGCTCTTCCCACCATATGAGCTCCTGAGGGACAACGGTGCCGGGAAAGGCACAGGTGGCGGACACCTGCCTACACTCTGGTCTTCGCCCCATCGCCTGCCGGGGCTCCTTTCCTGCTGATCTACCTGTGGCTCAGAGCACGTGGCCAAGACAGACCTTAAAGTAAAATTAATTAGAAGCTTCAGCGTGGCCTGGGACACCCACCCGACTCTCCTCATCTACTTCCTGCCATTCTTAAATGATACTACTTGAGTAACTTTTAAAAAATCCAAAGTGTTGGCCAGAATCTTCTTTTAAGAGTTGCATTTAATGCTCGCAACTTTATCTTACATGTCCTTCCTTCTGGTATTTCAGCCTCTCATAATGAGCCATAAAGGTAAAGCTGTTCTTGCAAACTTCTTTGTAATACCTGTAAAAGTCTTCCACTCCCTCTGCTGCTGAGCTGGGTTTACAACTTCCTGTCCTGTTTCTGTGACCATGACGCTTTGGGACCCAACTGGTCTGAGTCACACCAGTCACCACGTCCCCAGCCTCCTGGCTCCCAGAGCCAGCCCTGCTCCCTGTCTTGGTCCTTCTCCCTTTCTTCTGCTTTTATATCATTCCCACCACAGGAATTTCTCTAGCCCTTTTATTTTAAATTCCTGTTGGAATAGCCAAGTGCATTCATTTCTGAGCTTACTGTCCAAACCAAGACAGAATCCCACTGTCAGAGCCCGTTAACAATCCTAACATTTTTTTAAAAGTATGTTCGAATATTTCTCCGGCATCATTAGCTGCACCATTTTGCATTCCTACCAACAACGAGAATTCCATTGCTACTGGTTATTGGTGTTTGGAATTTTTGCCATTCTCATAGGTGTGCAGTGGTATCTCATTATTTTAATTTGTGTTTCCCCCATGAGGAATGACACTGAGCATCTTTTGATATGCCTATTTGTCATTTGTGCCTCTTCTTCGATGAGGTGTCTGTTCACACCTTTTTCCCGGGTTATTTAATCATGTTGTTTGTTTTCTCATTGCCGAGTTTAAGAGTTCTATGCACACTTTGGATAACAGTCTTTTGCCAAGTAAGTCTTTTGCAAGCATTTTCTCCCAGTCTGTGGCTTATTTCCCCATTCTCTATACCGTGCCTTTCAGGAAACAGAAGTTTTTCATTGTAATGAAGGCCAACATACTTTTTTTTAAGGAGCATGCCTTTGGTGTCATATCTAAAAAGTCATCTCCAAACCCAAGATCATCTAGATTTTCTCCAGTATCATCTTTGAGGAGTTGAATAATTTTGTGCTTTACATTTAGGTCTATGATACGTTGTTGAGTTCATTTTTTGTGAGATGCATAAGGTCTGTGTCTAGATTCTTTTTTTTTTGCATGTGCATGTCCAGTTGTTCTAGCCTTGTTGATGAAAAGATCACCCTTTCTCCAATGAAGTGCCCAACTCCTCTGTGGAAGGGCACTTGCCTGTACTTGTGAGAATCTATTTCTGGGCTCTCTCTTTTTGTGGCCCACTGATATAATTGTCTGTTCCTCTGCCGATACCACACTGCCTTCACTAGTGCGGTCACGTAGTCTTCAGAAGGAACCACGGTTTCTAGAAGTCCTCGGGCATGACCGTGCCACATCCCAGATTCAAGCTTGCGCCGCTGATGAGTGCTGGGAGGACCCGCCTGCAGGCAGCCCCACAGTGGAACGGGGGATTATTCCCGACTAACGCAGGCTCTAATGTTTGCAGCGAGGAGCTCCCACGGAAGGAGTGGCCTCCACAGCGTACGGTGAGCTTCCAATGGGAAGATGCGAAACGTAGGCAGTTCTTTGCTAGACTTCTTAAGGCACTGGGGTATATTGAGAAGAAACGGGCCTAAGCCTCGCCTTTGCCAATAGCAAACTACACAATCCTAGGAACAATCAAACCTTCACAAAGCCCTGTTTATTCTTCTGAAAACGGGCATCATTTCTGGACTGGGTTATTTTGGGGAAGTCAGTGATATTAACTGAAAGCATTTAACAGACATGGGTAAGCCCTCAATTAATGCTGTTTACATCTACTCTTGGCCAAACTTGGGCTGATACTCTTACTGCAAAGCACCTAAAAGAGAAAGCAAGGCTCTCTTTTCAATGGAGCGTGCCAGCTTAGGAAAATGACCACAGAGAAAATAATTAAACGTTTTAAGGAAATACAGGCCTTTTACAAAGAGTGTGCTGAGTTTTTCTAGTAGTAGCCACTTTATGATGTAAAAATATTCAATATTAGTATGACATCCCAACAGAGGAAGGGCTCGGTCTGTCTTGGGATGTAAAGCAGAGCCCTGGAAGATGCACGTTCACACGAGGTGTTGTGGGAGGAACTCTCCGCGCCTGTTCCAGACAGTGAGGGATGGCTGCACGGCACAAGCGGTATTTCGAAATTAACCTAGAAACAAAGGTTAAGTTACAGCATCTATTTGCATTGAAAAATAATTTTATACTTTTATTATATGACCAGTTTAATGAATGTTAATAATAGAAAATTATTTGAAAAACAGAAAAGCAAAAATGAAACTAAAATAAGCTGTACTTCCACTACCCAGAAATAACCATTTCCAATGTCTTAGGGTCCACCTTTCCAGACTATTCCCTAGGCACACACAGATAAACAGGTGACAAAAGTGATAATATGCTGTATTATATTGAGAATATATACTAAAGTATTCCTTAGCCTAAAAATATGCTTGAAAAGATTCCAGATCTACAAATACAGAACTGTATCATTTTTAATGGGCATGGAGAATCTCTTAAATGCATGTAACAAAATGTCTTTAATCTCCTTTTGATGGACATTTAGATAATTTTAATGGGGAAGAGGAGGGGATCCCCAAGACTGCAGGAAAATCCTTTCCCATACATCCTTGCATAGTTGTCCAATCATTTCTTTTTTTAAAGATTGTATTTATTTACTTTTAGAAAGGGGGAAGGGAGGCAGAAAGAGAGGAATAGAAACACCAATGTGTGGTTGCCTGTTGCATGCCCCCAACCAGGGACCTTGCCTGCAACCCAGGCATGTGCCCTGACTGGGAATCGAACCAGAGAACTTTCAGTTTGCAGGATAATGTTCAACCCACCAAGTCACACCAGTCAGGGCTGTCAGATCATTTCTTCGGGCAAATCCCCAGGAGCATGGCCACTGGGTCTATTTGAATAAATGACACCCACTGGTTTCTTAGTGTCACCCACTGAGAGAGAACCAGTGTCCTCCAGAAGTCACCTCAGGGAAGAGGAACAGAAGCAAGTCTGGGATGGTTTTCAGTGAAGCTGCACAAAATCACAGTCCAAGGGGCCCTCCTGGCAGCACTACTGGGGCAGCCTGGTCCTCACCCCAGAAGAGACAGGGCGCAGGGAAGCAACGCACACGGCACACATTCCCCAGAGCACATGCGCGCATCTCCCCTCCTGCAGTCTAGTCTACACTGGGTCTGTGTGGTTTACTGAAAGAAACCAAAGCTGCAGTGAAATTTCGTCACCGGTGGTCAGGAGCACTTTCAAAACCCTCAGTCCTAAGACTCAGGCCTCCCCCCATCAGACGCTGCTGCTCGGGGCTGCACTTAGTCACAAGGAACGCGCTTTCTCCGCTCTCCTCGGCCCGCCCTCTCTAACGTCAGATGATGCACATCACTTTCCTTCCACGGCCGGCTCCCTCCGCGTTTCCGTGCGTCCTGAGGCTGGATGCAGCCAGGCTATGCAAGTGGGAGTTAAAGCTACCTGTTGAGCGCCAAGACTGGCTTCGGAGAAGGGGATCTGGAAAGACAAAGGAGCACAGACTAAAGGATGTCCCCTTCCCTGGCATGGGAGTAGACACATGTCAGGCAACGTTTAATGATTTGTTTCCACTGCGAAAGCCCTACACTTTAATCCTCAGAAGTGCAGTCAATCTACAGCACAAAAGGAACTGTTTGCCAATTCTTCCCCTCCACTGCCACATACGGGTGCATCTGGGGCACACCGAGTCCCCTGGGCAGTTATAGGAACAAGGTGCCCGTTATAGTCAGAAAATCTCTACAGGTGGGTTGTGCCCGGCAAGAGCAGATCCACGCTCAGTCACAGGACTTGAGCATGGCTCAACAGGCAGGGCCATCAAAGCAGAAAGGCCCTCAGGAAGCGAGGCTTACTTGCCATGTCTACACTTGGTCTGATTGGTCTGGGGTGACGGGGAGGAAGCACACCGGCCTGTCAGCTCTAAAGCGCCTCACCCAGAGGTGTGAGGCGGAGGCTGGCAGGGCTGACAGGGTGTGCCCTAACGTGGGGGCCTTTGACCAAGCAGGCAGGACCAGGAAGTCGCCTCAAGCTGTAAAGACAAATGTCTCCTTTCAGACCTCAGTCTGTACTATTGTTAAGGTAACTTGATTTTGTTTATTGCAACAGCTGGGTCCCTTAGTCTGTGAGACCTTTGCAAGTGACTCAATGCCCTTAACCCCTCTGCGCTTCAGTTTCCCTCTTCATATGAAATGAAAGTAACAATGCTAATTGCCACATGGGCTGTTGCAAGAATTAAATGAGTTAGCACATGCAAAACACTTAGGGCTGTTCCAGGCATATATTAAGCACTAACTCTATGTTATAGTTGGTGCTATTAATATAGTGTTAATGTTATGCAAAATCATATGTACTTGAGAGTGAAAGTTCTTAAAAGAGTATTTTCGAGTCACGTTATATGAGGATAACTGCCTACTTAATGCAGTTGTGGGAGAAGAAAATACATTTTTTAAAATATTTTTATTTATTTTTGGAGAGAAGGGAAGGGAGGGAGAAAGAGAGGGAGAGAAATGTCAATGTGTGGTTGCCTCTCATCTGGCCCCCCACTAGGGACCTGGCCTGCAACCCAGGCATGTGCCCTGACTGGGAATCAAACCTGTGACCCTTTGTTTCGCAGGTCCGTGCTCAACCCACTGAGCTACACCAGCCAGGGCAGAAAACACACTTTTGCTTAAAGGATCGATCAACTCCGAATGACTAATGGGAGTTTTCCCTGGCTTACCTAGATACTTAAGCTTTTTGTTTTCCAGATTTTACATTTGAACACAAAACACTGAGCAAACATACTGTGGTTCTACATGATTTGATGCTTTAAAAAAAATCTTCACCCAAAGATATGTTTGCTGATTTTGGAGAGAGAGGAAAATATGGATCCGATACACCCTGACCAGGGACCAAACCCATGACCTTTGTGATGTAAGGACAACACTCCAACCAGCTGTGCCACCTGGCTGGGGTGACTGATGCTTTTTGAATAGAGACATTGAGTGTGGTCTGGGGCAGGAACCAGACCTGCCACTCTGCGGAGAATAGTTCTGTATCAAGACTGACGGAAAGCCTTTCGCGTCTCCTCCAACGGGGCTGCCAGATACGATATGGGATTCCCAGTGACATCTAAATTGTGAATCAACCACAAAGAGTTTTTAGTGGAAGTATATCCTAAACATTGTTTGAAACATACTTACGCTAAAAATTATTTGTTGTTACTCTGAAATTGAAATGTAACTGGCATCCTGTATTTCTATTGGCTAAGTCTGGCAACTTCTTCCAACTCTGCGACCATGAAGCTACGAGTCTCGGGGACATAGTTCTCAGCTGCTAGTGACAAGGGGGTATCATTTTCCTGTTAGATTTTTGTCCCCATCCAAAACCCACTCTAGTCTCCTTTCTACAGCTTCCTGTAAGAGTTGACATTGAAGCCAGGCAGTCAGTAACAAGAGGGAAGCTAGACATTTTGGGATGGTCAAGTCTCTGGCCAAGGTGAATTATGTCAGCCTATTCTCAAAGGCCTGGACCCTCTCCTTCCCAGGCCACCAAGCTGGGACCATTAAGGCTCCCCTTTGTAGGCACAGTCCCGCACTGGGTCACTAATAGATCTGGACGAGGAGTCTGCCTACCCAGCTGGGCCAAACCCAAGATAAAGGGGGCGGGGGGACGGGGATCCTGCCGTTCACTACAGAAAGTGGAGGAAGACATACTTCTCTCCCAATCACCCGGACACAGGCAGACTTAACCCAAGTGCATCCTTCTCCCTCGAATTTTGACTCTGAAGAGAGTGAAGAAGTGGCTTGGGGACAGATGTGATTCAAAGGAGCTTCAGGGGGACCAGGGTTGGGCAGCAGGACCGCCACGGTGGAGGGACAGTGGCGCCCAGCACTGGGCTGGCGGGTGCCCGGTGGCAGTGGTACCAGCAGTGGCATCCCGAGGAGTCAGTCCTGTGGCCCTCGCCTGCCCCCTCTGTGTCCCAGGTTTCCCAGAATTCCAACAACTCAGGGAGCCTTCCCAAAGTTTCCTTTTCTTCTGTTTTCTAGAGTTTCTAGCTTTGCATCCCAGGATCCTGACCAGAAATAGCCTCAAGCCACCGCTGCCCCACACTGGACATGCCCCGAGGTTTCCCTTCTCAAGCCCCCCTGGAAAAATCTCCAGATCAGCAACACTGCATTCCCTGCTGCTGTTTGGGCTGCGAGAGGAGTGAAGTGCATTTTTCCAGATCTTTCTCGTCGCTCCATTCCCTCTTCACACTAACCAGCCAAACATCAAAGACGGTTTTTGTTTTGGCCTGGGGTGGGCTGATTCTCCTCCCCCCACCCCACCCCCACTGACAGGAAGGTTGGTGGCTTCTCTCTGCTGTCAGCCAATGCAGAGCGCTTGTGGTAGACCACCTGGGAGCCGAGCTGGGTGGGGGGGCAGGTGAGGCAGAGAGGAAACGGCTTGTATTTGAAAGCGTTGAGGGGGGGAACAAAGAGGAAAACTGACCTGCCCTGCACCCCCAAGTTTCTCAGCCTCTGCTGTTCACCAGCCTAAAATATTACTCATGCGACTTTCCATGGGAGAGGTTCTCAGGCCCCAGGGTGAGCTACAGATTTCCCCTGGGTGTGGGACCACCAGGGTGGCCCCCTGACCCTCAGGCTGGGGGAGGCGGGCTGCTGGAGAAGAAGGCTGGTGAAGTGGAAACGCTGACTGTTGTTCCATTTGCTGCCACCACCTAAGTGTGACACTGTGACTCTCTCCATGCAAGGCTTCTCCTTGTGGCTCTGGCTACGGCATTCTGATTCTGCGTGTTTTCTCTGGGGTGCACGCTATGTCCTCTGACTCCCACACACCCTCGTGGTCCTGCCGCCCTCGGTGGCCTTCCCCTGGCTCCTCCGAGGAGGCACTAGCCCCATCCCATGCAGTAGGATCCTCGGCACCCCCTTGGTGTGGGGCTAGGTGGGTGCTGCGTGAACCCCTGAAGGCATCCTGTCAATCACAGAGGTCATGGGGGGCAGGTGGGCCCACAGGACCGCTGAGGTCACGCATCTGAATACTGCCTGGATGTCGACTCCACAGCCACATCCTAGGCCGCACAGACCATCACAATCACTCCGAGGTGGCAGTGCTGCTGCTGTTTTACTAAGCAGCCAGCAGTACCAAGCCCCGGGACAGCCCTGGGGACAGTGGGTCAAGGAAACAGCAGCAACTGACAACTGTGCAGGGCTCTCCAGGAGCACAGAGCAGGGCATGTCCCCTGGTGGGTGAGGGGGTGGGGCAGGAAGAAAGGGGCCACAGAGGTCTGGCCACTCGGAGTCTGTGTGACGACGACAGGGCAGCCACAGGTGACCAAGAGGGCAGAGGTTTTGGTGGATTGGCAGGAGCAGCTGAGGGTCCAGGGAGTCCTGGACACAGACCGGGAGGTGGCCAGTGTGCAGGGTCGGCAGAAGTAGGTCTGGACTTGTCCATGCAGACAACGGCACAGTAATTCGTAAGTAACAACACAGAACAAACTCTGGGTTTCGTGAAGTCTCAACAGTGAACCTACGCTCTCCCCACCCTGCACACCACTCTCGGAGGAGAACAGCTGTTTTTAGGGTGTCATTGCCTCGACACGTTCACCACAGATGCTTGAAGAAAAAAGGACAGTGGCCTCAGGAGGAAGTGAAGCCACGCAAGGGTGTTGTGTGTGGACTTTCAGATGGAAGAGATGGCATCAGGTTTGTATCCCCAGGGGAGCGACCCGGTGGGAAGGTTAGCGAGCAGTGAAATGGCCAGTGTATCTGCCATACACGTCTGTGCTCCTCCACACGATCCGAAGTGACAAGCGCATGCCCCCAGAATCTGCGTGTGTGTCCCTGGCTCTGTACACATCCAACCTCATTGCGTACCCCAGGAACCAATCATAGTAGCAATCTGACCTACGATTAAACTATTTCCTGGCACTTTCCAGAATCGATAGTAATTATTCTTTCTCAATAAAAATGTGATTTCATTAAAAGAGCTTGATAAATAGACATTCAACATAAATTGTCTTACTGCTAATGTCTTAGCAGTAAGACAAATGACTATTGATACTAAAATTAAAAGGAAACTCCTGCCCAGGGAGAGGCCGAGTCCCCTGCCCCCAACCTCAGCCACTACTGAGTAGTATCTCATTTAACCTACATTTTCTCTCCAAGTTCCAGTGGCAGCACAGCCGACTGGATTCGGGACACCTGCGGACCACACTCCTCCTGGGCAGTGAGACGTTCACTTCTGAGGAAATTCCACGGGAAGTAGCTCCCTGCCTGTCAATCACTCTCCAACTGCAGCATTTCCAGGAGCTCAGGCTGTCCCCTTCACCCATTCCTCCGGGGAACCCGCCCTTCAAAGCCATGGTTTCCTCCCAAACAGCACCTGAATGTTTGATACAGCGGCCTTCGGTCTTCCCCTCCTGCCTCCTCAGCCTATCTGCCGGTGCCCCAGGCAAGAACTGGGGAGACTATGCTAAGTGTTAGCTCCCGAGTTTGTCTGCAGCCTCTTGATCCCTGCTTTTGCACTAAATGTTGTAACTCAGGCAACAAAAACATTTTTAGCCCTGGCTGAGTAGCTCAGTTGGTGAGAGCATCCTCCCCTTATGCCAAGGTTGTGGGTTCAATCCCTAGTCAGGGCACAAACAAGAATCAACCAATGAGTGCATCAGTAAGTGCAACACAAACTGATGCTTCTCTCTCGCTCTCTCTTTTCTTCTCTAAAATCAATTAAAAATATACAAATATATTTTTTGTTTTTTAAAGATTTTATTCATTTATTTTTAAAGGAGAGGAGGGAGAAAGAGAGGGAGAGAAACATCAGTGTGTGGTTCACTCTCACATGCCCCCTACTGGGGACCTGACCTGCAAACCAGACATGTGCCCTGACTGGGAATTGAACTGGAGACTTTGGTTTGCAGGCCAGCACTCAATCCACCGATCCACACCAGCTGGGGCTAAAAACATATAAACACATTTTTTAAAAAGATTCCTCTATAGCCTATTTCAGATCTTTATTTACTGAGACTCTTAATTGTTGAATAGCGATGCATTTTGAACAGAACGAAGAATAGTTTTAGAAGGCAGCTGCCTTCAAAGGGTTGCTCATGGGTATGTGTACACACACACACACACACACACACACTTTCACATGTCACATTACAGCAACTACAGCTGAAACCTGTTTAGCTCGGCAGCTAACACTTAGCAAGCACGAACCCAGATCTGCCACTCGGCTGAATATTCGGTGTGCGGGATCTCGTTTGATCCGCCATTTATTACTGACAAGACTGCACATTTGGGGAGGTCAAGGCACCTGCCCAGGGTTACACGGCTCGTGAGTGATGAGTCAGGGCCTGAACACGAGTGGAGCTGGCTCCAGGACCCACACACTTGGCCTCCCGGGCAGGAGGGAGCCATCCTGCGGGAATGTGGAAGGACAGCGCTTCCGGGACTCACCCAACGGGGACCAAGGGCAGAGGCCCAAGTGCTCTCCCCAAGGCGGGGAGGTCCTGGTGAGAAAGGAGTCACGCCGCAGGGCAAGGGCAAGTGCAAAGGCTCCCGGAGGTCCCCCGACTCGTCCTTAACATTCACGATAATTCTGCAGTCTGCTCCCATAACACAGCCATGTTGCTTTAATGTAGCAGGAAAACTGGACTCTGTTAATGAACACAAAAGACCTGTATAAGTACTTAGGAGGCAGATGACAAACACCGTAGAGATGTCCATTTTCCCCCAAATTAATCTAGTACGTATTCAATGTAATTCCAGTCAAAAACCTGCAAATAATTTTGGAAAGAAACTTTCTCACCCCATTTTTAAATTTGCTGAATAAAAAGATATTCACAGATAGCTGAAGCAAGTTTGGAAAACATAAACAGAGAGAATACTTTTGGCCCTGTAAATACTAAGGTATAAGACAAAGCTGTGGTGATTAAAAAAAAGAAAAAGAAAACACTTTAGTACTAATTTAGGGAGAGCCAACGACAACAGAAGAACCAACACGTATGTATGAACTATGACCAGAGAAGGATAAGACATGACGGTCAAGATGTGCTGTTAGAAAAATTTCATTTTACAGAGAAAACCAAATTTTCTACCTTACACCATGTACAGAAATAGATGCCTAATGAATTAAATGATTTGAAAAACAAATACATAAATCCAAAAATAAAAAAAATAGAGGGGAGTACCTTTATTGCCTCTGGGAGGAGGAAAGATCCCATAGCCGTATTCCCAAAGAATAACTTAAAAGTAAAAATCTGACCTATTTGGCTATTTCAAAACTCTATTTAAATCTAGAGTCACTGCTTATCTTGTTCCTCTGTCTACTTAACTCACAGCACCTCCTACTTTCTGAAACTGTCCTGCTTCCTATGCAACTTTTGGCCCCATGCCCCCTCAAGGGCATGCCTTGGAGGTCAGGAGCTCGGCCTGCTGTGTCCACACCGCAGACCCAGCCCCTAGGACTCTGCCCAGCTTCATCAGTGTGTAGTGCAAGGGTCTTCTGTCCACTGTTTTAAGGATGATAAACATGTTCCTACGTCTTGCAGATCCCACTGCCGTCTGTCTGTCCGTCTGGGGACATCCTTCCTTACCATCAAGCAGGCTCCACGGAACTGTCCCCCACTGGAGAAGAGATCCACAGACTGCCTGTGAGAGGAAGTGCACGGTTCCTGCCCCGCCCGACACCTGCTTTAACCTCTGCGGGCAACAGCGGGTCCACCTCCACAGTGCCTCCTGAACACACCATGCAGGCAAATCTGCTGAAATGCAGAGGTGACATCTTTAGGACCCCCTAGACCAGGGAATCGAAAATACTGGGAAGCACATTTCAGCTCATTCTGCTTGGCATCACTGCCCAGGAGCAGCTGCCCAGAAAGGGAGCAGGCTCCCCGACATGCAGTGAGCGGCATACCCCTGAAGGCGTCCGCGAGGAGTCTGGATGGCCACTTAACCCCAGGAGATAGACCAGGGAGGCGTGCTCTCCTTCCACCCCTGGGCGCTCAGATCTTCGAGCTGCTCCTTCCTACCTCCCCCTCCCCTCACAGGACCCTCTCTCTCCTCCTACTGGGAAAGCCCGTGGCAGCACCATGATGCGAAGAGAGACCGTGAGCCCTGAATCACGACCACTCTCGACACCTGATGAGGAGGCGTGTACAGTAAGCGAGCACTCAGCAGGGCACTGACCTGGGGCTCTGCAGAATGAAGATGCATCATCAGAGACACATGCCGACCCTCCGTGCTTAGCACCCCACGCCCACCCCGCTGACAGAGGGGCTCAGGCAAACGCCAGGCGAACGTCTCATGACCTGGGCTGCCATATGCAGAAGAAGGTCAGCACAGAAGCATCCATGCGACCCCATCTCTTGAACCCTGTGGAGAGGCTTGGCCGGGCACAATTGGACACGTCAGAAGTTCTGCTCTGTCTACAAGAGAGGCTCCTCACCTGCTGCTCTCATTTTTTTTGACACAGCGATTCCATGAGGGTTACCTTAGAAATGGGGTGGGGGGTGGGGTTCTGAGCACGGCCATGTGGTTGGGACCTGCATTCCCACACTGATAGCCCCCGGAGCCCAGGTGGGGAGTGGGGCTGCACACGGCTCCTCCACCGGGCAGGAGAGCCTCCATCCCCCAGCCCCAGTGTCCATCTGTCCAGGATCCCCACGGCAACCTCAGGTCTACGCAGCAGACAATCCAAGTGCTTTCACATCCTTGACCTGGCCTGGTCCTCCCAGGAGCCATGTAAGAGCAGCTAGGGTTACACGACCCACCCGTCCGAGTCATCCCGCTATGGGGCAAAGCCAGGCCTCGATGCAGTCCCCTCCAAACGGCCTGCCCTGTCAGGCTGCCCTGGCAGGGACGCTGTCCATGGCTTGGCAGGAGGGAATGGTGACCTGGGCCCCACGGGCTGCTCCGGAAGAAGGGCAAGAATGACAACCCCGAGCTGGGATGCAGTTCCCTCCAGAGCAGCCACCTCCTGGAGACGTGCTGTCTCCACAGGTCCACGCGGCCCAGGACCCACTGCCGGCCGCCCGGGGAAAACAATGCAGGACAAGGAACAGGGAGACCGAGGTGCCTGCCTCACCTCTGGCCCTTGCCCTAGATGGAGCTTGGAGGTTCTCACTGAAGAGAAAGTGACTTCTCTCAACGTCTGTGTTGGACCGCCTGTGAAAGCTCAGTCACACCGACCACAGTCCCTGCACCACACTCAGAAGCAGGTCAGCGGGCGGGGAGACCTGAGACGGAGAGTGGCTGCGTGAACGGCAGGAACTGTTGGCACCTGCCCTCGCACGCCATCCACAGAGGCTCCGTGGGAACAAGACAGGACAAGGGATCGGGTGTTGGTGGCAGAGCCCAGTTCTCGTGTGTCTGACACGCAAAGCCATCGATGGCCTGACTTCGGACTCACTCACCACCTGGGTGGCAACAAATACAGAAGACCGAAAGGACACTGGACTGGAAGTCAGAAGACCTGAGACTCTGACCGCTGCCTGCCTCACACGTGTGGACACTGACTTCATCCGGGTCTCCGACTGCCCACAAAGTACTAAAGGTCAAAGTCATTTTCTACACACAGGAAATTAGACAGTTTAAACACTGTGTTTTCTAAAATCCTGTCTGGTGCCAACATTTAAAAGTTCATAAATACAATTTTCTTTCCTAGGATAAACACAGGGTCCCCAGAGCTCCAAGCGACACATCTGCATTAAACACGGGTGCGTTCCGTGGGTCGCACTGAACTGGGGAAATGTCATGGTCAGCAGGACCCCTGCAGCCCATGTGCCACCTTCACACCAATCACAGCAAGGCACCCCCTGGGCAAACTGGGAAAGGACGCCCTTCTGTGAGGAGGATGGGGCTGAATCCCAGGTGCCCCCCACTCTGTGCCTCCTCAGTGGGGGGCAAGCAGCGGGGGCCGCTCGCCCAGCGCTCCCAAGGCTCAACCAGACAGGCAGTGCTGCTGGAGGCAGAGACCTGAAAGTGCTGGTTTTGAACTTGTACTTTCCTCGGGAAAGGGGACAGCTGGCGGCCTATGCCCTGCAGGCTGTCTGAGCTGAGCAAAGAGCGTACAAAGGACTGAAGGTTGAAGGTTTCGGGGTTGTGATGCAGGTTGAACCACTGATGTCCCCTGAAGGATACTCTGTCTCGGGAATCACAGCACAATCTCAAAGGGCCTGAGACTGGAACAGGGTCTGCTAATGAACTGATGGAGGGAACAGGAGACCCCTATGCTCTAAGCTTCACTTTCAAGTAGACTGTGAGCTCCGCAGGACAATCGGGTTTTTTATTTTTATTCCTCCAGTACTGACTACACTGTCTAGCACAAAACAGTTGCTCCATGAACATTTACCCAGTGAACTCCCTCTCTGAAGCTGATTTGGCTCAAACAGCCCCAGATTGGGCATCAGGGACATAAATGAGACGTGATGAAATTCAAGGAGAACTGTGAGAAGTCCACCCAGGGCAGCGGTTCTCAGCCTCGTGTACAATTGTTACACGTGCCTGGTGATGCTGACACACCTCTCCCCACTCTGCCCCTGTCTGACCTTGGGAACCCCGCAGGGCTGAGGTTTCCCAGACATCAACTCTGGAGGCCCCGCTGCAGCTTATACAAAGCTGAGCAGGGTGCGGAGCCACGGTTCTCGACCTTGATGGTCAAGGGCGCTGGCCAGCAGGACTATGACTGCAGCCGGCGTTGAACAGGGTCCCTGGGGTTCCACACCAACTCCGCACTAGCTCGTGCCTTCTGTTGAAGGAAATGTGAATTTCAGGATCATGTCCTTCCTTGCATATGTTTTTTAATCAAAAACATTTTCAATGTAAGGAAAAGTATGGAGAACAAAATGACAGAAAGTTTCAAGTTCCCAGAGACATTGTTTTCTCGTGATATTTTCTGCCTCCAGCATCTGCCTCTGTATCGACCGTTTGTCAGCACAGCCTCAGTGTCGACAAAACACTCAGCCGCTCCGGTCCCAGCAAAAATTCTCCTCCCGCCAAGCACAGGGCGGAGATGATGCAGGAGGGGCAGGACGGAGGGACAGAGGGGCAGTGATGGGCCGCACAGTCTCCCAGGTAAGCCCTCCTCCCTAGCCCACCTCCTGGTCAACAACAGACTTCGACCCCGGCAATTTGTCCAAGTACTTCTTCCACAGAAACGCGGTACTTTCCCCACAGAAACCTCGGTGAGTCACATACTTCTGCTCACCCCACGGCCCCCTCGTCGGGACCAGCGTGTAGACCGACTCTGAATGCACACGGCCGAGGACTCCGTGGAGGGTGGTAACTTCGGCCTGCTCACCCGGCTCCCCGCACAATGGGCCACTGCCTCCATCTCCTCCCCCTTCCTAGGTATTAACATAACAGAGAGAACAAAACAAAGGCTTTCATATTTTATGACCCAATGTGTTTCTTTGAGGCAAGTATGCTGGACTTCAGCAAGCTGACCATCAGCCCTCCTGAGCTGGGAGGGGAGAGGTGACCCTGCATCCCCCATCCAGCCCCTTCAATGAAAGCCCACCCACTGGATGCCCTAAAAGGTCACAGAAGGGAACGAGGGGGAGGCAGCAGGGAAGATGGTGACATTTGCAAGGGACCCAAGGGCTGGGGCCACATCGATTAAAATAGAAGAGGTTGGGTGGAGTGAGAGGGAAACCCACCACAGTGAGGGCAAAGTGTCACTGTTCCTTTCCCTCCCTGCCCCCCAGATGACAGGCACTCACACCAGTCCCCATCCACCCGGTCACACCCACAGCATGCCGGCAGCAGGCCCTGCAGTGAGGAAGCAGTGGGCGGCGCTAAGCAGAGCTGCGCGGTGGGGGGGGAGGGGGGGAGGGGGCACGGCATAGGGCAGAGTCGGGGCCCCTGAAGGCCTCGAGGAACTGAGATTTACTTCCCTGTCTCCAGGGGCTCCTGCTGCTGCCCCTTCCCCAGGACCGGTGCTTCTCCCAGCCCTCCTGTGTGATCGCCCCCCCACCCGCTTGGTCCAAGAAGCAGGAAGCAAATGGAGCAGCCACAGGCAGTCACAGGAAGTCACACCTTTATGGTGTGTCCCGGTGCCAACACGACACTCTCAGTCTGAGGGTTGAGAGTTCATGTTGCAGACCAGCTCAGGTGGTTCATGTACCCAGATGGTGAACAGATGAGAAACAGAGAGCCTGCAGAGTGAGCGGAAGGGTCAAGAAGGAAGAACAAAGGGCCCTAATCCTAGAAATTACTAAAAGACAGCTAGTTCTCTTTCCTCTACTACCGTGTCTGCGTGCGGCAGGATTTTCAGGACAACACGATACAACAAAGAGTAACTGAGAAGGAAGAGAGAAGTGACGCTTTCATCTTTGGCGGCATGGCCAGCAAGACACAGCCCAACCACCTCTAGTCAGAAAGGAAGTGTCAGGAACAGACAAGACTTCTGAATCAAATGGAGAAGCATGCGGAGGAGGGGAGGGTGGACTCGAACCCTGGAAGATGTGCATCCACAGTTGGTTTAAAGGCAGGTGATGAAGACAGAGGGCTGTCGGGAAAGAGAGACGAAGGGATGCACAGAGCCTGATAAGGAGCTGAGACATCGAGGTGCTATACCTACGCCTAGTGGGGCCTTGCCCATTAGTGGGAAAGTGTGTGCAATTTGATAAATGATCCCGGAACTATTGCTTAGCTGTTCAGGGGAAAATGCGTAAGACCCCTCCCTATTTCACAAGAATACAAATTCTGGGTGAATGAAAGTCTTAAACGTAGGGGAAAGAACTGAAAATAAAAAAATAAAAACTTTTAGAAGAAAATACAGAAGATCTTTATGACTTAAACAAAATGAAAGCTAAACCTCCAAAGAAAAAGACTGACACATCTAATCACATTAAAATTAACTTTTGTTCATGGAAAGATATATAGAAGGCAAAAACACAAACTACCATTTGGGAAAAATATTTGCTACACATGTAACAGACAAAGTTTAGTAGCCAGAAAAACACATCCTACAACTACAAAGGAAAAGATCATACCCACCCACTCCCACAAAAAAAAAAAAATGGTCAAAACTATGAATAAGTATTTAATAGAAGAGAAAATGCAAAGAGCCCATAAATTAAATGAAGACATGCTTAACAGGAACTTCATCAGTAAGTAGGAAGATGCAGATTTAAACTAAAAGAGATATGAAGTCTCTCCTTACAAACTGGTAAAAAATAAGAAAGTTGAACAATACCAAGTGTTGGCAAATACACAGAGGAAAGGAGAACCCTCATTCGCTGCTCCCATGTAGCATGACCTAGTAAAATTAAATACGCTCACACCCAGTGCCTCAGACTCTCACTCCCAAATCTACACCTAGAGAAACTGTTGGACATGTGTTCTACAAGTAATATCCAAGAATATTCAAGAATATTCACAGCAGTCTTGTTTATAACAGCAAACAGTGGGAATAACCCAAGTGTCCATCAAGAGTACCAGGGGTCCCCACCCTCAGGCTGCCCACTGGTACCTGCCCGTGGCCTGTGAGGAACCAGGCCACACAGGAACAGGTGAGCAGTGGGGGAGCTAGCGAAGCTTCGCTCACATTACTGCCTGAGCTCTGCCTCCTGTCTCCACCCCACCCCCCACCCTCCTGCTGTCCATGGAAAACTGTCTTCCATGAAACGGGTCCCTGGCGCCAAACAGGTTGGGGACCACTGGACTAGATGAATAAATAGCAGTATGTCCACAGAGGGAAATATTATATAGCAGTGAAAAACAAGGAATTCTAGCCACATAGATCAAAATGAAAAAATCTCAATAAAAACTGGGAGAAAGCAGCACATCATAAAATGCATCCAGCGTGACTCCACTCATACGAAGTTCAAAACTACGCACGCATGAGACGGCACACCGAGCAGGAGCACACTGGCGAGTGACAGCCCTACAAAGAAAGCAAAGACTGGGAACCGGGCAGGCCAGGTCATCACTTCCTCTCTGGCCTCTCCGACTCCTCTGGGACACGTGCTCACGTCACCCCACGATGCCCTGTGAGTCCGTGGTCCATCATGCAGGTGGAAGAGCATCCGCCTCCAGCAGCGGTCCCCAGGGGGCATGGGAGGGCACTGGTACGGGCTACAGAAAAGGACAAACTTGGTGGGACTGAGATCATTTACTTGATGAAAGGAAGAGAAGAAACAGAGAGTGACATCCTTGATTAGGCAAGAGGGGCAGAGGACACCGTGCCCCACAGGAAGGCTCCTTCAAGTGAGACAGTTCTGAGCGCCCTGTTCGAGGCCCTGGAAACTGAGGGAGGGTCACAGCCCCGCCTCCAGGAGGCCATGGTCTAGGGAGGAAGATGGAGAAAGGAAGCACTCAGTTGCGTGATTTTTTTTTATTTTTTATTTTTTGCAAACGGGTAGGATTTTGTTGAATGAAATATTGAGAGAAGGACTTTACAAGCAAAGACGCAGCTTCGGGCAAAGGTCAGGATTTGGGGGTGGGCAAGTCTCTACCCACAGCACATCAGGGAGCCACCATGGACGCCCTCTGCTTTCCGTGTGGAGCCGGCTTCACCTCGGCCTCCAGGCTGAGGGCTGTGGTCAGCGCCTCGCCACACCCTCCAGTGCACGACAGGAAATGGCAGCTTCCCACAAGCACACTCCATTCTTGTGGGTCTCGAAGTCCCTTCATGTGACAGCACCTCTATTTTTAACAGAAGAGCAGGGCCAGCTGCTTGCTATCACAGATACCACAAAATCCATTTACTCTTTTTCCTTTGTAATCTTCACACGAGGATATTATTGATTTTAGACAGAGAGGAAAGAGGAGAGAGAGAGAGATTGACTGAGAGACTGAGAAACAGGGAAGTGGGAAAAACATCCATCAGTTGCCTCCCAGCTGGGGACTGAGCTCACAACCTAGGCATGTGCCCCGACTGGGAATCACACCTGCAACTTGCTGGTGTATGGGACGATGTTCCAACCAACTGAGCCACCAGGCCAGGAATAAAATCCACTTACTCTTGACTGAGGCCAGACCCACCTCAGCAACCTATCTGTTGAAGACACAGCATGCCCCCACCTCAGGTCAACTGAGCACTGCTGACATCCAAATGTCATGGGCCTTGTAGGGTGCCACGAATCCCAGGCAGCAGGTGGACTTTCGGGCACAGCAGGGGCCCTGACCCAAGTGCTTTAACCTCAGCTGGGCGATCTCCTGTGGTATATTCCCACCTCAACATTGAACCTGTCAAGACAACTTCCCTTCCTCCCTCCCTTCCTTCTTTCATGCCTGCCTTCCAGATAATTAGGTCCCTCACACCTTTTGGACATAGGTGACCACTAAATGATGCTGAGCACCGATGGGCTTGTGCTCACATTAGCAAAGTCCTAATTCATCGAGTGACATCGGTGACACCTGCAATCAGACCCTCAGGGATGCCGCTGGGACCCACATGCCAGATCCACAACAGCCTGGGGAGAACACGACAGGAGGTAATTTTTCTCCAAAAGAGATGGCCAGGGGACAAGTTTGAATCTGAGGGTGAGAAGACTGAGATTACGCAGGTGTCTAAGCTGTAGTGACCAGATTTGTCACGTATTTCTAAACTTCACACACCAGACCAGAAAAGCCTCAATAACGAGCGATGCCCCTGTGTCCCATGTTAGGGGCAGAGCAAGATCAAAAACGTCCTGACCGAACAGGCTGTTTCCACCCCTTGGTACCACCTCTAATTAGCGACCCCACTGAAACTTTCCATGGCCCATCCTGAGCACTGGGCCCAAGCCGTGAAGGGGGGTGGACACCCCACCTGGGCTCACGGTTTGCAGCCGCCTCTTGCTGGCTTTGTAACTCTGGACAAATGTCCTCGGCTCTCTATGCCTCCATTTCCCCATCTTCACCACAGGAGGGAAAGCTGAACGTACTCCATAAAGGGCTCAAAGCATTACGCACAGTGACCTGTGTGCACACCAGGCCCACCCCTAGGGGCCCAGCCTACGGGTTAGCGGACGTCGCCACCGCTCACCTGTCATGAAGCTCCTTTAGTGCCTCCACCTCGGACTCAGCGTGCTCAGAACACAGCCTGAGTGTCTAATTAGAGCTGATAGAGTCTCTGGTTAGTGAGTGGCCTTGTTCAGAGTGAGGTTTAAGCATTCTCTTGACAAGTATAAAACTTTTGTTCAAGTGCATAGAATCCCTGACTCTGGCTAACACCAGATGGGGCAGAGACCTCATTCGGAAGGGGAGCCTTCTCTAAGTCCTTGTAATTACACCGACTCTTTCATGTAGGAGACAAGGGCTGCCCCTTCCAACTCTGAGTCATGGGCGCCCACTCCGCTCTGCTGCGGGCTTCCGTCCTACGGTGCTTCCCATGTTTCCCGACAGCTTCTAAACCATTTTTTAAAGATAGGCGGAGACCCTTGCCTGCAGTTAAGTGTGCAAACCCAGAAGGGATCCCAGCTCCCAAGTCAGTGGAGTATGAACCTAGATAAACTGCTTACCCTCCCAAGCCTCAGTTTCCCCAACTAGACCTAGCAATGGGGCCCACTTCACCGGATGGGGTAGATACAAAGTTCCAAACAGCCAACAGCCTGTTCTAGCAGCTCCCTCTCACATGAAGCAGCCCTGGGCCCATGGGATGGGCTGCTCATCTCTCTGGGCCTCAGCTCTCCATCCATACAATGAACAGGCTGGGCCAGATGACCTCCATTCCCTCCGCGCACACTCCCTGATGTTCTCTGTGCTGTGCCACCCACACCCCGGAACACTCCATAGCTGCAACATCACTCACGTCCCCCCCTCCTTGGACGGTGCTCATTCCACCCCTTCCACCAACTTCTGACGGTCAGTCCATATCCTCTCCTCCCTAAGATCCGCCCGCAAAAGAATGGGGAGTCAGCATCCTGGTGGACATGCTGCCCCTGCCACTTTGGATCATCGGTGTCCCTGCTATAAAATGGAAACAGTAAGGTTGACTGTTCAGCCCTCAGAGCCTCATCGTAAAGATGGATGAACTAGCGTATCCCTAATCTAGCAGCAAACAAGACTTATAGACCACCGCTCCTGTGGCCCTCCCTCTCCTCTCCTGGCTCATCTGCGTATCATTCCTGCCTCACATCACCAGCACCTGCTAGCTGCTCATCATACCACCTCCTCGCAGCAGCTACCTTGGCCCCTGGCACACAGTAGGTGCTTGGGGTACATCCAGTGAATGGATGCATTCATTCAACAATTAGGAAACCATGCCAGGCTTTGAGATAGGGCAGTAATGGGGCAGACAGAATCCCTGCTTTCATGGGGCTTAACTGTCCAGGCAAGTGACAGATATTCAGCAGATGAATGCAGAACTGGCGGACCGTAGGAATGCATGTGAGGAAGGAGAATTACAGCTGTTAACAGTGTGGGGGTGCCCCAGACTCTGAAGTTAGTGCGCCGGCTCAGGGGCGCTCCTTGCAGAAGCACATGAAGCTGTGATCCTCAGAGCTAAGACCGGAGTTCAAGCGTTTGGGTCCCCCCTGCAGGGCCCTCACTCAGCCGAGCACATTCGGTGTGTCACTGAGGTCTGAGGTTCAGGTCATGTTCCACGTGTGTGGTCTGAGGATGACGCTATTCCTCCGTGACCTTGACAAGCATGGGACCCCTTCCACGAGTGGCAGATCACCCAGCCTCACCTCAATCATGGAGCAGCCGGCCTCCTCCTGCATCCCCACCACAAGGGGCCCGCAGCAAAGAGAGGAAAAGTCAGCTTCCTCCCAGAAAACCATCCCAAACACCCAGAGAACACTCCTCCTTTCCGTCTCTCCGGCCCACCTTTCCCTTTCTCCCATGTCCTCGGCCACTGGCCCCAACACCTGGCACATCACCCCCACCCTCCCTCAGCAGTGAACTTGGACGTTTGCTTCTCTGCTCCTTCTTAGCGCCCCCGCCCCACTGGTCCCATTCTCAACCCAGGCGAGTGCACTTTCCTTCTATAGCAGTGGTTTCTCTGGGCTGTTTGAAGAGGTGGGTGTTTCCTGCACACGCCCGCCCCAGCGCACTCTCATTACTGACTTTGGAAGTCTGTCCCTGTCCCCCTTGGCGGGATGGAAGGCAGGCCCGGGGACCAGGACAGCAGCCACGCAAGGCCACACAGCCAGCCGGCCCTGAGGGTGAGCCCAGCCCTCTTGCAAGCCCTGCTCAGCCGAGGCCTCTGGAGCCCAGCAGCTGCTCTGAGGTGACAGAGAGGTGGCATTTGCTCCTCTCCGACCATAACAGCACTTGCAACGTGGACTTTCCCCAGCAGTGACTCAACTCTACTCTGTGTTGCTTGGGGGTGGACACCGGGCTTTTTTAAGGGTTTAAATCGGCAGATTGACTGAATTCTGAACAATGTGAAAACTATTAAGACTGTCCCCCAGGCCCAAAATAAGAGCTTGTGGCCAAGTTTCCAGAAACTCTGTATATATATCATGCAGAGGAAAGAAACATTTAAATTATACTCCCCCAAAGCAGCAAGCTCCTGATTAGATCTTAAGAATAAAAATACCATGAAGATTTCCCATGTCAGGTAGAATGTAATAATTCACAGCAACTAACAGGCAGTTACTAGAACTTAGTGGATTCTCAACAAGGTCCTGCTGATTGATGAGCTGAAGATAAAAGGAAGTTTCCATGAAAAAGCACCCCATGCAGGGACACTTCTCTGAGAAAGGGGGACCCAGGAAAATGGCAGCTGGCCAGCCTGAGTGTCCTCGTACATCTGTCCATCCACCTGAGGCCACAGACATTCGCCTCCTGTTTCAAATGCCACCGCATGTGTGGAGCCAGAGGGAAGGAGCAAGGGACTGGGGGAGGGGCTTCCCCTAAGTGGAGGTGACTGCCGGCCTCGCCCCTCAGAATTCTGGAAGGTCCACAGGGGCTGACCAAGAATCGGTGAGATTCCGGGGGTACCCCACTCCAGCTGGGAACGGGCAAGGTGCTCAGCTCCCTGAAGGGATGTCAGGAAATGGCCTGACGCTGGTGCAGGTTTACCGCCTGGTGTCCTATGGCCCAGTAACCAGCTCTGGGCTGAGACTGTTCTTGGTGGCCCTGGTATGGTGGCTGCCTGTAGCTGTAGGAGTGGCTGAACACCTGGCATCAGAATTCCCTCAGACGTGGAAGCATCTCTGGGTAACCACTGTGGAGGAAGGCAAACCCTGAGTGTGCGAGGAGCTGGAGTGAAAGCACCAAGAAAGGAAGCAGGAAGCCAGGGCATGAGGGCACCCAGGGCCGACTGTGCAAAGAACCTATAATAACAATGGCATCTCCCAGTGAAGCCGAAGTTGCTCGAAGTCCATGACACGCCTCCTCACCTCTTTTCTCAGCCTTCAGGCTTTCTGTGACATCTGCTAGACCCACAAAGATGGGGGGGAGGGGATGGTGATGATGGTGGTGGTGGTGGTGGTGGTGGTGGTGGTGGTGGTGGGTGGTGTGTGTGCATTAGTTCCCTTAGCCACACTGGACACAGCTGCTGGACCCTAAGGATGATCTAGAAACTGAACTAATTCAGACACAATGTTCAGAGCTAGAGAAAACTACAAAACAGCCCCTTGAGAAGCTACAGAAATCTTAGCAAAGGTGCTGGACAGCCACAGAAAATGCCCGGAGGGGCATCACCTTTGAAATCACAGCCAGCATCTGGCTGTGTCCGCAGGGCAAGCACACTGGGAAGCCGAGAGTCCATATCCTCTGAGGGCAGCCGCTGCCCCGAAGCATTTCTTCCTTGCACAGCCTCCGGAAGCTCCTCTGTGCCTCTCCAGGTTTAAGGAGTCAACAAGAACCATGTCGTCGCCTGGGGAGCGTTTTCTCAGCCAGGATGTTAAAAAAGCCCATCTGCTTAGCCCCTCTGACCCCCAGGGCGCCAAAGCCAATGTGTACAGTGCAGTCTGACACTTGGGGGAGGGTGCTATATGAACCCCTGGAAGAGTGACAAGCGGTCCCCCATATCCCTCACAGCCCACTCTGCCCACTCTGGGGCCTCCACCTACAGCAGCACCAGGGCAGCCCACCTGTCCCTTCTGCTTTCTGTACCCCCTGAATGGACATGACCTCCATTAGTCTTCATGCCGTCCCTGAGAATGGTGAGCAAGGAGGCTGGGACCCAGCCACACTCAGCCTGCCAGGCTGGGGGCCACAGGCCTCAGGGGCTCCATTTTCCAGGGCACACAATATTCACAGCTCTGGATGTCATGAGACTCAGTGACAAGGAGGCACTTGCCTGGGGTCACGATCATAGCAAATGGCAGCGTCTGTATTCAAATACAGGGCTGTCTGCTGCCAACCTCACTTCCCTTCCACTGGGCTAGGCGGTCTCAGTGTTTGGGAGGCAGGAATTGGGAGGGGGTGAGGAAGGAGGTCAAGGTAATGTCTTGGGATCAATGGACTTAAGGACTTCAATGTAAGTGCCTGACAAGGACCCTCTGAGGCAGACAGAGGAAAGTTCTAGAAGAATACTAATCTATGAAAAGGCACAAAATCACACAGGCAGTAGAACCATTCATTTCAACACTTGTGGATTAGACAGCAGCCCAGCTCCACTCAAGAAAGAGAGATAAGGCCATGCCCGCCGCCAAGGGCTTGCCCTCAGTCCTTCGTCCAGTGGCCCAGGGAAGACGAACCAGGACCCAGAACATAGCGGGGCTCATCAGGCCCTGGCAACTGGGTTGTCTTTGTGTTCACTGGGACAAGGACCCCCTCAGAGTCCGGGTGGAGCTTGAGCTTGGCCTTCAGGGGTGAGAGAAGCCTCCCTGGAGGGCAGATCCTAAAGAGGGGAAGCTGCAGCCTCAGGCTCTGTCTCTGTGGGTCTCCACACTGAGCAGCCCCATGAAAGCCAGGCTGGAAATGACCGTGGCCTGCGCCTTGGTCTCTGCTGGGCTTTCTAGATGGAAAAGCCCATGGCACCAACTGCCACCTGCAATCTCTCTGCTGCAGTGGCCCAAAGGGTCATGGGAGAAACAGGAAAGAAAGCAACCCTGCTGGTGGGGGGCGGGGAACCACTTCAACCGACCTGGCTTCTGGGCACCGCAGCTCACCTGTCATGACAGTAAACAAGCCGGCTCCATCTCTGAAGTGGTCCGGGGCACAGCAGGGGTGGTGTGACAGGGAGCCAGAGCCGGCTCCTGGCCAGGTGGAGTTTTAGGAGGTCGTTCTTGTGCGTGTCTGGACTGCACCCCCAGAGCTGACTGCGGGTCTCCCAGAGGGTGTGCAAACGCCTTCTTGGGGTGCCTCCTCCTCCCTATCCTGGGGGAGGAAGGAGGTGGACAGGAGGGAAAGCTCGCTTCCCACACGCAGGCGCTCTGGGCCACCTGTCTCTGGGCCCTGTCTCTGGGCCACCATGTCAAGGATTTCTTTGGCCGGGTGAGCAGACAGACAGGGCCATGAATGTCCAGGGGAAGCCTCTGTCACAGCCTGCAGGTACCCTTTGATCCAGCAATGTCACCTGTGTGTCTTTGCTTCTCTCTCTTCAAGGTCCTTTCGTTGAAAAGATTAAGGAGTGCCGACCAACCCCTCATTTCAGAGATGAGCAAACAAGGACATCGAGATGAGGGGATGTGCCTGATTTCCCTCGGATAACGGTCGAACCAGAGACAGGGCAGGATAGCAAACATCTACCCAGAGCTTTCCCACAAATACTTCGTCTCTCTCAAAGCAGCAATTTCCAGTCCTGATCAGTAAAAATTCACTGACCTTCCCTTCAAGGGCAGAAGGGACATGCCTAGCTCCTTTTAGGGAAACATTTCCTCCAAACTGTTCCCCTTGGGGGACAGAGGAAAGTTCTAGAAGAAATACTAATCTATACTAGTCTCCCCAACCGCAGGGAGACTCTGAGCAGGCTGGAGGGTCTTGCCCGCATGCAGTCAAGTCCTGCATGCAGAGCCCACGACTCAGAGATGAGCACAAAATACTGGCCTCACACAGCAGCCAGCTGGCCTGCAAGGAGAGGCCGGCCCGCACAGTCTCAGCCAGAAATAGCAACAGGGCTGTGCATGGAAATCAGCGGAGACATTTTCCTGAAACGGGTGGACTGTGTGACAGGTGACACCAAACACCGCATCCTCTGGCTGGGAGGAGAAACTCAAGCAGAGCTGTCCATCAATCCCTGCAGCGCTGGAAGGTTCCAAGAGAGCCTCAGGTTGGTCTCTGTCCATGAAGAACATTCTGAGGTTCAAACCTTTGCCTGCTTCATGGGCTCCTGCTCAGCCAACAGAAAACAACACAGACTAAAGGGGAATGTCCCCTCTGGTTTCCCTGGGTGCTGACAGAATGGCCTCTGGGCTTTGCCAGCTCCCAAAATTACCGGACTTCCTTCCGTTCTAGCCATGAAAGTCAGTCTACTGTCCACCCACAACTGCATGGAAAGGAAGGCGAGGACCCAGCCCTGGAACCCACTGTGACGTACAGCGACGTGGTCCCAGAGCTCCGCCTATGCGCTGCACACCTTGTTCTAGGCAGAGCCCTGTGCTGGCCCATGGGGTGGGCCCCACACCCGCTGGGGAGTCCCCTTGTGAAGGTGCGGGCCTCGCCCCCTTGCCCTGAGCTGATGTGAGCCCTCCAGCCTTCCCTCCAAACCACTACCTGCTCTGCTGGTTTTCATCCTGAGATGCCTCTCCACACCTTTTCTGGACATGCCAACCAGGGCACTTTGTGGGACCGTAGCGGGTACTGGGTTGGCGCATCTCAAACCTGGCTTTTGGTACCTTTGAGAGCAGAATAAGAGTGTCCCCTCACCCCTGCTTGGCCACTGCCTAGAATTCCTCACCCATCCTTAAAAGGGTGGGCAAGTACCTACACCAAGTCGTTTTCTCAAAGGTTTCTTGTCAGAATTGTTATTTTTTTATTCCAGCTAATAAGTTGGCAGTTACCTGGATACACACAGCAGTGCCCCGGGATCCGCAGCTTCACTTCCTGTGATTGCAGTTACCCACAGTCACTGTGGTCTGAAAATATTACGTGGAAAATCCCAGAAATGAACAACTCATATTCTTTAACTTGCCGCTGGGCTGAGTAGCGGGATGCAACCTCAGGGGTCTCACTCCGCCCCACCCTGACGTGACTCCTCCCTCTGCCCAGCGTCCCCCTCCAGATGCTCCCTACCTGTTAGTTACGTGGTAGGTCTCGGTTCTCAGAGAGCAACCCCCTTCACATAATGTTTATTACAGTCCATTGTTATTTTTTATTATTATTGTTGTTAACCTCTTACTGTGCCTACTTCATAAATTAAACTTTATCACAGGCACGTATTTGGGGAAAAAATAGCATATATAGGGTTTGGCACTCTCTGTGGTTTCAGGCATCCCCCATGGATAATAGAGGATGAGCCTAATAATACGCTGGTCATTTATTTCTCTTCCTTCCTTCTTTTCTTTCTTAATTCTGGCTTCATTTTTTTCCACACTTTTTTAACTGTTGTTCAAGTACAGATTCCCATTTTCCCACCACCACTTCCCCCCACCCCTGCCATCCCCACTCCCCACCCTTGATCCTAACCCCCCTTGGCTTCATCCATGTGTCCTTTATAGTTGCTCCTGAAAACCCTTCCCCTTCTCCCCCCATTATCCCCTCCCACCTCCCCTCTGGTTACTGTCAGTTTGTTCTTAATTTCGATGTCTCTGGTTATATTTTGTTTGCTTGTTTTGTTGATTGGGTTCCACTTCTAGGGGAGATCTTTGTTTGACACCTACTCATGCATCAGCTGCTGCTTTAGCGTTGGGGTAGAACAATGAACAGACCACAGCCCTAGCCTCACAGAACTTAAATCTGGTGGAGGAGAAAAGCAATGAATGAAAAACAACATGAACACAGACATAAATTGTCACCAAGTGGTAAGCTCTAGGTAGGAAAAGAGGAGAGTGGGTAAGGGGGCAGAGAGTGGGTGCCGGTGTTCCTCGATTTCAAGTGGACAAGAACATCTTCCCTAAGGGGTGACATTCTAGCTGTATCGAACTAAAGCGGGGAGTAAACCTTCTATGGTTAGATGTCTCTCCCTACATGACTATCTCCAGGTAGATCCTAGGGAATAGGCAACGAGACCCAAATCTGGCATTTTAATATAATTACCCTAGCACAGGCGCTGAGTGTGTAGCTGCCTGCATGTTACGTGTTCAGTAAATACTTAGGTGTTTGAAGAACCATATTAAAGCAGCTGATGCAGCCTCTTAACATGATGCCACCCAACTAGAGTAACTGCGATCTCTTTGACACTGTGCAGCTCCAGCGGAAACGGAACAGACGGACGTGGTACAGGTGCTATGCCAAGGTGCTTTTGTCGAATCACCGGGCTGCAAACATGAGCAAGGTCAGTGGAAGACCACATGGACGCAGACTCTCAGACGGCCAGTGGATGTGAGGAAGGAAGGGACCATACCAGGAACCACTGATGCACTCCATCAAAACTGAACGTAAATCAATTAGCCTGATGGACGGACAGATACCTAGAGAAAGCAGCAGCTTACTCACGTCTGTGCGCCAGCGAACAAACTGAATGTTTCTGAGCATCTGACCCCACGTCAATGCAGTGACCTTGCTCGGGCAAAGACTAGAAGAACTGGAAGAACTGCGACTTGGAAAAAGAAATGACTAAAAGCAGGGTGCTCCAGACTTAATGATGCTAGCGCCCCAAGGTCACGGCAGCTGGGTGCATGGTGCTGTGGCTGTCGGTGGCACGGCCTGCCCAGGACAGCCTTTCACTCCAAGGGGAAGCTGGTCCTCGGCGTCCTGACAGATGAGATGGCCCTCCAGCCCCTGCCCAGTGTCCACAGGGGGCAGTCACAGCCCCGCTGATTAATTTTAGAAAGTAAAGCTGAGTGATTTTCTTAGTTGAATACAAAGGCAAATACCGAGGTGAAAAGAGAGTCTTTTATAATAGAGATTTTAATAGAAAGTGTTTATTCTCGATGCATGGCCAATAAAATCGTAATTGAACATGTATCAGCTGGAAATGTTAAATAAATGATCCATCTAGATATGTTCTTTCTCCACTGCCTCTAAAACTACCTTACTCAGAAACATCAAGAAATAAAAATGTGCATTTCTACAACTTGGCCATAGTGAAGACACGAAATAAACATAGTTTCTGCTCTGTAAAAAGACACGCCATATAGAACAAGGATAAATATGGGCTTTCAAAGTCAAGTTGTGTGTTATTTTCCATGCTTCTCAGCGAATCATTCCAAGGTGGGGATTTGGAGTTGCAAGACACATGAGTGAGGAAGGCCACCACTAAAACATACAGCATCTGATGCAAAATCAAGCAGAAGCCACAGAGGGAGGTGAATTGCACTTCCCAAGCCAATGAAAACGCTACAAGAACATTGGCACAATCAAGGATGTTGACTTTTTCTCCCTGTAAATGTTTAGCGTTTCCTGGGAACCACACACAAAAAAATGAAATGATTTAAAAGTGTGGCTTTCACGGACAAGGATATTTACCAGAACTAATCTCTACAATGCACGAAACCAGGAAAAGACCCACCTGGTTAATAAAAAGTCTGAATAACAAAATATGTTTTAAAGAAATACAATTTCATTATTTTTACACACATATAAAAGGACAGATGTGGTTGATAAAGTATAATCTACTAACCATCCTCAGAAAAACTGCTTTAAGAAATAAAGAAGATGACCAGCCATTAGCAAAGTACTACTGGCCTAGAAAGAGCTTGAGAATACAGTTTTCTCTTAAAATCATCCTTGTCCCAAATCTTGTTTTCTCTACTAACTTACTTACACTTGTAAAAAGTAAAAAAATATACATGATTCCTGTTCCAAAGACCTCAGTTTGATAGCCGCCACCTTTTAAAGCCTCCTCTTCCTGATCGTCCCGCACACGTACGCTGAGACCAGAAAACGCAGGCCAATCAGCTTGACTTCATTCCACCACGACAGGTGCATGGTCACATAGAGAACTTTCTAACCCATTAATGAGGGCAAGGAAAGAAAATAATTTGCAGGTAAAATATCTGAAATCACTCACTCCAGTACGGCCATAAAACTAGGAGACAACAGTTAGTTTCCCCCAATTTGGACCTCATGTGAAATAACTGGAATTTCAGCATTCATGGCCCAGAACCTAAATTTTCCACAATCATTAGCCAAAGGATTTCTGTGACTTTTCAACACTAAATATAGAAATGAAACTGATGTTCCCACATGGCTTATTTTTTCATCTGTCATTTGTAACAAACTTTAAAACCCCTCTAAATTCCTCTTAGTCTTTATGAGCTGCATTTGGTGTCTGAGGATTGTTTCAGGTGCTTCGAGAGCTGGCCTGACCGACACTTAGGAACACAGCTTACTGAGAGCGCCCTCTCAAATACCCACTCTGAGGGTTTCAGACTTTCCCCTGCTGTTGGTAACAAAGACAGCTAACTTCAGGGTGATGTCGTTACCAAGGGAATGGCGGGATATTTAAGGAGGAAAAAAACCCCTCATTTCTAAAAAATTACTTTTTCCTTCCTTTTCACAAAATTCTTCATTGGTAAACACATAGTGGAGATCATCAGGAGGCTGAGAGGTGAATGGGAGTAATAATAAAAAATGTGTTTGGAGGGCTGATCTGAGATTCGCACCCTCAAGAGTCCATGTATACAGATGGAATGAAATATTGCTCAACCATTAAAAAGATGAAACCCAACTATTTTTGACAACGTAGGTGGGACTGAGAGGGTGCTATGATAAAGGGAAGGAAATCAGGTGGAAAAAGACAAAATACTATACGATTTCACTCATATGGGAAGAATAAAAAAATGAACAAATAAACAACAACAACGAAAAAAACTCACAGAGGCACAAAAGAGATCCGTGGTTACCAGGAGGGAAGAGAGGTGGAGGGAGAGAAAAACGGTGAAAGGGGTCACCTGTGTGGTGACGGATGGAAACTAGACCCCTGGGGGCAGGCACACTGCAGTGTACACAGATGTCACATTGAAATGTCCCACACCTGAAACTTACGGGATGTTATGAAGCAATAACACCTCAATAATAAAAACAATACTCAAGTGTTCAAGTAAGTTTTGTCATTTTCATAGAGTAGGGTTATAACTGATCTTGCTTTTTAATCAAAATCATTCTTTTACAAATGAAGTAAAATGCAACAGATTGGGGAGAATATAAGAAAGAAAATCACACCAATGTATGTCTCACTGTCCCAGAGAGAGTGTGACTTAACAAGTAACACAGAAGCATATCACTCACCCTGTTCCCCAAACATCCCATCACATCACTGCCACGGTGCAGAATTTTAGGCAGAGTTATAAAAAAAGACTGTACATTACATATAATATGTAATATATGCCACATGTATACATCAGATACACACGGCCACTTACAAGTAACACAGACAATAATTCACTAAATGAGCAGGCAAAGATGCGTTACATTGTAATTGTTCAGAACTAAATGTAATTAAAAAAAAAAAAAAAAGACAGAAATGTCACCCGACTGACTGCCCAGGGAATGATTTATAATTCTGATATTGGTGAAATTTCAAGAAAAGAGTACTGTGACATTCTCTAGGGCTCTCATTTCCACCAAAATGGACCATTTTTATATTCAAGGTCTAACCTGCATTTATTGGCTGCCAGGAGCATGTCCTTAAATATGTATTTTCTCTAAAACCTTGTAACTTCTGAGTTATTTCTTGTGCCAGGCACATTAGATTGATTGGAACAAAACAGCAAACACAATTGTTCATTACATTATGTCTCCAAATGATTTCATTTCTGATGAATAATCAAATTCCCCCAAATTATATTGATTATTGCTTCAGTAGTCTACTTCTGTGATGAGAAAAAGCTGTTAGTTTATTGCTTTGGAGACACTTATTCTAACCATGGATTGGAACTACAGTAAACCATTAGCTGAATCTTTTGAGACTACGGTCTCTTAGCTAATGGAACTTTCTGGTGAGCTGAGAGATGTCCAAAATACTTTACGGAGCTTCCTGAAGAGTGTCCCGTAGAACATGAGATGTAAAAATTGTTCTGCCAGGAAAAGAAGGAAGAGAAAGAAGAGGAAGAGGAGAAGGAAGAGATGGAGAGACAGGAGAGGAGGCGGCAAAATACAGATGCAAGGCAGCTGCGCGGAGGGATACTCCCCCTGCTCAAATAAATCTGAGAAGCACTTGTTTAATTAACTACAGAACTTCCAGGCATCGTGGACGTCCAAGAAAAAAGTACGCAATGTGCCCTAACATATATAACCGAGAACTTTTTCCTTAAGACCTCTAACGTTATAGATCATTGTGTGTTATGGACTAAGTTCAGGAAATGCTGGTCTAGCATTCCCTGTGCCAGGAGGAGTGAGGCGCTCCATTTCCCACAGCCCTGTGCACATGCTTTACTGCACTTGAACTCTCTGCCCACGTGACATCTCTCCTAGAATCTATACTCTGTTTGTGAGCTGGCCTCTCTCCCCAGTGCCTTTTGGAGCACCTGGCAGAAAGGAGGTAATCAAAATATGTTTGCTTGGCACATAGTAGGTATTCTGTAAATACCTGTTGATCTAATGAATAAGCAAACACCCTGTACGGCACATTAAACATATCTAATGAGGTCCCTGTGACCTTCAAGGTTCCTGCCCTGCGGAGGAGACAGGTTCCTCTAGTTGTCTCTGAGAGGCCCTGCGGCCCTGACCTGGATTCTGTGGCTTTAAGTGATCGGGACCATCAAGCTAAGGAGTGTCATCCTACAGAATTACAAGCAGACCACTGAAGAGGCTGGTAATTAGTGTGAATCATCCATCAGTAAAGACCTCGCCTCAGAAATGCCTCCCCAAAATAATTATCGGGTATCGACTTGTTCTTCTGCCTCTTCTCCTCAGAAACCAAGTGTGGCAGTGAGCTGGGTTACTGGGGTTAGGGTTTGGCTCATGTCAAGTCACCAGTTTTTGCCGTGACGTACACCCATTTTGGTAATCAACAATGGGAGTGTTTCCATCATAATTTCACATCTTCATCCTGACAGAAGAGCTGCAGAACTCGTTGGGAAGGGTGCTTGATGTTCAGTTATTCACCATGATTTTTCTGCTAGTAATGGTCAACTGAACAGCTTTTCTAATCTTTTTTTTCTAAAAAAATGTTCTCTCCAACCCACTGAATTACTTCATATATTTGGTCAATCCTGTTTACCGTTATTATGTCACTGGTTGAGGATTTACTTCCTATTCTTAAAACAAAAGCATGTCTTCTGAGGATGGGAAAAAAAGGCTCATCTGATTTCATCCCAATTGTGCTAGAGAGATCTAATTTACAAAATATAAACCAGTGACATGAATATTTTCTATCCAGACAACAGAGCCCTCCGAGGCCTCCTGATTTATAAGATTTCCCATTATCGCCTTGATGAGAAGTCCCTTCCAAAGCAGCACAGGACTTTGTAAACAGGCTTCCTCTCACGAATCACCTCTGCCGAGGAAAGGACTGGGGTGAACCCGCCGCTGTTCTGATTCCACAAAGGCAGAGGGAGAAACTGCCGAAGCAAACTGATTTTTCAAGGTGACCCCAGGTCCCACCGTGTTAGTGGTTTGGCAAGAAAGAGGCCTGGCTTCCAGCCCGCGGGGGAGTTTGTTCTCTCCACTTCCCGGTTTCATTCCGAGCACAGAGAGCAAGCGGTTTAATATCTGGAGTCACCAATACATCATGTGAGGGACGGTGGCAGCATTAATATGCAAATCGCTGAATATAAAGTGCCTTTTCCTACTAAGCAAGAAAGTGCTCCCGACTTTTCAAAGAAATTTATTATCTATATGCAGAGAGATTAAAATTGCAAAGGATAGCATGTTGCTCATTAATTTACTTTCAGTAAAATGCGAAGGGGAAAATGTCACTCGGTGGCACGCTCATGAAAAACCATCCGAGTTTGGATAGAAGGATGTGCCCAGAATGTTGTAACGTGCCATCCACTGTCCCCCAAGCGTGCTCTCCCCAGAGCACTTAAAGCCCTGAGAAAAATACCAGACAGAGAGCAGAAAGGGGACCCCACAAAACCTCAGTACTTAACAGCATCCATTTTCTTCTCCCTGCTAGGTCAGAAGCGTGAATTCTCAGAGTCAGGCATGGAGGGCTCTGCCAAAGCTGGTGAGCTTGTGGGCAGAAATGAATAACGGCAGGTGCCTTCCTTGGGTGACCGTCCACAGGCGATGTCCACCCATGGAGAGAGGAAGGGGACCCAGCCCCGCTTTGCTCCAATGCTCTCGTGGGATCGGAAACCCTGCTCGAGCCCTGGGAGGAGGCAGTCTTATCTCCCAGGTGAGGGGAGGAGGAAGTGACACCCCAGGAGCGCCATCCAGGCAAGAGCAGAGAGCTGGATGAACGTGACAGGGCTCCTGAGGGCAGCGAGGGGAGCGACAGACCACCCCTGTCACTTTATGAAACACTGCACATCCATTTCCTCACCTGGCCCTCACACCAGCTCTGTGACATAAGATAGACCGGCGCTTTTCCTAACTTTTAATTACAGAAAATCTCAAACATACAGAGAAGTACAGAGAATATGTTAATAACCCGAATATCCATCTCCGAGACTTTGCAATATGAACATGTTTCTATACATCCACACCACTTTTAATGGATATTTTAGTAAATTACATGCAACACGGCATCTACCCTTCTCACAGCTCATCGGATTCCCCAATATCACCCCACGTCCAATTCGTGATCAAATAGTCTAATGTGAGTATTATTTTCTCATTTTCAGGATGGGACTTTTCAACACAATGAAGTGAACCAACAAGCTCCAGGACACAACAATACTAAAAAATGAATCTAAGAACTCTGAAATCTTTGGATTTCCTGGCCCCAGTTCTTCTTGCTTCGAAGCCAAGTTCCACAGAAATACTCTCGCTGAGAAGACAGAAACACTGCACAATCCTCAGTGTGATATGTGAGCTGGGCAATTGTCATAAAATGGAAAAGGAACACATGAAATTTATCTCCAACAATCTATTATATGACTCTCCTGGCCTCTCTACATCCTCGGCTCACCCTCCACTGTTGAACTCCGAACCCGGGTCACTGCCACCCTCTCGTGTGTGTACACATACACATATGCACACATGCATATGTACACACAAGCACACATGCATACATATACCCACATGTGCGCACACCTATACACATACATACACAAATGCATGCACGTGTGTACACCTATATACATTCACGTGTGCTCATATACATGCACATGTACACCTACACATGTGTGTGCACATGTGCAGAGAGATATGTGTTGCAGTGGGGGTGGGCAATAACAGGGCACCAGTGTGGCTGTGACGTGCTCACCACAGCGCAAGTGGTCAGCAACAGGCATCCGACCCTCTCTCATCTGCATCGCCCATTGCCGTTAGGATGTGAGGATCAGAAACACAAGGGCCATTAGGGCTGCCTGCTCTGCGGGGCTTTCCTCTCGCCACCAAGCTTCTTATCACAGGACAGGGAACTCACCCGGGAGGTATGTCGGGTAGGAGGAGAAATAAGCTCTAGTGACAGAGACTGCTTCTTGGAACGGAAGTACGATAGGAAAGGACATTGGTGGCCCAGCTAAGGGAAGGCGTGAGGCTTGCTTGCGGGTGCTCGATGGCTGAGCCACCCTTGGTTCCCAGGATCACAGTGGGTCACAAACCACCCGCCCCCCAGGAAAGCAGCTGCCCTACCGCTGTCTCAGACCAGAGGCTCAGAAGACTGGCCGGAAGGCAGAAGCCCATTTGATAACAACATCAAGTGCTCACTGATCACTTACAAATGTGAGGCCGGTGCTGGGACCCCTCCCCCTCCCATGTTACAGATGGGGAAACTGAGGGACAGAGCAGTGAGCAGCTTGCCACGGCGGTCTGGCTGCAGCGCCTGTAATCTGAACGAGTATGACACAATATCACACACCTCCAACAGCTAGACGCCATGAGGAGGGTCGTCACTGACTCAGGCTTGCTCCATCTGTCACCATAGATCCAGTCAAAAGGCCACCACTTCCTCCTCACCCTTACCAGCCGAGAGTAACATTGCAGGGGTGGCTTCCTGTGGGGTCTGGAGGTGCCTGGGGGTGCTGTGGGCTCAAGCCCCCTTGACTCAGTGTGTTACAAAGAGCCTGGGAGGAAGCTCCAGGGCTCAGCGACAGACACCCGCCAAGTCCCTCACCGCATAGCTGCCCAGAAAGTCTGTTCCCGTTCCTAGGGCCAAAGTGTGCAGGGGTTTTCTTTCCCATCAACATAACCAGGCAATCTGGTGACAGCTTGTTCCAGGAGAAATCCCCTGACCCTGGATTCGCACACTAAGGCTGCGCGAAGAGGAACATAAATATGGGCCAGCTGCCCGTGCAAAAGGGAAACAGAGGCCCTCTTTTCTCTGGCTTCCCCAACTTGCCCAAGGCGAGCCCAACAGAAAGGAGCAAGCAAAGGCCCCGAGTCTGATTTCTCTTGTACACGTGCCACCAGCCAGGTGCCTCTGTCCTAATGAGGTGCTTTTCCGTCTTCCCTGAAAGAGGACAAACACATGAAGGGTAAGGCTCACTCACTGCGAGTGGGATTCTTCACACCCAAACCTGAGGCCCCCAACCGTTCCACTGCAACAGGCTGGTCAATAACCAAGGCCAGCCAGGCCTCCTCTTACTCCAGAGCTACCAGCACGCCCCACAGCTTGTCCCCACAGCTCTGGGCGCTGCTGACAGGCAGGGGCCCCTGCCACTATGGAGTCATGGAGTCATCCCCCCCCACCCACCCCTCTCATACATTTCTGGTTACACACTGGCCCTCCCTAGTTGCTTCTGCTCTGAAAAGAATGAAGTAAAGTGATCTCTTGGGAAGTTCTGGACCTGGAAGCTAAGAGGTTGCGGAGGGCCTTGCCCAAGGCCGAAGAGGAGGTGACGCCAGGCCCTCTGCCCTACATCCTACCCCATCAGCTGGGGCACCAAGTACAGAGCAGACAGTCCCAGTTCCACCCCAGCCTCTGGCTCCCGCAATTACTCTCGAAATAGGCTGTAAGTACCTGCCACTCCACGGCAGGTGCTGTTCGAGGTGCTCCCGAGTTCAGGGTGAGAGAATGTGGTCCCTGCCCCACTGAACTAATAATACCTGGGTAGTTTCTGACCCCCTCTCCCATCTCACCCTGCCCCAGGCTTGCCTGAAAGACACCATCATTACTGCCTTGTCTGAAATAGGGGCTGAGATCACACGTCCCCAGAGGTCCTTTCCGCTGCTAGAATCTGTTCTCTGGGATCTGAAACCAAACAGGAAGCAGTGCCGGCAGGTGCACGGGTGGAGTTCTAGAGCACGACTCTGATTAACAACTTAAATCCTCGAGTCTGACATTTGTGGACTCTGCCTGCTCTGGAAAGACAATCTCTGGGGCTTCTCTCCGCGTCTGATGCTTAGCCAGTGGGCAACATCAGCTTAATCCCCCATATGTGTTCTTTTTGGGACATACTGTTCTTTCAAAGTTAGACGAGACGGAGGCTCCCACTCTGGCCAGCCTTCCCCAGATCGGGCGCCCAGTTGGAAGGCTGTGGGGCTTGTGTCTTCTCACACTTCGCCTCTGCGGACCGAAGCTACAAACAAGTCTGACCAACTGGATTATGCTTTCCGCAGATGGTTTAAGAGAGCTGGAAACCTGAATCTTCAACCTTCTCTAGGGCTCAAGGTTGAACTGAATGACCTTCACAAAGGTAGCTGGAATGAAGCCAGACCAGAAGGCATGGCCCCTCCCCTTGCTGTTTGGAAATCACACGGCATGAACGTGGTAGCTTCTCTGGACAGAGCTGGTCGCAAGCAGACTCCTAAAGCTGGGAAAGCTGGCTACTTTACATCTAACCCTCACACTCCTCTTATCTAAAATTCCTCCTGTTCCCATGGACTCCGCCACAGCCCAGATGTCATGCAGCCAGGCTGGGTGTACCACACAATGGAATACTATGCAGCCATTAAGAGTCACATCATGGAAAAATATCCAGCAGCGTAGGAAGATGTTCAGATAGCTCCCCCAGCTCCCCCAGCTCTCAACCAGAGTATTAAACTTGCCAAATATTTGATTCTGGTCACTGTTTCCTGGGCATGCCAACCACCCCATTTCCCGTCTAAGTCGGGCTTACAGTCTTAGTTCCAAGAACTGGTTGATAGGTGATGAACCAGACTATTTCCTGTTAGACCAAAGAAAAAGAAATCAACTCTTCACTGTTCACTTCTTGAGAAGCAGGGAAACGCAGGTTTGCCTGGCCTGGCATTCTCGAACGTGCAAACTTTCCACTAGGGATTAGAAGGCATCTTTGGGGGAGATGAATGTGAGTTAAAACTATAGTTTTAGAGCAAGAGATAAACCCTGGCCCATCCCTTCACAGCTGGGATATCTCGAACATGTAACTTCACCTCTCTGAGGCTCAGCGTCCGCACTGATAAAATGGGGCTGTAGCAATACTTCCTCCAAAGGGTCAGCAGGGAAAGTAAATGAGATAAAGAACTTAGTGCCCTGCTTGGTCCCGGTGAGTCCCAGCCCTGGGAGTCTGGTCAGAGGGCTGGACAGGTGAGCCTGGAAGCACCGGCCCTGCCAGCTGGGACGCAATGGTGTGCACACTGCTTTCGAAAGAGAAGTCGATCGACAGATGCCTAAGAGGATTGACCGACTTAAAGATCAGAGAGGCCACCTCGTCCTGATCAGCCCCACCCCGAACAGGCGACTGGCACCTCCGAGGAGCTGCCTTCCAAAGGAAAGAGCTTCTGCGTCTTTTCTTGATGTCATCTGTCAAAACAGCCCATGACGACTCCTCAGTACAAATGCTGACCCACTAAGGGCTGAACCGGGCCGTCCTGGGCCGCCTGGACCTCATGTACTTTCTCTCCTTCTCCTCCTATTTTGCTAATAGCTCCTAAATGGAGTGCTTGGTTTTTGGAACTCCAACTAGACTAAATGCCCAAAAGGTAAAAATGAGTTTTGATTGTCTTTTGTGTTTCCTGCAGCAGCGAGGGCCTCCCAGACACACCCTGGCCTGAGACCCACAGCTCCCTGCTCCTCTGCTGCCTCCAGAGTTACGTATGCCACACTCTCCTTTAAAATCAGAAAGAATTCCCAGAGCTGTTCTCACTGCTAAAGCAACATGGCTGCAGGAGGGAGGCAGCAGCTCACCCAGCCGCCGGCAGCAGGGGCCTGGTCCAGCCTGCTGTGTCCCAGATGCTGCCGCATCTCACCCACGTGCCGCCGCTGTCTCGGCATTGCCACGCCTCACTGTGGCTGCCTGTGAGCCCTTGGGCCTCAAGTTACAGAATCACAGCGGGTTCCTGCCAAAGAAAATCCTCAGCCCGGCAGCCTGGCGACCATCTGGGTCACTTGGTCTGAAAAGCATCCTTTTACTACTGACCGCATCCAGCCTTAAGCAGGGGGAGGGGGCCTAGGCAGGGCCAGGTGCTCTCTGTGGGCCTCCTAGGGCCCTCCTAAATTTCCTTGTTGGAGCTGAAGGGGAAACACAGGCTCTATTTTCTCTAGAGGGTCAGGGGGCTCCTTGAGAGCAAAGGCTGTGGAGGGCCCCCCAGGGGCACCCCCAGTGCCTAGCCCACACGTAGCAGGTGCTCAGCTACTGTTTGATGGCTGATAAACCACCCAGTCACTTCAGCATGGTGTCACGTGGCACTCCGCCCCACAGGTCACCTGCCATGTCCTCTCTCTCCTCACCTGTCCTAAATGTTTCCAGGGCCAGGAGCGAAAGCAGACTTCAGTCTGTCCTATTGGAATGGGGGTGCTGAAGGTGCCCCTCACCCCTAGAAGCTGGAAGGTGTGGCTTTCCTGGGAGGCGTGTGGCTGTCTCAGCCACTAAATGAAGACCACAGCCACATAGGCCCTGGTTCTAGCACTTCTGGGGGCACCGCCTCGGCCCCCAAAGGCTGAAGGTGGCCAGGCTCTGTTCACCGGGCATGGTCCCTATGTGCTTTGAATGACTGAAGTGGACATCAGAGTAAAGGGGTCTCCTTGGTCCCCAGGAACGCGCATTTCTATCCTGCCTTGCATGCCAGCCTGCCTCCTCCTCCTCCTCCTCCTCCTCCCTCTTCTTTTCTCTCTCTCTCTCTCTCTCTCTCTCTCTCTCTCTCTCTCTCACACACACACACACACACACACGCTGCTGAGTGTGGGACTGAAAGAAACATTAGCACTTAGTTCCTCCTGCCGATCGAAGTGAGGCTGAGGACCAGCGACAAGCAACGGCCTGAAGGCCCACCACCAGTCAGAGTCCCCCCTCCCCGACTCCTGGGTTCCAATCCATTCACCTCACTACGGATCAGTGTTTGTTCTGGTTTGTGTTTGTTTGCTGGCTCCTGTGCGTGAGGTCTTCATAAGAGACTCAGCCTCAGGCTCCTCCTGTCTGAGAACCCGCAGCACTGCGCAGCAAGGCCCAGCTCCTCCCAGCCCAGGTGGCCCCTGCATCCTGTTCCCAGTGTCTCCCCTGGCACGGCAGGAAGGCCTGGACGTCTCACCTGGGCTAAGTGACAGGCATGCTCACCACACCCAGAGATACTGTGACTTGTCCCTGTATGGCCTAAAGCCCACACCTGTGCAGCCAGAGCCTGGGCCCCGGGCAACCCCCCTCTGCAGATACAGAAGTTGGAGATGAGGGGGTTGGGAGGGGGCTGGGCACATTTACCTTGGCCAGTACCGCAGCCCAAGCCCAGCTGGAGCCTGCAGGCTCACAGTTATACCCAGGAGCAGTCATGACCAACTATTTTGCCGCGGTCCCTGGGGTGCCTGCGGACTGCAGATCTCACTGGGCTTGCATCTGCAGCCTAGCGCAGATGCCACCCGTTCCAGGGGAAAGAGCGCCACCTGCTGTCTCTGGGCATGCCCTGCCTGCAGGAACAATGTTTCTTGAAAAGCACAATGCTGTTATTTCTAAGTAGCTCAGGGCCTGCAGGGGTCAGATCCCCAACCGGGAGGGGAAAACAGGCACCTACGAAACTGGCACTCATGCCCCAAGTCAGACTGTGAACCTGTGACCTCTCTGGGGAAAACCCAGGCACAGCCCTGCAGCCCACGTCTTTCTGGGCCTTTCTGTTTGGGTTCCCCTCCAACGCAGAATGCAAAGAAGCCTTAGAAACTTCTGCCTGGTTCGGTGAAGGGTCCCAGTGGTTAGGGTCGCACCATGGTCCTGTTCAATTCAAACAGACTTCACAGCCCGGAAAGGCTGGACAGAATTCCAGCAGCTTAGATTTCTTTCTCTTTGCTGCAGGAGAAATTCTGCAGCAGAACTGTGTCCTCTGCTGCTTGGCTGAGCTCAGCGGTGCTGGCCCTGGCCACAGACGCTCCATCTGCATTGTGCTTCCTGGTGCAGCTGCTGAGTTCGAGTTACCTCCCCTGTTACAGCCCTCAGGCCCTGGAAGGGGGGCTCAATGCCCAAGTCCTTGCATCCAGGAGGGCTTCTGCCCACTAAGCGCCTGGGGACAAGCTCCCCACATGTCACTTGCTTCTCCAGGGCCTCAGAAATCGAAGCCACTGTCCTGGCCTCCTAGAAGCTCCAGCATTATATAAACATATGCAACATGTAAATGTACCAAGTGAACATGCTGTACACCTTAAACTTATGGTGCTATGTTAATCTATCTCAAAAAAATATTTAAGCTGTCACCACCTACTGGTCTCCTGGGTGTCCAATTCCCCTCAACTGACTGATAAGGACACAGATTCCCGGGTCCTCTCAGTCTCTCCTATCACTGTGCCCCCAAAATCACATGAGCCCTTATGAAGAGCGTTATTTCTAACCATTCCAATAAACACGTGAGAAACCAATTATAATTTTGCAAATGATAAAGTTTTCCCAAGATGTGTCTGAATGTTGGTGACTTGAAATAAAAGAAAAACGATCCATTTGTGATCTTTCATTATCTTCGCTCTCAGCCAACCCAGGGCTGCAAATGCTCAGCCGGAGACAGGAGAATGCACAGGCCTGGGATGTCCTCCAGAGGAGGCTCCCCCCAGGCAGGCTCTGTGGAGAGCACCTGGGCCCTAAGGGGAACTTCCGGACAGTGCACTAGTATGGAATCCACTCAAGCATCCCATCAAATCTTCACCATCACCCTGCAAGGCAGCTGGAGAGGGTACCAACACTTCTATCCGGCAGAGGAAGAATCCGCAGGAACTCCAGATGAAACACCGTCAGTGATGCCAAACCAACCCAGCATCGGAAAAACAGCCCAATGTGCCAGGCCATCCACTAGGGCTATAATGTGGGCCTCATGTGGAATTTTACATTTTCTAGGGGCAACATTAAAAAGATAGTAAAAAGAAACAGGCACAATTAATTTTAGTAATATATCTTGTCAAACCAGAGAGATCCCAACTAATCATTTCAACATGGAATCGATACTAACATGTAATGAGATAAGTTACATTTTGTGTCACACTAAAGATTTGAAATCTGCTGTGTGTTTCCCATTGCCAGCCCATGTTGGTTTGAACTCGCCACACTGCAAGGGCTCAACAGCCGCACGTGGCTGGTGGCGGCTCTGCTGGGAACCACAGCTGCAGACGCTACCCAGCTCTCTTCACTGTCCTCCCCAAGTTCTCCTTCCGAGCTGGCAGGACCGCAGCCTGAGAGGGAGGGGGACGCCTGGGCAGCAGTCCTGCCTTTGGTGGAAACCTACGTCCTGGACGTTGATGAAGCTTCCAGAACTCCCACTCCTTGGGTACATCTGCTGCTGCCCCCAATCAGCTTCACCAGTGTCACTACCACCACCTGCGAAGGTGCAACGTGGAAAGAAAAGAAGAAAGCAACGAGAGGCAAATGTTTGACTCTGCCTTTGCACGTACCCTGTAATTTCACGCTAAATCCAGCTCGGTTTGGTTTCTGTGGCAACCGAGCAAACCAGCTCGCCACAGCTCATCTGTCAGCCTTCTAAATGCGGGGTACCTACCACACTCAACCCCCAATGTCTCCGCTCTCCTGTTCTCCAGAGCCCGATTCTGAGCTTTGACGCACGGGTGCAAGGATGCAGGATGGCAGCTTCTGCTAACAATGACTTGGCCTCATACTGAAAACACAGGAGCGGTGGGGTTAGGGAGCTTTCAGCCCTAGAAATCCTCAGAAACGGGGAAGCCTGTCACTGGTCTGGGAAGATGTGGGCGAGGGAGGCCTTAGGTAGACATAGACATAGGCAGGTGGTCATCGCCAACCCAGGAGGCCTCGGCAGGTGTGCCCACTCCACCCGGGGCGGGGGGCGCCCGGGGGCCATTGTGAGCCCTCAAAAGCAAGTCTCCTTCCTCCCAGCCAGGAGCATGCCTACGGCGTGAGAGGGTCTCAGGACGCGATGTACCTGCGGGGGAAGCCAAACACACGTGACTGCACGCTTCTCGGAAGCCCGTGGTGCTGGCTCACATGTGCATAGGGTTTCTGAAGCCGATTCCAGTTCCCCAATTTAATTTTTTTTAATCCTCACCTGAGGACAGTTTTTCATTGCTTTTAGAGAGAGAGGAAGGTGGGGGAGAAAGAGAAAGGGAGAGAAACATCAATCTCTCACCTTCACCGGGAACCAAACATGCAACCCAGGTACATGTCCTGACCGGAAATCGAACCCATGGCCTTTTAGTTTATGGGACAATGCTCCAACCAACTGAGCCATACCAGCCAGGGCCCAGTTCCCCAGTTTAAATCAGAGCTTTGTTGTTTAACATTTCTGGCCACTAAAAAAAAAAAGAAGAAAGAAAAGAAAAAACAGCATTACGGCTCACTGTCAAGGTGTCAGGCTCACCCACCATCCTCAGGAGGCCCTGGCCCCCGTCCAACCAGCCACGCCAGTCTGAGCCTCACCGGTCCCGCTGGCACCTCTAGGAGCCCGGCCTCCAAACCCAGACCTGGAATGCCTCCTGCTCGCAGACTGGCTTGTGACCATCACACCTTCTAAAAAGAAAAAAAGATCTTAGATGGCCCAGCCACCACCCAATGTTCCTTTCTAGAACTTTCCATCTGCATCCGAAGTCTGACCTGCCTTCCCTGGTGGTTTTCAAAGTCAGTCTCTTTTTGGGGTCAGCATTAGCAGTCTTTCCCAACAGCCATTCCAGAATTAGACACTTTCTCTGTGTTATGGGATCTAAATACAGTTTCGGTGGAATTGAGCTCACTGGCTGTTTCCTGCCCATGGCGTGAGCCCCTCCAGCCTGGCAATCTTCTGGAACCCAAATTATGGATGCAGCTGGGATGGGGGGCCTGAGTAGAGGCAGCTGCCGCTTCACATCCTGCAAAACATTTCACAATAACTGGCCCCCAAATGGTAAACTCTTTCACTAGGGAGAGCTGATTCATGGAATTTAAAATAGGATTTCTGTGTGGCTGCATAGTTCTGTTGAGGACAGTAGAAAAAGATTAAAAAAAAAAAAAAAGAGTACTGACTTCTTCAAGTCTTTCCCTCTGAGGCCGAATCAGGGCACAGAGCCTCATGGGCCAGTTTGGACAAAGCAGATGCTGGAGATGAACTTTCACCTGGAGAGACCTTCGTGGGTCCTGAAAGCGGCTGCAAAAATGCTCGGCTCTCACACGTGCCCTGAGACACTGCCTCCTTGGGCAAAGAGTGTCCAGTCGGAAGCCAGCACCTGAGCACACCAGCCCACCAAGGACTGGACACTCTGGGGACCCGATACCTGTTGCCTCCCGTCAATGCGGCGAAACACTTGGGGACGACATCACGGTGCCCTCTTTGGGACACAGGACTTTGCATCCCACCCCTTCCTGCCTTTCTAGGCACTTTCTCACTCCTGAATGTTCAGCCTCCTGCTGGCAGCTGGTTTCTCCCAGGTGACTTGAAACATCTAACCTTGCACATGAGAGAAAGCTCACCCAACCTTTCCTTTGCCGGCGGCTCCTGCTCCCCCTGCTCCTCCTGCTCCTCCTGCTTCTCCTCCCCCTGAGAGGTCCGGATTCCTGGGGCTCAGTCCTAAGTCTTCCCTGACTCTCTGCCTATCTGTCTCTGGAAAGTCCCACCCATGCCTGCTGCATCCATCACCACCGAGTCTCACAGTTTCCTGCGTGCAGCCTGGGCCCCTCCTCAGCCCCGTCCCCACCAGCTCCTGGAGGAAATCTCCAGGGCACCGCCAACGGACCTCGGTCAAAACCAACTCAGCACCTTGCCCATTTCCCGATTCCCTGGACAAAGAAACAAACAAAAAGACTCTTTTCCCCCCATGTTTCCTGACTTCTCAATGATACCAGAATTTAACCATCCACATGAAAATCCTCCTGGAACCTTCTCACTGCTGCTTCCCAGGGACAGGCTGCCACCAAATCGCCTCGATCTGTTGACGATCTCCGAGGTCCCTCACCCCTCCCACACACCCTCCCTTTGGGCCTCTCACATGCTGGCCACGGCCTAGTAAGCTCTTCCTTCCTTCTTCTCCCAGTTACCTGGCCTTCAAGTGCACGCCCACCTCCTTGGGGCAGGTGCTGGCATCTCTGTTGAGGTCCAATCCCCTGTTACAGCCAGAGTTCCGGAGACCTCGTCACTTTGCAAGTGTATACGTGTTGCTATGGTACCTTGATGAACCTTTGTCTCTGCTCAGGATGGTAGCTCCTGGAGAGTAGAAGCCAGGCCTGTATCGGCACACCATTCTCACCAATTCACACCGTGGCCCCAGAGCTGTTTCTCCTCCAGTGCACATTTCATTTGGGAGAACTTCTAACACTGCAATTTCCATCTTCTCATCACCCCAGGCCCCCCGGCAGCACCTGATCCTCTGTGAGGGCAGCCTACAGGTGACACCAGAAAAAATGTGTCACTCGCTGTTGTGAATAACTGATCTGTTGAGTTCTGTGTGTTGAGTGAGCTGAAGGGACATGCCTATCCCAATGTCCTGCAGGAACTGCAAATCTGCTGACGTGAACAGCGGAACCAGGCCAGCCCCTGAAATGGGCGACAATGTGCACCTCAAGTCCCCAACGAGAAGCTTCCATTTGGACTGGGTCTGAGCAGCCCAGCTGGGAAGGGCATTTGGAAACCACCGGCAAATATGCCTACAATTGTTCGTTCATACTGAGAAATTATTACTAACTCTGTTAGATTAAAATAACATTATAGTTTTGGCAGAATATGGTCTTTAAGATACATAAGTATATAGGGATGAAAATTGTGTAATTTATTTCAAATTCTTCAGCAAAAAAAAGTGAAGAGGCTAAATCAATGGCTAAATGGTAACTGTTGTGAAATCTAGATAAGAGGTACCTGGATATTAATTTTACCGTTCTTTCTACTTTTCTGTAGATTAAAAAAATTATAATCAAGTTTTTGTATTGGTACCAAGGAAAAGTTACAAATACTTATGTGTGAGGCTCCTTATAAAACCTTTCTCTTATATTTCCCTATGAAATGTAACACTAACAAGTGAAATATTGACCCCATTTTACAGATGAAGATTACGAGACTTAAGGACACTCACACAGTCAGTCAGTCACCCCAAAACCATTAACATGTCATGCTATGCCAGACTCACTATGCCAAGCTGCAGAGACTGAGAACAGCTTTGGAGAGAAGGAGATACATCCATAAGGCAATGATAGCATTTGTACGTATCCCAGAGTTCTTTGGGAGGAAATGTCTAAACCTTGCTTAAAACAGTTTGCCATCCATTCTCTCCAATCTCAGAAAGAAGAATGATTCTGTAACAAAATTAAAAATTATCCCAGAGCATTTTTAAAGAAAAGATCGCAACGTTGACCGTGATGGGGGACGCGGGGGTGGGAAGCGCTGGGGGAACAGAGGAAGGATGAGTAAGCACATGCCCACCTTACAACAGTTTCTAGGGTCCCCTCGGGGGCGAACAGCGCCTTTCATGGTCAACTTGCACCAAAAACAAACAGCTGGCCGTGTGTGAAAAGGGACAAGTCTTAGGGTCTTGCTCACACCCAAAGCTACACAAGAGCGGTGTGCATTTTTTAAATCCTCTTCCTCCCCAGCCTAGGCCCCTGAGGTGCAGCAAGTACAATATAATTCTGTTGTGGTGTTTACTGTGGGCTGAGGTGTAGCCCCTCGAAATCTACATGCTGATGTCCTGACCCCCAGTAACTCAGAGGGTTACTCTCTTTGGAGACAGGGTCTTCAAAGAAGTCATTAAGGTCAAATGAGGTCAGGAGGGCGGTCCCTCAAGGCTGGCATCCTCATAAAAAGAGAGTAGCACACATGTCCACGCAGATGCAGATGGGGGACTGCGTGGAGACTCCAGGAGAAGAGAGGCCTTGGAAGAAGCCAGCCCTGCTGCCCCCTGGATCTCAGACCTGTGGCCTCCAGAACTGTGAGAAAGTAAATTTCTGCTGCTGAAGCCACTTGGTCGGTGGCATTTTGTTACAGTGGCCCCAGGAAATGAGTACAAACTGCAAAATGCTTGTCACCTTGCCCTGACTTTATTTTTAACAACAAACAACGGCCTAAGGTAGTTTATTTACACAGGGCGCCTAACCCTGACCTGCCATGTTGTGGTCCCAGAGTACTGAGCATCATTCCTCAGAATTTCCCAGGAATTCATCGAATGAAACACTTGGAGACCAAACAGGCCAAGGTCATCAAGAGACTTTATCACAGCCAGCTGCCAATGGCATCTAGCCAAGGTGAACTATTTCTCGGGGGTGGGGGTGGGGGGAAACAAATCCTGATATGATGCAAGAGTTCCCAGGAAAAACTCAAGTTTCTTTTGATGCTGTTTGACTTCTGGAAATAACCAGGTCACTGTTTCTCACCTATTCGGTGCCCTTGACATTTTCAGAGGTCAGCAAGACTGTCTCTGAATGATGCTCTCTTGTGCCTTGCTGGTGGGAAGGTCACACAAGGCAGTGGCTTCTGACTGCAGCCTGGTAGCTCCTCAGAGAGCTAAACATGGAACCGCCGTGTGGCCCAGCGACCCCATTCCTGGGCGCATGGCCGAGAGAAATGAAAACATTCATCTGCACAAAACTGGCCCCCACGTGTTCATAGCAGTACTATTGATAATGTCCAAAAGGACAGACAGCCCCAATGCCCGTCAGCTGAAGAAAGGATGAACAAAGTGGGGTGCACCCATACAAGGGAATACTATACTGCAGGCAAAAAGGAGCAGAGCGCTGATACCTACTACCATGTGGGTAGACCTTGAACACATTGTGCCAAGAGAAAGAAGCCAGTCAGGAGAGGCCACACATTTTATGATTTCATTAATAGGAAATATCCAGAATGGGAAGATCCGCAGAGACAGACAGTAGATGAGAAGCAGGTAGGAATGAAGAGAAATGACCAGGGTCCAGAGTTTCTTTCATGGGGTGAGGAGATGCTCTAGAACCAGTTGTGGTAAGGATGCACGGCTCTGTGAATATACTGAAAACCAGTGAACTGTACTCTTTACGGGTGAAGCATCCATCATATAACCTACATCTCCAAAAAGCTGTTTTCAATGACCAATGTTTTCACATTCCCATTCTTTCCTGGCTAGGCTCCTCTTCCCAAACTCAGCACACACACCACAGGGCCGCCTTAGGTGGAGACCTGGCAGGGAGAGAAACCGGGACAGCTGGGTCCTCCAGAGAACAGATGCCCACAAAACTACAGGCCCCGTTCACATCCACCCCATGCATGGCTGCCCCTCCCCACTCCCAGCCCTGCTCCCCGTATTTCCTTGTAGACACCAGCCAACAGCCAACACTGATAGTCTTGACCTCTCTAAAAGGGAGAAAGGAAAACCCACAGGTACGGAAGCTCCTTAGAAAAGTGAGTGCAGGCCCCAGGGCCCAGCAGCACTGGTTCACAAAGGTCAGGGCCTCACAATTTCACCTCCCTTTTGTCCTTGACAGGAGGACCCTCCATCGGGGACATGAGGAGACACAGCAGTTCCAGTCTTCTCCACAGCTGTCAGCTTGACCTTGGGTGACATTGCGGGAGGCAGAATGGAGAAATACGGTCTACAGTGTAAGGCATTCTCTGCCTGAACAACTGGAGCTGCTGATGGATGGATGGAGGGATGGAGGGATGGAGGGATGGTGTCATGTTGTGAGGAAGTCCCTAGTGCTGGTCCACAGGGCTCAGGCTGAATGTGACTTCCATGGGGACAGAAAGCCTGGAGGGACACTGAGAACAGGCTGCCCGCAGGCACCCATGTGATGCAATCAGCTCAGACAAGGGGGTCGTGGAGGGCAGTGGGGCTGGCCAGGGGCTAGGTCATTCGGGGGGTGGCATGCTCAGGGCTTTGCTAGGGGACCGGTGATACTATAAAAGGAAAAGATACTGAAATGGGGAAAATCCAAAAGTGTGGAACTACCTAAGTTAAAAAATGGGGGGCAGGGCCCACTGGAGATAAGAGTAAGTGTGGGTTTGCCCACCCACAGGTGTGCATGGCCCAGGGAAAGGCTCCACGGACAGAGACGCAGCGATGACAGAAGAGGGAGGCCCAAGGAAGGGGTGAAATGTCAGGGGCGTGAAGCAGGCCCGGGGCCAAGTACACAGGGAACAAACCCAAATGCCAGACAGCAGGGTGACTCAGTAGGTCACAGAACAACCACATGGTAAGATGCAATGGTCATTAAAGCAAGGCTCTCGAAACTAACTATGCAATGACATGGAAAATGCTCTTGATGTATTATTTTTTTAATCCTCACTCAAGGGTATGTTTTCACTGATTTGAGAGAGAGAGAAAGAGAACATGGATGTGAGAAACCCTGATCGGTGGCCTCCCGTACGTGACCCAGCCAGGGACCGAACCCACAACCGTTTGGTGTACATGACAACGCTCCGACCAGCTGAGAAAACCTGGCCAGGGCTATACTATTCATTTTTTAAAGTGGTATTCAAACTAATGTAGAGTCCCAATTTTTTTATTTTCTGTAAGTGTGCTGTGAAGGAAAATCTGGAAGAACGGCCTTAACAGCAGCTGTCTCCGGGTGGTACTGTGAGGGATTTCATTTTCCTCTTTTACAACGCCATGTTTTCCAAATGCACCACCGTGGATATTAATCACTTTTAAAATCAGAAAATAATTTCAGAGTACAAGTGGAATGGTTTGTACTCAAAAGTACAAAGTATTGGTAAAGTATCAGTCTCTTTTTTCCTTCTTTAAATGATTTGGAATATACTTTTTACTCTGATACACAATTATTCTTTCTGAAGTGGAAAGAATGGACTGCAAAGTCTCCCATCAGACAAGCGAAGGAAGGGATGCAGGGAGGGGGAGGACAGACATGCCTGGGGAGGAGCGCAGCGTTGCTGAACGAGGCCACGCTGGACGGACGTCTCAGCCCAGTTGAGACGTCACTCTTCCTTAGAAAGCATTTCTACAAAGAGGCAATCTCCCCCTTGGATAAAGCAGATATTTTCTTGTTGTTCATGTCAGAATTTTAGCACCTTTTAAGTGAGAAACCTCAGGGGAAAAATACACTGAAATTAACCTAACAAACATCATTAGGGGCGGAGCTGCCTCTACAAGGCCAAGGGGGTCGAGCTGTCTGTTGGCTGTCACTCATGGGCAAGGAATCTGCCCTATAAATAATCAGCAACCGGTGACGGCCCACAGCTGGCCAATAGTCAGTTGGGCCTTGGCCATCTCATCCAGAAAACGAAGTTGTGCTCCCTGCATCTGAGGGGAGGGCGGCGGTGTTCCGCCACCAGAAGCACAGAAATCACCAAAGAGCTCCCCAGCTCTGCCCAGTTCCCCTGCCCTTTCCTCTGTCACCGGCACAAGGGGGACCTTTCCCGCTGGAGCCAGATGGTTTTCTGCACCCTAACTTTCCATCCAAATGGTCTCTCAGGAGATCGGGGTGGGGGAAGGTGGGTGTCCCGTGCCATCATTTTATAAGTAAGGAAACTGAGGCCCAGAGAGATCAATTGCCTTCCCCAGAGTGTCCCAGCTGGCGGGGGACAAAGCCAAGGAGAAAAAGCGGCCCACTGGCACCAGGCTGTGTCTTCTCTCCATCGCCCCCCTCACCTGCACTTGGGAGGAAAGGGTGCCAGGAGGGGTGGGTGGCACCACGTGGTCCAGGGCAATCGTGAAGACAGCTGTGGGGATTGACGAGCATGTGCTGGGACCTGGGGACCGAGGAGGACATGTCAGCCGTAGGAACTGCAGTTCTGCGCTCACAGAAAAGCCTCTCAGCCAAGTTCACCCAAGTACTCTCTGAGAGCCATTTATGTCCTGAACCTGGAGCAAGAACAAGAGATATCAGGTGCCGTACCTGTGTCACCAGTTCTATAAAATATCCCAGGACCACAGCCCCTTCCAGAGACCCAGGGCCCAGGCATTCTCAAGGATTAGTGCGTATAAGCCAAATAAAAGGGCCCTGAACACCAAGGACCAACAGGCAAGACCCCACACACACATCAGCGCTCGCGCTGAGCTCACCACCCAGGTCACATCTCATCCGACACCATCAGGAGGAAGAGGCTGCAAACCCCAGTAATGTAGACAGGAGGGGTCAGGACACCGCCTGCCAAGGCGGGGTCGACAGCAGAGTACAGAGAGGTCGCAAGGAGTGCTGACGGCGCGTCGCATCTCAGCAGGGCCTCAGCTGTGTCTGCAGTGAAGCAGCAGGAAGGCGTCTCTGCAGGTTTTTCTCCAAAACAGAAAGCGAGTGCATGTGTGAAGCACTCAGCACAGAGCTGAGCACACATTAAGTATTACGTGATGGAGAACTACTATTATAATTTAACCAAGGGAGATGTTTAATTATGGCATTAAGAACACGGGGAACCTGCTGTTAATTATTATTTTTCAACTTCCTATAATATAGCTTTCTCCCTTCCCGAGGAGACTTTGAGTTGCAAAGAAAGTAAATAACAACAAGCTCAACCAGAATGGCAGGCCTGGAAATCGGGGAGGACCTGTTTTGTTGACTCGTTCAAACCCAGCACCAAACGGCAGCACCATAAGTCAGAAAGTCCCAGGCTCCTAAGTGTGAATGCATTTCGTTTGTACAGAACGCAGGTGAGCAGGATGGACATGGTCCATTCAAACGGATTCAGCCTGGCCTCCCCGGTTTAGGGACCCCCACCTCCAGCTGCACACCCCAGAAACTCTCCCTGGTCCTCTGCATGCAGATTCCACGGGCTCAGCCCCTTCCGGCTTCAGCTGTGAATTCCAACCGCAACTCCAAGATAAGTGGAAAACCCGTCCCGTAGCTCGCACCGTCCCATCACACGCACACCAGGAAGTGGACAATGAGTTCTCCCCGACTGTGACTACCAGCCCACGGATGCGCCGGGGCTGGAGGACGCTCACGCGGGCTGTCCTCAGCGTTTTCTAGCTGCAAGGACTGTCCTTGTCGGCGCCGGTCATTTTCATTTCGTAATCTGCCGTTTTTCACTGTGACATTTTCCTCCCAGACCAAACTGAAGCAATTGCTTCAGATGCTTTCAAATGACTGTACTTCCCCGATATTTGTTGTTTTCGGCCCCTGAACTCCTCCCTCTCTCTAAGGCTGATGAAGCTTACAGTGGTCTTCGCTGGGCCTCCCCAGGACCTGCGCCCGCTGAGTGCCTCATGATCGGACAACCGAAAGGAAACCTGAGCGTGTCCTTGTCACTTCGTCACTGGCTCAGGACTGTACACTAGGATGTGCTCAAGGCTTTCCGTCTCTAATAAGAACCCTGTTCACATAAACCTCCTCCATTCACACCCACATCTCCCAGGGTCTGCGTCCCCAAGTGGGACCCCACCGGCGTCACCTCTCGCTCTGGGCCATCTGCTGCCCTCAAATGGACGTTCACCTACAATGCACATGGTGACTCTCCAAGTCTGGGACTCATGTCCACTCACCTCTCACCACTCACCTCCTCTTGCATTTCTTCTTCTTCTTCTTCTTTAGATTTTACTTATTTTTAGAGAGGAGGGAAAGAAGAAACAGAGGGGGAGAAACATCAGTGTGTGGCTGCCTCTCACACGCCCCCTACTGGGGACCTAACCCAAAACCCAGGCATGTGCCCTGACTGGGAATCGAACCAGCAACCTTTTGGTTTGCAGGCTGGTGTTCAATCCACTGAACTACACCAGCCAGGTCTCTGCTTGCATTTCTGAGGCTGCAGATGCCCAACTGGACTTGACTACCTTCCCTGCCCTCCAAGTCTAGGTTGCTTGCTATTTATTCCCCCTGGTCAGGCAACAGTCCCAAAGTCCCCGCAGTCACATAAAGCAGCAATTGAGGCACTTCCTTCCAACCTACCTTTCCTGAACCCCACACCAGATCCCTTTCCATACCTTGTCCCCTGCAACCATCTCCTAGATCTGTCTCCACCTTCACTCCCACCCTGTCACCACGGCTGGTGGCCCTGCGAGGGGGGCTTTCTGACCACCTTCACCATCACTGGACCTTCATTTGGAACGCAGACCAGCTGCCCAGGCTGCAAGGGGCCCACACGGTACGGAGAAGGCTCCCCTTGAAAAGGCCACTCGGGGTACAAACTATGGCCGAGCCGTCCAGGGCTGGGCTCCAACTGACCAACTGGAGAAAGGGGTGGGGGGAGTAGGAGAGAGGGAGAGACCCACATGGGAAAGACGGAAGGGTGGCTACAAGGTGCACCAGCAGCAGACGGCAGAACGAACGGTGGCCAGGGAGACAAGGGACCCCACTGCAGAGACCAAAGGAGGCGGCGGACAGCCCAGGTCACTGCAGGGCTGCAGGGATCGAGTGCTGAGGCAGCCGGAACCCACCCCCACCCCCCAGTACTCCTAGAAGCCACCTCCAAGAGCTGCCGGCAATGACAGCTACATCTGCGCATGTTCACTCAAAAAGGACTATTTATTTTTACATAACTTCACACTAGGCTTTGAAACTGCAATTTTTGCTCCTCAGCAGATGGCGTTCCTGAGAAAGATTAAATTAAATGATGATTCCCCTCACCCACCCCAAAAAAATGAGGAGGAAGTGGAGGGTGGGTGACGTGTGGAGGCGAGGAGGAGAGATGGGCAAGGGAAGGGAGGGGCAGGAAGGACGGTCCCTGCTCTCCATCTGGGCTGCACTTCAAGTCGCCTGGTCCCCCCACTACACGTCCTGGAAGCCACGCTCCCTCGGCCTCAGCCCCACGGGCCACTTTGCTGCCTGCGTGCCTCGCACTGGAGGCTCGAGCCACAGCGGCAGCCTCCTGCACCACGCCCCTCTCACCTCAGGGCGCTGTTCCATGTGTTCTCTTCCTTCCCCCCCCAAATGCTGTTCCCTCCTGCCCCGCCACACCCTGGGCTCTTGGCCTCTGCATCCCTGGACTTCTGTGGCCTCGCCCCACCCCGGGCCAGAGTCCCCTACCTACGGCCACCTGGCTGTCACCCCTGTCACTGAGCACAGTGGTATCCGTCTGTCCGACCATATCCGTCTGTCCGACCAGGAGCCTGAGCCCAGAGGAGGCCTCTCCTCAAAGCAGGAGGAGGGCTGAGCACATCTGTGCCCCTGGGGACTCTGCAGGCTGGTCGCCAGAGGAGGAAGGACAGGAAGACCTCAGGGGCCCAAGCCCAGTGAGCCAGTGACAAAGGCACGGCCATGCAGGTCCTGGGGCAGCCGCACCCACACCCCGTCCCCCAGAAGCTGTGTTCACTGGGCTGCTTCCCTTGTGACTACGGCTGTTTCCAGAGCATGTGGACCCCCACCTACTGCCCCTACCATGCTCTGCACAGAGTAGGTGCTTAATGTAAACCCAGTAAATGAAAGTGAGTACAGCAGCCTTCATCACGGGGGCCATGGCGGGGGGGCGGGGGAGGGGATTGTTTCCCATCAGCTGCTGCTGCTCAAGGCGGGGTACGTGTGTGTATCCGTGTGCATGCAGGCACATGGGCACCACATGAGTGCAGTGCATGCACATGAATGGGAGTGGGGTACGGCACTGAGAAACCACCTTGCACCCAACCTTAAAAACACTGTAAATCTGCAATCAGCAGGAACATGGTTGCAGAGAAGCCCCTCCCACCAATGCGGTCAGCCCCGCAAAGCCCCTGCTCCGACCTGCACCTGAATAGCTCCAGGCTTTTCTCCTTGGGGCTTGAAAAACATTGTCTCTGACAACCCCTTATTAAGATGGGGTGCCTCTGGAAGGGAACTGGTTTAAGCTTCTACTACTTTGCATTTTAGGGAGGACTGTGTTGGATAATTAAAAAGGTTCTGGAACAGCTGACCCCAGATTGTGAGTGGGGAAAGGATGGACAGAGGGCAGCAGCCCGAGAGGCCACCAGAGGTGAGCTCTGTCCCCTTTAGATGCGCCAGGTGCACCCTTTGGCTTGGGAGGTCCAGGAGAGAACCACTCCCCTTAGCGCCCGCCCTGCAGATCTCTGGGAGAGTGGGGAGCCCAGGGCCGGCTGGGGGGAGGCAGACATGTGAGGCTCACTGAGGTTTCTCTTGGGGGCTCAGGGCCGGCACAGCCCAGCCACTTCCTGGTTGCAGAGACAGGAAGCAGCAGCAGATTCGGCCACAAAGTATCAGTGGGATGGAGCCCGAAACCCTGCTCCAGAGAGTTCAGGACCCCGCAGGCCCAACAGGGAGCCTGCAGGGTGCAGGGCCAAGGACTGGGAGGAGCTGGGCAGGTGGGTGTAGAGAGAGAAATGAAGGATGGAGAGTGGGAAATGAAGGAAGAGAGAGGGGAGGACAGGCTGAGCATCTGGAAAATTACTGCTGTCTCATGGCTTCTGCTGCTTCAAAGCCAGGATGAGTCACCCGCTGGTTGCCTAGGCAACAGCTATTTTCCTCCTGCAGCTGATCAATTTCATCTGCACAAACGTCCTGGGAAACTGTTAGCTGTGAAGATAATACACCAGAGCAGCAGAACACCCTGCCCAACTGGGTCTGCATTTCAAGAGTTCTGTGCCACACTGCAGGTGCACCTAACCTTCCGCCTGCACAGACCCCCAGACCCATCCAACAGTCACACACGGACTCCAGGCAGACACGCAGACACCAGGCGGTGGGCTGAGACGGGTACAGGCAGGAGCAGGGCATCGCCTCTGCCTCCTCCTCGCCAGCCTGGGGGTGGTCACTGCCGACCCCAGTGTCTCCCCTTACACACGGGTGTGTGGTCACTTCTCCGCACAGCAGACAACTGCAGCTGACTCCACCCGTAATCCTCCCGCAGGCATCGCTGTCCCCTCCCCCTAGCACTGGTCACACTACACGCCACATGCCAACTGTGTGACTTTGTCTTCCCCAGAGCCCCAGCTCCCCAAGGGCCAGGATTTCATCTGCCCTGCTCACTGCTGCACCGTCTCTCCCAGCCTCCCTCATCACCCTGCACGCGGCGTGCGTGCCCAGAGCAGTTTGCTGAACGAACCAACCAACCAACCAACAGCCAGGTTCTTGGACTGCCTCACAGACAAGGCCGCTGTAAAAAAATACTCCATTGACGTGACCAGAGGCCCTTTCCCAAAGAGATGAATCCCTCCAGACTGCTAGCCCAGGCGCCGCCGACCAGAGGACCAGTGAGGAAACTGGCGTGGTGTCTGTGTTTACCCTGGTCTGCACCCACCATTCCAGGAATGGAGAACTCGGGAGAGATGCTGCACAGCAAAGGGTCCCGTCTCCTATGCGTGTCGTCACCCACAGCTCAAGGCTGGCGGGTGGCCAGCCCACCTGCCTGCTGCTAGTAGCCCTCGGGGCTGACGACCCGGCAAGTACCCTACCTGCCTTTTTGGTTTCGTCCTCACGACCCGCATGGTAAATGCTTTACCAATTCCCCTTCTGCAGCTCATGGCGTGCCTGCATCACGAAGGCAGTAGACAGTTACCCCAGGCTTCCACCTGGGGCTGAGCCCAGAGCCACCACCAGCATTGCCCCCGCCCCCCCCCCGCTGACCACACCCTCCACCTGTCTCTGCTGCCCCCTGGGGGACAGGCTCCACCCACCCTGCTGTCCTCCGCAGGCGGCAGAGATGTCCACGCTGGCCTGAGGGTTCTGCACTTGGGACTGTGCTCTCTTGTTTTCCGACGGTTGTCATGGAAATGTTACCACCTGAGCCCCACAAGGACCCTGCCTGCAGTGCAGGACAGGTACGGTCTGCCCCTCAGGGGCAGAGCATAACACCTGAGAGGGTGACGTGCCTGGCCTGACTGGTGAGCTATCAGATCAGGGGCTGGCACAGGGGGTCTCAGACCCAACGGCCACTCCTGCCAGGCGTGCAGCGTTGCTGGCCCTGACCACACCCTGCTTTGGCTCTGGACCCACCACTCAGCAGAGCTGTCCCCAAGAAGCCTCAGGCTGGCGAACCTCAATCCACTTCATCAGCTAATTCTAGGCATAGCCTGCCCTGGGGACCTCGGGGACCTTCCCCGGAACCTGCAGTGACAGGCACGCAACCTAAGATTCCAGAGGAAACCTGAATCTCTGAGTCCAAATGTCACAGCTTAATTTCAAAAGCGGTGCCAGACACCTGAACTAATTTTATCCTCATGCTTTCCTTGCCCTGATCTGCCAGCCTCTGTCCCCTTCCCGCCCCCGGCTCCTTTCTCCTTCAGAGAGAAATGATCTTACATCGCACACCATGAAATAAAAGTGCTTCAGATGACAGCTTTATGGACCTGATTCTGGGAAACAAGTTCACAAAAGGTGCTTACCAGCTCTTTCGGCAAACTGCGCCAGGCTGCATGGGGAGGGTGATGGAGAGAACCAGAATTCTACATTTCAGTCCTAACTCTTCCAAGATGTCAGGGCTGGCCAGCAACCAGCCAGCACATAAAATGAAACCTTCCATGGTATCTACGAAGTCACCTGCCTGCCTGCCTGAGGCAATCTTGTCCTTCAGTCTGGCTCCATTTCCCGGTGCCTCTGGGACAATTCCCTGCCTGTCTGACCTGTGCGTTTGCACAGCTGTACGCGTTTATGTGAACGGGACCAAGTGAGGACCCGCCAGGTGCCAACGCTGCCCTCCTAAACTCACTCCAACCTGGGTGGGCCTGCAGGGGGTGTGACCCCTAACACTGACCTTCTGTAGACGAAGAAACCCAGGCTCGAGGAAGTTAAGAATCTTGCCTAGGATCACACAACAGAGAAAAGTAGCCCCAGGTGCAGGCCTCAAAGAGTAACTGGGTATCAGCACCAGAAAACAGCCACATGCTCACCCGATGCCCTCCTCTCAGTTGGGACCACTTCTCCCGAGGGGTCTGGTGGAGCACTACTGACCCCACGCGCCCCAGGAGGGGAAGCCATGTCTCGGCCTGAGGGGTCCCCGGTCCCCACCTGCAAGATGATCGCAGACCATGGAGGGCTCATCTCCATTGTGTCTCGGCCAAAATTAATTCTCACCATTTAACCTCTTGAAAGCACTGCTGTGCATCAAAATTATTTACAAACCCCGTCGGAGACACTGCAGGTTTTTTCAACTCCATCCCTCCCCTGAACTACGGAGGCAGGATGACTGCTATCTGCTCTTTTTCCAGGAATAAGTCATCACATTAACTCTCCTGACGATGCGTGAAGCCACCTTGGAGGATCTGAACAATCCACTCGCCTTCAATGACTGAGCTCGAGAATTCTGACTGGGTGAAAACAAAGTCTAACCCTAGCCAGGCTTTGCGTGCGAGTGCGCGTCTGAAAACAGGGGGCCTGCCTGAGTCCCTGGCTGATCCAGCCTGCGTCTGTGGTCACCTCTGAGCCTGCAGACCAGCGTAAGAGTTGATGGCACCAGGGACACACCTGCAAGTTCGGTGACCACGAGGGAAAGAGGGTGGGCTCCAGCCATGATGCCACTTCCCCGCTGCCCTTTCCCTCCTCCGGGACACCCGCCACCTCCTGCCAACAACGCCTCTCCCTTGCTGCACCTTCCCCTCTCTACTGGGCACAGCGCTCTGAGGGATGGATGCTGCATGCTTTCAGCCCGGCTCCTTAACCTCTCTGAGCTTCCGTGTGCTCGTGCGCCCACGGGGACTGTTGGAACAGCTCAACGAGGCCACAGACAAAAGGTGCTCATCACAGGGCCCGGCGCTGCACTGTCCTCCAGAAACGGCGGTTGTCCCCATGGCTGTCACTGAGTTCTGTGTGGCTGTTACCCCTCCCTGTAACAACGCCCCTTTCCACGGGGGTGTCTGCAATCCGAGAGGAGACTAAGAGCCTTTAAGTCCAAACAATTCGGTTCCTAGTGTGGGGATGTCAGGCCAAGAGAAAAGGAGTGGACAGGGTCCTCCGTGGCACCCTTGGCCCCTCCGGGGAGGGACACCCACCCGGGGCTCACAGAGCCTCCTGCCCGAGGTGATGGCATCCCTGCTCTGTGCTGAGGCCCGAGACTCTGCTGCTCAGGCACCTGGGCTCACCCCAGGCACCTCGCTCAGAGCACAGCCAGCAGGGCCAAGGGTGCCTGCCCTCCACCAGGGAAGGGCCCCTCCAGCAGCCCGCTCTGCCTAAGCCCCAGAGAGGCCAAGGTCAAGCACCCAGGGTCCCAGCTGAGTGTTCTAATGAGGCCAGCAGAGCAGACAGCTGCGGTGAGTCAGCACAAAACTGCCTTTTGGAGCTGGGCAGGCCACTGTGACTCAGCATCCTGGCCCACCTCCTAACCAACTCCTCCTCCCCACGCTTGCCTTCACTCTAGCCGCTGCCTCAGCCAGGGCTCCGGTCCTCTCCCCCTGACCTCCCCCTGCCCCGTCCCCAGGTAAACTATGAACAACGACCACCTATTAAGTGCTTGTTCCATGCCAGGCAACATACACTGAAGTTTTTGCATGTCACTTCTCATCAACCCTCAGAATAACCCTATGAGACAGAAATCATTTCCCCATGGCATAGATGCGAGAAATGGAGGTTGTTCGGAGAAATGACCTTGACTGCACACTGTCCCTCCTTCCCCACCTGCGGCCTCCTGGCCGCTGCCCTCTCCCCGGGCCTGTGGCTATCCACGGCCAGCCAGGGTCCCTGCCCCGAGTGCCACCCCTGGAACATGCACCTGCCCATGTCACTCGTGCACTGGAAATCCCAGCAAGATTCCCCCTTAGCCCCAAATCAAGTCAAGGCCCCCTGCACTGGCCCTGCTCCCCATCCCAACCTTTTCCAACACCCCACCACCACCACACACGTCTGGCTCCTTGGTGTTACCCCCCAGTCCTCAAGCTCCGCTTTCACTCCTCCGTCCCCCCCACCCCACAGGGGTCCTTGGTCCTCGGGGAGAGTGGCTTTCCCTGCTTGAAGACCCAGCTCAAAGGTCACGTCCCCTGTGCAACCCTCCCAGACCTCACTCTGCCCGCCTCTCCATGGGCCCCCGACCCTGCCCTCTCGTTTCAGTAACCTGTTCCCCCAGGAAATCGTAATTGCGTGCTGGGGGGCAGCCACCCTGACCAGGCCAAGCGCTGTCCCCGGCACTGCCCAGCGTTTCCACTTTGAGTTCCAGTCCCTTCCACAGGGAGTGTTATTGAACTTTATTGCATAGACGGAGAAATCATTTATTTATGCATTCAGATAGGTACCTAATTGTCGACCGTGGGCCAGGCGCCACATAGGGCTCTTGGGAGACAGAGATGGAGAACAGATTCCCTAGGGGAGCAAGCCCAGCTTTGCTGTGGTACTTGTCACAGAAGGCTTTTATTGCTCTTTTCCTTGACTCCCTTCCCGGAAAACAAACCGAATTGCAGATCCTGCAACGTACCACTTAAGCCCACCCTGTTTAACCCGAACACAAGTGCCCTCCATTTAACGGCCGCCCTCACAGAAGGGCCTGTAAGGGACTCTCTATATTCCTCCATCACTGAACAGGTTCCAGCATTCACAAACGACAGCAGTTTGCCTGATTTAGGAAAAGTGGCACAACTTATTCAACCTGAGTCTCCCGAGCAAATATTTCAACAGTCAGCCCTCCGACGCGGAAGCCCCACTTCCAGGAAGTTACTCAACAGAAACACCCCCATTTTCAGAGAAATTGGAGAGGTGTTTGTTGTTGACAGGATGCGTGAACTTTATTTAGCGCTGTCGTTCCTTCGAAATTCTGTCGCTCGGTTACAAGAAACGTTTGCATCCGAGAGGAGGCTGCTTAGGATTCGGGACGTCATCCGACCTCAGAATGGAGCCAAAACCTGGCATTTTGTCCTTGGTCTCGAAGCTCATCCACACCCCTAGATGTGACTCCCCGGAGGCCGGGGACCCCGTCTCAGCCACTCTTCACGTGCACACCAGTCACAAAGCCCAGCATATACTGCGTGCTGTGTGGTAGGCGAGTTCTGGGATCGAATCCGGGCCCGCGCCTCACGAGCGCAGAATTCAGGAAGCAGGAATCAGAGACCGTGCGGGGAAGAGCTGGTCCACTCCCCGCTCCCTGCACCTGCCAGGTTAGGAAGGCAAACGAGGGGTTCGGGAGAAGAGCCTGCTGGCAACTCAAGTTCTCAAAATGAGGCAAGATGGGATCTTTAGCTTGTTGTCCATACCTTGAATTTCCTGAAATTATATGCAGCCCATTTGGGGGAGAGTATGAATGGCTCTCGTGAGCTTCTGAGGGAATTCAGGTGACAGCCCCCCCCAAAAAAAAAAACATGATTAAGAATCACTGAAGCACGGTGTTTTGACTCAGGAAAGAATATGTTCAGATAACCTCTGCCAAGGAGTCACACGTTGAGGGTGACTGAGAAACCAGCAGAAGAAGGCCAATATCATAAAGACACCTACAAGTGACTACAAAAAAACTGTCACGCTACCTTCGGTTTTCCTTTTGCAAACTTTTTATACAATATTCCAAAGCAATACAGTTGAAAGGGATGTTTATTGCGATACCCACCCGGCTGGAAGCTGACCTTGACATGGTGTGTACCCTCATGAAGTGAGGAAAGGTGTTTTCTGACTTTGAAAACCACTAAGGGTGGGGGGTGGAATAGCTCAGTGATGAACAAACTAAATAGTTAAGACATCACCTCCCACGACTCACTGCACAGCCTTCTGGCCTCTCCGGGCCTTGGTTTCCTCCCCTATAAAATAAGGGCTTGACCATCACACTCTGTAAGGACTCTGCCAACTAAAACTACTCGAGTCTATTCCACTGCTGACCATGACCTAATTCCAGCCACGGCAATGCCGTCAGTGGCCTCCCTCCGCCCTTGGAATCAAACACCCAGGTGACACCAGCCAGCAGGAGGGTGTGCTCTTGCTTCGGCCTTCTCCCACCTCCCACCCATCTTCTCCTTCAGTGGAAACTCTCCCCTTTCCCAGTTACACACTCCCTGTTCCTCCTTTACTGGTTCAGCTCCTACCCAAGGAGCCCCCACCCCCTTTCCAAGAACCAACTAACTCCAGCTGCTGCACATGACTTTCCCAGCCCACTCCCCCAACATGGGGGCTGGGCGCTCCCTGACCCTGGCTTCACAGACTCCACCCTATCAGTATTTTCTCCTCATTAGGAACGTGGACCCCACCTCTCTCTCTCTCTCTCTCTCTCTCTCTCTCTCTCTCTCTCTCTCTCTCTCTCCCCCAACCTTCTCCACACCCTGCCTGGAGCTCTCTCTGTTAGCCCAAGAACAGTACTTAGTGAGCACCAGCTGAATAAGTAACTTGCTGACTGGGCCACCCACCTTCAGAGTGTGCATGGGTGCTCAGAGAACGGCGCTGGGTGTGGGGGGTAACATTTGGGAGCTCTGGTTGATCAACCACAAAGACGGATTTCAAAACCAGGCGCCTCCATGTCTGCTGAGTCTCATCAGTAACCAGCCGGTCACCCTGGTGCCTCCTGCCCGCAACCCCAGTGCATCTGGGCTCCTTCCACGGAAGAGCTGCACGCTCTCGTCTCTCCTCTCCTGCCTCCCCACCTCGCCTCCATAAACCCTCAGCCCCTCGACAGAAATGACCGAAAAAATAAAAGCGGAAAGGAAATGCAAAAGAGAAGACTACAGAACTGGCCCACCTCCCTCGGGGCCTTCTGCCCAATGTAAGGTCGGCTCTGCCTTCACTTTTCACGACTCACTTTTACCTGAAATGGAGTCTCACGGCTGCCTGGTTTCTCTCTTTCTTCCTTCCTCCCCTCCTCCCTTCCTTCCTACGCAAGAATGTCACCTGATGGCATGGATTCTAAAGTCCCAGGGGGCCATCCTTCCTGCATGTTCCAAGGAGATAAGGACCTAGGACTCCCCTGCTCCCCTGCACAGCTTTCCGGCACGTGTGACACCCCCGGCTCAGAACCACGCTCGCCACCCTCTGCCAGCCTGTCCAGGGTCCTCGTCACATCTCCCTGTCAGAGGAGGCCCAACATTCCCAGGGCCCCGCACCCTGATGCCTCCAGGGCTACGCCCATTCCCAGACCCCCACCTGGCTTCTACGGACAGAATGGCAAAGGACGGTGTCGCAGACAGACAAAGGGTGGCAGAAGCCTGGAAGGGGGACACGAAGGGCCATGATGGGGGACAGGCAGACAGCCGAATCCCAAAGACCAAAGTAGTTATTGGTCGGTGGTGATAACAGGGTCCATTTCAAAACCTGTCTCCCTCCTGGGGTGTCACTTCCAGCTGGGGTTTTCTTGGTGTCACAATGAGGTCAGGCGCTGGAATGCACACTGAGAGCAGCACTTCCTTCCCCCGAACATGAGATGGTGCCAGATACAGACATCGCATGAACAAGGCCAGCCTTGCGGTTCAGAGCGATCCCCCCTCAAAGCTCCCCCTGCAGAGGACGGGGCTCCAGGGTGCTCAGGCCACTTTTCAGGAACTCACAAGGTATGCACCCGCAGAAGAACCTTCATGTAAGGTGGTGAGGTTCCAAAACCACCTGCAAAAATGCATTTCCACCCAAATGGAGCAGAAGCAATGCACATTTGCAAACAGAAAAGCCATTTAGCAGAGGGCCGATGAGACCGATACATGAGTAAATACCAGAAAATGACTTCCAATAAGGAGTAAAATTAGACTGCACGTTCCATAAGGGCATGGCCACCTCTTCTTTAATCATTGTCTGCCCTCTGGGTCTCGGCTCACGGCCCGTCAGCAAATTCTGGAGCCTGAGAAGGCAGTGTGGAAGGAGAGGCTGCCGGCAGGGGATGAGCCCAGCCTCACCGCAGGACCCAGGCCGCCAGGGCTGTCCTCCCCACACCTGGAGCTCATTAGGGACACGTGCACGTAGCGAGGGGGACAGGGGACATTTGCCACACTGTGCAGCTCTCCTGGAACCAATCCACTTCCTACTTGGGAGAGTGTCCTATTCTGTGAGTCTCCGCAGGAGACAGTCCACCCCCATTCACCCAGCGGAAGCCAGCTGCCCGGATCCCCCAGAAATGTGACTCTTACCTATGCTCCTGCCTCATGTCCCACCAGCATGTCAGGCCTGCCTTTCCAGCTGCCCCATAAGCTGCAAGCCCCAGAGTCTGTTTCTGCTATGCACACTGAAATGAGTCCTTGCCAGTCAGTGCATCCAGCAGGCACTCAGCTGCGCTCCTTGCCCAGTGACAACCTTTTCCACATCAGCTGCCCTACTCAGAAGCTGCAGAGCACCTTGCAGACCCACCATCCCACCCCAGCAAAGATGCCCTGGGTCCTACTCCCAAACCCAGGGCCTCCACCCGGCGCTCCCTGGACATCTCGGGCACCTGAAGCCATGGCCCCTCCGTCAGCCTTTCTGCTCTCAACAAGCTCTGGTCTGGGCCAGGTTTCCATTATGACAGAATGGTATCTGGCTGCTTGAAACTTCCACCCGCTAAACCAGCTCTTCAGGGAGCACCGATTCCGTCCCAGGAATGAAACGAAGCAGAGATCCCGCTTTCTTCACGGAGGCCGCGTTCTGGTGCAGTGACACTGATGAGAACAGAGGACAGTCACTGGGTGTGCAGGCAGGCAGGCTCCTCACTCGTTTGTGGTCACACCTGCTGTGTCCCCAACGTGGGTATGATTATCACCCCCCACTTTACGGACGAGCAGGTGGCACTCGGAGAGACCAACAACCATGCCCAAACTTACACACCAAGGAAGAGGCAGGGCCAGGACTTGAACCTGGGCTGTCGGGATCTGCAGCCCAGCATCACACCCCAAGTCACACTGCCTCTCAAAGACTACCACGAAGGGCAACGGCTGCCACTTCTGTCGGACACTCGGGGGAGGCTGGGGAGCGGCAGGCGCCGAGACAACTTCTGGCCTTCGATCCCCCGGACCTGATTGGTTCCACTTCTAGTAAAATCTCTTACCTAAAAGTAACCCCCATGTCCCCCGTACTCTCTCTGCTCTCCCTCGAAACCCCCTGTTCTGTGTTTCCTGTTGGCGGAGGCCTGCTCCGACCGCACAGGTGACTCGACGTTGTCCTGACACAGCAGTTCCGCAAGCAGACGTCGCCTTGTCATCCAGACCCTGCACGTGCGTCCCTGGACCCTCGCTGCCCCCCGAGCTGCTGTCTCTTATCACCCGCAGGTCTTTCCCAGGCACAGTGTCCGAGCTACATTTGGACAACCAATTTTTTTAAATCTGTGACATTTTAACTTCATCGCGTTCAATTCAGCCTATTATTCCAGAACACTAAATTTACTTTTACATCTCTGCCTGCCATCGTGGCCACTTGGTTCCTCTGAGCTTTGTCTCATCTGCTGGATGAGAAAACGCTTCCTTCAATCGAGTTGGGAGGAAAGTTCTTGACCAGGACAAAGCCAAGGTCAAGGAGAGAAAGACCATCCCGCAGACGGAGAAAGGGTCCTGTTTGCTCCAGTGGGACTGGGTACATCTGACAACAGTGTCCAGATGAATGTTATACGCGGTCCACCAGGTGGCATGGAACGCACTTCCTAACCATTGGGCTGAAACAGCAACACTCTGTACCCACAGCGCCCCCTGGCCTTGCCCAATAACTACCCTTTTTGAAAAAGCAGAATGATGCTCATTTCTTACCTTCTCTTCCTGTAGGAAGTGATTGCCGCACCCATTTCAAAACACTCAGAAGCCCTAAGAAGCAGGGTCCCTGCCCACAGCTCCCTGTGACTTCCACGTTTTCTGCAAAGGCTTGAAGTCACCTCTACGCATTTCTCCAGCGGAGTTCCCCACGGCCTGCCCCTTCATGCGACTCCATGCTCCCCTCTGGGGAAAAGGAAACTTGCACTAGACCCTTTCAAAACACAGTGGGAAAGAAATAACTGTAAATAAATATAACGAGAACCGCATGAGAAGATTCATTTTTTAACCTTGAATCAACTTCTCTATGGAGTAAGGATTTCTGGGTCCAAACGAGATTTCAAAACCTTTTCAAGCATGTTCAGTAGTTTTTAGAAGCCTGCCCCACCCCAGAGACCTTATCCCCACCACGCTTTCCCGTAGGTCTCAGGTGTAGTATTCTCTCTTTCTCTTTCGCAGCACCCCCTGCAGGCAGCACCCTGAGGGGGCAGGCCGCGAGGAGCAGGCACATCGGGTGCCAGACCTGGCCTCTCCCTGACCTGGCAGGGGTCTGTCTTGAGTCACTCTCCAGCTTCACGCCACCACTGCACACCCTGCACCAGCTCACCCCACTTCACGTGGTCTGTCTTCCAGGAACTCGTCAGAGGCGTTAAAGCAAAGAGATGATATGAATCTGAACCAATAGCTGAAAATTTCCCTCCAACTTAGGGGGGAAAAAGATGCTTCAGGCATGGAAGGAACAAAAGCCAGTGCAGTTACCTGATTAAGGACACCGCCTGTCATCCCCGCACCCCCTCCCCAGGCATCATCATGTAAGCACAGCCTGAGAGCTGGTGACCAACCGGGTTTCTCCCAAGCCCCTTGAGAGTTTTGTGGGAAATGAAATGATGCCTTGGGGGGGGGGGGCAAAAAACAAACAACAAAAAATGATAACACAATGCTAGTGGGCGTGTGGCAAAATGAACACACTCATGTTTCCTGACACCAGACAGACCGGTACAATCATTTTGGATGATTAATGCAAAGCCAGGGTTGATAAGAAACATGTAATTTTGGGTCCAATGGTCCACTCCAGGGAAGTGACCCTGAGGAAACAAGGAGCAGAGAAAAGTCAGGGGCGCAGAAAGCCATTCACCGCAGCACGAACGTCACAGCCTTGTGCCCCTGTCCCAGGTGTTTGTCGCGCGCTCAGCATAGGTACCGAAAGCTACATAAGGCCAACAGCCTGGAAACAGCTTAATACATTTCAGTACATGCTCGAGATGAAATTTTACACAGAAATTAAAATTATAACAGTCTCTAAATAGACAGGAAACAGTGTCCAGTATAAAATTAAATAAATACACTCCATTTCACGATATTCAAATTGCTTGCAGCAGCCACGTGCATGGAGATAAGGAAAATAAAATACTGAAATGAAAAGATGCACAGGGAGAGGCCTGAAAGCAGTGTTTATAATTCCAGTACATTCTGTGACTCTGTTGGACTTTCTTTGCCTTTTCAGAAGGAAAATGCATTGCCTACCGAGGCGAGGAAGTGCAAAGACCTGTGGGGTGGGATGTGAACGAGCAGGTTAAAAGCCACTTCGTGACTCTGGAGGGGCTAACCTGCCTGTCAAGGGTGGGAGCTGCCTGCGAGGGAGACGCGTAAGCATCACAGAGAACTGCTGGGACTACATTCCTCCTTCTTCAAGCTTAAAGCTACTGGAGTTGACCTGCATGTAAAAATGGGTGCTGAGTATCTTATCTGCTTTGCCCCTGGCTTCTCATACTGTCTTGAAACACGCAATCATGCTCTTTTCCTAACACTGTCACCTGCCTTCCTGGGTTAGTTTTGCAAGTGCTTAGCAGCATGCCTCTCCCGTCCAGGTAACAGGAAGGCGCAGCCCTGTCCCTCACCTCACCAAGGCAGAGTGAGGGGCAGGGCAGGGGAACCTGTGATCACGTGTCTCTTGGGAGTATGGAGCTGGGTGAACCTACGGAAGCCCTGAGATCCTGAGATGCCTTCTTCTTCTTTTCCCCAAAATACGTGCAAAAAAAAAAATTTTTAAACAGGCAACAACCAGGCTTAAGTTAAATGTGGAGGGTGGCAGGTCCGGGGAGGCAGGAGATAAACAGACCTTGGAGCTCGGGAAGAGTGTGGAAGGGGGAAGGGACTTCTTCCCAGCTCGGCCTAGCGCTGCTGGGGGGACCGGTAAGGAGGTGATTGCGTGTCCGTGAACCACTGGTAGAAGAGGAAGCCCCTGCTCCTGCCCAAGCGCTGAGGCGATCCAGTTGAAGGCAGCAGCGATTCACCCTAAAACAACGCAGGGCGAGGCAACTGTATCATATCCTGGCAACTCTTCTGATATCGGGGCAGGGGGAGACTGGGCCCACCCGTTCCTGTTTGAGCCCCGCTGCCAGCAAAGTGCCAGGCATGTGACAGGTGCCATCTCCCTGTAGCCTCGCAACAGCCCTGCAAATTAAGTATCATTATCCACCCGCCTCTGCAGATGAGGAGGGAAGGCTCAGCAAGCTTTAAAAATCCCGCCCAGTGCTCATCACAGCCATGGAGGGCCACAGGCTCAAACTCGGTGTTCCCAGCTCCTGCTGTGGGGGTGCCTTTGGCACTCCTCCACCCAACCCCCCCCTTCTTAACAAGATCCAGCAGCAGGAACAATGGGTGGAAGAAGACTTGGATCCCCAGCAGCACCCAGCCATTTGCTCAGAGTCCCAGAAATAAAAAACATGCCCCCCAGCTTGCTCTCAAGCCTCGTTTTTCCCAGTCACTTTCACTGTGTCCTCTGATGGTGGACGCCATTTGTATGGCTTTCAATAAATCTTCGCTTCCTCTACAATGAGCATGCTAAGTTTGGTATTCAGGGGGGAAAAAATTACTAAAACTACGTTTTGAAATCAGGGAACAGAGGAGACAGTCAGGGAAAATATGAGGGCAATTAACCAACACGCAGCCTAATCCCGAACTTGCTTTTTGTCTTACAGAGCTCACCACCTCTCCATCCACGAGCGTCATGAATGTGTCATCTCCAGGACCAAAGCGTGTTAACCTCGAACAGTTTACACGAGCCAACCCCGGCTTGGACTTCGGCGCCCAAACACCTGGAAGTAGGCAGATGCCTGTTCACCGAGATCTGCTCTCATGCCAGGGCTTTCTGAGGCCCTCACCTAGTTCCAGAACACTGGCTCCTATCCACTGGGTGGTATGCCCCGCCCCTGGCCTTGGGGTGGGCCCACCATAAACCACCCACAAGACCTCCAGGGAGGGGGGCGCCCACTGCCCGCCCCCCCACCACGGCTCTGAGGCAGCAGCTGCAAACTGGCCACAGCCGGACCCCATCCGGAGCTGATGCTTCTCCAGAACCAAGATTCCAGGTGTCTATTAAAGTGAGGGTTCACCTGCAGGCCCCCCACACTCCTGTGGGCCAACCGTCGGGGAAGTAAACGCCCCTGAGGAGAAGTTGCAATCTGGAGACTCCAGTGTTCAACCAAGAGCCCGTCCCGAAGGCTGGGCCTCTGCAGACCTCCAACAGCTCCACCCGGATCCACAGCGACCCCAACTTGGAAGCACGCGCAAGCGCAGTACTCACCCTGCCAGAGGGCCTGTGAAGCAAGCAGCAGCCTAGTCCCCAAACCTCCTCTGTCCCTGGGACGGAGGGAGCCCACGCCTGCATATGGCTCCGAGGCTGCAGCTGCAAACGGGAACAGTGGGTTCCCACGTGGACGTGAGGCCTGAGAGGGGCTCCCAGGTGCCTAGAGCGGAGGACACCCCACCAGGGTCCCTGCCTGGGCCGGCAAGGCGATGCGTTCTCTCCTCGGCGCCTCTGTGGGCACATGCACAAGGAGTAGGTCCAGGCTGGGCACTGGTGCTGCCAGTCCCCTGAGAGCCACTCCTGTGACCCCGGCTGCTGTGACCGCGCTTTTCCCACACCGCAGGTCCCAACCTCCTTGCCACCGTCGCTGCGCACTGCGCCGCATGCGCACGCGCCCTGTGCGCGCCACAGACCTCCAGGTGCAACCTCCAGGTGCTCCAGCTCCGGCTCATCCAGACTCCCTGCCTGGCTGCGTGCAGGAGAGAGCCCCGCCCCCTAAGGTCTCTCCCTCAGAGGCTGTGAATCTACCACTGTGGGCCGCCACGTGGCCTTGATAGGCAATGGGACCCGGGGTTTCTCTAGCAACCATGCCCCCAGGTGCCTCCGATCGAAGCTGCTCAGACCAGCCCACGTTGTACCCCCCGCGGCAGCCCTGCCTTCAGTGGTTGTACGTACCTATGGGTAGGTTAGGGTTTGGACTTTTGCAGAGCCCTTGTTCCACCAAGAGCCCGAAATCATAACCAACACTCCCACGACCCTTTGCGGGTTCAGTTCTGGCCGCCCTAAACTGCGCGGAACCCATCAGTGGGCCTTGGGCAGCTGGAGGCCCCAGGCCCAGGGAGCTGGACCCGGGCGACCACCTGCATAGCGTCCAGCATGCAGGGGCTCAGCTCCGTGCCCTCTTCTGGCGGACAGGAATCTGGGACACCGCACGGCAATTCTCGAAACACAGAGAAAGTGCCAACTATGAGCAAAGCTAGCAAAACTACACAAATTTACCAGGCAATCCTTCCCATTGGAAGCAGAGAAATTAATTTTGCTCAGATAATATGTGCCAATAGAGCTGTAGAATTTGTGCAGGGGCTCATTACCAGCCGACTCTCATTTGTTCATCAAGGAGGGCTTTCTGGAAAAGGAGGGATTTCAGGCAACATATATCAGAAAAAATGAGCCTAAAATGCACTCGTGTGGGTTAAGGGGTCCACTGACCCAGGACGTCAGGTAGATTAATCTCACGCCGTTGCCCAGGCTCCTAAGAGAAGACACAGGGTCCGTGTGCCTTGTCCCCATTTCATGGAAGTCACAGGGACACCTCGGAAGGTGAGGAAGTCAACAGCCACACAGACGGCAAAATTGGGATTTCTTATTCCTTGTAAACTTACAGCTCTCAACTGCCCTTGAAATTCAAGGCTGCGGAAATGACGATGATGGAGAAAGAAAAACAAGAGGTGTCTGACAGGGCTCCTCCACCCCCACCCCGGATTCTGACCTCCTCTCGGTGGCCTGTCAACTCCCAGTCCTCCTTGCCGTCTCTAGAGCCACGTACACAGCTTTCAAGCAAGCTGAAAACTGGCCTTCAGCAAGGTGATTGCTTCTGCAAGTGTAACTACTTCAGCTGAAACAGGCTGGCTTCTTAAAAGGCTTGGACAGCGCTCTAACACGTTGAGAAGCGGAGTATGCCAGCAGGAGTAGGGAGTGGGGTGGTGGGGTGGGCTCACTGAGAACTGGGTGGTCCTGGGGAGATTCGGCTGGGGTGTGGACCCCAGTAGAGTGCTGTTGTTTTCATGGCCCCTCCTGTACCCCTGGGCCCTTTCCCTGCCCCTGCGATGCAGCGTGCACACCGCCGATATTGAACCATCAGCTCAGAAGCATCAGGACCGAATAACACTGCGTTCTCAGAGGTGTTTCATAAACCATGGCACGCTGGGGGTGGGGGTTGTGTGTTTGTTTTGTTTGCCTGTTCTATCCAGAAAGCAGCTTTCAGCCTGGTGACGTCTCAGTTATCGCCATGGCTGTCGTGAGAGCCGCCAGGCTTGCATGGGTAGCTCTTTCTGCAAAAGAAAAATCTGCAGAATCACTTCTTTTTTTAAGTTCTGCGTCAGAAGATGTTCTGCCAGGATGCAGTGGAAAGGTGGGTGAACCGGCGCTTTGCTGCCACCTAGCGTCAGCCTGCGGGATTGATGCGGCCGAGAGGCCAACTTTCCCAATGGGTGGTCCATAGAGGCAGACTTGGAGGATCCGAGCTGGGAACAGACCCTGGGTCACACGGTGGTCTCTGACCTTCAGCTGCTAGGCCTGGCACACACACCCACGGGCCGGTGCCTGCCCTCACTCCCTCCCACCTCCAAGCTCTTCAATCCTCCCTTTCCCCCCCGAGCACTGAGCGCTGATGCCACGACTTTTGAGAGAGGAGCAGGGATTTCAAATCCATGCACCGAACTCTCCAGGGGATGCAAACCATGGAGGTGTGGCCTGCATGACTTTCCACAAGGCAAGGCTAGGGGGCAGCCTGCGAAGCAGCTGCAAAACACACGCTCTGGAAGAACACTGAAGCTCATTTATCTAAAACCAGGTCTCACAGTGGTGGTTTCTGGCCCTGGGGCCAAAGCCCTAGCAGCAGCTGGTGTGCATTCTGTGTGCCCCAGACTGGGAACTCGCCCAGGAGACTTCTTCAAACCTTCAGCAACAAGGCTGTGAACTTGTTCGATGGAAGGGTCAGGGGCTGGAATGTTTAATTGAATTTTCTAGTTCATGAAGACGTTGTGGAAGAAATTGTCTTTCTTATCCAGGAACGTGGTTTCTGGTCATTACAAGAGAACAGTGGGAAGGTTGGCTAGCTGGCATGTTGAGCTCCATTCTGGAATGTTTTAAACAGCGGGCTGAGGAACTTGACCCTTATATTCTCACTGGCAACAGTGAGCCACGGGAGGTTTCTCAGTGGAGGGGTGACACACTGCAGACAGGACTTCCGGGAGGTGGTGCTGACAGTTGGGGATGGCCAAGGAAGCAGGGAGGTAGTCACGGGTGCCTGACCCAGAGACATGGGGTGAGACTGCTCGTGGGGCTCTCACATCTTCGTGTTTGAGATAATATGAGAATGTTCTGTAAAGGCCCCAGGACAAAACAGATACCAGTCCTGAGACTTAGCACTATTCACAGGAGTCAGGGAAAAGGCAGAGGAAGGAATGTCAGTTACCCAGTGTATGCTGTTTAATCAAGCAGCCCACCAAGAAGTTGGATAGGTGGGCGTTTAAACTAATGACTAAAGTGAGGTTTGGGAATTAATTTCTAAAATTCTCCCATTCTCCCCTTTTGCATGGAAAATCCGATCATTCTCATGAGAACCAATGAGAAACATTTTGAGGGGTGGAGAGACCCACAGAAAGAGATATGATGCAAAGGAGAAGACTCTCCCATAAACAATGGTGAGTCTATCCTTAGGGGCCCTCTAGTTTTACATTAACTACACTCTCTGCATTGCCCATTCCTCCTAACTTTGTTTGTCCCCCGCTCTTCACTTTGGAGAGCCACACAGTGACCCGCAGCTCAGCTGAAATAGTAAGGGATAGTGCTCAGCCAGGATTGAGGGGAACAGTGCTGAACCCCTAAACTGAGCACCCTATGGAGGACACACCTTTTGAAAGAACTTTCAGGGTCTGTACGGGGTAAACTGGAGGCAGGGGAGAGGGAGTTTTATTTGCTTTCGTGTTTGGGTAAAAACAAGCATGGAGGTGTACCCCAAAGCGGGCTCAGGACCAAGGAGCACTTTCCCATCCTGCACCTTCCTAAGTGCATTGCTCTGAAATATTTATGCACAGTGCCTTGCGAAAACTCAGAATCAGATACATGCTAACCCCTAACATTATTAATTTATCTAGCTCGATAGCCACCTACCTTCAGGAATCCCAGGGGGTCTTTAAACAACAAATAACTTTTTAAAAAATATATCAAGATAAAATAAGTCAGCAGGAATGAATGGACACAATAAAGCAGAAGGTCAAAATAGAGGAAAAAGAATTCAGAAACAGTCACGGAGCCTCTCCTATGTCCCAGGTATTTGTGTCAGTTGTTAGAAAGACAAAGATGGAGGCAAGGCAGCCAGGTTCCTGGGGAGCCTCACCCAGGGAGGGAGAAAGAGGCCTGAGGAAACAAAACAGACGCAATTATAGGAATCTACAACCTTCAAAAGACTGCATTGTCAATAAAAAAGGAACTTGGGAAAGTCCACCCCTGGCACAGGAAGAATTACCCAGAAGATTCTCCATCTTTGTCTGGGGAAGAAAACTTCTGCCTTCATAGTTTAAAACTTTGAACTGGGACACATGATAATTTAGGGTTCGTTGAACTTTGGGGAACAAGAGGACCCCAAGCTGAGCAAATTGGACCTGGACCGACATGGCAGATGGGGTTTTTTATTTCCCCCTCCAAGAAATGGCTACAAGAGCGTTGCTCCTCTTACAATGGGGCTTTGGCACACCTGCTCTCCCAGATAAAGCCTGCATTCTGCACAACTGTGGGGACCAGAGAGCAGGGTGTAGGAAGAAGATTCCATCGCAGAGCTGGCCTTCCCTGCCCAGCCAAGCCACTGAAGGGGCCCCGCCTCTTCAACAACCTGCTAGTACCTAATGGGTCCTGGGCGATTTCCTTACCACGGGGCACAGCCTGGGGTGTGAGCTGGGCATGAAGCCTACGTCTGCCCTTGGGAGTGCCCTGAGCCCGTGGGACCCCCAACTCCCATCCTGGGTCCCTGTGGGAAACCTCACCAGTTCTAGGCCTTGCTCCCAGCCTGCAGTTTGGCAGCAACTTCAAGAGAAGACCTTAAGCTCACAGGCAGTGTCTCTAGGTCTCAGACCGCATCAAGCCCATGGCAGGGAGATGCTTGACAGAGCGGGACAGATGGACAAGGTTGTCTTGTCATGAAACAAGCAGCTGCTTTAACTGCACCCAACACTTCAGGTGGCTCCAAGCATCGGTTGCCTTCTGCACGGCATTGTGCTAAGCAACAGAGCCCCCTACAGGATTGTGGGAAGAGTGCAGCCATGGGAAATCAAGCCACCAAGGAGCGTGGATGGGGCCCAGCTTTCACTCTTCTGCTCCTCTCTGCCCCTTCCCTTATCAGGAACATCGTCACTCCCCAGGCAGACAAAACAGCAGGACCCCACGCTCCCCACCACCCCTCAGCCCACAGCAGGGGTTCCTTCCTTGGTGCCAGTTGACCAGCTCAACCTGGGCAAACCCATGCTGGCTGACTTCAGGTTGGAACCCCCACGTTCCGGGAAGCCTCTCCGTCCCAGGCGAGCCACGGCAGTCACCACGGGTGCTTGCCACTTCTGGATCCCAGGGACCCAGTGAACCCTCTGGGGCAAGAGATGTGGGGGCAGGGGCAAACACCTACCAGGCTTCGAATATGTTTTATTGAGACTTTTGTCTTAATAGCTGAAGCATTTCCATTCTCCTCGGATTACTGCCTGCCACCCTTCCCCCCTGCCAACCCCCAGTTCCAGAGGTGCCATGAGCATTGTCCTGTGAGCACCTGGCTTCAGCCTGGGGGAGCAAAGGTGTTTGAGCTTCACCGAGGGGAGGGTTGGGGAGGCCAGCAGACCCAAATCAAGGCCCCTCCAAGGGAGGCTTCCGACTGGACCAGGCCTCAGGGAGAGTGAAAACCTCTGCACCTGCCTGAAGGAAGCGTGTTCACTCACTCTGTGCAGGTGGGATTTGAGTTTCTCTTGGATTTCATGTGACAGGCCTGAGCCCCGACATGGTGCCAGTCCTCTTTTGTTGCAATGAGCTGGGTAACAAAGACGCTGCAGAGTTTCTCTAAAATCTTTTTAAATCTTTTTAATCTTTTTTTAAACCAACTTAAGTGTATTCCTCCCAGATGCGCCCTGGACTCTGGAGAAAACCCTGGAAAGCACGTGGCTGTCTCTGGCTGCGTGGCTCATGCCAGGGACCCTTCCACACAGAGCAGCTGTCACTCTGTGTCACCTGTGTCACCGCAGGTTCCCAGCCAAGGGTCCTGTAAGACTGATGAGACTCACACACCCCCCACCCCCAGAGTCCCTAAGGCTGCATCATCCTCAGTGAAAGACCCCATCCACCTGAACAAGAGAGGTGAAGAAGGAATGGAGGGTACTGGCTTCCTCTGCTCGGTGCCTCTGGGCATCTTCCATCTGCTCCTGGCTGGGGGAGGTGCAGGAAGGGCAAGACTAAAGACAGGTGTGCACAGGCCAGGCTGCATTTGCTGAGCACTTCGGTGCACAACCCTGCGAGGGGACAAGCCTGACCTGCATGGGCAACGGGAGGCTGGGACAGTCTTGACTTCTAACCGAACAAGAAGTGGCCACTTTTGACAACCTACCAAAATAGCACCTTGCAGAGAAGCTAATACAGTAATCCCTTAATGGCCTCTAATGGCATTGCAGAGGGACGGGGAACCGGAGAGCCCTGTCTGAGGGCCCGCTGAGCAGGTAGCTCCACAAAGAGCGGTGGTGTGAGTGTATCATGACCCTGTGACCCCATCACTCACACACAGGGGACCTGGAGCTCCAGCCAGGCAGCCCTGAGTGTGCTTACCGGGTGGCTGGGTGCCCTGGTTTCCAGAGATCTGAGCCCAAAACCAGGAATGGCCTGTTAAAGCAGCCTCTTCTGCAGATGGAATGAGGACTCATTGGGGCCATGCTTGCACACACAGAGTAAGGCTTGGTGTGGGGCGGGTTTGAGCAGGCTCCACGGGAGAGTAACAGTGGGGGCAGCTGATGGATGCCAGGCTCCGAGTGGACACTCAGACCCGCTCTGAGAGGCCCTGAGGGATGGCTCTGTCGGTGCAGCATAACTTCGGTGCTAGGGGAGCCCCTCACCATCCGGGTCTGGAAACCTCACTCCCGGGGCTATCGGCACATGCAGTAGTGGGGTAGTAGAGATGAAGGGGAACCGATGGAACAGTGATTTTGATCATTGGCTATGGCAATGACCTTGGCCAAGGCACAGGCTACACCAATGACCTTGGCTGGGGCAGAGGTTGAAACTTTTCTCTGAAATTGGGTCCCTAGAGTATTTATCATTCTATTTCTCCATTCTAAGCAAGTGTTCTCCAAACTTGAGTCTGTGGCCATTACCTGGAGCCCTTGTTTGACATGCAAATTCCTGGATTCTGGCCCCCGTGATTTGGGTCCCACTGGTGTGGCATGTGCCCAGGGATCTGTATTTCTAGCAGGTGCCCCAAGTGCTCCCAGTGCAGGGGAGCCAAGGACCAGCGCCTGGGAGCGGCCACTCTGGCCAGCACCTTCTCCATGTGTCAGCAATCCTGAGCGCTGGTTGCCCCAGCATGTTCCCGGGCCCCCACACCAAAAAGCCACCCCAACCCCAAGGCATGTCTCTGAGCTCCGCCTGCAGCGCTCCCCCTCACCAAACACACTTCACACCAGTTCAGCTCAGCCAGTGTTTATTGGGTACCTACAACAGGCAAGGCACAAACCAGGGTGTAGGTACAAAGACAGGGTGAGGCCTCTCCCAGAGGGGCTTGCAGTCTGTGGGGGAGGGGCACACCCTCAGGCAAGAAGAGCAGAGGCAGAATGGGGCGCACTCCCTGACAGAGGCAAGACAGCGGGGTGGGGGGGCACAGGGAAAGCCCAAGTGCGCCTGGGCGGGGCATCCACAGCGGCACTGCCCCGGGAGAGGGGTGGCATCCGCGCAGTGGGGCTGGACAGAGGACAGCTCAGGCACAGGAGAAGGTACAGCGGTGGGAAAGCCCACCAAACGCACAGACAACCGAGGCAGACCGTCTCCCTCGACTGAAATACAGGGTACTACCGGGTCACAGGGAGCCCTGGCTGTGGAAGCTGTGAGGTGGGATGGTAGAGGACCTCCTGGTGGTAAGGGGGTATGACTCCAGTCAGCAGGCACAGGCCAGCCACTGGAGGTTCCTGAGCAAGGCAGCCACATGGTCTCGAGTCCTCAGTCCCGGCCTCCCTGCTGAACGCCATGGTTAGCTCTGTCTCTGTGAACTTCACTCTGAGTTTCGGCCTCTCTCACGCTCAGGGTAGAACCCTTGTAGCCACATACCCCTTCCAGGGCTGCGCAAAGCTACCAAGTGGTGTGGCCTCAGGTAGGCTGACTGGGAGCTCACTTAACAGCTTTGCACCCTGTCACCGAAGAGGAATATGGCCTTCTAGGACTGTTTGGGAGGAAGGGCAAGGCACAAGGAAGGTACTCATCGACCTGCCATTGCCTAAGCACAGCGTGGACACGCTGCAGAGGGAATGAGAATGCAGGAAAACTGTGTAGAAAGATCCAAGGACATAACTAGCATCATCCACACTGAACAACCTGCTAGTTAGCTGATGGGAGAACCCACCCCATCCTGCAGCTCGCTGGGGAGGGGTGAGGGCCCGTGGCCTCACTCACTGGAATCGGTAGGCAGGGTTTCTAAGTGCCGGACATTAGAAGGTCCTCTGCAGACACCCGCTCTCAGACCCCCCTAGCTGTCCAATGAGGATGGAGAATGGCGCCCACCCCCACCCATGCCACCCCAGCCTGAGAATGGGTGTGAGGCCACGGCTGTCCAGGTGGACACGGCGATGCTGGTCAGCGAGGGTTCCCCCAGAACCTCCACACCCGCCGAAGCCGGTGCCTGGGTGGAGAGGGGCGCAGTCACCGTGGGGTTGCCCAGGAGAAATGCTCCCGGGGACCCAGCATGCACCTCTGGGCCTGACCCGGCAGGGCCCCCGCCACTGTTGCTGATGGTCCACAGGCACGGGTAGGGGCTGCAGAGACAGAGAGAGAGTCGGGGGGGGATGTGGGTGGCATTCCCAGGAGGGATCGCCCCTGAGGAGCACACGGCGTTGAGAGGGCCGCAGGCCTAGGAGGGGTCTGACACCCACAGGCCCTATTTCTGCAGAGAAGCCCAGGGAAGTGGCCAGTTGTAGCAGGATAAGCCTACAATCAGCATCCCAAGACCTGAGTTTTGAGGCTGGCCCTGCCACTGGCAAGCTGCTAGGTTGTGACCACAGCATGGCTTCGTCTCTACGCCTCACTCCTCGCAGCCTATGCTGAGGGCAGGCGGCGTGAAAGGGGCATTTGGATGAGCTGACTTGTGAGCGAGATGCCTCACTGGCCAGGAGAGGCCAGGTAGCATCATCACCGGACATGCTGGGTCTGAAAAGCCTGGAACAGAATCCCACCTCTCCGACTACTAGCTCTGTGACCTCCGTCAGAGTACTTAACATCTCTGAGCCTCAGTGTCCCCATCTTCCAGACCGGGAGTGATGATTACACGTATGCCCGGATATCGCTGTGAGGGCTCTATAAGATGAGAAGATGGTGGCCAGTGTGTGGCACTCAGCGTAGGGTTGCCGCCAGTGAATTCTCCCGTTGCTGGCCCCGAGGCCGGCTCTGGCCCCCGCAGAAAGGCTGGCGACTGGACCGCTTTCGGGGATTCTCTCATCCACAGGCTTGGTTGCACGGCAAGCCCCCCAGCGAGTGTTTCAGAGACAGCTGCCAGGGCCCCGCCCCCGGGCTCTAACTTGCCGGGTTGGGCACACGGCCTGGGTATTAGGATTTTTCAAAGCTATGCAGCCGACTGTCAGGTGGGGCTGATTTTGCACCCTGACATAGAACTCAGGTGGGAAGGCAGCAGTTGGCACCGACAGAGTGACCTCCAGTGCTCCAAGCCTCTCGTCGGTGCTGCGTTCTAACTTGTGAAGAGACTCATTACCCAGTGATGGTTCTGACTCGTGACTTTTCCTTGAGCAAAATCTTTATGGGGTGGGAATGGGTTAAACACAGCACAGAGGAAAGCCGAGGGGGCAATGCCGCCTGGCGCCCTGCCATATTTCGGGCATCAGGGGCCCCCATAAAACCTGCAGAAGCTGCCCTGGACTCTTTTTTCCCTGCCAGCTTAGCTTGTGGGGACCCTGGCCCCAATTTCCTCTGCGACATTGCTCGGGGCCCCCTTTCTGACAGCTGTGGGATTCCATGGCCTCTGAGTCACATAACTCCCTGTGGGACCTTCTGGAAGTTTCTAACACTGCTCACCTTCGGTTCCTCCATCAGTAAAACCAGCATTTTGATACCAGCCTTGTGGATCCTTTGAACACTCTGAGTGACTCCCATAAAGTATCCAGTACAAGGATTGGCCCATGATTACTTAATATCCTTAAGGACATTCCTTCCCACTTCCTGGTGCAGCCCAGACCAGTGTGCTTCCCTGGGACCCCACCCCCTAGTCACGCGCTCACTGAAACAGAACGTGAGCCCCAAATGCTGGGCCAAATTTCCTAGGGGCCCCATTTTTAAAGAGCTCTGATTGTTAATACTATTTTAGGTAACTGAAAATATTTCATATGTCCTTTGATGTAAAAAAAAAAAATCACCAATTTTTTTTTTATTCGTTGCTTTGTATTAAGTCTTCCCAACTTGGACAAGCTGTATTTCAAAGGTTCAGTGGCCCCAGGCAGCTGGTGGCGGCTGCATTGGCAGCCTAGAGCTGGACCCCTGTGGCCACAGCAACGCCAAGGTCACATTTACAGCCATATCAGCACCACCTGGAAGTCTGTGGCAAACACAGGCTCTTGGGCCCCAACTGTGCACTTGACCAACATTCCAGGCGATTCTCAAGCACGGGAAAGCGGCAGAAGTGCGCCTGTGGTCCAAGGCCCTGCATCCTCCTAACTTTCTCCAGGCCCGTGAACTCACACGTCCTCCTATACCCCCAATCCCATCTTTGAACTCTGAATCCCCTTTCTGGGCCTCCTCAGAATTCTGCATCCTCCTGTAGAGCACAACAGTGGACACGGATGTACAGCTTACTGCTCACACAGCATTTTGATGCATTTTCCCTCGGTCTCACTGTAGCTCCACAGAGCTACATCTTATCACAGCTCACCTTACCACAGACAGGATGGCGGAAGCTCCAGGAGGCTCAGAAAGTTGCCCAAGGCCACCAAGTCAATGCAGGGAGAACTGGGACTCACACCCATGTCCGTCCGACCCCAGGCCCCCTTCGCTTGCTCCCCACACCAGGTTCCAGAAGTCAGAACCAACGCAGGTCTCTAGTGTGAGAGTTATGTGATGCACCCCACATGCTACACTGCACCCTAATACCTGCATCGTGAGCTGGACACCCCCCATTAAGGGTGGGCAGCAAATACAATATGGACAGTCAAAAGTCTTGAATTCTTGGCATGAATTTACACCTTTCCCCTTCAATTCCCCTATATTCATCATCTACCTGCTACCACCACAATTCATAGTATTTCTGACTGGTTTGAGGCAAATGATCCCAGGCCATTTCAAAGTAAAATACCAAAGGTCCCCCCAAACTGGCACAGGGCTGAGCAGCTGCTTCCCTGCCTCCCTTCCTGCAGGAGTGAAAGTGCATCCTGTTCACCTTTAGGGCCCAGTGACTTAGAAGTTGGGACAAGAGGCGCCCACGGCAACCTGGGGAGAAGAATGTCCCTGCGTCCCCAGTGCTGTCCTACGCTGCCCCGCCCTACCCCCACCTGGGACCAATGGGCAGGTTGCGGGTGTCGGTCTTACCTGGGCCCTGGGTTCATGGGGCCGCTGGTGTGGGGCACAGACAGGATGCTGGCATGCGGTGTGGGGGGTAAGGATGTCCAGCTGTCGGCTCCGGAGAAAACTTGCAGATTATTGCCGGGGCTTTCTATCAAATTCACTTTGGAGAAATAACAACGGTTTAGTGGACAGAGCATGCAGACCTTACAAAGACGGTGAGCAGCGGCATTGTCCTGGGGCCACACACAGCTGTGGCTGCACTACAGGTGCCAGTGAGCAGTCGGCTCTCACATGTGCCCCGTCCAGACGGGACTCACAACCCAGGCATGTGCCCTGACGGGGAATCGAACTGGCGATCCTCAGAGCCATCACGCCCATTAGAACCAGGAGACTTGGTGTCTTTTGAAAAAGTTATAGAAACACCAGCAATGTTATAACTGCACAGTTGACCATGAGTATGTGAAAGAAAACATTAAACTGATAACGTACAATGGAACCGTACCTGTGTTAGGTGAAAGGGGCTCCGTCTCCAAACACTTCTTTCTACCTGTTGTTTATCCATCTCTCTCCTCCCCACCCCCCCACCCCCAGCCCGGCCCCCAAGGGTGTCACTGAGGGCAGAGCCACACACCTGAGGCAGCGTGGTTTCTGTGCACATACGCAGAAGGGTAGGGGGTCTGCCGGTGTCCCCGGAGGCCAGGGTGGCGCTCACAGCCGCGGTGGGTGTGGGGCGCAGACAAAGGCAGAGGGGTCGCATACTGGTAACTGGCATTTCCCGCGGGGCATGCACCGTCTGGGTTGGAGAAGATCCAGCCTCCCCCTGGAACCGACAAGGGGGAGACAGAGCCTGACACCCCAAAATTGGCCCCGGGCCACTTGGCACGGCCTATTTCTATGCAAATGACACTGGGTGTCTGCCTTGTGGACAGAGGTACCACCTCTGCCACACCCCTTCCATTGGTCTGTCTGGAGATGGATGACTGACAGGTCCTACCCAAGTTTGCAACCCTGGAACCACAGAGACAGACATAAAAGACTGCTTGAATATATAAGTGAATGGAAATTCAAAGCTTAAGTTGCTTCTGACTTCAACTGAGCAGAATTAACAGTCAGACTGAAGAGGAGGAGGCGTTAGCTGTGGGGGCCGCTCACTGACCTACGGCTGCTGTCCAGTGCGGACACACACAGAGGGTGAAGGCCCTCTGTTTCCGCTCCGTGGGGAGGCCCTCCCGGCCTCCCATCACCCCCACCGAGAGGATCCCGGAGCTAAAAGGGAGCTGGCTGGCATGCCTTCACTGCAAGGATCTGGCAAGGTATTTGGAAGGCTGCAAAGTGTTTCATAGAAACTCACTCGTGAATGTCACCTCAATTGATGCAGAAAATGTATCTGACAAAATTTAACATGCTTTCATGATTTCAAAAAACACACACAACAAAGAATAAGAGGAAATTGCCTCAACGTAACTAACAGCAAACTCAACAGTCAGAAATGGGAAGCTTTCCCTCCAAGATCAGGAACAAGACAAGGGGACCCATTCTTGCCACTTCTGTTCAACATAGCACCGGAGGTCCTGGCCACGGTCATCAGGCAAAATAAACAAATAATACAAAGAAAGAAAAGGGGTCTGAATTGGAAAGGAAGAGATAAAGTCATCCCTGTTCACTGCTGACATGATCTTACGGGGAGGAAACTCTGGAGCTTACACACACACATACACACACACACACACACACACACACACACACACGTTAGAACCAACAAACAAATTCAGCAAAGTCACAGGACACAAAATCGACACAGAAAATCAGCTGCGTTTCCATATACCAACAACGAACAGCCCAAAAAGTATAAATCAGGAAAACAGTTCCATTTGCAAGAGCTTCAAAAAGAATAAAATAATTTGGAACAAACTCCCAAAGAGGCAAGAGATACACCAAGGGAGAAACTACAAAACATTTGCCGAAAGACATTAAAGAAGATACAGACAGGCAACAAAGAAAACCTTCTGTGTTCATGAATTGGAGGACCTAATATTATGAAAATGTTCATGTGACCCAAAGTGACGGACAGATTTCTCAGCACCCCTATCAGAGTCCCGGTGGCATTTGGGGCAGAATTAGAAAAAAGCAGCTAAAGTTCATACAAACTCTCAAAAGACCCCAAAGAGCCAAAACAACCTGAAAAAGAAGAACAAAGACAATCGTACAAAGACAAGGACTGCGTGCTCCCCCCCATCAGGTGTCGGAAGGAGACAGAGCGAGGGAGGGGCAGCGGTCAGAGGACTGCGGTTTGCCGGTTTGCGGTGAAGGAGAGGAGAGTTGTTTGCTGGATCCATTTTGGGGGTTGGTTCTGGGGATCGTTTGCGCTACAATGCGCTTGTGGTCAACCGTGTTTAGCGCACACTTGGAAATTGTCGGAAGGGTGCATTTTATGTCACGTGTCTTTTTGCTATGATAAGAAAAAGTGAGTGAGGATTCTCACAGAAGGCTCTGCTCCCACTGAGTCACAGGCAAAGACAGAGAGACCTAGTGATGCCACCTTGAAACGCAAAGCACATCCCGTCACCAGCCAGCCTCTCCACAGAGACCCTCGTGAGGACTCGGACAGGGGCAGAGCTCTTCCTTGCTGTTGACTAAGGGTTAACACTGAGTTTCGGAAATAAGGAAGTGGATCATCTATTACAGACCACTGTCTTTGCTGAATACTCGCTAAGGATAAGTAAGCAAATTGTACAGAGTTCATCTTACAAAGTGTGGGTGAGTCCTCTCCATGTTCCGATGTTGTCTAGATGTGGGATCCACAGGGTCCCTACCTGCCTTTGGGATGCAATTCAGGGGTCTGGTTGGGCAAAGCCAGGCAAGCAGCTCCCCAGAACCAGACCTCGGGGCACTCAATTTGCCACACACTAGGCACCAGCTCAGGACCTGTGCTCGGAAGTCTGCAATGAGTGAACGTTGAAAACACACGGTTCCGGGCATGGTCCTATCTTTACAAAAACCTTTTATTCCCAGTCACTCTAAAGGGCACTTTTCTGGGGGCCGCTTCTCTTTTTGTGGCTCCTCTGAAATGTCTGCAATGGAGGGAGATGCATCAGGGATTCAGGGGGAGAGGGAGGGAGGAAGGGAGGGACCCCCTGGCTGGGAAACTGCAGAAGACATCTTAGCAAACACTACAATCTGAATTAAAGAGTGTGTCTCAGACACCAGGGCTAGCTTTCCACGCCGACATCCCTGACCTTGGGTCCCGTTGCAGCTTCAGAGGGCCAGCCGTGGTGACTGACATGAAAGCAATCAAGTATGAAGGATAGGAAATGAAGGACAGAGAAGCCGGAGCCCAGAGGGTGAGAGTGGAGACACGCCCCTGGCACATGTCTGAGGGCTTTATGCCTCACCGACAAGAAGCTAGCGTCCGAGAAACTCATCCTTCCCATTCCTGTCAGTTGCCCAAGGCTTGCTGACCCCCCTAGGAACACTGGTCCCCTCTGGGTACTCTTGCAAGGGCAGAGACCTGTCTAGAGCAGAAGGAATAACCCACCGGGTGTGGACGGAAGACTTGGGGTGGGTAGGGAGCAGTCACCACAGGGGAGGAGTCAGATGTGGAGGGAGACGGCCTGGGGCCTCCCACCCCACGCACCCCCACCCCACCCCAACTCACAGCGGGAACAGGCCGAGTGCTGGCTCTCAGAGATGGCTTCTGGAACATCTTTTAGGTGGTTCCTGAAAGAGGAGCAAAGTGTACCATCCAGCTTACCACACCAGTCGGCCCCAAGTCAGCCCCCAAGTCTCTCTGGAGAGCGGCACATTTCTTGAAAACCACACACCCTTTTTTCTGGAAGTGACTACCTTGCCCCCGCTCCCCTTCCTCCAGGGCACTCTACAGACCTGGGCAATTGCTCTCTGAATGGCAGTGGTATGGTTCTCTAAGTTGCCGCATTTATGACTGCCTCCATTTAGTGATCTTACTGACCTCTGGCCATTGCTCCCACCTGACAAAATTCACACACTAACGACAGCTGAGGTTTGCAGAGGACTTCAAGGCGCAACCACACCTGCGCTAGGCTGGACCCACCAACCAGCCTGCGAGGGAACTATTACTACACCCATTTTACAGATTTAAAAAGTGGATTTCAGAGGTAAACTGAGGTCGGCCAGATCAGACAGCCAGGAAATGGCAAAGCGCAGACTCCAAGTCAAGGCCTCTGACTCCAAGTCCTGAATTCTCCTGATTACACCACGTTACTACCATTGGAAACTGGGTTCTGTCATCTCACCTATGAGATTTTCTTTAGGCCCTTACTTATCTGAAAAAGTGGTAAGTATGTCTTTGACATCATTGAGGTTAAGTCAAATACTGCCAGGACAGATCCATGGGGCATTGTTATAAATGGCTGTCCATGAACCTCGAGCCTTTAAGACAAAAAGGGGAAATTGGACAGTTATAGGAGGTATCAAAAAGGGCTTAGAACTCAGGCAATAAAATCAGTGGTGATCATATCTACACACTAGACCTTGTTGATAGGAGTCAATGATAAGCACCATTACTTTTCCATTTTTCCTAGAACAGAAAGATGTGGAGATTGGAGTCACTGGCCCAAAGTGGTAGAATTATCACATACACCCCAGAAGTCTCTAACTTCTCTCAGAGCTGAAAGAGATGAACCTTGTACTTTTATGAATTACTCACCTTTCCTAGCTAAATGTAGTTTTTAAAAAATCCAACCTATTGAAACCACAGTACTCAGACTTTGGGGAGTGACAGAGTGAACTAGGTAAAATCTAAACACTTAATTCTTTTTAAATGTGGTCATGCTCCTTTCAAGAATTTATAGCAAAATAGCTGACCAAACACCGCCAGCTAGAGATTCTTCTCCTGGACCTCTTTTATAAGGAACAGATAATCACCAGTTTGTTGAATCTTATTGACTTTGTTAAATATTAACTTAAATAGCAAAAGCCTATTTCTCTCCAAGGTAAAGCAAGTGCTATGAGCCCAGCCCTCCTGGATGACCACACATTTCGCATCTGCAGAAGTCAGTGCGTAAGATTCGACGGCAGCGTCTCGACTCACCTTTCCTTGGCGTCCAGGAAGGCCTTGGCAAAGGGGTTGTACTTGATTTTGAGAGCTGTTATCTTAGTTCACAAAGACAAGAAGTGTTAGTGAAAGCGGAACACCCACGAGCAGAGAGAACCCACTCTCTTCAACCCGGACTTTCTGCAAAGTCAGAGTCATCCCTCTCCCTCTCTGTGTCTCCCCCTGCACGTTGCTTTGCTTACGTCTGCGTGAGCCACTCCACCTCTGGCAAAGGACGTTTTACTGCAGCCTGTGGTGAGCGTGCAGCTATGGTGAGTGTGAGCAGAGGCAGGGCGAAGCCTTGGGAGTGTGTAAAGCAGCCTGCATGAACCCTAGCATCCTTTCTGTGATCTATTCATTCGTTGTTCTCAACAGTTACGGAATGCCTACCCCATGTCAGCTGCGTTTCTAGTCGCTGGTGACACAGGGGGAGGCAGGGCAGGGAGACCCGCCTTCCCCAAGAGAGCGGTCCAGCATCAGCTCCCGCACCCTTAAATAATCGCTGACATGGGGCCCTGGTAGCTCAGAATGCCAACCCTCACTCCCACCATCACTCTGTCCCCCCGGCCTTAGTCTGCTCCATTTTTCTTCAGGGCCACGTGACGTATATACATCATGTGTCAGACATAAGATACATGTGACACGTTATATTGGGTCTTCGTCTGTCCCCATTGGGACCTAAGCTCCTGGGGACAGAGCACACATCTGTTTTATTCACTGCTGTACTCCTAGCACAGGGAGCACCTGGTGGGTGGTCACCCTCATCAAATATCTGCTGAATGAACGATATTGAAAAGAATGTTTCCGTCAGCCAAGGCCGGAGACCTGCCGCTCTCCTTCTGGCCCTGGAGTGGGGGGACACCCAGGGGGAAGGGAGGACCTTTCTGGGTCACATGGGCATGTCCTCGTCTTTCTCCTGGCCTCATGTCCAAGGGATACATGTGACTTTTTAAATGCCCACACAGTAAACAAATAGTACAGGAGAATGCAGTGGAAATGAAAGATAAAAGGTAAAAAAGCATCCTCTCCCTCCTGCCCATGGTCCCATCCTCCAGGGTCACAACAAATACCGGCTCCGGGTATCTTCCCCGCACGTGTTCTGTATGTATGTAAGTCTATAGTCATGTCTACATTTAAAGATTGTTTTAAGTAAAATCAGAAAGAATCCACACTTCTGCAGGTGCTGGGACTCTAGAGGACAATGATGGACCCAAACCACCTGCCCCCACCTGTTCAGCGGCCACTCTCTGGCGACCCGGCTCTCACAGCCAGAGCGGCTCAAGCCAGGCAAGGAAAGGCCGAACTGTGCTCAGAGATCCGCTGCCAGCAGCCCAGATGGCACGACACCACCAATGGAGGGACAGATTTGGCTCAGTGACCACAGACCAGCTTCCGGAGCAGGGGAGACCCCCAGCTTTATGCAGGCCAAGGGTGCAGATTTGTGCTGGGTCTCTCATGATGCTCCGCCTGCCCAGTGCCACCAGGACAGGAAGTGCTGGGGGGCCTCCAGCAAATGGACAAGAAGGAGCAGCAAGCTGAGCGCACCTGGCTCCTGGGAAGCCTACCCAGGATCCCAGGTCAGTGGTGGCAATGAAAGCACCCCACCCCCTCCCCCCAGGCTCTCCCAGGTCACACACACACACGCACACACATGCACACACCCTCACCTCCTCATTCTGATAAGCCGTCACAGCTATGAACTGGGTTTCCGGGAAGGAGCAGTTCATGACCATGCGGTGGGCACCCCCCACGCGCACTATGTGCACCTGGGGCTCGTATTTGTGCAACGAGTTCAGCATTATCTGTGGGGAAGCAAGAGGAGGAGAAAGACAAGACAGGCAAAGCCCTGGCTCTCCGGGGGCTGGGCAGGCTGCCCTCCGTGATTGGCCCAGCCCCACACCACCCAGTCAGGGCTGCCCACTTGGAATCTTCAGTCGCCTGAGGTGGCACCACACCTGTCTGCCGAACGAAGGGGGAATTTTCCCAGAAGCTTCCAAGTACCATAACATCGGTGCTTATAGGAGGCGGGGAACGGGGGAGGGTGGGTTTGCCAGGGAGTTGTTGTAAAGAATATTCAGTTTTCTGCTGAAATTCTGACTCCCCTTCCTTCCTTTCCCTATTTTCAGCATGACCCTGCAGATTTTGACTACTTAGAACACAGGGGTTTCCTTCACTGGCCTGGAGGAATCCAGCAGCTGAACCCCCGACCAGGGCTCCTCCCACCAGGGGCGTCCCAAAGAGGCGCGCTCCCTGACCCACACTGAGACGGAACACCCACTCGGTGCCTTCAGCAAAAGACTGGATGAAAGTCTCCCATGGTGAGATCTGGGAGGCAATACAGTTTACTTTTCAATTTCCTGTTTTCAAAGAGAACTAGAACCTTCCAAAAATGGCAAAGACTATGGTGGATTACCTTCCCCTCCGGGCTGAGACCTGGGAGGGGCAGACAGACTGAGGGCTAACAGGCTCGCCAGGAGAAATATGGGGAGAACAGACCTTTCCCTCTACTCCCCCCAAATTCTACATGTTATAAAGGGAAGAACAACCCTACATGGTACACGAGTCTCTGTAACCCTAGCAGAGAAAACAAGAGAGATAAAAAGCCCCCAAATCTTGTTCACTCTAATTGAAAACCTTAAGTAAACCCTTCCTAATTTGAGGTTTGTTTGTCTCTGTGTTCTTGCAAACCCCAAGCTGATTCCGTATTCTATTGATAATTATCCTAATGCCCAAGTGGAGGGAGCAATTATTTCATTAGGAGCAGCTTTCGATGAAGGCCTTTGTCCACTGCCAACACACCACTCTCGCCAAAAAAAGGGAGCGGGAATAACAAAACCTCCCCGCCACCCCTCCCTCCCCGGCTGGAAGGACTGTGAAAGGGCCCAGGATTTTAAGTAAGCTCTCTCTCCACATCAGGGAGTCCATTAAAAACTGAGAGCACCAATTAAGAGCTGTTTATTCCTGTTTACATTTGGACTCGGGGGAATAATTGGCTCCCGTGGGAGAAGAGGCCCGTGAGGACCCCTCTAATTGACTAAATGCACACTTGTTTTTCTTGATTGGTGTTGGGGGGTGGCCGGCAGCCAGGCCGGCCAAGATCGTACCTGCCCGCCTCCGTTGAACTTGTTGGTGAGCTTGACTTTGCTGAAGGAGATGGGCGCCTTCATCCAGTGCGCCCCGAAGTTGGGTGAGTCCGGGTGGATGTAGACACAGCTGTGGCTGGAGGCCTCTGGCTTGCCCGCGGGCACCCACTCCCCGTTGACGTACTTCCAGCGGTGGCTGTCGGTCGGGACGAAGTCCAGCAGGAGGGAGTACATGGCGCTGGGGTCCAGCCCTGTGACACTGATCTTTAGAACGGGGAACATCCGTCTGAAAGGGAAGGCGGAAACTGAGCCACAGAAGGGGCATCCAAGTGTCAGGGACACCTGCCCCCTTGTCCAAGGAAAGAGGGGCTGAGCTGGCAGCCCCAATTCCACCAGAGGCTCTGTTCACGGACGCATTTCATATTGAGGTTTCCCTCTAAACCGCTGCACTACATGTTCAAGTCTGGAAAGCACTGATCTAGCCATCTAACAGAGAAACCTGAAGCCCAAGGTCAAGGGGGGACTCCCACACCTACACCCTAGGGCCGTCCTTCCCCGCCTCACAAGAACACAATCTCTGAACAACAGTCAGAGCCCCAAGGGCAGAAATGTGTTTTCTAAGGCAAGTACCAAAGGGCAGGTCCTGGCTGGACAAAGCTGGGCCAGCGCCCTTCATGTTGGAATTCTCGAGGCCTTTACAACCCTGCAGAGCACCACAGACCTGCGAAGGGCAGGCACGAGCCAGTGCACACACTGACCTTGAATGACAGCGAAGCCAACTTCTCCTGTGCTTGAGGGATGCACCCTGATCTGGACTCATGGGTCCTTCCTCCACCCCCTTGAACACGCACTAAGTTTGCTTCTGCAGAACCTCCCTCGACACCTGGCTCCTGACTCTCTTTGGTTCATTTTCCTTCACCAAACTTCCGGAGCTGCTCCAATCAGTCTTCTCTCTAGAGGTCTGGTTTCCAGGATCACATCCCCCTTCCACCTGATGGCCCCCGGTGCTATCTCATTGGTCAATGCTGCTTTTTACATTTGCATCCCCTGACAGAGAAGCTCACCCTCTGGGGTCCAGACGCTCGCTGCCCAAAGTGGTCCACGAACCAGCGCATCCGTGTGACGGAAGCTCGTAGAAACACAGACCCGCAGACTTCGCTCCGCACTACTCAGTCAGAATCTGCTTTCCCAAACCCCCAGGTGAGCCAGAACACGAAAGCCTCAGATTGCTGGCCTAGAGCATCCTCGGCTTAAAGACAATCACGAAGCAGATGTGTAAGGGAGTGGTCCAAGGGCTGGTGCTTCTGATGAGTGAAAAGGGACAAGGGAGGGACCCACTGCTAGGAGAAGGGGTCCGAGGAGGCAGGGATGGGCACAGGTGAGGGTGTGAGGGTCCCCGAGCACATCCGACTGTGCAGCAGTGCCCAGCTTTGAGACAAGGTGGAAAAGGGATTGTTACATGTGGAAAAGGGTGGGTCTAGGAAGGACTTGGACCATCGAGGCTCCAGGCTCCTGCATGCCAAGTACACAGGCTCCTGGAGCTTGCTGGACACTGACAGGACTTGTCCCCTTGGCTCGACTACCTCAGTGACATTTCCTTTCCAACTCCTTTGCTGGCCCCTCTTCCAACCTAGTCCTGCAACTGGTTGTGCTGTGGGGTCCCAGCTTCTCAGTGCCCTGCCTTAGGGCCGCTTCCAAGCTCCTCTCGGCAGAATGCAAAGAGCCCGGGGAACCTTAACCATCACACCGACTGAGGTCCACATCTCTGCCTAGCACTGACTTAGCAGTCAGCCAGTAGAATCGGCCGCATAAAGCATGAGTCCGAGTGTCGGTTCTGGTTTCCGTTGGCCTGGTCCCCTCCCTCCTTGCTGAACACATGGCCGTAAGCGGCCTCTCTGAACCTGCCAAACTTCACCGCCTCGCTCACCCAGCCCCAAAGCTGTTGCAAGAACTCAAACAGAGCACAAAGAAAAAATTTTTATTTCATTGAAAAAAGAACTCAAGGAGCTAATTTGTGCAAAGTGCCTCTTCTAATGCCCGGCACCTAGTGAGTGCTCTGGGCACCGCAGCTGTATTGTCCTTATACCCAAGGCTTCAGCTGGCCAAGCCCTGCTTCAGCTCTAGAATCTTACCTCGGGCAGTGACTCGGGGAGCCAGAAACCCAAAGGACATGGACGCTGCCTCCCTCCTGCCCTCTGCTTTCCTCTCTGAAAGTAAGAAGTCCGGCTGGGAAGGGGAGTGGCTGCTAATGGGGTTTCTATGGGGGGAGCGGGGCGGGGAGCCGATGATGGAAATGTTCTGAACTCAGGTCTTAGTGACCAAGGCACAACTTTGTGGATATTCTAACACCACTAAACTGGGCACTTACAAAGGGTGAAGTTGACTGCATGTGAATTACTTCTCGAACAACAATAAACTGATACCTTTAACCCCACCACAGTTTCCATTCTCCAGCTGCACCGTCATCAGCACACAGGCCCCAGGCTTTGGGGTCACCTGTGGGCCACAGAGGGTCCTGCCTGCTCCCTGCTCCCTGGACTCCCCGCGGGAGGGTATTCCCCTCCGGGAGTGGGGGGCTCACAGGGAGAAAATGAACGTAAATGGGTTAGGATGAGGCATACAGGAAGTAACACCATTTCTAAGGAGAGCAATGCCTCAGAGGACACACCCCTGATCCAGGGCTCCCCTGAGTGTCGTGGTACTTCATCACACCCCTCCCTTAATGACATGATTTAGTCTTTCTTTTTCGTTTGTTTATATCCTCACCCAAGGACATTTTTCTTTCATTGTTTTTAGAGAGAAAGAGAGAAACATCCATGTCAGAGAGAAACATCGGTTGGTTGCCTTGTCGTCCAGGCACCAACTGGGGATCGAACCTGCAGTCTGAGTATGTGCCCAGACCGGGAATCGAACCCACAACCCTTCGTTCTCCAGGAGCACACCCCAACCAACTGAGCACACCAGCCAGGGCTCTACCCGCACGCTAACCAAAACGATGACGCCCCTGTGAGGAGGCTGCCTGTGCCGTCGGAACTTGTCCAGCGGCACACTCTCTCGCTCTTTCCTCAACGGGAGTTTTACCTGTTCTTTCCTCTTTGTGTCCAACCACAACGTTCTCTCTGACAATATAATTTCACATGTCCACTTATTTTAGCAACACTGGCCACATGTGGGCCTGGAGCCCCTGACTGCACAAGCGTCGCTTGTAAAGGCTCTCAAACATGGGGTCAGAAAGGAAAAGGGATCGGGGGTCGGACAGGGTCATCCAATGGCCGGGCAGCAGCCCAGCCCGTCTCTCCAAGGACCACAGAGAAGGTCTGATTCTGGTCCAGGGCTTTTCTGAAATGCTCAATTTCTTTTTTTCTTTCTTTCTTTTTTTTTTTTTTAAGAAAAAAGAGAGATGGAATGTGCGTGCCTGCCACTTCGCACGTTAGAGTTGAAAAGTGGCGAGCGTTCCCTCGGTACGAACACCAGGGCGTGTACGTGCAGGCAAAGCAAAGAAAGCTGACATGTCTTCTCCACACACAGGGCTGCCAGGGTGGTGCTGCCCACGGGCAAAAGTGAGGGAGCTCTGGGCAATTCTGACAATTGAATGCAACGTAGCAGCTCACTGAAGCCTCACTTTGCCCTGGGAGGTACCTGCTCTTATGCCTATTTTACAGATGAGGAGACTGAAGCTCAGGAAGCACGAGCCTGGGCCCTTTCTCTCTTGCCACACCCCTTCTCGCCCTCCTTTCTCATTCTTCTAGAAGGCGAACGTGGGTGGGCCACAAAGGACAGAGGACAGCCCCTTGGTGTTTTCCTAAATCTGGAACTTGTCAGAGGCTTATTTACTCGTTAACCAAATGGTGTGAAGTGCCACCTCCATGCCAGGAGCTGTTGGAGGCAGGCCCTCAGTGGCAGAAAGTGCAGGCCCCGCCTCACGGTCACGAAGCTTACGTGCAGGTGGAAATGGCAGGCCACAGAAGCGTAAACAGGTTTTTTTTTTTCCATGTCTAAAATAACTGCAGATTGTCCGCCTGCCACCAAGGGACTCGAGTGGATGTTGTCAGCAGGGAGACTGGGGCGGAGGAGGGAGGTATGGAGCTGTTCCGCTAGACCTCAGTGGTTCCACGCTGACCCCGGGGGAAGCTAAGACCTACATGGTGAGAAGTGCGGTTGCCAGAAACGAGTGACTGAAATGCGCCCGCACATGAGAGCCACGACCCCAGCACCCCAAGGTCCAAACAAGCCTGGACTGTGGAGGAAGTGGAAGGCCGGAGGGGCTCGGGCAGAAGGAGGACCACACTCCATTCTTGTTTGTGCCTGCCACCAGGGCCCTCCTCTCTCCCTCTCCCTCTCTCTCTCTCAGCTCCATCCTGCCAGGCCTCCCAAAGCATGGAGCAGGGCCTTTCATGCAGGGAAAGGCCCAGTGCTGGCTCTGCTTCTCTCACGCTCCGGTCAGCAGGGCTACCTGACATTCCAGGGAAACTGTGACCACGTGGAAAGGTCTCAGCGTCACTGGCCAGCGGGGAAATGCAAACCAGAACCAAGGGGAGGTGCCACTTCCCATTCATGGGGATGGAGGGCAACAAGCGTGGGGAGGACACGGGGAAGTCAGCGTCCTCACGCACCACAAGCGGGAGCGGAAAGGAGCCCACCGCCTTGGAAAACAGTCGGGCAGTCCCTCCACCGGTCGAGTGCAGAGCTGCCCCACGACCCAGCAATTCTGTTCCTGGGTGCACGTGCAAGAGAAAGGAAACCATGCGTGCCCATGAAGATACCTATGCTCCTAGCGGCATCGGTCAAAAGGGGAAACCACATGCGTGATGAATGGATGAACAAAGCAGGGTCTATTCACACAAAGGGATGTTAGTCAGCAATAAAAATGCTACAACAGGCCTGAACCTGAAGACGTTATGCTCCGGGAACAAAAGCCAGTCCCAAAGGACCACGTATGGCCTGACTCCGTCAGCCCGAAGTGCCTGGAGCGGGCAGCTCTGCACAGAGAGAGAGAAAACAGATGAGACTGGGAGAGACAGGGGACCAGGGGGTGACAGCTAAGGATGCAGGGCTTCTTTGGGGCACGAGGAAACTGTTCTAAAATTATTTGTGGGACTATATGCGTACTTCTGTGAGTATACCCAACACCCCGGAATATTACACATTAAATAGGTGATCTGCATGGTGTGTGATGACGACAAAGCTATTAACAAGAAAGTAAAGAAGGAGCCACCATGTCCTGGCTCTGGGAAGGACACCGGAAAAGCGATGGCTTATTGCTTTATAATTATTTTTTATCACTACACGAAGGAACTTAAGGGATGCTGTGTCTTTTTCATCTCCATCATGCAAAGAGGATTAAATGTAAGTCAGTCCTCTGGCCACAAATGTACTGGGGACTGGAGCTCACCCTGTAGCTGAGCTCCTCCCACGTTACAGGGGCCAGGACGCCACCCGTGTCCACCTGCGGGCAGCGCCCAGGGCCGCACTTATTTCCAGGGGGGAGCTACCCTTCTCCTTGGGTTGATTTTCCCGCCTTTTCTTCCCATGGTAAAGCTCACCACAGAGATGCCCAAGAGTCTCCAAGGAGCTGAGAAACGTACAGGTTAGTCCCCAGCTTAGTCGTAGAGGGAGCAGGAGGGGGTAGAGAGACAGACGGACAGACAGTGTGGCAGGTGAATAATAAGTGCTCCCCAAACCTGGCTAGAGGAACCAGGGGCAGTGGGGCTGCCCATGAACTCTGTTGCTTGGCTGTGAGGCTACTTTTCATTTCATTTCCCTAACGGGGGACCTTGGAGGCAGCAGGGTCGAAGGAGGCATGAGGAGGGAGGTCTGTGGGAAGAATAGAGCAGAGGTACAGTGGATGCTGTGGGTGGCAGAGCAGCAGAAGGGAGCAAAGGCCCCACTCAGGAGGTGTGGCTTGGAAACACCTTCCTCTGCCTCCCCACCAAACTGTACTGCCTGTACAACCGCCATCACCCATGTGTGTGTGTATGTGTGTGGGTGTGTGTTAGGGACGATTACACAGGTACATGAACTCCTCACAAACCACAACAGCACACTTCGGAGAGGCGTGTCTGCAGCGTAGGGACACATGGACACTGATTTGCCTGGTGAGCAGCCTTGGTCTCCTCCACTCCTGCATGGAGCTCCCTGGAAACCGTGAGTGTGGGCTGCCTGCACGACCACCCGTCCCCACAGGCAAATTCTGTTCGGGATCCCCGACTCTCATTTTATGGTAGCAAATGGACGTGCCTGCCCAAGGCCAATTGAGTCAGAATTAAGTTGAAGTTGCTTAGTTGGGTGAAAATACACAGGAAGGGTAGCATTTCCCCCGGAGGGGAGAAAGTTACAGTAAGGAAAACAAGGGGTACAAGGGATTTCATTTACTTGTCTGGGAAACCTGAAATAAGTCTCTTTTTTCTGAAGCTAAAATAGAGTCCCGAGCTGGAAGGATGCAGAGGAAATGCCGAGAGCAGATACATCGGAGATGGTTCAAATGAGATCTGGGAGGCAGAGTTGTGAGCTCTGGAAGACTGGCTATGTACGAGTCCAAAAGAGCGTTCGGGAAGCACACGGGAAAAGGGGAGGGTAATGCAGAACAAACAGAAGGAGGGAGGGAGGAATGAAGGGCATCGGATCCCAGGTTCAGGGGACAGTTCAGTGTTTTCTGGGAAAATCCTCTCCCTTTACTACTTCTCGTCCATGTCAGAGGGGAGCCTCCAGTTTATGCAAATAAATAGCTCTCCACTTGAAAACGAGGCTTTTCCTTCTCTTGTCACTTGGTCCTGCGCTATTTCAAAACTCACTATTACTCAGCCTAACAAGAGCTCCCCTGCCCTCCTACACAGGAGCTGATGACCGCACCGGAGGCTTTTAGAAAAGTCAGACCATCCACTGCCAACAGGGGTCGTGCATAATGTGAACAGAGTCCAGGCTGGGTACTGAATGGTGACAGGGAAGGGCCACAAACCCACCCGCCTCGGGCTCAGGAGTTGGTGTGGGAGATGGGGGAGGGGACGCAGTCTGAGGACATGGGTACAAAGGACACCCTGAAATAGGCAGTTGGAGAGAAGGGGCAAACGGAGATGAAGAAGGTGGGAAAAGAGAGGGTGAAGCCAGACAGGCGTGTCTATGCCAGGGACAGCAAAGTGTCGCCAGCCGTTGGGTCCATGAAGCTGAGAGGTTCCGTCCTTCCCGAGGAAGCTCGTTCATCATCACCCACACCGATCTCCCAGAGACTGTCTTCCATCTTTATCTGAAGAAGGGGCGTTCAGATCTCCTGACAAAATTCTAACCCAGAAACCTTAAGAGAGTCTAAGGAAAGACTCAGTTCACGGGAGGAGGAAGGAGCAGCAGGACCTCCCCAGAGAGTAAGAAAACCAAGCTGACTGCAGTCGGATTTTTTTCCTACATGAAACAGCTCATATCAGATGACTCAACCAGGGGAAGAACTCTAAATGTTAAACACGGAGAAAAAATTGTATAGGTAAAAAAGGCAAGAGAAAGTACGGGCCAATATGAGTAATATTAGTAACATTTAAATTGAATTTTATAATGGTATCAGAAACTTTTCTTTTGTCCCTATTGAAGGAGATGAAATGTATTTTTTACTTTGTGACTGTGCTTATTGTGTGTTTCCAAATGGCCGGTCTGACAGCCACGCAGACGGTGGGAGGCTCGGTGGCAGCGGAGCCATCACCTCGTACGCACGGGGAACGAGCAGAAGGCCCACCTGTGATCAGCATCCTGTTTTCACAAATGTACCATCACTCACGTTTGCCCAGAAAGTAAACCCAACCAGGGATCTGGGGTGATGCCTTCGAATGAAAAACATGTTTCACATTTCCCTCTATCCAAAACAATGCGTAGCTACCGATTGAGAGTAGGAACAATCACAGACGTTAAAAGAAATACCTCCTCTACAGGAAAGAAGTGGGGCCCGCTTAGAGAGGGAGCACACAGGTATCAGACAAGTCTGCTGCTATTCCTGGCACCGGGGGCAATCACGGTGGGCCGCGGCACCCTCGTTTCTGGCCTGCCTGTCCCTGACAAAGCACTTCAGCATCATGTGACAGCAGGCACTCCGCTCCGGAGTTCTCCTAGATTGACAAGGGGTGGTTCACTTTGTAGCCTGAGTGTTTCATTTCACAAAACGGGAAAGCGAGACCTCGGGAATGGAGGCATTTTGTACAAGGACAAAAGCCTTCCAGAAGTTCAGGGGCCTTGGCTTCTCTCTGCTGGAGAGCAGGGCGTCCCTCTCGGGGTGACCGCTACAGCCCTGCCTGTCCTCACCCAATGCATGAACGGAAAGGTGAGTGGACGTCGGCTGAACACCGGGAGCCTGTCAGGCCAGGCAGGGGGGAGCAGCAAAATCATCTTTCAAAACAGTTATGTCTCTTCTCCTAAGCAAAAGCTTCTAAAATTACCTGGACAGCCCCTCAGCGGACGCAATTTAATAGAATACAAGAAATGCCAACAGACATCAGGTTCAGTTAATCCCTCACCTGTTGAAATGAGAAAAAAAAAAAAAAGACACCTTCCCCTCTCTCAGGAGTCACATGTTTGTTTTGTTACCTTTGACCAAAACGGCTCACTTCTCTCTCTCTCACACACACACATACACACACGCACACACGTGCGCGCGCACACACTTAGCCAAGCACACCCCACAAATGCCCCGGGAAGCAGAGGCAGTGACAGGCAATGATGAAAATATGCCCTTTGGCTCACAATTTCAACTAGTCAGAAATCTCTGGCAAGTTTGTTACACTTAAGCAGAAACCACCCGGCTCCCACATAAACTTGGCTTTCACCTTATCTGCACCAAGTGAGGGCTCGGGTCTGCTCCAGGACACGGGTCTGCTCCAGGACACGCGTCCGCCCAGACCTGCCCTTGCTTTCTAACAGGTGAGCGCATCTCCCCGACCCGGGGTGGGGGCATGCCCTGCTTTAGAGCTATTTCCCAGAATCTCCCTGCTGCAAATGCACCCAAGCACAGGTGGCTTCACCCTCCACTTCTCCAATGACCTCGGAGAATTAATTAAGTTGGCGGGAGCAGCGTGTGAGACGGTTCTCGGGAACATGTTTCACCAGACCCCACAGCGGCCTCCTCACTACCCGGGGGTCCCACCGCCCACCTGAGCCCAGGCAGCCCCCGCAGGACCGCAGACCAAGTCACCTGCCGTTCTTGGTCACAATCATCTCATTGGTGACCTCCTTGAACCTCTGCCAGAGAGGGGCGTCCTCCAGGATGATCTGAAGCTGCTTCTCCGTGGGGTCGCCTTTCTCCCTGCCAGCCTGCAGCTCGCTCTCCACCACGGTGAGCAGGCGAGAGACAGAGCCATCACCCGCCTTCTGCGTGCCCAGCTCGCTCATGGCCACAGGCCGCTCTGGAGCAGAGAACGCGGGGCCGAGGGGCATGCCCCGGGGCCCTGCCCGCTGCCACCTCCCACCTCCTTCCCCTCTCAGTCCGCTGTGAGAGGCCAGGGCCTGGGGAGCTGGAGACAAGATGCCTGGCTCTTGCCTAAGCTCCTAGCATGACACCCCTTAAAGTCTCCAAATTATACACCAACCTGTTAAGCCTCAGTTGGGGGGGGGGCAGTACAGGGAGGGGAGAGGGGGGAAGAAAAAGCCCTCTCTTAATTACTCATTGGATCAGGTGGAGGAGAGCCCAGCTCTGCCATTGGCTGCCGAGCACAGAGGAACCGTTTAAGAAGAGTACTCCATCCAAATTACCAGGCTTTTATCTTGTTGTACCTGAAGAGGTCTAATCAGTGTATTGAGGACCATTTTCCCATTAATTAAAATTGTTCCCGGCCCAGACTGCCACAATCAGGCAAACCCTGCGTGTGCACAAACCATGGCATGTGGCACCTATAGGAATGGACAAGCTTGAGGCCGACGCAGGCCGGGGAGACAAGAGTACAAGTGGAGGCGGAAGGCACAGCACCAGGGGGTGAGGTGGGGTTAGAGGTCAGAGATCAGGACAAAAGAGCAGAGGACCCCTTCCCCCCAGGTGTCCCCGACAGGTCACCTTTCTCCTGAGGGACCCTACACACATCCACGCCCTGCTCACCCCCGCAGACTGACCTGCTCTGAACTTCGCCCTTTCCGCCCCGGGATCCAGAGCCCCAGGCTTCCTTATCCGAACCCTGGCCCGAGGGAGGAAAGGCCCCTTGGCATCACCTTCATCTCCGAGGAAGCCATGCTCTGCCTCCAGCAAGCGAGAATGAGCTTCTGGAGTTACCGTGCACTGCAACTTCGGTCCTGGGTCCAGAGAGGTGCTCCGACGTTTTCCTTAGAGCAGAGGGGTCAAACTCATTTTCACCGGGGCCCCATCAGCCTCGCGGTTGCCTTCGAAGGGCCGAAATAATTTCAGGGCTGTATACATGTGACTACTCCTTCACTGTTATGGAGATGAAATTACATTCAGCCACTACATGCAATTCAGGGCCCCGAATGACGTGGCCCCCAGTGAATACGAGTTTGACACCCCTGCCTAAGACAGCCCATGGCACTCGGGGGAGGGGGACCCCACAGCCCCTGGGAAGATGCCAGCGGCAGAACTCCCTTCTCGCCCCGGACACCCGACACCAACCATGGACAGGCAGAGCCTGCACTTCCTCCTCCACCCTGAGTGGGCCCTGGGGGGTGTAGGTTCTTCTTGCTACAACAGAGAGTTGGAAGGTCAAAGCTGAAGGAAATAAAAGCAAAAAGGGAAGATCAAGTCAGGGTGAGGACGATACCCAAAATACATTCAGTGCCTGCTAGGTGCTGAGGCCTGGTGACGTGTCACACCCTGTGATGGATGGAACAGCAGTGGCCGCACCTCCCAGGAGAGAGAGAGGTGAACCACACAGACCAGCAAACCGTCAGGCTGTGGAAGAGGGTGAGGAGGGGGAGGGACTTGGGTGCCAGGCGGGTGGGGAGGATGGAATGAGAGGGGGCTGTAGGGAAAGGCTTCTCTGGGGAGGAGAGAGCTCAGCTGAGATGGTGAAGGAGCCTTGCACTCAGCCAGGGAAGGTCTGGGGGAGGGGCCCGGCAGGGGGGCCACATGCGAGAAGGGAGGCCAGGCCAGCGAGAAGACATGGCGTGAGGGGACAGCCAGGGGAGGCTGCTTTGACGGGGGCCTGATCAGCAGCCGTAAGGACCTGGGTTTTCGTCATCATGGGACAGGAAACTGTCGGAGAGGGCCACGCAAGAAAATGGCATGACTTGCTTTGTGTTTTTAAAAAGCTGGGTGGTTTGGAGACAGTAGGCTAGTAAAAGGCCAAGAGTTGAAGTAAAGAGACAGAGTAGGAGGCTGGTGTCATGGTTCAGGCAAAAATGGTGGCATCTCAGCCTGGCGTGGTGGCCATGGCACAAAGACATGTGATTGGACTCTAGATCCATCCCAGAAGTAGCTATGAGAGAATGACATGAGGGACTTGGCGTGGGGGTGACGGGGAGTTAGCGGGTGGTGGGGCCATCTACTAGGATGGGGAAGGCCATGCGGAGTTTGTTACGGAATCGATAAGAAATTAACGCAAATACCAGGAGATATCTAAGTGGAGATTTCAAAAAGGCTGAGAACCAGGACACAAGTGTGGCTCTAAGCTTCTTGGCAGCCAAGGCAAAAAGGGAAACACAGTCTGGCATACATTACTCTGTGTTCCTAAAATAAAAACAAGCCATTTGCCTGAGAGAAACTTCTCCTGTGAATCTTTTTAACAAAAACACCATGATACAGTGAACAAGGTTTCCCCGAACAGTCCATAAACACCAGTAGGATGCAGATCTCAGCCTTTAAACAGTTTAACAATCTAGGAGAGCAAAAAAGGCACATGCCTAGAGAATTCCAATATGGAGACGTGTCAAGTGTTTTGGAGAAAAGAAGGAAATACCATTTTTTCTTAGTCGTATCCAAAACAGTGTGCTCCTGAAAACTCGGTTAGCACCTGAGTCTCTTCAGCCAGTGGGCCCGGGGAGAACAGCTGCTTCGGGGAACCCCTCCCAGCACAGGTGGCTCCCACCCTCGTGACCTTGAGTCTGTTCTGTCTAGTCAACAGCTCCCCTTGCCAAGCTGTGTCACCTCTGAGGTCTGGGTTATATTTGTTTATTTTTTATTAATTTTTAGAGAGGGAGAAACATCAATTTGTCTTTCTACTTATTGATGCATCATTGGTTGATTCTCGTGTGTGCCCTGACCGAGGATCGAACCTACAAGCTTGGCACATCGGGACGATGCTCTGACCAACTGAGCTACCCAGACAGGGCCATATAGTAGATATTTTAGATTGAACCATATGGGATTGGTGATATTCAACCTTTGTTTTCCCTGAAAAAACAACAATTTTTTGGCATATTATGCTTTATTTTTTTAATATATTGATTATGCTATTACAGTTGTCCCATTTTCCCTGTTCACTCCCCTCCACCCTGCACCCCCTCCCACCCACATTCCCCACCTTTAGTTCATGTCCATGTGTCATAAATTCTTTAGCTTCTACATTTCCCACACTATTCTTGCCCTCCCCCTGTCTATTTTCTACCCACCGCCTATGCCACTTATTCTCTGTACCTTCCCCCCCACAAACTCCCCTGTTGCTAATTCTCCATGTGATCTCCATTTCTGTGGTTCTGTTCCTGTTCTAGCTGTTGGCTTAGTCTGCTTTTGTTTTTGTTTTGGGTGTGGGTGTTAATAATTGTGAGTTTGCTGTCATTTTATTATTTGTATTTTTTATCTTCTTTTTCTTAGATAAGTCCCTTTAACATTTCATATAATAAGGGCTTGGTGATGATGAACTTCTTTAACTTAACCTTATCTGAGAAGCTCTTTATCTGCCCTTCCATTCTAAATGACAGCTTCCCTGGATAGAGCAATCTTGCACATAGGTCCTTGCCTTTCATGACTTGGAATACTTCTTTCCAGCCCCCTTCTTGCCTGCAAGGTCTCTTTGGAGAAATCCGCTGACAGTCTGATGGGAACTCCTTTGTAGGTGACTGTGCCCTTATCCCTTGCTGCTGCTAGGATTCTCTCCTTCATTTTAATCTTGACTAATGTAATGATGATGTGCCTTGGTGTGTTCCTCCTTGGGTCCACCTTCTTTGGGACTCTCTGAGCTTCATGGACTTCCTGGAAGTCTTTCCTTTGCTGGATTGGGGAAGTTCTCCTTTATTATTTGTTCAAATAACTTTTCCACTTGTTACTCTTCCTCTTCTTCTTCTGGTACCCCTATAACTTGGATGTTGTAATGTTTAAAGTTGTCCTGGAGGTTCCTAAGCCTCTCCTCATTTTTTTGAATTCTTGTTTCTTCATTCTTTTCCATTTGGTTCTTTCTTTCTTCCTTCTGGTTCACACTGTTGATTTGAGTCCCAATTTTCTTCCCATCACTATTGGTTCCCTGTGCATTTTCCTTCATTTCACTTAGCGTAGCCTTCATTTTTTCATCTAATTTGCAACCAAATTCAACCAATTCTACGAGCATCCTGATTATCAGTGCTTTGAACTGTGCATCTGATAAGTTTGCTATCTCTTTGTTGCTTAGTTGTATTTGCTCTAAGCTTTGATCTGTTCTCCCGTTTGGGCCTTTTTTTTTTTTTTTTTTTTTTTTTTTTTTTTTTTTTTTTTTTTTTTTTTTTTTTTTTTTTTTTTTTTTTTTTTTTTTTTTTTTTTGTCTTGTTGTGCCTGTTATGTATGAGGGGCGGAGCCTTAGGTGTTCACCAGGGCAGGGTAACCCACATCACTGGGTTGTGAAGCTATATGCGGGGCAGGGTCCAAGAGGGAACAATGGCACTTGCTCCACTCTGTTGGATTTCAGTAACTTCCCCCGCTTCCCCCAAGCAAACTGAGCCCTTCTGGTGCTGATTCCCAGGTGAGCTTGTATACCTTCTAGGACCCTGTGGGTCTCTCCAATGAACTCTCCTGTGAGGCTGGGAGTTTCTCCCGGCACCTCAACCCCCACAGGTGTCCTCAATCATTGTTCTGAGGCTTTATTTCCTTGTGCTGGGGCCCTGGGTTGTGCTGTCCGTCCTGCTCCCCAGTTTCGCCTGGTTTATCTGCGCATGAATGTGGGGCCACCCAGTCAGCCAGCTGCCTTGTACGCCGTGCCCCGCTTCACAGTCGCTGCCTCATTTGGTCTGCCCATTGCCACCCCGCGCCCAGGGTCCACCTGCTGCCATCTTGCTTGCTTGGGGTTTGTCAGCTGCTGCCTTGCACACCGGGTGCCACCACTTTTTTTGCCACGACCCCTCTCCACCTGGCCATCTGACTCTGCCCCTCCTACTGGTCTGGATGAATGTGTCTATTTTAACTGCTTGGTTGTTGGACTTCCATACAGTTCAATTTTCCATTCAGTTCTGGTTGTTATTTTGTTTCTAAATTGTTGTCCTTATTTTGGTCGTGCGAGGAGGCACAGTGTGTTTACCTACACCTCCATCTTGGCTGGAAGTAAAAAAAAGAACCAATTTTATAGGTTGAACCTAAGTGTCGGATTTGAAAGTAATATAAAATGCTTTGATGGACACATCTATGTAATGGTGTTGTTTTACTTGCATAATTGTTTTCCAGTTACTATGTATCTTATTCTAGACAATTTTGGAAAAATACAAGAAAAGAAAAATTCTCACAATCTCAACACGCAGAGCTGACCTCTACTAACAAGCTTGGCATATTTTTTCCTTTAAAAAGGCGGGGCTTGGAAATAGTTCTGAGTGGGCCTGGCGGATGGACACATGTCTTTCTACTGTTCCCCAGCACACCCTCCAACACGGCACCGAGGCCGAATCAGATGTGGACCCACAAAGTTGGAGAGTATAGAAGAGGCAAAGAACAATAGGAGATATCAGGAAAACTTTGGAAACTGACCACGCACATGGTTCAGTGGCCCCTGATGGAGCAGATCTGAGAATGCTCAAATCCAAGTCTCCGGAGACTGCAAGGGGAAGGCCTGTCTGTGCACAGGATGGAAACATCTCAGGCACCAGACCATTGCTCACCTCTGAAAGGGGGGCCGTGGGTAGTTCTGCACTGGATGAGGCAGTTATCTTGAAAGTTTACATAAGAAACAGCCCCATTTGAGGCCCCCAGCCATCAGCCAGGCAGTGGTCCCTCCCCTGCTGCATCAGAAAATGAGAGACTGACTTTCCAAAGAGAGGGGATTAGAAAGGCTTTGTCCTTGGAGTCAGGAGTCACTGATGGTGGCAGGCATGAGGACCACACCAAAGACAGAGACTGAGGGCACAGTCCTCAGGTAAGAGACTTGATTCCTCCGTGAAATGACCCGTCCCCAGTTGCCGCCGGCCCCATCAAATAGGAAAGCCAACCTCTGTCCTGCTCTGTCCTTGCTCAGAGGTATTCCTTCATCACAGATGTGTCTCAACCTTAAATATGACTGACCCCATAGTCAGGGACCATCGGACACAGAAGTCAAACCAAAGCAAGACAATAAGTTAAAAAAGAAATTCTGAGGAAACAGAGGCTATGTGGGGAGCAGATAAGAGCAAGAGAGAGCCACAACTGTTCATGTACACAGAATCCTTTCCAACCCCACCCGGGCTGTTGGTGGCATTCGGTCCCCTGGTTGCAGGGCCGAGGCCCCTGCTCCTAGAGGCTGCCGCTCCCTTGGGGCAGAACTTGACCATTTGTTTGCTTTCCCCTGAAGACCTGCAGGGGGGCCACTGCTACCACTTCTTTCCTCAGTTAGGGGTCCGCCTGATTGGGTGAGACCACCTAAGGAATCTCCCTTTCACTGAGTCAGTCAACTGATTAGGAACTCTAATTCCACCTGAAAATCAGTCCTTTGTGCCATGTAGTGACATAACCACAGGACTGATATCCCTTTATACTCAGAGGTCCGGCCACCCTCAAGGAAGGGGAACATGGGGCACGTCCACCAGGGGACAGAGTCCTGGGACATTAAAACTAACAAGCAAGAAAACCAATGTAAAAACCAGAGGCCACTACCAACTACAAGGGGTAAAACAAGTTGTCCCAGGAAGGAAATACAGGTCCTGCAGAAGGAAGGCCTGCTGGAGTGTGGGTAGGAGGGTAATAATGTGGCTGTGATAATTCACAGCTTTAGTTTGAACTTTTCACCTAAAATGCCATATGGTGTGCTTCAGTGTGACATTATCATGTCACAGAATCACACGCTAATGATTTTGTAATGAACAATTCTGTAATATAAGAGGGGCGTTATTTGTGCTGGACCTTGTCTAATCAATATAATCACAGTATACTAGACTTCAGCTAGAAATACAATAGTAAAAATATAAATATTAGTTCCTGGAAAACTTATGATATTAGGATGATGAGAGAAGGGGAAGCTTGTATTGCAGGGGAAAAGGGGGACACTAAATCCTCATCTCCTATGGCAGGAAGACAGTAAATAACATCGAACACTGAAAAGTCAACACAGAGCAGCATCCGTACAACATTCAGACTGGAGAGAAACAGCAGCTTAACTGTACAAAGAGAGAACAGGAAACGCAGACAACTGTAACTGAACAACAATAAAGTAATTTTACAAAAAAGAGAGAGAACTGCGGCTGCCTCTGGGGAGAGAGACAGGTGAGTGCAGGTTTTTCCGTGTTTAACCGTATGAGTAAAGGAAACACTAATAAGATTTATTAATTTGTAACCTAATTCTTCAATGTAACAATCTTTAAAGATCATTTTCCCATATTATCACATAATGTTCTACATTCCTACTTTAATGTCTGCGAATTATTCCATCTTATGAATGGGTCATTTTTCATTTACCCAGTCTTCTATCCTTTTACTCACCCATTCACTGTTTCTCTGACTTTTGTCACTTTAACAATTCTGTACAATAAACATGTAGAAATAGCCATGGTTGTTTTCTTACACTGCGCTTTTATGAGTAGCGCTAATTGATGAGCGTGAAATATGCAAAGCACTTTAATGCATTCTCTCACTTAATCCTTGTAACAATGCTATACGGTAGGAGCTATGATTACATCCACTTTCTAGGTGAGAAAGGTGAAGCTCAGAAAGTTGGTGAAGTAACCAGTCCATGGGCATCGAGCCACTGAGCAGGACAGCCACAGAAAATTGTGTCCCGGACAATGAACTTCACTGTTCCTCTTGTTTCATTTGCCAGGAGGAGTTCAGGTCTCTGAATTCTCCCAGTGTCCCCTGATTTCATGAATGGGACTCGTGACTGGAGGATAGGTGTGCTTCCCTGGTACCAGCTCACACCCATGTCCCACCCACATCACGGAGCTCCGCTCGGGGCTACATGTCGTCCTCAGGAGGGAGAAGATGGACAGGTTAGCTGCGGTGGCAGTTTGGGAGTGAAGTTGCTTGAGGAGTCCTGAAACTGGAGAGCCTGGGTTTTGAAGGGGTAGGAGTGTGCCTTGGGCAGAGGATGAACTGTATTTGAGGAAGAAAGAATATTCCAAGAGAAGACACAAAAACACCAAGTGTGGAGTAATACAAAGGAGTTCAGCCCGCATGGGACGTGGGACGAGAGGAAATTGAATGGGGATTGGATGTTGGGTTTACTTCCTACAAGCAAACCCTGATGAGCAGCACAGGGACTGACACCGTGACAGTAACATTTACACCCAAGAAATGGAGCTCAAGTGTGAAACCTGCATCTCCCGGAACAGAACGTCTTGGGACAAGTAAAAAGTACAACTAGAGAAATATTTAACTTTGAATACAAATAAAGCAGTAGTGAAGTGTGAACACACGGTTCGTGCGCAGAGGACTGGCGTTTGGCCCCAGCTGCCATGGGTGATCGGAGCGACTGTGTCACTGAAGCAAGTAGCAGCCCTGATGGGACCAGTGTTTCAGGAGCAGGGCAACCTGGCGAGGCTGGCAAGGCAGGTGCTGCAGGGAGGCAGAAGGCGCAGCAGCCACGAGAGCTCTTCCGAAGGTAGGATCCATGGAGATACATCGCCCCTGGACGTGGCTGTTAGGAGAGGAGGCATGTCGATGATGCTCCAGGATCCACTGGAAGACTGGGCAAGCGGTGGGACCGCTCCTCCAGGACAGAGGACACAGAGAAGCATCAGGAGGAAGGGCCCCCATGCTCACCACGAGCAGAGCCATGAATTTCCAGCTCACAGGCTGCGAACCCCCTGCTCACCGCCCTGAGTGTTTGGAACTGGGGAGAATTGATGCCCAGCTCTGTGACCTCTGGCCTTGACCGCTGCTGAAGGCGTGAGGGAACTCAATGTTCTTCTGCCTGATGACCTGGTGAAGTTTTATCTTACAGGTCCGGCAGCTGCCCTGCTGCTTTCGACCTGGGGGTAGGTGGGGAGGTATTAATTAAGGCGTGTCAGACACAAAGGGCAGAAATTGAAAGTCACGCAACCTGAGCTCCCGGCACATACCAGGCAGAAACCACGTCTGCACATCGAGTCCCTGTGGCAACCTGACACCTGTTCCCCCACCTCCAGTGCCACCAGGAAATTAACACTCACCCAGGTACCTGGTCATAATTAAACTGAACAAAAAGACAGCTGCTCTGCCTTTCTTGTCTAATCGCTGACCTGCAGCCCAGGGGATTACTAGCTTTGAGGCAATTTAGGGAGGCTTACTTTTTCATCAGAGTCCTGGGGTCAGTTCCAGCACAATGTCGCAAGAGCATGGTCAGACACCTCTCATGCGGAGAGCCCATCCCGCCCTGTGTCCAAAAGGTTAGCTGGTACACAGCCGCTGGCAACCACTCGCCTGACCCCAATCAACTGCAATTTTTCACCTGACATGTCACCCAAATGAATTCTGCCTCGAGTTTCCAGGTGTCTGTGAGAATGTCATTCCAAATCTCCATTTAAGTCTCTGACAGCAACAAGAAGAAAGAGCACTTGGGGAGGTACAGGACTGGGACTGTCCACCAGGGTGACAAAGTTAAATGACTCTTAACCTCCACACAGCTACACACCTTACACCCACCCATCACCACACCCTCAAGCAGCTAAACCCAGGACATGAACATGCTGACCCGGGGCTGAAGGTGGGGCACTCAGAGGCTGGAGAAATAAAGTAACGAAAGTGTGGGGACCCACAAAACACGCCTGCAGGCTGAGGTCGACCTGCCTGTTAGTGACCTCAGGTTCCTATTTCATTCATTCGGCAACTGTCTCCAATGCCCCGTCTCCTTTAGGTGGCGTGCTGAGTGAGGGGTGGGCAGGCAGCACACACAGACACAGTCCTGGTGGAACCTGACATCTGCAGAGGACAACCCCTAGTCAGGGAGGGGTGGCAGAGGGCTCCCTGAGGAAGCAAGTGGAGGCTCACCCCGAAATCTGAAGGGAAATCAGAGGAGACAGCAGCAGCAGATGAAACAGCGTGCAAAGGCCACATGGCAGGAGAGACCGGGGTGAGGAGAGAGAGAAGGCAAGTGACGGCAGAATGGAGGTGAAGAGGGAGGTAGAGGCCAGGCCATACAAAACCACACACAGTCTGGGGGTCTAAGTGTGCAGCACAGCCTCATCCTCAAAGCAATGGGACATGCACTTGGGAAAGACTGTCACCATGCAGAGGCTGCGCGGAAGGTGCTAGCAGACGTGCAGGGCAATGACCAGACATCAGCATCGCCACAGCAGGCATCAGGGCCTCTCAGGGCCAGAAATGGAGCCTCACCCCCTCCGTGCTCGGGAACCAGCATTTGAAGCCAAAGCGGCCCCCTTTCACCTTCAAGGAGTTGCTCGTCCCTGGGCTCAACAATGGTCATCCCAACCTGGTTTGCTCTCTCGTGACGCCACCTCCCCACCATGCCGGTGTTCATTTCTAGCCCCTTAGCCAGCTCCATTCTTCCACCCTGCAGACCTCACACCCCTCCCTCCCCACCCTACTTGGAAGCCCTGGGGTGTTGTGAACCGTTTCCAGCTCTACCTCAGCTTCCTTGTCACGGGGGGAAAACATTTTTTTTTAAGTCTAAACGAAATGAGAGATGCTAACGAAATATCATGGTAATCATTTTGCAACGTACATAAGTCATTACATTGTACACCTTCACCCTACATGGGGCTGTATGTCAACTAACTCTCAGCAAAACAACGAAGAAAGTTCTGAAGAAAGCCAAGGCAGGGACACTGGACGACCCGGATGGCGGTGACCTCCGTGAAGGGGACACAGGAAGTGATCGCTGTGCAGGAGTGGGAGCGCCAGGGAATGTCACGATGTGGACAGCGCTTCGCTTCACGCCCAGGGCGCCGGCTGCAGCCTCCCGCTGCAGTGCCTCGCTGGGCTGTACCTCTGTTATCGTTCTGTATTGGATTTTACCTCCGTATGTGTTTTATTGTTCAAAACGTTCTAACAAATTTAAGGAAAACTGATTGAATGAAAATGATAATGAAATCCAAATTATAATTAACACTTATCTCTCAACAATTTATAGAAGTTGACAGAATCAGGTTAGAACTTGAACTCTCAACACATTCGGCCTGTTTACAGAACACTCCACCTGACACACCCGCACTCTTTGCAAATGCACAGGGATTGCCCACCATCAGACTGCATGCTGGGCCACTAAACAAGGCCCGATATATTTTAAAGGGTTAAAGTCATCAGAGGATGTCCTCTACCTGCAGCAGAATGAAAATGCCAACCAATGATAAATATCTGGAAAGCCCCCAAGTGTCTGAAACTTAAACACACTTCCAAGTAATCAATGGGACAGAGAAGAAATCACACGGAAGAATATTTTAAACTGAATTAAAATGATGGAACAGACCCAAATTTGTGAGACGCAGCTAAAGCAGTGCTTAGAGGAAAACTCATAGCATATTAGAAGATCTACAATTAAGCTCCCACCCTTGGAAAACTAGTGTAAGTTAATCCCAAAGTGTAAGAAAATAAAAAAAAAAAAAAAACAAAGCGGGGATTTTTATTACAAAATAACCCATCACAAAAGTACATGTAGCACAAAAAGCACACAGTGTGATGATTTGTCAGAGTGGACACCTTGTAAATGTCACTTGATCGAGAAATGGGATGTGATCACCACCCAGAGCCCTCAGGCACACCATCCCTTCCCAACCACCGACCTCTCCCGCCCTCCCCAAGTCAACACTGTCCTAACTTTTATGCAAATAACTTGCTGGTCATTACAATTTTCCTGCCTAAGCATGTACCTACCTTTAGGTCTAGAATGGAGTTTTACCTGGCTTTTAATCTTCATACAATCACAGCATTAAATGTGTCCATTGGCCATTCATGTATCGTTCTTTGTTAAATTTCTGTTCAAATCTGAGTATTCTTTGCAAGGTTCAACAAAATTCATGAACCTCAAGCTAGACTAATCGAAATAAAGAGACCCAAAGAGCCAGTATCTGCAGTAAGGAATGCAACTACAAATCCTACAGACACGAAAAGTACTTTTAAAAAATTAATTTTATGCTAATGAATCTGGCAACCCTAGCTTACGCAATGTGACCAAACAATCCAGGTGTGCAGGAATATCCCAAAATAAACACTTGAAATTTCTTACCTTTCATTAACCCCTGGCTGAAATAAGTTCAGGACTGTAAATGTGACTACTCCTTAACTATTAAGGAGTTGAAATTACAGCCAGCCCGTTGGCAACGTCGAGGTTGATGTGGCCCCAGGGAAAATGAGTTTGACACCTCTGCCCGAAGTCATCTGAAAGAAGGACTACGTACCCACTCAGCCCAGAAAACACCGGTGCGTGCCCCCAGGGAGTGCCGCCCACCGCGGACTCACACGAAGACGTAGGCTTTCCTGCTGGCCGCACACTGCATTTGGTGTGGTGGCCCCAGAAAGACAAGCATGAGGAAGAGACGACACTGGCTTTATTAAAGATCGTAATGCAGTCATTTATTAAAGGGGAAGAGCAAAGCAAAAAAGCAAGTGTTTTGTGATGTTTCGGGGGAAAATAGCTTAGTTATCAGCAATATTCTTTCTCTTTGAAATGAACCAGTAAAAAGCACAATCTTTGTTGTATGAAATAGTCTCAAGGTAGGAAAACTAGCACACACGAATATATTTTTGGATAGAAAAAATTCAGTTACACAATCAGCATTCAAAATTGTTGAGACTGTCTACACAATTATAAAAATTGACTCGTTATAACAAACTGTTTTAAAGGCTCATCAGAGTAGAACAGGCACAATGTTCTGAAGGCATAAAAGTCCCCCCACGGGCTTCCGAGTGTTCCCACCCCCAGCTTCATAATCAGAACTTTTGCGTTTCCTTTCCTTGTTCGGAGGGGCTGGGTCAAGCAAACACACTGAGGAACACAGACAGAAATCTGCATTTAACCTCAGCTGAAGGTGTGTGAGCTTTGTAAAAAATGCTACCTGCCAAGAAACTACCGCACATCTTAAACATCAAAAAAATCTTAGATTTTGAAGCAAACTATACCCCAAACCTCACAAAGTGGCTTTAAAAGCCTGAACACTGACTTCCTGTTGTTAATTTGCTGGAAGCAAAGCCTGAGGACAGGCTGAGTGTTCAGGTGTCTGTGCTCTGTGGCCGACCCCAGGCAGTGGTTATGAGGGACAGAGGCAGGCCCAGCCCAGGCTGCACCCCAACCCCAAAGGGATCCCCAGCCTCAGGGCTGAGACTAGCTCATTTCACCAAGTCCCATCACTCATGCAGGAACATGAGCCACCGAGCCAGCAGCCCCACAGCCTCTTTTTGAGGTAGGATCCACTTCTTCACTGGTTTCCAAAGAAGTCCCCACAATCCCTCTCACTCGGATGCGTTCTGTGCCCTTGGTTCTTGCTCCCTGCGCACGGCTGCCTGCAGTGGGAGGTGGCGCGCAGGTTAAGTAGTCCACAAGGTCGCCCTGCCAGTGACTGAATGGAAGCTCCCCATGAACACACACAGCTGGGAACGGTTTTGCCCTGCCAAGAGACGAGGAGCCACAGCAGGTGTGGGCAGTGGCGGCCAGGGGCACAGCCACACTGAGGAGCTGGGACCAGGGGCAGACAGTGAGCCAAGACCACTGGCCCAGAGTTATTGCCAACACTGCATGAGATCACACACGGCAGGACCTGCACCGCCACACGTGTAGCAGCAGGGGATTTGTTCTGGATGGATCAACAGCCAGAGATAAAATTCACCGTCACTTTCCATGGTCACCAGCTATTTCCGGATTGACTAACATCACCTACCACTCACTGAGACGCCACTTACCCGCGCTGGGCTGTATGCTAACTCTCAGCACACACCTCACCTGTGTCCTGCCAACAACCGGCAGGGATGACTTGTCCCATGTTTTTAACTAGATGAGCAATCTGAGAACCAGAGGGTAAGTGGCTTGTCCAACACAACACTAGTATGTGACAGTGCCACAACTCACACCCACATGTTTGACATCCAAGCCCACGTTCTCTGCCACTGTGTGGTACACGCTGGTGACATCCTAAAAGGCAGCTCAGAGCCCACTGGGGAGTTGCACTATCTTCAGGAGACACCCAGCATGGGAAAGAACCCACCGATGCCGGAGGGAGTGTGGCGTTTTGTTTCCCTCCCTGGCTGGCCTCTCACTCGGGCCCCATTGGGCTTGCTCATTCCTCCCCATCAGAGGGGAAAGCTGGATGGTCTGAGGTCTCCACACACAGGGGGTCAGTTCAGCACCACCACAGGCAAGGAGACCACCACTGCCTTCGGTGTGGAGGCTCCCGGAGCAAGAGCCCAGGGACAGCCAGAGCTGGTGAAGGACAGAAAGGCACCACAGAGACCTCTCTCGCAGGGTAATTCTGGGGTGCTGCAAGCCCAGAGGTCTGGTGGTTGAGACAGGACACTTGGAGGTCAGGCAGCAAGGGCTACAATGACATGCAGAGAACAATGGGGATGCCACAGGCCCAGGACACTCCCCACAGGGAGACAAGGCAGGAGATTCTGCAGGGATGTCAAGAAACCGGGGCCAGAAGTCACAGGCCTGGCTGGTGAAAACAGGGACCCAGATCCAGCTGGTGCCCTGGAGCCACACCTGGACACACGGTGTCACGAGACTGAAGCTGGAGCACCAGGCTCTGGGCCCAGCTCTGCCACCCACCACGGCTTTGCGTACATCTGACAACCTCCCCAAGCCTGGATTTCCTCCAGCGCACAGAGGAACAACTGGGCTTCGTCACGAGGCTCCTGTGAGGACAAGCTCGGGGACACAAAAGCCCTTTTTCTGTGGTTCCGCGGCCCACACTGTCATCTCTTCCAGCGTTTCAGCACGGGCTCAAGTGCCAATGTGGGACCTACTTAAAGGTCGAGGGGCGGGCACCTGCATCCTACTGGCCCCGCAGTGGGGCTCTGCCTTCCCTCCCCACCACCAGCCCCACTGCAGGAGAATGGAAGACATAACCGACCATTTATAAACAATGAAGAAAAAAAATACAGCAGAGAACAGCAAAAACTGTCACTTCCTGCCGGCTTGTCCAAAAGGAAAAGCAGCCTCTTCTCTGCTGCCTTGTTCTCTCTCAAGCTCGTTCCCAGAAATCACGAGGGAAATAAAACAGAACAGCAGAGAGAGAAGGAGCGTGTGCTGCCATCCAAACCCATTCCACAGCCAGGGCGGACCCGCAAGGGCCAAGGTGCAGATCCAAAAGCACCTCTTACCACCAAGTGCCCTGTTCATGTCCCTGACAGCCGGCTCTGCAGGCTGGCACAGCGGTCAAGAGGGCCGAGTCCCTGGTCCCAGACCCAGGGAACAGCGTGTCCATGCTGCACGGGGCATGGGCAATGGTCTTCCAGCTGAGGGACAAGTCTACAAAGTCCCTGTGGCCCCCCAAACGCTGTCCCTTACTGCTGCGCCCCTGCCATCCCTGATGGGGCTGCCTGTCGCCACCTGACAATCCCTGGCTACCAAGGCTTGTCTGCTGCTTAATGTGGTTTTTATTTATGAGAATTCGGGGAACCACACCCAACGAGGAAAGGGGTGATGAGGCCAATGCCTCTCTGGAGGATACAGAGCCCGCCCCTCCTATTGTGCTACAAGACATCTGGGATTGGGGACACACTGCTGCCCCCAAAAGCAAACATTTGGGTCACCCGGACCCGCTGTGGCCAGAGGAAAGGTGCAGGTCCGTGAGCGAGAGGATCAGAAGGTATTTACAAAAGTGTCCGCCAGCTTCCATCCACAGTGCCTCCCACAGCTTTGGAAAGCTGGCCACGTGCTATGTAAGACACGCAGCAAAACACTTCTTCACAGCATCCCTAGGAGTAAAAACACAAGGGTAAATGGGAGATTGTCACCCCAGACTCCTAAAGTGGTCAAGAGCCCCCTGTAGATTTCCTGGCACCCAAAGGGGCACACTGCAGAAAAGACAACACCCCAACTGTGGGGCTGGGCCCTGGGTAGGTCACCTGTCTTGTCTGAGTGGCCAATGTCTCATCTGTACAAGGGCACGTCCCTGCCCACCCGACAGGCAGGCCAGTGGTGGGGACGAGCGCATGGCACAAAGTAGGTGGTCGCTAGTGACTGCAGTCATGACATGCAAAAGAGAAGTCAAAAGAGTAGAGACCACCAGAGACCAGGAAATGGGCCGGGACAGCGCACCTCCTAGCGACCAGAACCATGGACCACACTCACTGCATTAAGTCACACGGTCACCTGGGGATTTTCCATCAGCAAGCAGCCAGCAGCAGAAGCGTGCCGAGGGACATCTTCCAGGGGCTCCCGAGCACAGGGGACCTCGCTACAGCCCACAGTCCGACAGGCATGGGGAGCCACCCGAGAGAGGGGCTGCAAGCCAATGCACCCACTTGAGCAGGCACTGTGCTTTAACATCAAGGTAATTCTAGAACGTTTCTTAAGGTACGCTCCACACTGTGGTCCCTCCCAGGAGGTGTTCTGAGCAAGAGAGGGTTTTGTGGCTGAGTGAGATCCCTCCTGAATGCCCGCAGTACACAGCGCCTGTCAGGGGATCTGACCATGAGGGCCCATTCACAAAGCCACTCAGCAGCCATGAATGTGACAGGCTTTTTTAAGTTCTCGTCCAGCCAATCACCCCCAGCATCTTCCAACCCCCATCAGCAACAGACGTGGGACGGGCAGGACACAGGCCTGCTCCTGCTCCTCCTCAGCTCACGCGCCGGTTTCCACATTCTCAACAACGTTTAGGAAAAGCTTCCATTGCATTAACAAGAATGGAAACTAAACAGTGACATCAGAACAGGGTCAGAGGCAAAGATTACTGAACGTGCTCACTTCAGGGGACCTGCAGAGTCAGAACCTTGAGGCTGGAGGGGCTGGCCCAGGGCAGCAGTCAGCGAGGCCTCTGTGCCAGAGAGATCAGGTGTGCCGCCCAAGGTCACCTGCTCATTGGGAGACCCCAGCCCTGCTTGCTTCCCCTTTGTAAACCATTCCCATCCTTGGGATGCTGCTAGAAAACAAGCATGGGCAGGGATCCCTCCACCTCATGCTCAGTGATGCTGAAGGGACCCCGCCTTTGAGAAGACTTCCTCCAGGCTGTAGGTTAAAAGAGTGGGAAAGTGCATCTACACACTGCAGGTCCCAGCTGAAGGCTGCTGGCAGCAGCACTGCGTGGGCCCGGGTCAGCGCCCATCACTGGTGTGTGATGGGGCAGGGAGCGGGGGGAGATGGCATGACACCTGCCTATCTGTCTCAAAGGACTACAGCAAAGGTGAGACAACAGGCAGTCTCTACAAGCACTCTGAACCCACAGGCCCTCAGCAGATACAGGCCATCCCCAGCGACAGACACCACAGCACTACATGCAGTCGGTCTTACCTTGCAAATGGTATGAAGGAGAGACTGTACCTACAAGGAGAGACATACACAAAAGATCAGGTTACACGGAAGGCGCGGAGGAGCGCAGCGGAACAGGCGTCTGAGCTGCTACAGCATCTGCAGTGACTCCTGGGGCCCTCACCCCTCGGGCAGGACACACACACACACACGTGCACACACATGCACAGTGCCATGGGCCCTGGGGAGGGGGAGGGTGTCATCTCTGGCGAAGGAGGACCACCTGGAACGGGCAGATAGGTGCAGAAGCCCTGTCCCGAGAGAACAGCAAACAACCCCAGGCCAGCTGTCCTCTGACATTTACAAGTCCTCAACATGATGCAGCTTCTCCCCATTGGGATAAACTGTCTGCTCTGCTCCAGTTAATTTTTAAAAAAACAGAAAACTGTAAAACCCCAGTCCCTACTCTAAGGATGAAAGTACAAGCAAGCTTTGACTCTTCAGGAACCCTGGTCCAAAGCTCTCTCGGCAGCCCCAGTGGGAGCCGTGCAGGGAGGAGGCCGCCCACACCCTCGGGACCAGCCTGGGGTGTCAGGCGGGATGGTTTCAGGCATCCACAGGGTCTTGGATTATGTCCCTATGGATGGGGGGGGGGTGACCGTACAAGCAAAGAAAAGGCATGAGTATGTGGGCACAAATTTCTGCCCCCAGGAAATGAAAATACACACAGAAGCAGCCACACCAGACTCCTGCAGCCCCTGCCACCATGACACACACATTAAAATCGGGCTGGCCCTCTCCTCCCTACCAATACTTGCCAGGTTCACCCACCTGTGGGCACAGCCTACCCCTAAAGGCCAACACCGTGAAAGCAAGCTATTCGACAGTCCAAAACTGCCAACAGGAGGGTGGGTGCTAAGCTCGCAGTCTCCAGATCCATTTCTAGCAGAGGAGTGTAATTGATCCTTGGACATCTAAAAAGTCCACCCTGTCTAGTGTGGCTCAGTGGATTAAATGCAGGATGTGAACCAAAGGGTCACCAGTTTGATTCCCAGTCAGGGCACGTGCCTGGGTTGCGGGCCAGGTTCCCAGTGGGGGCCATGTGAGAGGCAACCACACATTGATGTTTCTCGCCCTTTCTCCCTTCCTTCCCTGCTAAAAATAAATTCTTAAAAAAAATTCCCACAATCCTGTTTTCTCTGCAACAAACTTTTTTCCCAAAGCAGATCAGTCACATTTTCTTGAAACTGTCCGGCAAATATCATCCCTGGATAAACTCTGCAAGTACTGGGTTGGCCAAAAAGTCCGAAATGTAGGATGTAGCACTTAGCTGTCTTCAACTTCATTCAAAACAATTTTGTTATGCTGTACTGTGACAGCTGTCATATCAGCGTGCATTTTTTAAAAAAACTTATCAAAATCGGTGGATTTTTGTGTGGCCATGTTAATACTGAAGCTGGAAGAAAGTACACAATATTTGTGGCGTATTGTACTTTATTTTTTTAAGAAAGGTAAAAACACAACTGAAAAGCAAAAAAGATTTGTGCAGTGTATGGAGAACATGCTGTGACTCATCAAGTGTGTCAGAAGTGGTCTGCAAAGTTTCTTGGTACTGTTGACATTTTGGCCAAATATTTCTCTGTTGTGGAGCTGTCTCATGCACTGGAAGATGTTTAGCAGCATCCCTGGCCTCCGCCCACTAGAAGCCAGTAGCAGGAGAGAGCCAACATACTCAATATACCCAAATCAATACAATTACTGGTGAAAAAAAAAAAAATGTGTGTTTGTGTGCTTTTGCCCTGGCTGGTGTGGCTCAGTGGATTGAGCAAGAGCCTGCAAACCAAAGGGTCACTGGTTCAATTTCCAGCCAGGGCACATGCCTGGGTTGCAGGTCAGACCCCCAGTAAGGGGTAGCATGAGAGGGAACCACACACTGATATTTCTCTCCCTTTCTCCTTCCTTTCTAAAACTAAACAAATAAAATCTTTTTTAGAAACGTGTTTTTTATTTTAGGGAAAAAAACCTAAAGGACTTTTTGACCAACGCATTATTACAGACAGGGCTCAGAAGCTACAGATCCCATAGGTGCCACCCCCACCCTCCCACTGATGTTGGACCAGTTTGGAAGGACCGAGACCCCACAGGCCCACCCGTGATGTCACACAACGAAGCCCTTTTACCACGTGTGGCCCCCGAGTGGCAGTCCCCTCATCCCACCAACAGGCCTCCAGCACAGAGGCTGATCCTGCAGCCTCGTGGTTTCCAGTCTCCTTGCCTTCTGCCAACAATTCCCTCTTTGTTCTTCTGATAAGGATTCCTCCACCCCAGATGCAATGCTCATTCTTTTCCTTTTCACTCTCCTTTCTCTTTGATGGCTTTCTGACCCACAGACTCCTTTTACCTGCCCCCGCAGACTTCATTACCCTGCTCTTACTGCATGTGAGTGGTTCAGTAACATTAATAACATCTCAGAATCAACTGTAAGCCCTGCAAGAATGCCGCAGTGGGCCACAGCCGCACATGGCCCTTCATGCCACCTACTGGCAATGGGCCCAGTCAACAGGCTTTGCTCTGCAGCCTAACTTCGCCTGCATCACTGAGAATTCTTCAACTGAACAGCATCTGTGCTTCCTGACCCCCTCTCCCCAAAGCCCCCAGGATTTTATCACTGTCGATGCAGTGGTCAGAGATTGATGGGAAAGGGACACTTACCATGTCAGGGCCAAAGACTGCAGAATGCAGAAGATGAGGGCAAGCCCCTTGTTATGCCACTGAAAGAGAAATGACACGGTGCCATGAATGCTAGTGGCAAGCGTGTGAACCAATGAGGCGAAGGAAGATACAAAGCCCAACTTACCCAGAAGGCAGAACACAGGGTGAGCGCAAAACACAACTGCAGAGAGAAAGGAGACATCACCAAGTTAACACAGTGACAATGACAGCATGGGAAAAACCGGAAGGACTTAACGTTCTTGGTGAACTTACACCAATACTTATCAAGCTGCAGTGATTTGATTGTGCGGCAGCCACAGCTGCCGAATGTTTCCCCCATTGCAGAGCATTTCGCCCACCTGAGTTCCCGTGTTTGACAGAAGAGTTAAAATCGCAGTGAAATTAAACTAGCCAATAAGAACTCGAGTGGGGTTAAAAGAGAAGGATCCTCTTCTACTTTCAAATTTTCCCATAATCTCTACCCAACAAACAAAGTCGCCTTTCCCGCCCACCCCTGTGCACCGGTCTTTCTGTCCAAACACATCATATTGCAGGTTTCACACGCACCTCTGTGCCCTAACTCCTGCCAAACACTGGGCTTCAGGGTGGAAGGAGCCGCACGAGGACAAAGGTGCACATGAGATGCCACTCCCACACCCAGCAAGTGAGAGATCGGTTTCCCTGTCACCTAACACTTTCCCTAGGTCCTTTCTTAGAGAGCCCTTGCTACAAGACGCTGCCCAGGCTGTCCCCATGTGCGACGGACCAAGAACAGCAGGCTCTCGAGTGTCCACCATGCCTGTCATCTCCACCCGTCCCAGTCGGTACCTTCACCAGAAATGTGTCCTAAGTATTTCCTTTGAGCTCGGCTCTGTGCACAAGGCTCTGAAGGACACAAAGTGAACAGCAAACATGGACAGGGCCTTAGAAAACTTACCTGTTTGACCAAATGAGGTACACAAACGAAAGTAAAAATAAAAGGATGTCACCCACGTTCCAAATACTGCAACACCAATAATTAAATAAAAGGCTAAAGAATGTGGTTGGGAAAGCTTTTGATGGCCACGTGTAAGTGAACAGCCCAGAGAAAGGACATTCTGGGTTAACAGGATGGGGAGATAGGATCAGACTGAAGGCAACTGTCAGAGCAGGGAACGGGGGCAATGGGCCACAAGGGAGAACAGGTATGACCCCAAAGTCATAGGATGGTGAGGGGCAAAAGTCTCCCTTTAGAGAATGAGCCCAGTGTTTCTAAGTTGTGCCTCTAAGTTGTGTCCATGTGGCTTCACCCATCACCAAGAGGGCATCAGCTTACTTACTTACTACCCTACCACTTTGGTTGGTTAGACAAGCAGCGCCCTCTGGAGGTGCTTTATAGAACTGGTGGTACCTTAACCCCAACAGAAACCCAAAGTGGGGATGTCACTGTTAGAAGCCCACTCCCAGGGCTTTGGGTATGAGTCACGATGAAAGGAAGAAGGTCTGAGAAGAAAAAACGCCCCACAGCAGCCACAGACCTCCTGCCCCAGAAGCGTCACACGGGCAGACTCACCAGCACCATGATGGTTGCCACAAGACGCGTGGGCTCGAACATCCTCTTCAGCTGCTTCATCGGCCCCATGAGGAAGACTGTGCTGCAGGGAGACATGCACAAGCCATGAGGCCGGGACAGGCAACTCTGGGCGCAAGCTGCCTCCACCGCCCCGTGTGACCGGCTCACAGCCAAGAAGCTCTCACTCTGCCGGGCACTGTGCTGAAGGGCCCTGGTGCATCGTTCTCGCTTCCCCCATCAACACGTACGGGGTTGGTCACAGGAACACTTACCACTCATGTCTTACAGACAGAGAGACCACAGCCCAGAGGGCGGGTTACTTTGTCCAGGCCACCCAACTAGCAAGCAGTGGCGCAAGGCTGCATTGGGTCTGATTCTAAGGCCACATTCGTCACCTTCTCCGAGGGTGCCACCTTCCTCCTTCCCCATGGAAACCAACCAACCAACCAAGACTCAGGAAACTTTTAAAAAAGAAAACCACACCTTACAGGCTTAGGTTGTTTACGTTAAAACACAGAGCATCTCATTTCCCTTCATAATCTCCACAGGGTACTTCCAGTTGTGGTGACACCCGCTCTGAATTGTTGAGTCTGCTCAGCGCCACATATGGGACCTCATTTCACCCCTCCACTACTCTGTGAGGCAGGTGTTATGACATTTATTTTGGAGATGAAAAAAATGAAGCTGAGATGGCTGACATACCCAGGACCACGCAGCTGGGAGCTTAAGGAACTGACATGCAAACCTGCAACTGCTAGGTTCCAAAGCTCTGAAAGACCTCGCTGGTGTGCCTTCTGTGTGAATGGCACCTAAGGGACGGCAAGAGAGACAGAGCGGAGCCTCACGCCCACCGCACCGGGAACAGCCTCCTGTAGTTTCCTGACTCATTACAGAAGGGCTCACGCAGAATCAGCTGAGCAGTTGCCTCCTATAACCAGGGTTTAATACAAGCCAACCAGCTGCTAACAATGGGGTGGTGTTCCATGTGAGAATGAGGCCTGGGCTGAGGCACAAGGGTGTCTGGGACAGGCAGAAGGTTCAGCACTCAGGGCCACACTGGGGAGTGGGAGGGGCAAAGGCAGATCTCAAGGGCCTGGGCTCAAACTCCACCTGCAGAGGGGGACCAGGAGCCCCTAAGCAAACTCAGTGAGGACAGTAATGAATGGCCAGTAGGGGGCAGTGGACCCCTGCAGCAGTTCCAATGAGCGACACCATGGGCCTAGCTGAGAGCAGCTCCCAGGCCACTCACTCCAGGAAGCCCTCCCTGGTGCCAGGCCGGGTCAGACCAGGCCAGCCACCCCTCCCTGAACATCTCTCCCTCCCCATCCTACTCTGCTATCAGGTTGCATCTGTGAGCTCCCTCATGGCAGGAACCTGACCATACTGGTCTTTGAATCCTCAGAGCCCAGCAGGGTATGATCAAGGCTCCTCGTGGGAGGGACAACAGCCATGAGGACAGAGGAAGGAGCCAGCAAGAAGGCAACACCAGGCCTTGGGGCTGGCAGCAGCAGCACACAGCTGTGGCTGAAGTGTCAGAGTGCATGAGCTTGGCCCAGGATGTCTGCACCGCCAGCAGCACAGGGTGGGGGTGGGCGGGCCGGCGCTCTGCCCTGGAGAGCAGGTCTGCTGTGGTCTTGTGCTGAATAATAACAGGTTTCACCTGCAGCCGCCAGCTCAGTGACGCTCCTGAAAGCCTGGGCTCAGTTTCTGGCAGCAGTATGAGCAGAGCAGGCAGAGGGCTGTGCTGTTCGACGGCTCTGGGCCACGGTGCCCTCATGTGGACGCCACAGTGGTGAGACATCGCCCGTCATCTCCGGGGGCATTTCGGGCATAAATACGTTGCGCGGTGGCAGAACGGGGACGGGATGAATTTTGACTATTCTTTTCTCTCCAAAGCCTTAAAGCTACAGAGGCCCTCTCCTTCCCATCCCCCAACCGCAATCCACTTGCATTTCCCCCTCTAATAACGGGCCAAGGGTAGATTAAAAACTGTTACCTCCCGTATAAGAACAACAATTAAATAAAAAATTTTTAAAAAAATAACTAGGAAAAAAAATTTTTTTTGAAGAAACAAAACAAAACAAAAAAACTGTTACCTCCCAATCGATGCGATGTTACCAAAGGTGTAAAACACTGCAAACAGGTACAGCCCCTTCCTCGGCACCCAGAGCAGAAAAGTACCCTGTAAGAGAGCGCAGAGGGTGTCCTCCCCCCGCCACACCACCAAGGATGCAACAGACACCTGTTCCGCTCCCCACCCTCATCTCCTGCTCCACCTGCCTCTTCCCTCCCCTCTTACCCATGAAGAGCGAACAGAGGAAAGGAGGTAGGTGACATGGGAAAGACAGAAGAGGGAGGGAAGACTTACCAGCAATGAGCAGAGAATTCCCGTGACAAAACACACCGCGAAGCCTTTGATTCTGGTGTCCCAGCTTAATGAAGATGTGTCAGTCACCTGGAATTTTGGAACACAGGTTGCAGACCTCCCCCAGGACAAGGACGCAATGGTCAGAACGTCAGAAGTGGTGCAAGACTTTGTTCTGAGGAAGGCGGGAGCACAGAATCCCACATACTCGGAGCTATGAGAGCCCTCCTGAGTCACGGCACCCAGTGCCTTCTGCATCTGTGGGTCTCCTGTCCTGTGCCGCTAACACCTCCAGCAGTGGACACCCTGCCTCAAGCCCATCCACTTCACAGACTGGAAGGTGGGACACAGATCCGCAAGCGGCCAAACCTCATAGCAGCCCGGGCCGGACCAGGCCCATCATAGGCAAGGTGTGAGCTCCACCTGGCCAGGGGCCCAGCAGATGGGGGTGTGTTCCCTGGACATGGTCCCCTATGCCCACTGGCCAAGCTTTAGCAGCTGCTGCTGTCTGAGACCTGGGGTGGGGGTGGGGGAGGCTCAGGCTCTGGCCCTCCTCAGGACACAGACGAAGCCATTCACCACCGTAGTGCTGTTCTTCGGGATGGGTGGCAGCTGGACCACGTGAGTGTGAGGCAGGTCCTAGTTAATGAGTTACCACCCTACTCATCCTGATGCTCTGCCACCAAGACTATTCTCTCCCAAGAGCAAAGTTCAGAGGCAGCCAAGTTTCCAGAAAAACTGCTAAAACAGGAGAATGTGTAAGTAGCCCCCAAGGTTTCTCCCTGTCAGAGACTACAACCAAGTGTCTGCATCAGAGACCCACCCAGTCTGTCCCCCTGAGGCAAGGGCCACAGCTGCTCCAGCTGGGCACAGGCAGCTGACGCTGAGACCAAGGGCCTCCCCTGCACAGCCAAGGCAGGCGACCAGGCCGGGGTCCCTTCACACAGGGGCACACACGTGGCCACCTGGCAATGTGGTGAACGCTGTCCAGCACATTCCCAGCGGCTGGTGGAGGACGGTAGGTGGTGGCAGAGGCTGCTGGGGTCACTAGACTGGCAACTCCTCAGCCTCGAGGGCTCCCAGCTCAAGACTTGTTTTCCAAGGAGGACCTGTTTGCAAACACCCTGTCAAACCAGAAGCTTAAAGGGGAGGCCCAGCGGCTCCCCCAGGTGTGGCAGGCATTGCTACAGAATGGCTTCACCTCCACCCAGGAGAAAGGCATCTCGGGCAGGTTATCAAACAGGGTTCTCCCCACCTGCCATGTATTCACCCATATTGAAAGTGGGCCCATGAGATGCAATACCCCCCAACACACACACACAGCACCCACAAGATCATATGGCAACACAGGACCCAGCACGGAAAGGCACACTCGAGGCTGGTGACATGCAGCGGGGGTGGGGCGTTAGCACCAGTGATTCGGGCCACCTAGCGCCATGGCAAGAAACCTTGCCTCCAACGTGAGCAGGCAAGGCTCTGCCATCAGGCTGCCCTGGCACCCACCCAACCAGGCCAGGCCCCTGCTGCCGGACCTGTTAGGCCTCCCACCAAGAACAGAGTCAAACCAAAAGCCACAACTCCTCCTACTCACGCGAGAACCAGAGAACTTACCTTGCCAAGGTGGAAGAAAACACCGGGCTGCGTGTAGGGAGAAACGTGGTACGGGGTTGGACAGATCTGCTACCTGAGCACCCCTGGGCACCAACAGGGATATTTTTAAAGATTCAACCTTTTTTTTTTTCCTTAAAGAGGATAAACCATAAGGCGAAATATCAAACTCGAATTGACGATGGCCTGAAGGGTACGAAACAGTCCCAACGGCAGGACCATGAAATTCCAGCCCTCGCAAAGATCAAAATCACTGGTCACAGGAAACGGTATGCTTTCTGCCTTCAGAAGGAAAGTGATGTGTTGGTTCTACAAGTCTCTCAGGCTGAATTCCACCCCAGTGTCACCCTGTTTTGCAAAATGGGGGGAGCTGACTTTTCACCACTGTTGTTCCACTCCGCGTGGCTCCAAGTTCTTGGTCGCAGGCAGGGAAAGCTGCTGTTCCCCTTCTAGCCAGACTCAGGGAAAACCAAACACTTATCACTTTTTGGAAACTAGAGTCGCTAGAACAGTATCCTGGGCAGAACCTGGAGGTGACGTGCTTACATGCTGTCTGATTGGCAGTGGGGCACAAAGGTCCCTTTGACTCCTGGCTGTGGACGGGAGAGGGGCTCTTGCCAAAAAAAAGAAAAGCTAAGAACTGTTCAGAGAACTGCAGGTAACGAGAAGCTGAGAAAGGAATACTGCCTCCTTCCTGCACTGTGCAACCAGGAACTATTTATACCTTCCTTATCCCGGCAGGCCTTTGTAAACACATAAAACCCATCCTTTCAGAAAGAAAGACATGGACCCTGCAGACAGACGGGGGTAGCTGTGAAGATGAAGAACCAGAAAACTTGTCGTGAGGCTACCTGTGATTACACATGGCCACAGAATTTTTATAATCACCTGGGTGGTTCCCTATGTAGGAGAAACAGAACCACTCACCCTTCTACTGTTTGCATTAAAAGGAGGGAAGTTTTAAAAGTACTTGCTTCTGGAGACTTCTGACAGCTGACTCGGTACTGAATTCGCAGAGACTGTAAAGCCACCTGTCCAACAAGCCACGAAAGACAGAACCCTGCCCCCCTGCCCCAGAATCCTGCAGTTCCGCCAGCCATAAAACCATGGGAAGCGGGAAGTGTCAGCCCACCAAGTCAGGACCCGCATTTCACAGGTGGCCCTGACCTAACATGTAAGAATGGAGCCAAAAATAACCCTAAAGAGGAATTCTGCCAGTCCAGAAATGTGTCCCAAGAGCTCAGACTTGGGAGGTGCAGATCAACGACTGTGTGAACAGGACTGCGCACTGGGAAAGAGGAACCTGGGAGCGGTGTTTTAGAAGAGAGAAGCACCTACTCTTTTTAGGCTAGATTTAGCACACGCCTGAACTTTCAATGCTCTGAAGCCCTTCACTGTGTCCAATGCAGCAGCACCACTTCAGGTAAAAACAAACTCAGCGTTCAGTTTTCTGGCTAACTACATCATCCTCTCCAGGGTCTGCCCACCGCTTCAGGATCACTTCTTGAACATAAAACATCGTCATCAACCCGCTGTCAACACTCTGCCACAAGCGTCTTCAGGGATAGAAAATGCCCCACTAGGGAAACCTTATGCTCATAGAAGCCTGTTGACAGTGTGCAGGGCATGGAACTCCGGATGCGCAGGACTGTCACCGCCTGAGTTTCCTTCACCCCCGCAACTGAGGTTTCACTTGAGAGTTCCTAACAGAAGTCAGAAATCCAGAACACAGAACTCGGGAAAGTACTGTTGAGCCCTGACCAGTTAACAAAGGCAAGAAATGGAAAAGAACCCATAGAGCTGTTTTGAAATGGCAATAAAATATAAAAGTTAAAATAAAATAAGGCAAATCTCAATTCCTACCACACTCAATTCCTACAGTGTTACTTCCAGGTGAAGTGGGCAGGCTGAGATTTCAGATGGGTGGAGGCATCCACATCACAAACTCAGTGACGTCAGCAGCCCCAAGGTGGGTGATAGGAGCCTGGGAGAAAACCACGGGAAACGATGACCAAACTGAGAGCAAAAATGGGTTTTTAGTTGAAATATGGGGAAACTGAGGCACACGAGATACACGCCAAAAGTAAGATGTTCATTTGTTATCCAGAAAGGAAAACAAAAACCAAAGCAAAAAGCTCCCAAGAGAGGAAACAAACATTCTGTGGGGCTCTACAACCTAGGGCATCAGTACCCAGAGTTCCGCTCAACCAAAAACCTGTCTAATCGAACAGCAGAGGGACAGGCCGGGGAGTCCACGGAGTCCTCATGCACGCCGAGAACCGGATGCGGCCCCGCCCTCAGGAGTCCAGGGTTTCACGGCGGAGACACCTTACACAACACGGAGAGGAGCTGGGGCCGGGTGTGAGTGTCACACCCACAACCTCCTCCAGGCGGGAAGGCGGCCAGGAGCCCCCGGGCGCGGGCCCCGGACCGCCGCGCGTAGCACGAAGGGCCCCCGGCCTGGCCAGCGAGGTCGCCCCTCCCCCGGATGCGCCCTCCCCCAGCCGGGTTTCTGGGTTTCGCTAACAGCGCGGCCCTTCCCCGAGGGTGGGGGATGGGCCGCAGGACTCAAGTAAACAGACGTGGACAGACGGAGCCCAGGCCGCCCCAGGGAAGCGCGGGCAAAGAGGGGAGCGGGGCTCTGCGCGGGGCCAGCCCGGGAATGGGAAATGGTGGTGGGGGTAGGAGGGGAAGAGCAAAGCTGCTTCCAGGAAATCCTGGAAGTCCTGCTCATTCCCACAGCCAGCAGCCCCGCTCCCTCCAGGCCCCTGCGAGCCCGCGCCACGGCCGCGCGGGGGTCACTCACCTCGGCCAGGCCGCCCCGGTCCTCGGTGTCCTGGCCGCTCAGCACCTTCTTCAGCTTGTCCATCCCCGGCCACTGCGCGCCGCCGCAGCCCCTCGCTGGCCGCCGCCTGTTGCGCTGCTCCTTCTGCGGCCCTTCCGGGTGCTCGCCCCGCCCAGGTGCCCGCCCACCTGGCCGCGGCCAGCGCAAGCGCCCACCCCCGCCCCGCCCTCCTGACTAGTTAGGTTTGGACGGGGGCACCTGAACCGGGTGGAAGAGCGGGGTCACCGCCCCGGAGCCTGCCGCACTCCCTCGGTGTCCTCAGCGAGTAAAGCCGGGGCCCCAAGAGCGGGGCCGCGCCCACTCCGGCGGCGGCAGGCTGGGACTATGCTTTTGAGAATCCGGAGGCCACCTGGAAGCAGTGCCGTCTACCCGAGCTTGATGGAAACGTGAGCAGGAAAGGCGCTACTTCCCGGCGGACGTGCACCGAGAGCGTGATTTGGCCGAAACTTTGGGGACCAGGTGGGACTTAAGTGAGGGGGTGGGGAAGGAATGCTAGGTGGCTGGTTCCTTTCACCAACCCCAAAAGGGACGCCGGCGCTCATGAGGCCATGCCAGAGAACCCCTAATCCGCAGGACAGAAGCTCACTGGGTAGGCTACTCGCTGGGTAGGGTCAGCAAAGCTAACTTCCAGATCAAGTCGCTCAGAAAAACAAACCCACGGACAGCTTCCCGGGAGCGTCCGCGAGTCTCCCCTCACCACCCCCAGCCTCCCTCACACACAGACACTGAAGGGACATAATTTATAGGTTACCAATGTCAACAAAAGGTCGCTGTCCCCAGGTACAGGTGGGGTAAAAGAAACCGATTACGCAGGTCAAGTTTGCTAACCCAAGAAACACGAACACGATCAGAAACCCAAAGTACGCTCCGAGACAAGAGGCAGGCCTGCTTTTATAAGGTTCCCGCCCTGGTCCCTGATTGGTCCATTTTTATGCAAATGAGGGGGTCCAAATTTGCAATTTGATTGGCTAGTTATGGAGCTGCAGGGGCTCTAATTGGTCAGTAGAAATGCAAATGAAGCTGGAGCTCCACAGTTCCGATTGGACAGAGTAGGTCTCAGGCCATTGGTTGCAAGACGATTCCACGAATTCCTTTATAAAGGTGGGTTCAGGTGGCAGGAGTTCTACTGCTTCTCCTCTGAGAAGCTGGCTGTGTGAGATGCCCTTGGTGGCAATAGCTGCGTAACCCTAATCTGTGCCCAGTTAATCACCAGGAGTCCTTACTGGTAGATAGATTCCTTATCGATGTCCACACCAAGAATTTAGGCCTGTTAGAGATTATTATACATCAACCCAGCAAGAGTTTGCACAGGACCCTATTCAAATCAGTCAAATGGTTGTAATTACACCCCTATGTGATTTCATCTTCATGGGTATCCGAACATGCTTTGCTTCGTAATTTTAGTTTACACCTCTGAACTTGAAAAGCAAACGCCTCTTACCCCCTTGTTACACTCAGGTCAATTCCTGCCTCAGTTCCCTGTGGCAGCAAAATCCACATTTGCCTCGTTCCCCAGAGGGAGCATGCCTGTTTTGCTATCCCTGCAGGGCCCTGGGCCCAGGACTTTCTGCCCCTGCTCCAGGGCCAGGGGTATTTGCATGGACTCCCCTCGCAAAAACCACTGTTTGTTTGTGTCCTGCAGCAAAGCATTTCCGACCACCAACCCCTCCCCTGCCACGCAGAGGGTTTTACCTTTATCCCTCCCCCAGAAATCAAGGGTTTTGCCTGGGCCTGGGCCGATGTGATTTGTTGCTCCTCCCTTCAGCAGCCTCAGACTTTTGCATCCTTCAAGGGAAGGGTCTGGGGGAAGTGGGCAGAGTTTCACACCCCTGCCTCCTAGGTCCTGTCTGCCTGAGCTGGCTTCCCTGTGCTACCCCAGCACATCTTAGAGCACCTGGTGTAGAGAACTTGCGGCTTCAAGTCCTCTTATTGAGACTCTCAGCTCCTCCACACTAATGTGCTAGCCCACACCACCTTTTAAAAGCGTTAAAAATTTTAGCTGAATTTTTTCTCACTTACATGTAGAGTAGCCACTTGTCTCAAATTCTTTCTGAGATGAAGCAATTGGTATGTCTTATCTCTTTCCAGGGGCTCATCACTCTTTAGGGTTCAGTTTACTTTGTCTTCCAACCTTTGATACACTCAAATAGAAAAGAAAAGCAAGCAAGCTATACTTCTGTAGATTACCCAGACGTTTCTCCTTGTTGAATTTAGAGTGACATTCTCTTGAGGCTTTCTTTCCACATTCTCTTCAGAAGCAGAACCTCTACTAAAGGTGATATTGTTACTCTTAAATCAGTGATATTTCCACCTGTGCACTTACTAAAATTTGTCATTATTTTTACTTTGTGTCCTCTGTTGGACTTTAACCCCATGCAGACATAAACTCCATCTCTTCATTACTGTGCTCCCTTCACCACACAGGGTACCCAGTACTCAAAGCTAAATGGAATGATATATGTAGCAGGTATTTACATGTTCAGAAACAGAAAACATTAACCCAACACACAGAGAAAACTGGCCAATTGCAACATCCACAGAGTACTGGGGGACAGGAGAGGAAGAAGAGCCCCTTTAAAGGCTAAACTGGGAATATACTCAGAACTATCTGTTAGATTTTCACTTATAATCTGGAGATGTCTGGAGATTTGGGCCACTGTGTTGACCAAATTCAAAACATAAAGCACAAACAAGAAAGGTATTCCAAACCATTCTTTTAATTAAGCTTCAAGAAAAACTGAAGTAAATGAAATAGCAAAACATCAATAATTCTTTATTGTTTATTCTCTTCTTACAAAAGACACTTGGGACAAATAAATATAAAATGGTATGTGCCTTATTTAGCAATGGGCAAACAGGTTTTCTTAATATTTTCTGCAGGAATAAACTCATTGCATTTTCAGAAGTACATTCTCCTATGCACCACCCACCTTCTATTAAAAAAAAAGTCAATTCTTTTAATTCCCTACAATTTTTAACAATGGAGCAAAATAAGCAATCTAAGGCTGACTCAAGGACTAAGACATCTGAATCAAGTTTAAAAATATATATGTGATGTTGCTCAGAAACTTCAACTAATGAATATTCTCACAAGTTTTTCATTTATAATTTATATGAATAAGATATCCATTCTGTTTAAACCTGCATGGCAAATAATATAAAACAGAAAGCTGAGTACAGTATGTATACTTTCCTGTCCTAAGAGAAATAATTAAATACAGGAGGTATATTTAATATACAGTGAACATGCCATGTGTTTTTGTAAAGTCAACGGAATCCTGATTTCCTGTGCCTTACAGGTGATGCAGCAGATGGCAGACAAATACCACCTGTGACCAAATCTGATACAGTTAGCTCAGCAACCACACACACGGCAGCGAGCCAGAGTCTGAGCGATAAACAACTGTCCAGTTATCTTGTTTCACTAAAACATGTCATCAGGGTAATACCTGAAAACCTTTGCTAATACTTCTTTTTAAATATTCTTATTTAATGATTTATCCATCAAGTGGAAATATGTATAATAGTTATTTTAAACCAAGAAAAAGGGGATGATATTAGTTTTAAAAATCCATTTCAAGTATTTCTTACTTGGTGCTTTACAGCCACTTTCCACTTCATGAAGATCATTCAGAAAGGCAGAAAAGAATATAAAATGTTTAAAGGGTTGTCATCAAAAGAACCAAATGGATTTTAAATTTGCTTCTGTTCTAGCCAGGCCTCGTACTAATGACATCTTACCAGAGTCCCTGTAATGTTAACAACATGAATGTTAAAATAGAAAAAACTGGCTTTTATATTTAAAAAAAGCTCCCCCACCTCCTCCATGGCTACCTCCCAACTATGTTAAGCCGAAATTAATGTGGTTATTTAGGGGTTGATGTAATATGTTGTACTGTGTGCCCAAAACAATCCATATGAACTCTTCAAACTTTTTAGGGCCAATACCAAGTTAATACTCAGTGCATTCACTCACTCTGAGGCCGCATGGGAGATGGAAGTAAAAAATGGCAGAACAAGGAGAAGCAGGTCAGAAATAGCACCTAGGATGGAGAACTGGCCACTCTGACGCACTGGGCAGCAGGGCCCAACCATGTTTGCATGCTTCCGTGGGCACAACAGCTTATGTTCATGGAAAACTAGGTTATTTGGTTCTATGTCTGAAAGAGCCAATTTAAATTTAGGGGAAAATATATCTTTCTTTAATTAGTGGGTGAAGATTATTAAAATATGAGGTCAGTTTCCTAGGAGGCAAATCACAACTCTCCAGAAGTGCGAAGCAACGCCACCACGCGCAGGGCGAAAGGCCAGCACAGCAACGTGCATACCCAGCAAGCCGAGAGCTGCAGGGGCCATGACCCGGGGACTTACACTGACCGTCTCACAGGAGAAGACAGTGTTTCATGAAGGGTACAGATCATGCCCCCTGCTCCTGAGACACACACATCACTACTAGTGACCGCCCACGTTGTGACAACTTAGAAATCCGAGTTTAATTCCAGGAAACATAAATCTGGAATATGAATTTGAAGACAGTACAAACAGCAATTGAGTGGAACCTGCCTGCAACAATCCTTTATTTTTTTCCTTTCAGGCTACTGAAAATCTGCACATAGACAAGGCAATTAATTCTCCTAATAAAAATACCCCCATCCATGTAGCCAAGGTCTCCATCAGATTCCACGGTGAGCATGTGGTGCGTCATGTTCTATTCCACAGGTGCATTTTCTTGTGAGCCTGTGGGGTTATGATCAATTCTTTCTGGAAATACTAGCTTCTCACAGACGGCCTCCTTGATAGGTAAATACTGTGCTACTTCATTGGGCTCGGTGAAGAAGGACGGTGGAACATGCTGGGAAACACAGAAATGCCATCAGCACAGATTTGGGAGCTGCCTTGATCCTTTTTAGAAGTGCTTGGATATAAAGCATGCTGACTTCAGAAGGAAGTGTGATATGGGCAGATAAGGAGCATCATTAAGTGTTCCAGATAATACCAGGCATCTTTGTTACTACTGACTCTTCATCTCTGTTACTCCTGTCCAAGTACTAACCAGGCCAGACTCTGCCTGGCTTCCGAGATCAGACAAGATCAGGCACGTTCAGGGTGGTATAGCCATAGACCAGCTCTGCTACTGAATGATTTCAAAGATCACATGGACACGTTATTCATAATGCTCCATAAATGTCCTAGGAATTTAATCTCTCTCTTTTTTTACTGAAATTTCTCTGTTTGAATTTAACACCTCTCAGTCCAGCCCCCCTTCCCCTGATGCCCCCAGCCCCTGAAAGCACTAGTCTTTGCCCAGAGCCTGTGTGCGGTGGCTCTTCCAACCCACGTGCGATCTGTGCCCCAGCAGCAGTAAGCGCCAAGGATGAAAAAAGAATGTCAACTTTGCAGGAAGGTATCACTTTTTAAACAACTTATTAGAGAATCGTAAATTTCATTGAAGCCCTACACAAGTCTCAGGGGAGCAAAGACTGGAGAGAAAATGCACCCAAACTAACAAGCTGTGGTGCGGAATTACCACACTTCAGGGGAAAAGCGGGGATTGGGTAGAAAGAAATCATAGGGTAGCAAGTGGAAAGCTCATCCAGCTGGTGCTAACCAACCTCGGGTGTGACTCGGTAATTCACACCTCTGGGTCTTCACTTTTCCAGAATGAAACATGGAAATCAGATTGGATGATGGCTACCACACCTCACGACTCTACCTGGCCTTGTATTTGAGGTTACTACAAAGTTACGTCAAGCAGGATTTATCTTATCGAGCCCTTAGTTGATGAATGGACACAGGGATATATTTGGATTTGGGTGGATGGATGGGGGCATGGTAGATGCCATATTTAAAGTGAAACATAAAAATTCAACATCTAAAAAGTCGATATTTAAATACTGTACCGTTAAATTAGCAACTTTGCTCTCTCGTGATGTATATTCCCGCAACATGTAGGTCTTGTCAGCCTATGTTTAAAAATAAAAAACATTGCAACAAGTTTACTTCTATGGATTTTATAATCCCTTCTGCTACACAGAACTGCTTACATCGCAGTGCAGGTGTAAAAGTGGTGTGAACTCCAGCGAGAGAACAGCTAGTTGCCTCTCACCAAAAACCCTGAATGTTCATTCCCACCCCCACAAATCACAGTAATGTCGGATATGACTGAGCGAACAGATTTCATAATTTCCATTTCAAAGGGACACAAGCAAAGGTTCTGCCTTCAAGTTCGGAACCGCAGCTTTTCCACAGCTATCAATGCCATCACCTACCTACATAATAGTAGCTACTTTTATGTTCCAAAAAGAATTAAAAATGTCATTCTCTCCCACTTCCACAAAAGTCCTGCCAAATTGCTTATGTAAAATCACTTTCTTTGTACTTCAATTTTTCCCATTTAATTTGTCTTTAAGTTAGGTTTTAAAAGAGCAATTGACCATAATTTTTTTTTTTTTGGGGGGGGGAGTACTTTCTAATATAAGAAAACCACAAGATTAAACTCCTTAAGGTTTTAATCTTTTTTATCAATAAAGGCAGATTAGCGCTCACTGTAAAAAAAAACAAAAACAAAAACAAAAAATAACGAAGTGTTTAAAGTACAGCCAGCTGAGCTGCATGGGCTCAGGAAACAAGCCATGGAGGGAAGAAGAGCCAAGGCAGCTCAGGGGAGGGAAGGGCAGAGGTCACGCACTTGGGGAAGGAGGGGGCCGAGAAGGCACAGGCATGCTCCGAGAGGGAGACCCCACCAAGGGACAGTTTTCTTGAACACAGATTAAGTACATATGAGATTTTTTAAAAAAGCATCATAACCCCCTTCCCACAATAGGGAGTGTCTTGTGGAAAAATTTTCAGCCACAAGAACTTTTGGAAAAGCAGATGTACTGTTTCAGTAACTGCAGTCCACAGAGCACGTGACACAGGCCACACAACACACAGCAAGATTTCACTCCAATTCTCACGCAATGAAACAACACAAACAGACCCGATCATCAATGAGCACATTCACCAAACAGGAATGGATACCTCGTGGTACAGTCTCGTGTCGTTCATTCTGATAAGCACTCCATCAATTCTCAGAAAAAACCGCAAGAGCAGGAAAAAGCTGGAGGGCATTACTCTCTGAGAGAAAAAAAAAGGACATTAATATTTTAATGAAAATGAAATATTGTTACTGTGCTAAATGAAACTTTTTCAAGCATCGAAGGAGGCCTGAATGAGTACGATACAGAAATCTCTGGACCAGAGGTTCTTTGTTTCAGGGCCGACTAAGGCTCAAAAGCTTGTTTACATTATGCAACATCCTGGTTCCAGTTTCCTACAATAGAAATATATTTCTTCTAGGTCAAAAGGTATTGCTGTTAAAAAGACTTCTTAACATATACCCATGTAATGAGAAAACAATGTTGTTCACTTTAAAGAAGGCAGTACTTATAGTAAACGTCAACACCAGCAATGACAAAGTGAAGAACCACCCAGCTCTTCGCTGCTGCTCGTCTTCTACTCTTCATTTTACATAACACAAAGACGAGAGGCCTTAGGCAGAACGCTCCAGGTCAGCGCAGCCGATGAGGCGCCGCTTCACGCCACCGAAGCCTGGTTGTCAGGCGGTCAGAACATGCTCCTAACCTCTTCCGTCTATGGCACATCCACACATCTCTGTTCCCCAAGTACACCCAGGGTAGGGACCCGAATTAGTGAGGAGTGAAGAGGTGGGTTCTACGCGTCAGACAGTGGTTCTCTCCTCGGGGCAAATGGAAATGTGTGGTGAGCAGCACAGACGGGCAACCACATTCAGAGCCAGAGATGCTTGCTGGATGACCCACATGGCAAAGTTCCACCCTGCATCCCTTGGAACTTCCAAACGTCTCACCCGGCATGCCCACAGGGAATAATAAAAAGGTGCAGCTGAAATTTTTCTGGAAAATGTTGAGAAGCCCACTACAACCTAATAGTAAATGAGCGTGAATGACTGCTAGTGGCCTGTTCACTACTCTTCCAAGCACACTGCTCTAGCAACAGCGCAGCTCACGGAGCAACCCGTCCTCCGGAAGGGCTGACACTTGCTGTTCTGTTCCCACTTCTGCGCTGGACACTGAGGTGCAGTTCCATGGGGCACAGAACCCTGACACATGGGTCCCTTCTTTAAGTGACATCCACCTTTCCGTCTGCCCAGCCTGGTTTCCACATCATTTTTAATTCAAATGTGAAAATGAAGCCATAGTTTTCATTCAAATTAAATAAGCAAAGAAAGTACACAGTGCCGTGCTAGTGTGGCTCAGTGGACTGAGCGCCTGCCTTCAAAACAAGGGGTCGCCGGTTCTATTCCCATTCAGGGCACCTCCCTGGGTTGCAGGCCGGGTCCCTGGTGGGGAGTGTGTGAGAGGCAGCCACACATTGATATTTCTCTCCCTTTCTCCCTCCCTTCCCCTCTCTAAAAATAAATAAATAAAATCTTTAAAGGAAGGAAAGGAAAGGAAAGGAAAGGAAAGGAAAGGAAAGGAAAGGAAAGGAAAGGAAAGGAAAGGAAAGGAAAGGAAAGGAAAGGAAGAACACAGTGGTCGGGTCCTTAAAAAATGCTTTGCTAAATTCTTCATAATGGACTAAGACTCTGTGAATTTTACAATGATGATCAGTGAGATGTACTTAAGACCCCAGTGAAACTTCACATGACACCATGTAAAGACAGTGTGATTCAGAGTGAGCCTCACATTTCTGACCAATGGTAGGAGAGACGACAGAAAAATTTTAAACAAAAATCACAATACTCACAATTTTCACACTTAGACTTGACACTCCATGATCATGAAGCTCATCCTCAAACAGGAGAACTTCTTCGAAAAACTTAATCTGTTCTCTGGCTTTCAGTTTCTCTGTATCTATGTGATCCGTTGTTGGCACAACCTGAAGGAAACATGGGAGAAAGAGCACGTGAAAGTGTCTCCAGGAGCCGGAGACATGGGGAGAGCCAAGGCCCCTCCGCGGCCTCCAGGAGGGTTTCCGTATGTCAGCACCATCACCACGGTATCAAGGTAAAACAGACTCCTGATGGACTGTGGTGGCTCAGCTGGCTGGCATCTCGTCCTGCAAACCTAAAAGGTCACTGGTTCGATTTCCAGTCAGGACATGTGTCTAGGTTGCAGGTTCGGTTATAGGTTCGGTCCCAGGTTGGGTCATGTATGAGAGGAAACCGACTGCTGTTTCTCTCTCGCATCAATATTTTTCTTCCTCCCTCCCTTCTCCTATAAAAATACATAAATAAAACCTTTAAAGAACAAACAAGTCCCCACATCCTCACTTTGGCAACGATGTGTCAAACAGCCTCAGCAGTTCACAAAGGTTTCAATCAGGAGCGGGGAGAGAGGACACCAACTTGTGTGTCACTACAGGGTCTGAGGAGCCTTCCTTCCCGCCAGACCGTGAAGAAAGCACGTGGGCTCCTAGGATTGGCTGGCATGCAGTCAGAGCTCAAGAATGAACGAATGCCTGTCCTCTTAAAAACTATGTTTTTTATCTTGGAAGCAGCACAGAAAAAGAGTTAAAGCTTGGAATACAGGCGTGGCAGCAACTGAAGGCAAGAATTAAGTTCCACTGTGACCCCTGGCTCCCCAAACCCTAAGAATCCTGGCAGAGACGGGCCCATCCACAGGCCGCCCTCCCTAACATTTTGCCCAAGTGCCAACCTGTGACATGGGGTCTCTAGTAACGACTTCTACTGTAGAAATGACAGGGAAATAGTGTTGTTCTCTGTAATGGTATGTGACATTGAGAGGCTGCAATCTAAGCCAAGTTTTCCTCACTTCAGTCACACTATCATTTCTCAAAATACAACCAAGTCCCCAACATAAGACCCACTGACTCCACCCTCCTACAGCCATTACCACAAAGCAACCCTCCTTTTGCAGGGCAGGGTGAGGACAGATGCCGCCCAGGCACATGGGGCGTGCAAGCCCCTGAGCTTTCCCACAGCTCCTCTCCCATCAAAGCCCTGCAAGGAGGCAGTGGTTTCTGTTCACCCAAGTGACCCATGACACTGAGACTCAGATAAGAAGATGAAGTTGCTCCCCTAAAGTCACCCCAGGTTCATATACAGTACCGGCAGGACAAGATCCTATTCGCCCACCTTCTGTTCAGCCATAAAACTGGGAATCCCTTGCTAGCAGGTTCTGTCCAAATCACCTAACATCCCCAAAGGACAGATACACGTCCTCATGCTTCTGGACAGTGATAACATTAAGGCAGCTCATTGCCGCCAACCACACTTTTAATAGAAACTGCTCCATTTAATATGGCCTTCTTTTATTTCCTGCTGATAATCAATAAGCAAGATCCCCTCACATGAGGTTCTGAAGCCTCCCACAACAGAAATAAGTACATGAAAGTAGTAACAAAAAATAAGCCATTACTAGAAAGTTCTAATGCCAAGACTGTCCAAGACAATCGATGGCCCATAAAAGCAAAAAACAAGCTTTACCTTTAACTTGAGCGATTCTCCAAGCAACGTCCCCTTATAGTCCGTTGTGTAGGTCCAGTCGTACGGCTTCACCACCTCCTTGGAGTGCTCGCCCTCCGTCCTCCAACACCAAAGTGAGAGGGGTCAGACTCAGCAATGCAGAACACAGACCATCTGTACCCACATATCACACCGAATCACACTCGACAGGTAAGGGAAATATCCCACTACGCGCACACACCCGTCACAGCTCACTGACACAACATCTGCCCTCTATCCTGCGCATTTGCTGTGTCTAGCTTGTAGTGTGCAGACGCACCTGCCCTAGTCGGTCTGCACATGCGCACTGCCTAGGCTGCAGCTCAACGGCTCATGCGGCATCTTCCAGGTACTGAGTGCACAACTGGCTTGGCTATCACGGAAAATACACTTCTCTTAATTTCAAAGGTCCTCAATTTTTCAGTCCAAATCAGAACATTTTTCTTCAAAAACAGGGACATTAAAGTACAATGAAAGCTACCCCTTCACTAGAGAACAGTGAAAGCTCATAAAAGTGAACCCTCAAAGCTCAGCTCAAGTGTGATTCAATTGAACTCAACAAGTTTTCAAGTGGAAGGGCAACTGGTCTCCATTTTATAGATGAGAAAAATTAATTTTAGAATAATCCTACTACCAAGTTTAAGAATACACCCTTCGCTCTAACAAAATACACACATCAGGACCAACCTTTCCTTCCAACCTTCCCCTTCTCAGTCTGCCCACCACCGCCCACACTCTCACCTGCTCTCCTGCCACTCCTCTGCACAGGCCACTTTCAGCATTCCTTGGTAGTTGTTTACACATCTTAAAGCATCTGTGGCATTGAACTCAATCCCAAAGCCAGAACAGTGCTGGATTCTTAAAACGTTGTCTCCAAACATCATTTCAGGGAGGGATGGCATGTGCAGCTCATCAGCCAACCTACAACCAGAAGTTGGGGAGAATCATTGATATCACTGTTGGCACTTCGCTCCATTTCATCCCTACCTTATTGAATAAGTTAATTAACTAATGGGATGTGTTTATAAAGTCTATAAATGTTTCCATCATCCATTCTCTCTACCATATTGTTATGACACTGGACTAGAGAGTGGGGTAATAAGACAGGTAATAAACAAAAAGAAATATATGCATGCTATATTATCAGCTAGTGATAAGTTTTACAAAAAATAAAGCGAGGTAATAGGGGGGCCTATTTTAGGTAGGATGATCAGAAATTGCTTCCAAGAGAGTGGAATTTGAGCCTCAGAACTACTGTGTGAGCTTGGAAGTGCTCTAGGTAACTAACAATTACTGAGCCGGTAAGTGGTAACACCTGGCCTCTTCCATCTACCAGCCTGCTGTACAAACACCTGGCCCCCAGGCCGGCCTCGGTAGAGAAGAGTTGTAGTCAACATCCTATAAAGCAGGATCACAAATTACTGATACACAGATGTGTTCTGATTAGCCTGAACAATATTTGAAATAGATGCCAACAATTCCTGAGAGATAGTTACCAACAAAACAAGAGACTTTTGAAAAATCTGGACTTCTGGTCCCTCTGTTGTGGACAACAGTGGAAGAGCAGGCAATGCGCATGGCACCAACAGGCTGAGTGTGTAGGGGTGGCCCCTGTCACTGGCGCCCTTTAGAAAGCTGAGTTTGTAATCCCGGTTAGAAAGTGTTTCGGTGGAACAGTCACTTGCTTTTGAAAGAAGTAGCTGTGTGTAAAAAATGACCATGCTGATGACCCATCACCTCAGTCAAAACCAGGACTTTCAATTTCGGGATCAAGATGAAAGTTCGCTTCTCAACCAAAGGCAGTTATCCATGGGCTGGCAGGAACCCCTACGTTCTAGCCTGAGAGCTCTGCCCAATACACTCATGCTGAATTGAAAAAGGGCCCAGTGAGCACCTCTGAGCTCTCCTTCCCAAATAAGAATGACAGCCAAGTGAGGCCCAGGCCAAGAGCAGTGGCAGGACAGGAGCCATGAGGAGAGGCAGGAGAGTGAGGGCGCCAGGTATTAGCAGGGGCAAAGCAGAGACAGAGAAATGACAGGAACAAGAGCAGAGACTTGTATGTGGCTATGGGTGGGACTGCTGCTCATCTGCTGAGACAGTCCCTGGTGCTCAATCATTTCCTCGTGAACTATTAAACCTCCATTCCTTACAGCAACCTGGGTCTCTGGTCCTTGTAACCTGAAAGCAGAGGTTCAGTGGAAGTGAATTTCCTAGCTACCTTACATACCAAATGTATTTTATTGGTTTTGAAAATTTTTCAAAATATATTACAGACTTTTCTGTGTTCTTAAACAGAAAACATAAAATATTATTTAACTTTTTCTTGGTTATCCAAGATTCTCCCACAGAACAATCTTGTAAGGCAACACATCCAGTTCAACTGAGTGCATGCACCCCGGGCAGCCCTGTGAAATAGCCCGGTGCACCCCTGGCAGCCCTGTGAAGTAGCCCGGTGCACCCCTGGCAGCCCTGTGAAGTAGCCCGGTGCACCCCTGGCAGCCCTGTGAAGTAGCCCGGTGCACCCCTGGCAGCCCTATGAAGTAGCCTGGTATACCCCTGGCAGCCCTGTGAGATAGCCCACTGCACCCCTGGCAGCCCTGTGAAGTAGCCCAGTGATGTGTAAAAGAATCATGGCACTAACGTGCACTGTCTCAGACATCCCCAATTCAGACCACCTTAAATACTAGCCAAACACAGAGTATCTTAACACCATTCCTGATGCCAAGCTTCAGTAGGTATCACCATTAAGGGTGCAGAAAGACAGGAAGCCTCTGTGGGATTAAGATGCCTTAACTCACTAAAGGCTGCCTCCTTAATCTGGCAGCTCCCCTGATCCATTTACTGAGCACCCTTCCAGCTTGTACGCCCTGGGCAAAGTTTCACAGAAACTTCAGGGTGGGTGAGGGCAAGCCTCTCTTTTATCATAGGAAGACGGACTAAATATACTCTGCCAGGTCTATTTTAGACAGAACAAAGAGAGTGAAGACCTGGAATCCAATTCCCCATACAACTCACCATGCACCTCTCAGAGTCTGTAAGTAAACTGCCGGTAAGGCCAGCTGGACCGGACTGCTTTATGTGTGGCACATGTACATGGTGCCACTATGCACCAGAGAAAGTCAGGTGGAGAGGGACACCCAGACCAGCAACTCAGTCTGTGGTGGGTGAAGGGAATTGTTTTTCCTAGTGAAGTGGCAAGAGTTCTTCTTTCTTCCCTCCCTCCCTCCCTCCCTCCCTCCCTCCCTCCCTCCCTCCTTCCTTCCTTCCTTCCTTCCTTCCTTCCTTCATTTTTAACTAGGCAGCTAACACCCTTTCATGCCATTCCTCTCTTCCCTGCTCACCTCTCTGGGCCTGACCCCTTCCTTCTCTTCTAGAAGACTTTTAGGTGACTCTCACTCACCCCCACGGTCCCAGGCACCGACACCAAGGTGATAATCCCCAAACTGGAACCCTCAGACAAGTCCTTTTTAAGCTTCAAGATAAATACGGGGTCAGGTGCAAGTAACACCCCTGATTTATGACAAAATCATTAGCATGTAGTTCTCTAACATAACAATATCACACTCAAGCACACCATATGACATTTTAGGTGAGATGTTCAACTTAAAACCATAAATTATTGCACCCACACTATTGCCCTACCCACCACACTCACGCAGGCCTTACTTCTGCCAGACCCTATACATCCGAATGCCTGCTTTAAGACCCTCACACAACTCACATCTCAACTGACTAAACTCACCCTCCACCTGACATCCACCCCTCTCGGGTGTCCTTCCCCCTGTTCAGTGGCAATGACTGCCACCCTCCGGCTTCAGCCAGCAATCCTGCCACATCATACAGATTCTTCCTTTTCCCTTCCTCCTCCTGTCCACTGGCCATCAAATGCAGGGGCATAACCTTCTAAAACCTCTCCTGTCCTCACCCCTCTATCTGGTCTCCAATCCATCCTCCACATCACCCCCAGAGAAATCTTTCTGAGCAGTGATTTTCAACCTTTGTCATCTCACAGCACACAGAAACGAACGACTAAAATTCTGCAGCACACCAAAAATATTTTTATGCCAATCTGGCAAAAATGGGCATAATTTTGATTCTTTCACAACAGATGTCTATTTTGTGTTGGCTGCTGCCAGTTTTCTGACAATGTGAAGGAAAAGAGGTCAGTGTCCCTGACTAAATTTTAGTCAGGCATTGAAAATTTTAAAAATTCCTGTGGCACAAATCACTGTTTCTGAGTGTACATCTGATAATGTCACTACTTTGTATAAAATCACATCGGGTGTAGTAGTCAGATGAATCGCAAAACTTAGCCTGGGGCATAAAAACTCCCTCTAATTTCTCCACTCCATCCGGCCACCTCTCACTTCTCGGTCCTGCCCCTCTGGCTCTCCAGCTCCCACCCCACAGACGCGGTTCTTCGGACCAGTCAGTGCCTGCCTTCTCCCTGACCCCTCCACTACCCGCCCCCTACCGCTTGGCCAAGACGCAATATACAGATGATGTATTATAGAACTGAACCCCTCAATCCTATATAGTTTTATTAGCTAATGTAACCCAAATAAATTCAATTTAGTGAAAAAATTGTTTAATGATTCAGTTAGTTCAAGCATCACAAATGCATCGAGGCTTTCGCTCTCTCTGGCCCCGGCTTTACACGAGCCCCCACCCCCACCCCACCCCATCCCACCAACTTGATCAAGATTCAGTTCAGGCGTCCCAGCCTCCTGGAAGCCTCAACGACCTCACGTAACCCCGCAGAGACATCTTTCTGAATCAGTTATTCACATTGCATTATAATCATCTCTGTCATTTGACCGCGAACGCCTTGAGGCAGAGGCTGTCTTCCCCCTGCCCTATCTCAAGTGCCGGGCACACATGACGCGCTAGAAACCAAGCGTACGTTTCATCCCCGTTACCAACGCCAGGAAAACGGGTCACAGTTACCCGGAGCTACCCATGGTGCAAAGGTGGCGCGGGCTGGGGCAGGTAGGGGCAGGTGGAGAGTCCTCCCCAACAGCCATGCGCTACTCAAACCCCGAATGAGTGACAGCTTCACGCAGGCGGCGCCCGGCGAACCCCACCCGAGGGACCGTAGGGGCGATACGAGTATTTACCGAGGCCGTCATTCAAGGGCCCCGCCTCAGGGTCCCGCCTCCGCCCCAGGGAGCGTGGGGGCAGCGCGGAGCCGCCCTGCCCCCAGCCCGGGCCCAGCTCCCAGCCCGCGCCCCAACTCGGCCCGGAGCCTCACTTCTCCACGTCCGCCGACTTCATGATGTGGGTTTTGACGGCCGTCAGCTTCCAGGGCCCGAAGGAGAAGTCCCGGTGGCTGCTCTGGAAGCCGTGGATCATCATGGCCGAGGCGGGGCCCGCGTGGGCAGCGCGGGACCGGCTGGAGCGGCAGCGGCGGCAGCGGACACCGGTTCCCCGGCCTCGCTGCGGCCCAGCCCGGTCGGCTGCGAAGCCGTTACCATGCCCCGCCCCGCCCCTGCCGCCCACCTGGACGCCCGCCCTCCTTTCCGCCTCCTCCTCCGCCCCTTCGCCTTTTGCTTCCGGGACCAGTTGCCAATGTTGCGTGACCCATGTCTTACGTCATGACGCACCGGAAAAAGGGAAGAGAAGAAACAAGCGAGGGGCTGGGCTCAGCAGCTACGAGCGTGGTGGTCAAGGCCGCACAGCTTCCCTGAACTCATTGAGTGACGTCACATGGGCGATTTTACAGGACAGGTGATCTAGGGCTCTCTACACGGTATGAAGGGCTAGACGCTACCTGACCAGCTAGCCCAGCCAGGATACACCAGGCGCCCTCAGGATACACCAAGATTGTGGGTTGGATCCCCGGTCAGAGCACATAAAATAATCAACCAATGATTGCATCAATAAGTGGAACAACAAAACATATCTCCCTCTCTCTCCCTCTCTCCCTCCCTCTCTCCCTCTCTCTATTCCCCCCCCCCCCCCCCCCCCCCCCCCCCCCCCCCCCCCCCCCCCCCCCCCCCCCCCCCGCTCTCTCGCTCTCTCCAATAAATAAGGTTAAAAAAGGGGCGGGGAGCAAGGCAAGGGTTGGGCTGGATCCCAGAGGTGGTTGGTGGGAGGAAGCCCAGAGACGTGGTGGAGCCCGCAGAACTCCCACAGCAGGCAGGCAGAGACACTCCTGTTCAGCTGGGGAAGCACACCCTGGAGGGAGGGAAGGAGCTATCCAGGCGGAAGATCCAGCCACCGATCTGAGGACCAAGAAGAGCAGGACTCCGGTTGTACAGCAGTAAGAGAGAAGGCAGAACCGCAGCCACAGAAAATTACTGCGGGAGGCGGGGGATGGTGTCAAAGCATCAGGCATAGAGGAAGGAAAGAGGGGTCCATTACTCAGAAGGCTCAGTCGAGGAGAAACAATTCCTGCGCTGGGAGTGCTCTTTCCTTTATCTCATGTGTGAAGTTAGAGCAAGCCCCCCCCCCAACTCCGCCCCCACCACCACCAGCTTGAAAAACCTGGGGCGGGGGTTGGGGGGCAGGCACCAGGTGGCTCAGTTGGTTAGAGCATCATCCCCATATGCTAAGGTTGTGGGTTCCATCCCCAGTCAGAGCACATACAAGAATTAACCAATGAATGTGTCAATAAATGGAACAACAAATCGTGGATGGTTCTCTCTCTCTCCCCTCTTCCTCTCTCCCTAAAATCAATAAGTCAATCAATAAATAAATAGAAAAAAACTTTGGAGAGTCTCTGTTCCATCTAATCAAAGAGCTCAGTGGCAACAAGGAGCTTTGCAACATCTCCTTGAGTTGCCCTATCCACAACCCTTGATGCCCCAAATGTGCATATTAAATATAGAAGGGAGGCCAGGTTCTGTGAAAGGGAGGGGAGAGAACAAGAGAATTTAGACTGTGGGGAATTTCACAGGAGGGGAGGGGTATGCCAGAGATGAGAATATAAATATTTCAGCAGCATAATGCTGGAGGGAGAGGGTGCAGAAGACCCATAGGATTTGAGGAGACGAGAGAGGAGCAGAGTTGATTGCATCTAAGTTTTTTTTCCAAGTTTATTTTTAAAAAAGAAGCATTGCCTACTCTGAACTTGTGGCATAACTTGGAAATAAAAGCAATCCATTAGTAAAGGAGAAATAAAAGCCAGCCATTGTAAACTCTCAGAGACTTTCAGAGAAATATTTCACTGACTTAAGCTCCTGAACACATATACTTTTTACAATATATAGTTTTATATACTTCAAAAAAAATTTGTTCCCACTGGTATACTTTCTTTACAATATACATGGTGAAAAATACTTCCTGGTCAATAGATATCACTTTAACTCTTTTTTACTTAATAACATAATCCATAGTATGGCTATTCTAGTTTATTCTATCTTTCCCTTGTGGATGGGTGTTTACTTTGTTTATACTTTTTGCCATAACAAATAATGATGTTGCAATAAACTTTTTTGTATATGTGTATTTTATATTGGTGCTTTTATTTCCATGGGATGGATTCCCAGAAGTAGGATTTCTGGAGTCACAGGGCATAGATTTATCTTAACTTAATAGATACTGTCAGATTGCTTTTTTGAGTGGCTATATAAGCATAAGGTGGGGCAAAACAAGGTTTACAGTTGTTTGTGTGGAAAATAATACAATAATGAATAAATAATAACAAGAATAAATCCTGTTCCTCATACTTACAGCTATAAACTTACTTTGCCCCACCCTCTGGACACTTTTTACCAGCAGTGGGTGAGAGTTCAGGGCCCTGGTCCCAAATGCCAATGTGAGGACACCCCACCTCCAGGGATATCCAATAAGTAGTGTTGGGAAGCACCCAGAAATCTGAATTTTTTTCAAAGTTCTCTGTGTAATTTAATAGAAAGTAATATTTGGGAGCCACAGGCCCACCTTCCTGCAGGACTTACCACAAGGAAGAACTAAGGGGCAGAGATCAGGAAAGACATATGATGGAACTCCCTTCTGCAAATGGCCTCAAATTTAAACTTTCCACATTATCCCCAAATAACATTATGAGAAACTGGGACATCCTAACCAGGCTGCAAAAAAAAAGTATTAATAATTCAACCTGAAGTTCATGTCTCTTTACCTGTCCACCCCACTGGTAATATTTATCATTTAACACATTTTTGTCACTAGCACAGGTACATGGTAAAACATTGCCATCCATGACGGAATAGTTTAAATTCGATTCAGTCTATAGCTTACATATAACATATGGCCACGTTCAAACAGTGATTGCAACAGTTCTTCCATAAATATTATTTTCCCGTAAAAAGTCTACCCTTTATATACAACAAAAATACTGGAATGTTCTAATCTTTCTGGGTAGAGAAATTGTTGCATTGCACTGAATAAAATTATGAGGAGTATTTATTTGTGAAAAGTGACTGTTGAAAACACTGTATGTTTTATAACCCTGTGTTGGCATTTCTGCATTCTTGTCTTTCCTATGCTTGCCTCCCTCCCTCTCTCCCCCTCTCTTCCTCTCCCTCTCTCCCTCTCCCTCTCCTTCTCTCCCTCTCCTCCTCCCCCTCTCTCTCCCCCTCCCTCTCCCCCTCCCCCTCTCCCTCTCTCTCCCCCTCCCTCCATTCTTCCTCCTTCTCTCCCCAGCCCACCGCCCCTTCCTCGACCTCTAGTGCACCAGGTCCACCTCCCAGGCCCACCGGGTCGTGCGCAGGGACTGTTGCAGTTCCAACGTTGGCCACAAGGGGCCCTCTGCTCTCCAGGCCTAAGAGGAGATAAGTCTTTTTCCCTTTTCCAACGTTAGCAGAAATACCGTTAATTCTCCTGGGTATTTTCAAAAGACGATCCCCAAACAAACCGAAGGGGAAATAATAAGAAATGAAGAAAAGATGCTCCCAACAGAAAGCAGTGGTTCCCACGTTTAAGAGAACTAAACCCTCCCAGCGTCTCTCTAATAAAACTCTCAGGGAGTTTGATTCCTGGTCTACGCCCAGCGCCCAGCGGGGTAACGTTTTTGTCCTCCCGACTCCTCAGCCCTTGGGGAGCTATGGACATTCCAATGCCACTTGCCTCCGCGAGTCACAGCTCTGGTTTGTTCCCTTATCCCTACCCATAGCTGGGTTTATCTCTTTATTGGGACCCTTTGGGTGTGAATTGGATTCCTGCCAGGATCCAAATTGTCACATATTTCTCTGTACCATGTTGCAAATATTTTTCTCAGTATATTAATTTTTTTTGGACTTTGCTTAGGGTGATTTTCATGAAATTATGTTTAATGATAATAGAAATTAATTTTCTATTATCATTACTTCTGGGTATGGTGTCTAGTTAGGAAAGTTTTCCCAGCTTCCAGGTTATACAGAAATTAATCTTCATTTAGATCTCTGACATATTTGGGATTTGCCTTTTACACAAACTCTTAAATCACCACCTGGGCACAAATTCTATTGCTTTGGGATAGTTATTTTCTCAGAAGAGTCATAATAATGGTGAAATGACCATAATTGCTTATATTCCTATTCAGTGCATTACAGTTTAAGACAGATTCTAATAGCAATAATAAAAATTGATGATAATAGCTAACTTTAACTTGCTAAGCTAACTTTAACTTGCTAAGCTAACTTTAACTTTGCTAACTTGCTAAGTTCTAGGCATTTGAAAAGTATTATGTCATTTAATCCTCATAATTATGGTTAAAAAAACAAAATTCAACTGAGTATCTATGAAGATCTAATTAATTAGCTTCATTAAGTGATTTGTGAGCCAGGGAGGTACCAGAAGGTGCTCCGAGGCAGTGTCCACAACAGAAGATTTTCATAGCAAGAAGCATGGTCAAGAGAGCTATTAACAAAGAAAAGAAAGGATTGTTTGGGGGCCAGGACATCTTGGCGGAGGAGGACAGGAAGAGATTTTATTGTTCAGGTGACCTTTTCTTTCCATGGGGGATGGAGAGGGCCCATGTGACTGGCTGCCTTCCTGGGGGTTGACCAGAGAATTCCAGACTGGTTGATTACATTTCTGGGAGAATGTGACGGAGTCCCCTCACTTGGTAAATCTGACACCATGAGTGGCACTGGTCACAGTGATGAGATTTTTTTCCAGAATGATGAACAACGCTCGGTGAGGTTTGGACAAATCCAATTCCCCCAGTTTACATGGTAACACCGTTCCTGGACAAACTGGTGCGTGACAGAACTATGCAAAAGAATTTCAGCTGTTTGGGGTCCTTCAAAAGTCACATGTGGTGGAATTATTTTTTGTCTCGGACTGCCCCATGCACTGTGCAATGTCTGGTACCCGGGGTCCCCACCCAGGAGGTGTCAGGAGTGTCCTATAATCATTATGACAACCCCAAAGCACCCTCAGATTTCCAAAATGTCATATTGAGAAACTAAATAGAGTCTTCCTGTCCCAAATAACAGAAATAAACCCATCTGCACTTAACAGACAAATATGTATTGGCTTCTGTAACTTACCCCGCCTGGGGTACAACATCCGGGAAGGCATCATCCAGGATCACAGAGGTTAGCCAGCACCTAATTTCTCCGTTTCCTAAATTTTGGTTTCACCCAGTATTCTCAGCAAAATGTCCTTGAGCCTGCACTCTGAGCCATCTCTATCCCTGAACCAACCGTGTGGCTGCAAAGGCTGCAAAACTCTGACCCAAGAGCCCACGCCTGGACCTGGGGAGACTCAGTGCTATTTAAACCCCATGACTGACCCTCAGAGGGAAGCAACATTTTCCCCAAAGGAAACTTGAAGGCACGTTCCCTGCAGGACAGGAAATGGATGCTGAACAGCCAGCAGTGGCTAAACACAGTTTCTGCCCTCATGATCTCTGGGAATGGGCCCTGAACTTCAGCATTCTAGCAAACTTCCCCAGAGAGTCTCTTAATTGTAAAACAGATTTATGGAGACGTAATTTAAATCCCAACCAGGGTTCTAAATTCTCCACACCTTCTTCCACCATATTCATTGTGACACTTTATTGTGGTGTCCTACAGCTTGTCCTGGGCTCGCTTGTGTATCTTCTTTGGAGAAATGTCTTTTCAGATCTTTTGCCCATTTTTAAAATGGGTTGTTTATCTTTTCATTATGGGGTTGTAGGAGTTCTTTATATATTCTGGATGCCAGTCCTTCATCAAATACATGATTCGCAAACACTGTGTCCCATTTTGTGAGTTGTCTTTTCATTATCCTCATGGTGTCCTTTAAAATTAGAGGCAGGAAAGCCTTTAATTTTAATAAAAATCTACACATCAAACTTCTCTTTAATCTATTGTGCTTTTGTTGTTGTGTCTAAGAAATTCCAAGAGATCCTTATATATCCCAAAGTTTGAGACCTTTGAAGATATACTTTTATCTATTATTATTTTTTGTTTAATTTATTTAAAAAGTTGCCCTGGCTGGTGTGGCTCAGTGGATTGAGCACGGGCCAGTGAACCAAAGGGTCACTGGTTCGAATCCCAGTCAGGGAACATGCCTGGGTTACAAGCCAGGTCCCCAGTAGGGGATGTGCAAGAGGCAACAACACATTGATGTTTCTTGCTCTCTCTTTCTCTCTCCCTTCCCCTCTGTCTAAAAATAAATAAATAAATAAAATCTTTTTAAAAAAGTTTTATTGGGTTAGGCCTTTGTCCTATAGCAGTGAATAAAACAGACAGGGGTCCTGTCCTTAGGGAGCCGATGCCTATCGCTGGAGGCATAGCAAACACAGATAAATAGGAAAGACAGACATACGTCAACTTGGGTAGCAGAGGTTAGAGAATCTCTTTTGGACTGGTCAGGAAAGACTTCTCTCCAAGGTGACATTTAAGCTCAGATGTGAAGGGCAGGAAGGATTCAGCCTGTAAATAGTAAGGGACAATATTCTGTCTGGAAGAGTCAGAGTACTTCACCATTTTGCTTTGACTGGTTTTATGTGGACTGCTGGATTGAAAAGATATTTTACACCAAAGATGTCTCCTCATATGTCAATTCCTCAATCAGCATTTAGGGTCCACTTGGATGAGGCCTCTCATTTTAGTTCAGAAGTCTTTGGGTGGAGGAACCCCAGGGAGAATGGCCTATGAAATTGATCTGAGAAAGAATTATTATATATCTTTCTCCTAGTTTTTTGACACAAAGATAATTCTTGCTCAAATCAATTTCGTTTTTCACACAATGGTACAGCAATGTATAGTGAAATCATTACTTTAATAATTTTTGTTTTCTCTCCATTTGACTGAACACTGTTTGCAGGTCAATATTAGCTCTGAAGGGAAAAAAAACCCAACCTTGAGAACAACTGAATGGATGCATTTGTTGGTGGCAGCCTCTATCCTGAATGCACAGCAAGTTCTGAACTCACAAGGGATGGGAAGAAAAATCTTTGTGATAAATAATATATGTGATAATGACTGGTAGGAGAAACAAATGTTTTCCAAAGAAGAGCTCACCATGGACTAGAGTTAAGTACGGGATGGGCAGTTTTTGACTTAGGGGGGTTATGGGGCCCAAAGAACCACATTGTAGGTTTTCATTCTTGCCATGCCAGTTTGCCACTTTATGGCATGTACTTTCAGAACTTTCTTGAATACCAGCTTTCAAAGGGACTTAGCCCTCAGGGTCTGTGGCACTAGGTGATTTACTTGCCTTATCTCATTGCATCTTTTTAACTCAATACAGAGACAGCTACGAGTCTGCCTACATTATATATGACTAAGCCGGAGTTCAGAAAGATGAAATAACTCCCCCAGGGTCACAAAGCTTAGCTGGTGTTGGAGCCAATTCAAATTGTAAAAAATAAATAAATAACTAGGGATTTCAGAGTAAAAGCATAAAATACTCTGGAGAACAGATGGCTCTAGGCTCCTTCAGCACCCGGCTTGCTGGTGACCTAGACTGGAGGAGTGAGGAGCTTCAGCTCCCAGGTTTTGACCATTCTAGACACCTGTCCTACAGGAATATTAAGCCATCCATTTACTCTTTTTCTCCCCCATTATCCCGTGTCCCCAAAGACTAGCTGGGTGTTTGGCAGGTGCTAGATAGTCAATTATGGTTCTAAATGCTGCCTCCGTGGCCCAATAACAATAAGAAAGCCGTTCCCACAGTGCCAATCTGTAGACAAGGGAATAATTGATGCATTTACCAAAGCAGATGGGTTCCTGGGGAATTAGAATCAGGCTCCAGGGACAGGATCAGTTTTTGCTGGAGTTGGGTGAACTTAACTTCTACCTGATTCTTTCCTGCCGTTTCTTTCTCCCTCCCTCCCTTTTAAAATTAGTTTTACTGTTTGCTTCAACTTTTCGTCCCCTGGGTAGCTTGGCTGCACAGAAAACGCAGGAGACGGGAAATAAACCTTACGAGCAGACTCCGTTCTGTCCTGCGAACTCGCAGCGCCCGCCTGTCTGTGTGTGCCTGGCGGTGACCGCTCCCGGCCTTTTGGTTGAGAGGGAGGGAATGGCAGGCTGGTAAAAGTCTGTTTATATCCACCCCGCCACCCCCACGGGCCGTGGGGTCCTCCCAGACCGCCTTCGCGGAGGGTCCCCCATGATCCCGGGGCCCCGGACAGTGCCTGGCACCCCGCGGACGCTCACACGTTGGTCGGATGAATGAAAGGTGATCAGAGAAGACGATGCCAGGAGTCCAGGCGAGACCGGAGAAGGAGATGCAGCTGGGCGCGGCCTCCGGGAAGAATCCGAAAGTATGAGTGTGATGCAGAGAGGAATGGAGAGGGGACGTCCCAGCGGCTGGAAGTGGGATGGAGGGACAGGACCTGGAAGGCCCGGGCAGGGACCGCGGGGGTTTGCGGGAGCCGAGTGGGGCGAGCCGAGAGTGTAAGGGCGAGACAAAGAGCCAGCCGCTGCCGAGGCCGATCGTGGGAAGAAATGGAAAAGGGGTGGCGGGGCGGGGGGAGGGCGCCGCGCAGGAAGGGGCGTGAGGACCGAGGGGGGCAGCGCCGGGCGGGGCGCGGGGGGCGGAGGCGCGGGCGGCGCGAAGTTCCCGGCCTGCGCCCGGCGGTCCGCGTGCTGGCGGCCGGGCGGGAGGAGCGAGCGGGCTCCGGGCTGAAACCCGAAACCTCCGGTCCCCGTGCGGCCCGAAGAAGGAAGCGGCGGCGGCCAGGCGGGCGGTGGCCGGTCTGGCCCTGCGCTGCCGCGCGGCTGCCCCTGGGTGAGCAGAAGGGGCGCGGGGTGGGGGGCGCGGGCGGGGATGGAGAGCCGCCGAGCTGGGGGTGCAGGGCGGGGGCGAGGCCTGCGCCGGGGGTCTCCGCGCCCCTGCCCCGCGCCTCACCGCCCCCTCGGAAGTACCCTCAGCCGCACCCAGCCTGGCTTTTGCAGCGGGAGCTCTTTGTGGTGTATCTTGGGGGCGCGCCCCTCCCCGGCGGCCAGGGGTTTCCGAGTGGCCCTGCCTGCAGCCTCGCCCAGTTTCTCGGGCGCCGCCGAAGCCCCTGCCAAGACCCCCGGGGAAGGAGGACGTGGTGCGTGCCGGGGACTGGCTGATGGGGGTCGCGGGCCCACAGGCTGAGGGGCTTCAGGTGGGCTCGGGGACAGTTGTGTGGGGCAGAGAGACCTCGCCTCTGGGCTGGAACCCGTGAGCACCAGGTGAGTAGCATCCCGCGCGGTTCAGGGCGCTGTCTCGCCACACCGGGCGCGGGGGGTGAGGGGGGGCGCCCAGAAGTCGCCGGGCAGCCGTGGCGCCTCTGCCCGTGGATCTGCGAGAGGGAGGTCTGGTTAGCTTGGGCGGGGGCGGGGGGTGGGGGGCGGCCAGCCTTCCGCGCCCCTGGGTCGGACCATAACCCCGCAGAACCTTTGACAAAGGCCTGCGGGATGAGAATGTCGGCGGGATGACCGTGGTGTCTGGGCGCGCTTCCGGAGAGGTCTGCGCTCCAGCAACCGCGCAGCCGGGCACTGGCCTCGCTACAGGTCACATCTTTGAGGGTATTTGGGGGCCGTATTGTACGTTTGATCAGTTTTTGCGAAATGCTTTCAAGAGCAGGCCGTTTGTAATCCGGAGGTGGTGTGGTTTTGGAGGGAAAGGACCTTAGCTGCTGGATGTGTCCAGTGGGGACAACGTAAGTAACACGGAGCCTGCCTGTATCAGCGCGCCGGCCTCTTCCCCTCTGACCTGGACCTGGACCATCCTTGGAAGAGCCACTGCATCCAAAATAGGTGGCTTTCCTTTAGAATCATCTCACTGCAGCTACTGGTGAGACAGGTGAGGAGAGGCGTTTAGCAGGCCCCAAGAGTGGGGGGAAAAAGGGTGAGAGGGACCTTACATCACACAATCCAGGCGCTTACTTCAACTCTGTTTAACCGAGATTTAGATTTGTGCCACCTGTTTGGTTTGGGTGGCTTCCTCCAGAGCACCCCTCTCCTCCTGTCCTAGGCCACAACCACATTATTTTATACTTGTGAGATGCTTTCCTCTACTTTTTTTGTTTTATTCAGTAACAGCCCTGTGAAGAGCTGTAGACTCAAGGTGGGGGGAGGGAGTCTGCCCTGGCAGGTGGCTCAGTCCTCTTGTAACTGGAGAGTTGCAGGCTCAATTCCAGGTCAGGGTGCATGCCTAGGTGGCAGGTTCAATCCCCCGGCTGGGCGCCTTCGATTCCCAGTCCCTGCGCTTATGGAAGGCAACTGTTTGATGCCTGTTTCTTGCATCTTTTGACGTGGCTCCATCGTGAGTGGAGCCCTGAACTCCAAGGACTTGTCCACACCTTGCTGCTTCAACACCCCACAGGGAGATTAGGGGCCTGTCATCCATTGGCCTGCTCAGCATTTTAGAACTAAATTCAAGGTCTCAGGTACTCAAACCATCCTCTTTGTTGTGGCCCTATGCAGTGGGAGTCAGAGAGACCAAGGAGGGGAGAGGGGCCGTGTGGTCCTAGGCTGAGCTCTTTGTTTGGGCTGGTGGAAGGCAGAACGGGCTGAACCGAAACCGACCTAAATGTCAACCACAGGAGGTTCACTTGTGTGGTGTAAACTCTGTGCCAGCTGGGGCCTGTCAGGAGGCCTGCCTGCAGGAGGGAGGCCGGCTGGAGGGCTGGGAGGGGTCTGCCCATAGGGCAGGCCTCCCTCCTGCAAAGAGACAGGAGCAGGTGCGACAAGGCCCCAGCACAATGCTGCCTGATCTGAATTTGAAGGAGGTGGGGGTGGGGAGGAGAGCTGTACATTTTGATGAGCAAAAAAGCTCCATATTTTGAAAGTTGGCAACTAATTGAGAACATTTTTCAGAATGTGCAGGCGGGTTGTGGCCTGCAGACTGCCCTCGGCATTAGCCCTCAGGCCGCGCTTGTTGTCCTCCTGAGATGCAGTCAGCCGTGCCCAGAGGGGAGAAGCGGCATCTTCTGGAGGTTTTTCTTTGACAACAATCGACCGAACTGGAGGTAGCTGTTCACGGGACCTGGAATTTAGAGGAAGGACTGGCTTTGGGACTCAGTCGCACCATGAAATTTTTCCCCCAATTTTTTATTGAAGTGTTTGTGGTTTCATCAGTTTGTGAGGCTGTTTGTAAATTCTGGACTTTAATCCTTTTCTTCTTAGTGAGTCGGATATCTTGCCTTGTATGTCTTCTCCATCTTTGCATATTGTACCTTTGTGCAGAAGCGTTTAATTTTTACGTGATTAAATCTATATTGATTTTCTTTGTGGCTTCAGGGTTTGTTGCTTAGAAAGTCCTTGACATCTTAAAATGAAATTTTCCTAAATTTTCTCTTTCTTCTCCATTCTCTTTGCTATTTACCATTTTAAAATATTTTAAGTTACTCTTTCTCAACGTTTTTTCCAATTTCTCTCCTCTCTGGCACCAGGGAGGCCAGGCTTGAGCCTGTCAGCAAGCCCCTTTAAGGCAATGTAGCGGCGATAATTTCGTTCATTTTCATAGTGACTTTTCACCAAGTGTTTTTTTGTTATTTTTACTTTTGCATCCTTTCTTCAATTTAATGTTTAAAGAAATGTCAGCGTCATCTGTTACATGAATGACTAAACTGAAGAAAGATGGATTTACCTGAGGAACAAAGGAAATCCGCAGAAAGAATCTTCTGTTCACAGAAATAATTATCAGGCCAGGTGAGGGTGCAGTACAAAGAAAATTCTCACCTGATGCTCATGCTGGTGTGATTCTCCGCATCTCAGGGATGAGCTCTTCTGCAGGTGGGAGAAGAGGCTGAAAGGACACGTGGACATGGGCGCATTATTAAGTGCAAAGCCATGAAACCCGAGAACAGCGTGAGTGACCCAGGACAGCTGAAGTGGAGGGTACCGTTAATGGTTACATTCTGCCGGTGCCAGAGGGTGACATGGCATGATCGGGCTCTCCTAGGGGACCGTCATTTTGGCAGCAGATTGGAGTTGGGGGGGATCAGAAACACAAAGATGAGGTAGAAACGTCTGGTAGTCGTCGGGGGAAGATGTGAGGCTCTGAGCTGGGATGGTGGCAGTGAGAGTGCAGTTTTGAGTGAGACTTGTGTGCGATGGAAATGGAACTCATGAACACTGGCTGCTTTGCATGCATGATCTCATTGAGAAGGTCAGGATGGGAATCCCAGGCTGAGATACATTTGTTCACTGACCCAGGGCCTCACTCCGTCCGATTTCCTGGCGAGAGTTGTCTGGGGCATCCAGAGTTCTGACTTGGACGCCCTAGAAAACACGGAGAACAGCATATGGAGCCATTGGGGCAGAGATGACGGATTCCATTTTGTACTGGTTATATCCAAGGTTCCCGGTGTGATAAATGGGACAAAACATCCTCTGAGTGGTTGGCCACGAATCTGGAGCCCCGAAGAGTTGTCTAGGCTACAGGTGGAGATTTTGGAATCATCCTTGTTTAAGTGGGTACACAGAGGGAGCTTCAGGAGAGGGAGGAGATACCAAATAGGACTCTTTATTTTTTGGTTACAGTTTACATTTAATGTTATTTTGTATTTATTTCAGGTGTACAGACTAGGGGTTAGGTAATCACGTATTTTACAAAGTGGAAATAGGACTCTCTCTTTTTGCAAGGGGTACAAAATCCAGTTGAAATTGACCTAAGGAAAAAGGGAAGTTATTGGCTCCTGGCACTGAAGAAAGAGCTCAGGAGTGTGTTTGGCTGCAGGTGTGGGCCCAGCATTGAAATCATTTCATCTCCTTTCTCACCTACTCGCATCTCGGGCTGCCCCCCTTGTCATGGGTTGGGGAAGCTGCACTCCACATCCGAAGGGAGCGGGGAGCTCTTTTTCCCAGCTACCCCAGCCACAGTCCCCTTTCCGTCTCAGAAGCTGATTGGGTGGAGGGAGTTGGGATGTGATTGGCGTAAGTCGTGTGTCATCTCTGTGAGCTCAGACTATGAAAGGGTGACCCAGAAGAAACTCAGGGGCACCTACCAGTGCAAGGGCCAGGGATGTAGAGGCGGTGGCCAGTTGCTTTCCTTGCAGCTGGGAAAGGAAGGAGCACCCCGATGGCACCTTGGGGAACAGTAACACAGGGCAGCATGATGACAGGTACTGGAGACCAGGAAGGGATGAAGGAGGGAGGTGAGGAGGGGACAGGGTCTGGGAGCCCAGGGAAGAGGGCGTCCGAGGCAGAAACGGAAGCAGTCGAAGGTGCCTGGGGCAGCAGAGAGCTCAGGGAAGGGCGCACTGGATTCAGGGTCCTTAGTGACCTTGCCTAAAACGAAGACCATTTACTGTAGACTTGCTGAGACTCCCTGCTGGAGAGGTCACAGTCCACCTGCTAGCCAGCCAGCCTTGGGGACAGACAGGTAAGGGCTATGCTGCGGTAATGGCCATATCAGGAAATCTGGGCTTTGTCAGTGACTAGGTGTGTGAGGGGTGTAACTTGCCTCCCTCTCGGGCTTCAGTTTCGTCTGGAAAACGAGAGGAGGGGTTACCTCTTAGGTCTGTCTTTGGTCTCAGATGTTGGAGAGTGAAGAATCTGATCACTTCACACATTTTCCAAAAAAAAAAAGTTTACTTCTATTTTCTGTCAGATAGAGTAGATACTCACGAATGGGAGGGCTATAAAGTATCTTCTCCCACATACAAAGTGCTTTTGGGAGATCAGAGGGGAAACTAAGGAAGACTTTCTCAGCCACCTGGAGGGGAAGTATCCTCCCCTGAGTAAAAACATGTAAGGAAATGCATGTCCAAAAGGACAACTAAAACAGAAAAGGAAAATTGTAAATAGTAAGTGCTGGTAAGAGTCATCATGGGGGTGGAAGGTTCCAGAAAGATGTCTTCAGAATTTTGCTCTTAAGGTGGACCTTGAAATAGCTGTTACTCACATAAAGCAGCGACAGGGATGGCTGATGCTGGCAACCCCCTCAACCTTTCCCAGGCTGCATGATTCCACCTGCCCCACTGGAGTCACTTCAGCTGGAGAAAATACTGAGTGACCACAAGCATAAGAAGAACAGTGAGGAGGCCACGTGGATGATGCAGCCTGGACCGGAGCGGTGGTAGGGGAGGTAGGGAGACCTAGTGGAATCCTAGATGCATGTCGACCGGAGAACCAGCAGATTTGCTGATGGACCAGATAGGCGGTGTGAGAGACCCCAGCATTTAGGGTCTGAGCAATGGGAAGGATGGGGAGTGGTGTAACAGGAGCTGAAGGGAGCATGGAGTTATGAGAGATGAAAAGTGTGAAGTTTGGTTTTGGACGCATTTGGCTTGGGAGCCGGTGACACCCAAGTGCCATGCTCAGTAGCAATGGGATGGGCCACTGGGAGCTCCCAGAATGGTGTTGGCTTCTGATGCCTGATCCCAGCCTCCTTGCAACACCCGAGGTCCAGCTGCCTGGTGACTCACCGCAGTGACCCTGGCAGCTGCCACAGGTAGACGTGGAAGGGCCTGGGCAGCTCTGACCTGGCCTGACCCAGTCCCGCCTTCAGGATTTGCTGGGATCCCCGATCCAGGCAGGTGGCCCGGGGCCAGTGTCTGGAGGCTTCTGTGAGCTGCTCCGGAAAAGCCAGCATTCCGGCTCTGCTCCCGCCCGGGAAATAGCCAGTCCAGGCAGGGTTGTCCAGCGCCTGGAAGTCACTTCTGCTGTCAGGTCTTGCTCTCCTTCCGATGGCTAAAGCCTCCCTCTGAGGTGTGGTCAATCCCCTTTTCCTAAAGCGCGCGCGCTCGCGCGCTCTCTCTCTCTCTCTCTCTCTCTCTCTCTCTTTCTGCCCAAGACTCTCTCCTCTCGGCCCAAGACTCTCTCCTCTCTCTCCCCAGTGGGTCGCGTCTTTGCCATGACTTCAGCCGGCTGTTTGTGGACTTTCTGGGAGGCCCTCATGGCCCTCCCCCATCCATGTTGACCGGGAAACCAGAGGGCGAGGATGCGGCTTTCAGCATTGCTGGGGGAGGCCTGGGAGAGAGGCCAGCCACCCTTTGAAGACATTCAGCTGACAGCCTGCGGCTCAGAGGCCCACTTGGCTTAGGGCTGAGTGTCCCTCTGGTTCTCCCACATGCTCCAGAAGAACTTGGGCAGAGGAGTTGGATGAACAGGAAGCTGTGTGTGGCTCACCACCGATCCTGGGAGGGTGTGGCTGCCTCGGGGACTGTGTTCAGGGGCTCAGCCTTGGACGGGTCCCTGGCGGGGAATGTTGCGTGCCCATCACAGCCTGCGTGTACTCACCTGTGACAGCAGCGGTTTACTCCAGGGGCTTGCTGTGGCTCATCTCTGTCAGCCGACACGGAGCTGTCGTGATTGTTCCTGCCATCTTCTCAGGATGCTCCACACCCAGTGGGGGAGAGACAGTAAAGAAAGAGCAGATAGTCCCCTGGGACTTACTTTGTTTCAAAAATTTTTTATTATGGTGAAATACATACAGCATAAATTTTACCATCTTAGCCATATTTAAGGGCACAGTTCGGTGGTCTCCAGTACATTCATACTGTGCAGCCATCACCACCGTCCTCCGTTTCCAGAACTCTTGCAGAACCAGAACTCTGTGCCCAATGAATGGTAGCTCCCTGTTCCCTCCCTCCCCAGACCCTGGCAGCCATTCTGCTTTCTGTCTCTGTGGTACTGACTGTTCCAAGTGCCGCCTCCTGTAAGTGGAATCATACAGTATTTGCCTTTTTGTGCCTGGCTTATTTCCCTCAGCATCGTGTTCTCAGGGTTCACCTATGTTGTGGCATGTGTCCAAATTCCCTTTGTAAGTCTGAGTAATATTCCGTTGTATGCATATGCTATATGTTGCTACTAACCCAGTCATTGGCTGGTGGACAGTTGGCTTGCTTCCTGGTAGCTGTTGTGAATGATGCTGCTGGGAACATGAGTTGCAACTCTTTCTTCAGGACCTTGCTTTCAATTATTTGGGGTATAAACCAGAAATGGAATTGCTAGGTCAGGTGGTAATTGTTTAATTTTTTGAGGGACAATCACACTGGTTTGTACATCCGCTGTTCCATTTTGCCCTCCCACCAACAGTGCACAAGGGTTCCGATTTCTCCACGTTCTCACCAGCACTTGTCATTTGCTGTTTTTCTTTCTTTTTTTTTTTTTAGTCACCATCCTAATGGGTGTGAGGTGGTATCTTGTAGTTTTGATTTGCTTTTCCTGATGAGGAGTGATGTTCAGCATCTTCTATGTGCTTATCAGCTATGAGTTGTTTGGTTTTTATTAAATTGTAGTTCTTGATATGTTCTGAATATTAATTCCTAGATGGACATATGATTTGCAAATGTTTTCTCCCATTCTGTGGGATGCCTTTTTACTCTCGATAGTGTCTTCTGATGCACAAAATTTTAAAGTTTTCATGAAGTTCCATTTGTCTATATTTTGTCTGCTTCTGCCTTTGGTGTCATATCCAAGGATTCATTGCCAAGTCCAATGTCATGACTTGGTATGTTTTTTTTTTTTTGCGTGTGATTCTCAAACCTCCGTCTCCCCTCCCCCATTTGTTGGTTTCTTTCTCCCCTTCAGTAAAGTCATTAGCCCAACAGATCAATAAAATATTTAGACTTATGACGTCTTCATTCCTTTCACCAGAATGTATTCCGCAGGGAGAGTATTCCCAGGAGAGGACAGGCAGGAGCAAAGCAAATCGGAGGCCGGTACATGCAGCACAGCAGGCTGGAGCAGGAGGTCCGGGAAGGGGCTGGTGGGTGAGGGGTGTGCAGAGGCGGCCACAGCATGTGGAACCTCACCTGCTATGGGGAATGGATGGATCCAAGGTGGATGGCCGTCCACAGCCAGAGGACCGAGTTGTGGAATGATAACTTACTGTTCTCTCGAACTAGGCACTCAACATTTCCAAACCTCCGATTCCCCACTTTATTTATTTAACAAACACTTGTGCAAATATTAACTCATGGATTCCTCTCACCAACAGAACGGGGCAGGTCCTTCGGAGCAGGCACATTCTCCCCACTTCCAAATGTGGAAGCTGGTGACCAGAGAGGCTAAGTCATGTGTCCAGCTCCCGAGCCGGGAAGGAGTGGAGTCAGGATTTGAACCCAGGCCCCTAGGTTCCTGAGGCTGTGCTTCCCTTGAAGTGAAGTGTGCAGAGGAGTGGTTCCTGCTGCTGTTGCTGCTCACAAAGTCGAATGAGACAATGTCCGTTGAGTGTGGCCCAGTGTTTTGCAAACACTGGTAATTGTTAGTCGATGGTAATTGGGCAGTGCTCTGGAAGTGGGTGCCATTCTTGGGGGTGATTCTCAAGGGTGTAGGGAAAGGAGCAGAGCAAGGAGGAGCCCTGGGCAGTGTCTGCTGGGTAGCTGGAGCTTGTCTTGGAAAGACATGTGACAGCGTCGCCGCTGGCATCCTGGGGGAGCGGCACCATCAGTGGCAGGATCCAGACAAACGTCCGGCCGCCAGACCTCAGGTCCGTGCACAGGACATGGGCCGCCAGCTGCACACAGCAAGCATGCATGTGCGGAGGGGACCGCAGCCGGGTCTGCCCACTGGCAAACCAAGAGCTCAGACGGGGACCACAGGCCACTGGGCTCTGCCACTTGCTGCCTTTCCTTCCTCTGGTGCAAAGAGCTCAGCCCTGTGTTCTGTTTGGGACCAGGACCTTCCCAGGTGGGGACAAGAGCAAAGCCCTCTGTGCTGGCCTGGCCTCTGGGTTGGGTGGCTGGGCCATCTGCCTTGGATGGACTTCTGGGGGAGTGCCAGGGAAGGATGGAGGTGGGCAGAGAGTGCGACCCCGGATCCTGTGGTCCCTTTCTATGTGGCCCAGTTTGCGGTGGGGCATGGGTGGGGTTCCTCTTCACCTCAGTTACCTTCATGCAAAACAGGGTGGGCTTTAGAACCTTCTCCCCACCTCCACCTGTGCCAGCTGGGGGCTGATGTGTATAAAGTGCTTTGAGGGGCTGAGGTGAAGAGCTGCTCCCTCACTCCCAGATTACAACCAAAATAGCATCACGGCAACCTCACCAGGGCTTGTTCGAGTGGTGGTGAGGAGTATCCCCGCCTGGAGGGCTGTTTGTTCCAACAGCTGCTGTGCCTACCTGTTGGCCTTCGAGTGGGGCTTCAAATCCCAGGCCCTTCGGCTTAAAAGTCGGTACACGGAGCCACCAGGCCTCCCCGCTGTGCTGACAAGTGCCGGCCGGCCGCAGCACTGTGAGCAGGGGAGAAAAAAGAATCCTTTTTAAGTGGAGGAAAATCAAAGAGTTCTAGGTCGAACTCTGAGGCGAGCTGCCCAGCTGACACAATGACACGGGAGAGAGAGAACCCACCCGTACGTTGTAGTCTTCCGTCCTTGCAAACCAAGGCATTTCTGGAATTAACCAACTTCTTGGGGATTACCATGCAAACCGGTTCATAAAACAGCAGATGCCCGCTGTTGACTGGTGTTTCAACCCCAAACGATTTTGATCTCTCGCTTGAGGTGTGGCTTTGAACTTGAGGTGTGGCTTTGAACTTGAGGTGTGCCTTTGAACGCCTCGAGGCTGTTACCAGTGCTTTGCTCCAGCAGACAATTCTCTCTCTCTGGGTCAGGCCCAGAAGACTGCTGCGCTCCCAAGAGAGGACTGACCGGACCACACTGACGCAGGACAGTAGTGACAGGTAGAGGTTTGGCCTTCCCTGGGACCTGCCTGGGAGGGAAGCGTTTCTGATGTGTGCATTAAACCCCAGCTGTGTTACGGCCGTGCTGTTTCTGGACGCTGAAGTGCAGGGGGGATTTGTCTGGTCCAGGCAGGACGCACAAGTGAGTGTGGGAGTGGAACAACCTTGTGTCTGGCAGCAGAACTGGCCAGGACAGTGGAAATGTGAGTCACACTTGAATTTGCTTCTTTCGATGGGCCCTGGCTTGTCAGGCCCTGGGGGAGCTGGCTGCCTGCCCGGAAGCCTTGGCGGGCTGGGGCATTCCAAACCTTCTGTCTTGTTCTTTAAAAGTAAGCCCCCTGGGGATTTGCTGGGGCTGGTGCCCTCCGCCCCCCAGGCTCCAGGCAGAGGCTGGGGTTGTGGATTTCCCCTGGTGGGCAGGCCTTTGTCCCGAATTGTCCCCTGCCTCGGGGGGCTGGGACCAGAGAACCTTAGGGACTGCAGCCAACCAGCCAACCCTGGGCTCTGATTTTACAGGTGACTAGTGTGCCTGGTAATGTGGCCCCTGGAGAGTGACCAGATCAAGGAACACTTTATCCCTTTTTCTAAAATAACGGTTTGCATCCATTTTTATTCTTTTAGTGGCCACCTTTATAATGTTCACAGTCCTGTTTGACTTCATGGGGACACTGTTTTGAAAGCTAGCCATTCATCAACAAGGAATTCTTGAGCTGCCTACCGGGTGCCAGGCCCTTGGTCCAGCACCAGGTGAACAGCCGTAGCCCCGGTCTCTGCCCCAGATTGACCTCTGGACGCTTTCGCTCCAAGCACACCTCCAAGAGCTTCCGTGTTGCTTAGTGTTTTAATTTCAGCCGGCTTTCAAAGCTCCCAGATTAGCTACCTGTGTGACGTTTGTTCTTGCTGTGAAACTTTTCGATTTACATGATAGTTTTTTGCAGTTTTTATTTAGATTCATCCAAATATTTACCACTTTCTTTTCTAACACTTGATCTGGCCCCCTCCCCCAACTCCTAATCTCTGGACTTAGTTTCCTTTGTGAATGCAGATCGTTCAGTGAGGGGTTCCTAGTAAACATTCGGGGCTGGTTTGTCTTGAAAGTCTATCATGCCCTCTCTTGAATGATACTATGGGACTTCAGAGCAAGAAGTCTTTATATGTATTACATGTTGTGAAATGATTACCCTGATGTGTAGCTAACCCCCAGCCCCTCACATAGTTACAAATTGATGTCTTTTATCCATTTTTCTATCTTTTTTCATTCTTTTCCTTGTTTGTTTTTAGGGATTCTTTAGAAATCAGAACGATTAGGCCTTTTTCTGTCGTGTAAGTTGTAAGCATTTTCTCTCATTTTGCCATTTGTCCAAATACCCAAGTTCTGTTTCCTTAGGTAACCGTGCTGTCCTCGCTTACGCAGTGAAAGGAACAGGCTTATGCAGGACCGTGTTTCGAGACCCCGATGCACAATTTACTTACAAGAGTTAACAAAATATAGAACCCACAAAATAAAGACAGAACTCCAAACGACCTTTTGAAGGCCCAGGCATGCAAGGCTTATCTGTAAAGCATATTCATGGCACAAAGCTGGAAGAACTTAACATATTGCATAACTGAATCGCAATTCAGAATATTTTAGCAGCCTGGAAATATGGGCCAACATGCACAGGATACCAGATTTAGTAGAAATAACATTTTGTATTTAGGCTTCACACATTCATTTCATAAGTTCAAGACCGGGAGCACCTGCCTGCACAGAAATTCATGGGTATGTAGACTTCGGGTTTTAGTTGACCGCGCACTTACTCATCTGTAAGCCTGGCAGGGGGCTCTACTTGCTAATAGAAAATGCGTTCTCAGGGTGAAGAGTAGCAGCTTACCCTGTTCTGGGAGGAAACTACCCCTCTGTCCTTGACACTTGCCGGACCACATCCAGAATGGTGCGTTCCGTTTTGGGGATGAGTCGAGAGGGGAACAGACATCCACGAGCAAGCCCAAAGCAGGGAGTCTGAGTTAGAGACTGGTTTGGAAGGCATCTCAGGAACTGGGAGATTTTATCTGGAGAAGGGAAAGCAAGTAACTCGTGATGTATTTCGAGACCATGGGGTGGAGGAGGGGTTAGGATTATTTGGTCCTGCCCCAGCAAGTCAGCCTGGGACCCAGAGGTCAGGCTCCCTCTGAAAGGAACCCTGTTATTAGTGCCGCAGGTGAGGGCAAGGGCTGCTCCGTAACCTGTCAGCTCCCTGTGGCCCAAGGAGTTTCTGTAGAAGTGTCGGGTTTGGGGGAAGGTTTTTGGAGAAGCGTCAGGTCAGCCAGCGGAAGGCTGCACCCGTGCACAGCCTGTTAGGTGCCTGGGTCTTCTTGCCTGGCTTGTGCAAAAACAATCTCTGCTTTCTTTCCGGTGTCTTCTGTTTGTGAGGAACAAGAACAGGTGGGATTCTTTGGCTGATTAAAGCAGACAACAATTTTGGAGAACCATTCATCTGTCGCCTTTCACATTAACATGCATTAACCTGGGGTTTCAGCCAGGATGCTGAGCAGCTTGCTGAGAGCAGGAGCAGAACCTGCGGCCCGCCCCACCCCCCACCCCCTGGGTGATTAATGTGGGGACCTCTGAATAGCCCCCACAGTGATGCTACTGTCAGACTTGAGTGGGCACATGAGTCAGAACCATGCAGAGTCTGGTCCTGCTCATCAGAGGGGCACCCGAGGTACTGCCTGGCCAGTGAGCAGGGTGTAGGGTTCAAGGGGGCAAGGCAGCAGCCATCAGGGACCCCCTGGAGTTGCCCGGGTCTAAGAGCAGCAGGCGCAGTGTGTGGCCCATTAGCCGCTTGGAACAGAACCACTGCCCCAGCCTGTCTGTTTCAAATGCAGATTCCTAGGCCACGCCTCAGACCTCAGAGGCCAGAATCGAGCAACGGGGGCCCAAGCAGCAGCCCTTTGAGCTGGCACGGCAGGGGATTCTTTGATACATTCAAAGTTTGAGCTGCCAGCCCTGGTGGAATTGTTAGGGTCCTTTAGAACAGAGGAATGTCTTGTTCAAGGGCCAGGGTAAGCCGCACACATAGCCGCCTATGTCGAGCATGGTGAAGAAGATGTCAAAGGGGCTCTGGGCTAGCCGGGCGGCCTGGGGACCTCTCTGCTCTCCTGTTCAGGTGAGATGACCCCACTCGATGAACCTTCTGTCTCCTGCTCTTCACTGTCCTTCCAGATGCCCAGCATGCTGCGCCCACCCCACACCCAGGCGCACTGACCATGAGCCTCAACTCCTCGCTGGGCCACCGGAAGGAGCTGAGCAACCTCACGGAGGCGGCAGTGGCTGGCAGTGGGGGCATCGTCGTTGCTGAGTTCATCGCCATCGTTGTCATCACCATCTTTGTCTGCCTGGGCAACCTGGTGGTCGTGGTCACCTTGTACAGGAAGTCCTACCTCCTCACCCTCAGCAACAAGTTCGTCTTCAGCCTGACCCTGTCCAACTTCCTGCTGTCCCTGCTGGTGCTGCCGTTCGTGGTGACAAGCTCTGTCCGGCGGCGATGGGTCTTCGGGGTGGTCTGGTGCAACTTCTCCGCCCTCCTGTACCTGCTCATCAGCTCGGCCAGCATGCTCACCCTCGGGGTCATCGCAATCGACCGGTGAGCTGGGCACGCAGCAGTGAGTGGAAGAATTAAGGACGGCGTGCAAGGGGGGACCGCCTGGGGGCGGGTGGCTGGCCCCCAGGACTGTCACACTGTCTCAGTTTTTGGGAGGGTGTCGGCTCTGCAGGAGGACGAGACCGGAGCGGAGCTCCGCCTTTGCCCCCATCCCTGCAGCCAGAGGCCCTCTGGTTGGAGCTCATCTGTCCTGCACGGAGTTTTATTTTTTGTTTTTATTACACATTTCTTTGCCACCACCTTCTGTTCGGTGCCACGGAACACAGCCTGGAGCCCTCTTCAGGCCGAGAGAGAGAGAGAGAGAGAGAGAGAGAGAGAGAGAGAGAGAGAGAGAGGCAGAGGCAGGCCAGCAGTGGGTATTTGAGCCTAAAGCCCATGTGTATATAATCTGTGATATTTGTATGTATTTACATGTAATTCACTCTATAGTTTTGTTTTTCAAAAGAGGTTCCGTGGCTTAAAGAAAGTTCTAGGGACCTTTGATTTGCAGCTTATAGGTGAGAAACAGGCTAAGGAAGGCACTGTGCTGGGGAGGTGTTAGACTTGCTGCAGGCTCTCTGTTGCTTTGGCCTGGGCCAGAGCTGGGCTGATGGGGGTTGGCGGGGGGGACACACAAAGAGGAAACACCGTCCCCTGTCCACAGCAAAGGGATCTCAATGGTCAGCTCAGTCCAGGAAGGTTGGGGAGCAGGGGAGGGAGACAACCCAGGGAATGAAGACGGTGGCACCCGGGAGAGATGACGTGCACTTGTAACAGTCTGGGTTGTCCCTTCTCATGGGGTGGCGGACGCAGTTGGTCCTAAGGGGCCTTGCTGAGGCCCCTCAGCTGCCCCCAGCAGGCAGGTTGGCCCCCGCAACGGGGGTTGGTGTTTTGCTGATGGCCACTTCGTTCAACCCAGGCAAGGGTGCACTCCCTGGGGGCAGGGAGGGGAGATCCAGGTTCGGTGCCACTTGCAGAATTGGGGAGGACGCTGGCAGGGAAATGGAGAGGGGATGAGCCAGTGATGTTGTCACTGAAGGACCCAAATCCCCGGGTTCTCTTGGGACCTCCGGGGTTTTAGCTGGACTGTCTACCCAGGGCCCAAGGCCACACTCCTGCTGGCTGTCCACAGTGCAGCGGATGAAGAGTGAAGGAAGCGATGGGTCACAGCCTGGTGGGGCGGGTGGAGCTCCGGAGCTGCGACTGTGGGCTGGTTAGTTACAGAGAGGAGGACCCGGGTTCAGTACATCGCTGTGCTCACTGGGGTGGCCGCCATTGGTGGAGGCTGGTTCTCTGCAGGCAAGCTCTCCCATTAAAACCAAAGTCGTCACTACAGGTGTGGGTGACAGAGCAAAGCAGCAGAGCCTGTCCATGCACGACGGCTCTTTGGTTGCGCCTGACGTCAGGAAAGCCCCTTTGGGGACCAAGGGCTGTGCTCGGGCCTCCATCTAAAAGCCACCTGCTGGAGAACAGATGGAGACCTTCAGGAGACAGTCGGGGCAGGAAGCAAAGGGACCCCTTGGCTTCAGCCCCCTGTTCCCCTGCGGGGCAGGAGGAGTTGCTCTTTTCTGTTTTCCTTTGAATCTGCAGGGAGGCCTGCCTGAGGCTTAAATGTAAAGCATGAAGTTTCAAATCTGTGAAATCCATTTTTTGTGGGCTGACGAGGAAATGCTTTCTTTCTACCTTGATGGCGGTGTGGATTTGTGCACTTCAGTAGATGTGTGTTTTACCCTCGACATCCCTCTAAGACCAGCGTTCCCCATGCCGCTGGGGTGTGGGCCAACACGGGCCATGCTCTGGCCTGCCTAGTGGGCTCCCTTGGGCTGGTGGGCCCCTGGGACTCAGACGCAGCTGGGAGACATCACTGTCAAGCCCACTGGGCTTGCTCACGCCAGAACCCTCGTCAGCCAGTGATATAAACACCGTTTGTTACAGCGAAGCAGAAGTCTTGCCATAAAATAATGGTTGTCATGGGGTCTCAAGACGAGCCAGAAGGCTGCATTGCAAAGGATAGCTTATCGTAATTCTTTCACGACTGCCAGGCAGGGCTGGTCCGAGGAGAAAGGGACGGTTGGTGTGGGCCAGCCTGGGTTTCCCACCCCACTGTGCTGCCCCTGAGGCATCTGAGGCCAGGGGCCTGCCCATCCTGTCCTGGGGCAGAGAAAGTAGAAACTAGCCTTGGTTCTCCTTGGAAGTGAAGGACACCTTCCCAGAAGCGCCCTCAGGCAACTCCTCTCACATTTCATTAGTCAGGATGCCATCACACAGGTCAGTGTCTTAACCAGTCGCCTGGCAAGGTGACCACCAGAATGGTCCGATTGTTCCCCCAGGCCTCAGACAGGCCGGTGTCCCCTAAGATCACGGCAGTTTTGTAGGAGCACAGACAAAAGGGGGTCCCGTCCTCAAGAAGGACAGGGAACAGAGGGTGGCCTGGCAAAGCCCGCGCTGCGCACACTGCTGCTGTGGGCAGGGCAGCACAGGGCAGGCCTGTCCCTCGCTGGCCTGATCATCCTCGGGGCTGACCTGTGTCAGAGGCGCCATGGCTGCATTTCACAGATGGAAGAACAGGGGCCCAGAGAGGGCACAGTGGCTCCCCCAGGTGCCGCTGCCCGCAGATGGCAGATCGCGCTCCTGGGGGGAAGCCCTCCTTGTTGTTGGGCCTTGCCCTCGGGTTGAGTGTCTGGGCGGAGGGCGCTCTACGCCTGGGAAAGCAGCGGGTGCCCCTCCTGGTGTGTTTCTGTGCCAACGCCTCTCTGGCCTCCCTCTGCCCCTTTCCAGCTACTACGCCGTCCTGTACCCCATGGTGTACCCCACGAAGATCACGGGGAACCGTGCCGTCATGGCACTTGTCTACATCTGGCTTCACTCCCTCATTGGCTGCCTGCCACCTCTGTTCGGTTGGTCATCGGTGGAGTTTGATGAGTTCAAGTGGATGTGCGTGGCCGCCTGGCACCGGGAGCCCGGCTACACTGCCTTCTGGCAGATCTGGTGTGCCCTGTTCCCCTTCCTGGTCATGCTCGTGTGCTACGGCTTCATCTTCCGCGTGGCCAGGGTCAAGGCCCGAAAGGTGCACTGCGGCACTGTGGTCGTGGGGGAGGGCGACGCCCAGAGGCCCGGGAGGAAGAACTCCAGCACCTCCACCTCCTCCTCGGGCAGCCGCCGGAATGCCTTCCAGGGTGTCGTGTACTCGGCCAACCAGTGCAAAGCCCTCGTCACCATCCTGGTGGTCATTGGGGCCTTCATGGCCACCTGGGGCCCCTACCTGGGGGTCATCACCTCGGAGGCCCTCTGGGGAGAGAACTGCGTCTCCCCGAGCCTGGAGACCTGGGCCACGTGGCTGAGCTTCACCAGCGCCGTCTGCCACCCCCTCATCTATGGGCTCTGGAACAAGACCGTGCGCAAGGAGCTGCTGGGCATGTGCTTTGGGGACCGGTATTACCGGGAGCCGTTTGTGCAGCGGCAGAGGACGTCCAGGCTATTCAGCATTTCCAACAGGATCACAGGTAACATGGGCGCCCGTCAGGGAAGAAACGCTCCCCCATGGCCAGGGGTGGCCCTCGGTCCTCTCGGCCTAGTGGGCAGGGTGAGGGCGGAGGTCTTGCACTGACTGCAGCCTCAAGGCACAACGCACAGGTTTCCTTTGGGGGTGTCCTGGAGGGGTCTCCTGTGATTCCTGCAGCTTCCCTGAGCAGCTCAAGGCAGGGGACACCCGAGTTCAGACATCTGTTTTCTCTTGCCCCAGCTGTGGCCTGCTCAAGGCTCTGGCCCCTTCTGTCTGAGAGAACAGAACCCATGCATCAGACCAGCCACCTTTGCCGGCCAGCCCTGTCCTCCTGATGTTCTCAGAGCAGAGGCCCCCCCCCCACCTCAGGGCTCACCCCTGCACATGCTCATCCTTGGGTCCTTCATCCTGGGTCACTGGTGTCCTTGATTGGCCCTCATAACTCAGGACACGTCAGAGCCAAGCTTCAGCCTTCCACCCCCCACACACGGAAACGTCACTGCCATGTGCACATGTGACACTCCTTCAGATAATCAATTCAGAACAAACAAGGTTCTGGGGGCAACCTGTCACCTTTGAAGAGACCCAAAGGAGTCCCTCTAGGAATGTTAGACTCAGGGAGGAGTTGGAGTAACAGGGAATCCTGGTCCCCCTGGCATCCGCTAGAGCATGCCTCTCATGCTCTTAGCATCTCTTAGACAACAGACGTTTATTTTCCTGCCATTTGCAAGGCTGGAAGTTCAAGATCAGAGTGCTGGGTGGGAGGGTGCTGGTGAGCATCTCTTCCTCCCTGTCACCTTGCTGCATCCTCACATGGGGGCAGGGATGGGACAGAGCAAGCTCTCTGCTCTCTTCTTATGAGAACCCACCCTCCTGACCTCATCTGACCCCCTTCCAAAGTCCCCATCTCGAAATCCCATCGCACGGGGGAATTGGGATGGGAGGCGCATTCGGTCTGTACAGTTAGGTCAAGTCTGCCAGGCTTGTCCAGGGTCAGGTCACTGTTTCTCAGGTTGTAGTTACTCAGTGCGACAGAGGGGCCACTTCGAGGCTGTTCTTCGAACATCTCGTGTCTCCTTTGGCTGTCACCCGCTGTTCGTGGTGCGCATGGTGGGTCTTGCCACCGGCAGTTACTGCCCTGTTGTCCCAGGGGAGAAGCAGCGGGATTTTTAGGGTCATGTTAGAGGGGGACCATCACCTGGACGCGTTTTCGGAAGAGATGTGTTAAGGGCTTATCAGATAGTTCCGGAAAGAGCCCGTTCAGGCTGCAGGTCTTCCCTCTGGCTAACACTTGGAGCAGCGCACACCCTCAAGTTGACATTTCCTCTTCAGGAAACAGAGGGGCGGCCCCCTCCCCTCTCAGGAGGGTGGAGAGAAAGAATAATCCTAATTACCACCAACGCTCAGTGACACTGACGATAGGACACCCTCTCTGTGCGGCAGTTACGTGAGCTGATATCCCTGGTTTATTTCCTGGATTGATGGGGTGGTACTTTGTGAGAGACGAAGGAATCCTGGGACTTTTTATTGTGACCAAAGGAGGAACTCAGTCTACCCGTACCCCGGTATTTCAACCACGGAAAGGCCCACTTCCCTGACATGGGCAGACCGTGTGGTCACGTGTGACTTGCGGGGTGTGGTTTCATTTCACTGATTAATTTATCAGTTCAGATTTTGAAATATCACCTATCTTCTAGGCCAAAAACTAATAATTAATTTTTTTTATTTGGATGATGTTATAAATGAGGGAGGGAGAAAATGAGGGAGGAGAATGGCGGGGATGTGGGTAGACAGAACAAAAAGAAACGTCTGCTTTTCGGGCCAAGATATTCCATGCAAGCGGCCTGGGCTTACCCTGGAAGAGTCCATGAGGCTTTGGGGACGGGCGGAGAGCACCAGCTGTGGCTGGGTTGGCAAGTTCAAGGCAGCTGGCGGTCTGCAATTCATTGAGCGAAAAGCAAGCTTGTGGGCTGATTTGGGGTTGAGGAGTGTGTGGGATAAAGTTATTAGCCTTCTGCAGGAATGGGGGCCCCTGCTGTCTCTTCCCTGGAGGTTCTCAGGAGGAGAAACAGCAGAATGCAGCACCCACAAGCTCCACATCCACTCCCCTCTCTGGTCCCTCTGGCCCAGCCAAAGCTGGGCAGACCCTGGTCTAGCGCCCTCTGTAGGCATGACTTAGAAGTGCTGGAGACTCCTCCTCCCCTGTCCCAAGCCTACCCTGGGCCACCCCCTCACCCTGGACAGTGTGTGTCCTCTGGTTGCCATCCAGAGCCCAGAAGGACGATAAGATCCATTCCAAAACCAGCAAGAAAGGACTGGGAGGCCCGGCCTTGCCTTGGAGCCTCTCCATTTGCATGGGCACCTGCAAAGCCATGACCCAAGGAATCAAGACATAGAATGACCATCTTCCCAGATGGGGCCTGTGAGCAGAGGCAGAGTGGAATTCCAGAAGTACCTGGAGCTCCCCAGCTGACCCCAGGAAGCCAAGAGTTTTATAAACACACTGTCATGTTTGTTTCAGACATAGATTTCAGCCACAATCAATGGATTTTGGTTTCCTCATTCTGTCACCCCCAAAGAAGTGCCAAAGGTTCGGTTTTCCTTGGGTTGCCAGCTGTCCCTGGGCCACCAAAGTAGCTCCTCGTGTGAGGTCTGGTCAGCAGACTCCCATGGGCTCCCCTAGGAATTTGGAGAGTGGCCTGGACATCGGGGGAGGGCAGCCTCTCCAAAAGCCACTTGCCTAATGCTCGAAGCTCCTGAAACAGGGCAGAGCCTTTGTCTCTGGGGGACAGGTACACTGACTCACATCCACTCAGAGGCCGTGCTGTGCTCCTAGGCCGGCTTTGAGGAGCCTGGGCTGGAGGGATGGAGGGGCCATCCTGGAGCCTTTGAATTTTCCCACCTTGCTCTCCCAAGTTCCTTCCCTGGGGGCCCGGGAGGCCACCTGGGATGGAATGAGGCTCCCAGTCTTTCAGCCTCTAGCGCTACTGATGACTCTTCTAGCTGCCCTGGGCTCTGATCCCTGTGGCCTGGCCTGCCACTTTATGCCTTAAAAAAAGAAAAAAAAAACATTTGTACCAGGGGTTGGATAGGTTATTTCAGGTGAAAAACCTCAGGGTCACTGCACCCACTCTAGCGGTAAGTGACAGACACAGGGCGGCAAGGCCACCTGGCTGCATGGTCTGGGACCATCCTGCCGAGCCGCGCTCGTCTGGCTGCCGTGCTCCCTCCCACTGGTGGAGACCAGGGCTTGTTCCTGGCTTTTGCCGCAGCCTCAGAGACGGTGTCCAAACCCCACTGTGGCCTCAGCCTGCCCAGCTGGCAGAGGATGGTCCCCACCGGCTCCTCCCCAAGCCGGGCTCCTTGCTGGGACACAGGCCTATTCTGGGCCCAAGACCCTGGAGGGGGTGGTTGTGTGGGGTCTTCTCCCATCTCAGCCGACCATACCAACCCCGGGCAAGAGGGCAGTTAATTCCCAAGTGTCATGAAGGGGAAGGTCTCGAGGAGCCTGCCCTTCCCTCCACCACTGTGGTGCCCCCCTTGGCTCCAGAGAACAAAGGGGAGGGTAGGTTTGTAACTGGTCCCCTCAGGAACATCAGTTTAAAAGTAAAGGCCAGTGTGCCCACCTCTCTGTGAGTGCTCTGCGGTCACCAGTCTGCCAGGACGCAGGTCCCCCTCGGGAGAGGGGACTCGGACTTCCGATCCCAGATTCCTACTTCTAGGAGCTCCCTTGTGTTCCCCCCTCGCTCTGCACGGCCTCTTCTGCTTATGGGTTCAGTTTTCTCAATGTCCCAAGGATTCCCTGCATGGCCTCCTCTGAGGTCCATTCTTTTTCCTTTCTTTTTTATTCCTCTCTCTTTCAAGTGGTGCCTTTCCTCCCCTCCCATGCCTGGTGGTCTGGGCCATCCCTTCGTCATACATAACGAGTCCCTGGGCAGGCAGCCCGTTGGCTGGAGGGTGTCTGGCTTCAGTGTCCGCAGGGACTGCGTCCTCTGTCTCCGAGGCCAGGCCTCCTGTTCCCTTCCCTCCACTCCCCCTGACACCAGGGACCCACTGCTCCCACAAAGACTTCCTGTTGAGCCCCACCTGCAGGCAGAGACTGCGGGCCCCTCCCTCCTGAGCTTCAAGGCCCAGGGTGAGAACCAGCCTCCTCTGGACCCCCCACTGCCCGCTGGCAGACCTTCCCTCCTGCTCGGGGGGTTAAACCTCCTTTAAGACACTCCCTGTTGGTATTTGAGTGGGAATTTAGGAGGTCAGCGCACACCCATGTTCCATGTGGAACTGGAGGACTGGTCATCTATTCCCTCTCCCGTGGCCTCGCTGGTGTGACGTTGTCATGGGACCCTCTGGGGGGCCTGTTCACCGTGTCACAACCGGCTGCCGTCACAATGCAGACTGCCTGGGCCAAGGGCAGGAGCACAGCAGGGAAGGCAGCCGCTGAGGGCTTCCTGCCTGTCGATGGGTTGAGAGTGCTTCTGGCAGGGAAGGCAGGGGACAGGAGCACCAGGTGAGGCCAGTGAGAGGGCCAAGCCGTGTGGGACAGCCGTGTGGTGTGTCCAGTCAGTGCCAACTTTGCCTTTCAGACCTGGGCCTGTCCCCACACCTCACGGCACTGATGGCTGGTGGCCAGCCCCTGGGGAACAGCAGCAGCACAGGAGACACCGGCTTCAGCTGCTCTCAGGACTCAGGTAAGCCTTGGGCGGGGGAGGTGCGTTTCCCCCGTCCCGTGTCCCTGGTGCAGGGGTAGGCGCAGGTGGCAGGCACCTGCTGTGCCGCATGGAAGGAGCATGGGGGCTGGAGTTGGGAGGGTCAGGGAGTTCCTTCTGTGCCTCAGTTTCCTCCTGTGTGAAATAGGGACCTGGGTTCTGTTCTCTCGGACTCACGGGGTTGTTATGAGATTCAAATTAAGTGGGAGCCTTTGAAGTGTAGAAATGCCAAGCAACACTATGCAAATTCCCGTGGCCAGTCTCTGGAGTCCGGCTCCTTACGAGCTATGTTATCCTAGGCAAGGTGCTTCCTCTCCTCCTAAACCTTTGTGTGTCCACATTTGCGCATCAGGGAAAGTGGTCACGGTGTCAACAGTAGCCCCAGAGAGGTCAGATACCCTCCCTGTCACTGTTATGATGTGCCCTGCACCCCATCCCCTGAGAGAGACACATCTCCGTCACAAAGCCTCCAGCTCCTTGAGGAAGACCACGCACCCCAGGGCTCCGTGAAGCCAGGGTTTCTCCTGGCTGCCTGTGGGGATCTGGGTGCCACCCCTGTGCCCACCATGTGTGTTGTGGGGCTATCGAAAAGCCCCAGGTCGGGGGCGAGAGGGCAGAGGCTGATAGAGTCTCCACCAGCCGTCCGTGGCTCCACATGACTGGAGAAACACCAGATGTTACCAGCCTAGGGCTCTGGCATGAAGGGAGCTGCGTGGAGTCTGGATCACGAAGCACCAGGCTGGGCAGTGGGTATTTTGGTCTGGGCTCCTGGTGCTGCTGCTGGCAGCTTTAGAAAAATCGCCTTTGCCTTGAGCCATGTTTCTTCACCTGAGTCTGTGTCGTGGCACTCTGGGGGCAGGCCGTGGGCAGGCACCAGGACAAGCCTTCTGTCCCAGAATTTTCTGAGAACGTTCCCTCATCTGGCAACATGCAGGGTTGACTCACTGGTCACAGCATCCCCTGGAGCCTCGAGTCCCTCGTGTGATTTGAAGGGAGGGAAGGGTCTCTGTCACTCATCAGGTTAGTCCCCCACTCTCAGACAACCATCAGGGATCCAGAGACATTGTGGCATTCATTCATTCAACAAATATTTGCCAAGCCCCTACTTCGACCAGACACCACTGTGCTGATTTCTAGAGACACAGTGGTGAGCTGACCTCCTGGAACTGTAAGTCTGGTGGGCAGACAGATGTCCCACACCCTTGGAATGGGTGAGTGGTGTAGGATGGGAACAATACCTCAATAATTCTGCTGTTCAAAGGTTGTGAGAGACTTCTGGTCAAGATGGCGGAGTAGAAAAAACAGTGTTCTCGCTTCATCCCACAACCACGTGAAAATTACAACTAAATTATAGAACAAGCATCATTAAGAGCATCTGAAGATAGTGGAACAGAACTCCTACAACTAAGGATATAAAGAAGAAGCCACGACGAGACTGGTAGGAGGGACTGAGACCCCAAACGGGAGGGTCTCACACCCACATGTAACGATTAAGAATCAGGAGGGACATCGCGACTGCGCAGGAGCCTCAGCCCCATGCCGGGCTCCCTCGCTCAGAACCCCAGTACCAGGAAGAGGAGTCCCCACAACATCAGGCTGTAGAAATCACCAGGGACTCCATTCGGGTGAGACAGAAGGCTGCTGCAGACCCAGGCATCCTCTTTAAGGGCCTGAGCTCACAGACCCTCACCCTGAGCTCCAGCAAAGGGACAGCAGCTCAAAAAGCACCAGGGACATACTGGGAAAAACTGAATTGTCTGGCTTCAGGGTGATGGCTGGAGGGGCAGCTCTCCCTGGGACAGAAGTGCTGGCAGCTGCCATTGCTCCATTGTGGAACCCTCCCCCCACCCATCCTACAGCAACCTGGCTCACACCTCTTACCCCACCCAGGCGATTCCCTGAGGCCCCCATCTCCGACCCATCTTGTGCACCAGCTGAACCTCCTTCAGTGGCGTTTCCTCACAAGTGGCCAGCCTCCGCCCATGCTACAGACTTTTCTAAAATCTCTCCAAGGTCCACAAACCCCCAAAAGCAGCATCTGGCCTGTACCTCTTGCTAAAGTGGCCCCCAGCCCAGCAAGAGTGGCAGCCAGCCTCAGTTCACAGCATATCCTCTCCCAGTACCTCCATTTCCAGCTCAGGCAACGTCCACCTGCAGATCACTCTGCAGCTCCTACCAGGTGGCCCCAGAGTGAGCCACCTGTGCCACAGGCACAGGCACAGGCAGCAGCTGACCCTGGCCTGCTCTGAAGTCCTCCCAAGAGGCGCCAAAGCCAACACATCCAGTGGCCAAATTCAGACCACACCAGAGCACCCCCTAACCAGCTCCACAGACAACACACCCTCTGGGTGTGTTGGACTAAGCTGGGGCCTGGGTTCCACCACAGTGAGTCCCACTCATGGAGTCCTTCCTGCACAACAGCTCATCCGCTGTAGTCACAGCCAAATAGCCTGAGGACCCTCCCACCCACTGACTGCCTACAACAATCAAGGCTCAACTACCACAGGAGGGTGCCCACAGCACACACATGGGACACCCACAGAGCACCTGGCTCAGGTGACCAGGGCAGCTGCACCGCTGGGCCTCACAGGACACCTCCTACATAAGGTCCCTCTGTGAAGACCTAGAGATGTAGCAGCTCTACCTAATACGTAGAAACAAACCCAGGGAGTCAGCTGGAATGAGGAGACAAATAATTATGTCCCAAATGAAAGACCAGGAGAAAACTTCAGAGGAAGAACTAGATGAAATGGAGGCCAACAATCTAGCAGGTGCAGAGGTCAAAACACTGGATATAAGGATGTTCAGCAACTTAGGGAGAGAACAGAGGGACTCAGCGAGAACCTATACAAAGATAGAAACCACAAAAAGAAGCCAGTCGGAAATGAAGAATACAGTATCTGAAATGAAGAGTACATTCATGTGAATCAACAGGAGATCAGATGAAGCAAAGAACTGAATCAGCGCTTTGGAAGGCAAGGCAGCAGAAAACACCTACTCAGAGCAGCAATAAGGAAAAAGAATTTTAAAAAGTGGGGACAGTTTAAGGGACCTCTGGAACAACATCAAGTGTAACAACATTTGCATCACAGGTGTGCTGGAAGGAGAGATCAGGAGTTGAAATCTATTTGATGAAATGATGACTGGAAACTTTCCCAGCCTCATGAAGGAAATACACATGCAAGTCCAGGAAGTGCTGAGAGTCCTAAACAAGATGGAGCCAAAGAGACCCACACCGAGACACATCCTAATTAGAATGGCAAAGGTTAAAAACAAAGAATCATAAAAGCAGCAAGAGAAAAAAGCAGTTAGTTATCTACAAGGGAGCTCCCTTAAGACCTCCAGCTGATTTCTCAACAGAAACATTTCAGGCCAGAGGGACTGGTGTGAAAAATATCCAAAATGATGAAAAGCAAGGACCTACAACAGAGATTGCTCCATCCAGCAAAGCTGTCATTTGGAATGGAAGGACAGATAAAGACCTTCCCAGACCAGAAAAGGCTAAAAGATTTCATCACCATCAAACCAGTATTAAAAGAAATGTTAAAGGGACCTCTCTAAGCAAAAGAAGAAAAAACATATCTAAAATATGAATAATAAGCCCTGGCTGGTGTGGCTCAGCGGATTGAGCACCAGCCTGCGCACCAGAAGGTTTGATTCCTGGTCAGGGCACAAGCCTGGGTTTCAGGCCAGGTCCCAGTAGGGGGCATGTGAGAGGCAATCGATTGATGTATCTCTCACAGCGATGTTTCTCTCCCTCTCGTGCTTCCTCCCTTCCCCTCTCTCTAAAAATAAATAAATAATTTAAAAATAAAATATGAATAATAAAATGGCAATAATTACATTACTTATCAATAATTACTTGAAATGTAAATGGATCACACCACATACAATAACAAACTCAAAATGGATTAAAGACTTAATGTAAGGCCCGAAACCATAAAACTCCTAGAAGCAAAACTAGGCAGTAATTGCTTTGATATGCTCATAATAATATCTTTTTGGATATATCTCCTTGAGCAAGGGAAACAAAAGAAAAAATAAACAAACGGGACTACATTACACTAAAAAGTTTTTGCACAGCAAAGGAAACCATTAACAAAATGAAAAGACAACTGACCAAATGGAAGAAGATGTTCACCACTAATACGTACGGCAAAGGGTTCATATGCAAAGTATGTAAGGAACTTACATAACTTACCAAAAAAACCCCACACACAAAATTTTGATTGAAAAATGGGCAGAGGACCTGAATAGACACTTCTCTGAAGAGGACATACAGCTGGCCCGTAGATAGACGAAAAGACTTCAGCATCACTAATCATCAGCGAAATGCAAATCAAAACCACAGTGAGATTAACCCCCACACCTGTCAGAACGGCTGTCATCAATGAATCAACAAACAAGTGTTGCTGAGGATGTGGATAAAAGGGAACCCTTGTGCATGGTTGGTGGGGTTATAAATTGGTGCAGCCACTGTGGAAAACAGTGTGGAGAGTTGTCAAAAATTAAAGGTAGAGCTGCCATATGATCCAGTGATCCCACTTTTGGGTATGTATCCAAAGAAACCCCAAAGAAACACCAAAACAGAAACGCTAACTTGAAAAGACACACGCACCCCCATGCCCCTTGCAGCATTATGTACAACGGCCAGGATGTGGAAGCAGCCTGAGGGCCATCAAAGGATGAGCGGAGAAACGTGTGGTACATACGTACAATGCATACGACTCAGCCGTAAAAAAGACTGAAATCTTACTATTTGCAACTACATGGATGGACCTGGAGTGTATTACGCTAAGTGAAGTAAGTCAGACAGAGGAAGACATACCATATGATTCCACCTATATGTGGAATCTAAAACACCAAACAAACAAACACAACTCACAGAGACAGAGGTGAAACTGAAGGCTGCTGGACGGGAAGGGGGTTGGGCTGAGTGAAAACGGTAAAGGGATTAAGAAGTACAAACTGGCAGTTACAGTTGAATATAGTCAGTAATATTGTAACAGCTGTATGATGTCAGGTGGGTACAAGACTTATTGGGGGACCACTCTGTGAAGTCCATACACATGTAAATGTGATGCTGTACATGAGAAACTAATATATTTTATTGAATGTCAACTGTAATTGAAAAAACATTTAGTGCTTACTTAGTGCAACACATTCTAACCGCAATGACAGAAATTCAAACTGTTAAGAGGAATCCCTCAAATCACACAGCTCTTTTTCTGGGCCCCCTCGTCCACGCAGCCCTCCTCCCCTCCCCAAGTCCAGGTCTGGCCCACTTGATACTCCGTGTGTGCCAGAGGTAGCTCAGAGCCCACCGTTCTGCGTGCGTAACACGGCCTCAGCTTTGCGTGTCTGAAGCAGCCCTGACAGCTGGCTGCACCCTCCTCAGAAGAGGATGACACAGTATTGGTTTCCTGGGCACCTGCTGGGGGGCAGCTCGGTGCACTTGACCGTGGGCTGGCACCAGTGGGAGAGCGCGATCCCAGGCGGGTGAGGAGGGGGCAGTGAGGAGGTCGCAGCCAGCTGGTCCTCTGTGCACACCCTGACCTTGGTTTTAGGGACGGATGTGATGCTGCTAGAAGACTGCACATCTGACGACCAGCCTCCCTCCCACTGCACTTGCCCCCCGAAGAGGAGGAGCTCGGTGACCTTCGAGGACGAAGTGGAACAGATCAAAGGTCGGTGTGTGTGGGGGGAAGGGGGGATCTTAGCAAACTCTCTGGCTCTTCCCCGTCCAGCCCCAGCACACCAGGACTCTGCCTTTGCCCACCTGCAGGGTCCTCCTCCCTCGAGTCCTCGGCTCCCCCGCTGACTGATCAGGCAGCCTCCAGACTGGGCAGGCCTGGGCTGCCGAGCTCTACGCAGGCACACATGTCCTCAGAGCGACTCCGTCCTCCCCTGAGTGAGTGGCAGGGCAGGGACAGGCCATGTCCCTCCCCGTCTTCTCGTCATTTCGGTTGTCAAATCCTCATCCTGGGTTTGGGGGTGGGTGTGGGGGGCGCACCTGAACTTTTAGTGTTACTTCCGACGCTGAGGTTGTCCAGGACTTTGGGGACCTGAGCCAGTGCAGAGTGGACAGAGAGCCCTGGGGCTTGTGGGAGTTTAGAGCTGGGGCAGGGAGCCCAAACACCAGAGAACGCCCCCAAAGATGCAACATTTCAATGTCATCAGCAGGAAATATTTACCAACCCTTTGCCGTGAGCCAGACCTAGGCATCTTGGGAGGAACAGTTTGATGATCATGGAGAACTGTGTAGTGAGAGATCCACACTGGTCCTCACTTGACAGAGGAGAAACTGAGGTCAGGTTCAATCCTGCAAAGATTTCGCAGGCAGTAAGCAGGGGAATCAAGGATGTCGGCCGAGGGGCTCCGACTTTGAAATCCTCACCCCTCACCTGGGCATGCTTCCCCTCTCGGGGCAGGGAGGCAGCAGTAGGCAGGTCCCAGGACAGCCACGGGTTCTTCACTCACCCTTTGCCCTCCTTCTCCCGTAGAAGCTGCCAGGAACCCCGTCCTCCACGTGAAAGCCGACGTGCACAAGTCCCTGGACAGCTATGCAGACAGCTTGGCCAAAGCCATAGAGGCTGAAGCCAAAGTCAACTTATTTGGAGAGGAGGCTCTGCCCGGGGTCTTGCTAGTGGCCAGGACTGTCCCGGGGGCCGGCTTCGGGGGCCGCCAGGGCAGCCGAGTGCCCGTGAGTCAGAGGCACCAGCTGCAGAGTATCGAGGAAGGGAACATTCTCACCTCGAAACAGAAATGAGGGCCTCACGGTGGCCTGTCCCCTGAGAGGGACGCCCATAGCCGACTCCCCAAGCCGGAGACTGGGAGCACGGGCAGGAACAGCACCTGGTGCGCAGGCACCTGAAAACACATGAGAACTGTGTCCATGGCCAGAGACTTCAGGGTCAGTGTGAGCCCCCACGTGGGCTTCTCGCAGACCCCATGACGGGACCAAAGGCATCAAAAGCACAAAGAAAAGCAGACGGGGTGTGGCCGTGCCTTTCTGGGTGGTGGGGCGTGGAGGGGGACAGGAGACCAGGCTGGGAATGGGAAGGAAGTACCAGGTGGGTCCTGTTCTCTTGTTCACAACCTGCATCCCGGATGCCCATGCAGTGACCTGGAGACAGAGGCTTAGGAGGCAAGCCCTTCCCAGGGCACCCAAGCTTCCGCAGGGTCCCTAGAGGAGAACCCAGCAGCAGAGCCCCCACGACCAGTTCCCCCGCCTCAGCGCTGGTTGTGACCTCACCTCGGTGGAGCCACCTGCTGGTGATCCTGGGCAGTCACAGGCCTCCTCCGTACTCACTGATTCTTTGTTCTTTCAAAAGAAGGGAGAAACCACTATCAAAGACTGGAGGAAGGAGCAGGTACCAAGTGCTTCTTTCCAGAATTTAAAAAAGAAAATGTATTTGGTTAGGACACGCCATGGACTTACCAAGCCTGGATACGGCTGCAGTGCCAGCCAGTCAGGAGGTGCAGACACTGTTGTCTTAGAGGAACCCCCTTTTCCTCGGAAAACCTCATCTGAGGGACTCCGTGCGTGATGCTTGATTGACAGGAGATAAGGCAGAATAGCAGTGGTGCTGGGGCGGAGCCACCACCTATGCTCCCACCTGGCCCCGCCCCTTCTTACTCTGGTCACCACCTGGGCCTTCTTATCACCTCTCTGGGCGGGAAGATGGGATCTGGGAGTGGGGCATCAGATTGAATGGTCTCCAAGGTAATTTTCAATTGTGACCTTTGATGTTCTTTGTCAGGTAGAGATCGGGGTGGGGGGGGGTCGGGACCCACAGATCATCATTGCACAGCTTCCAAGTGTGGTTTCTAAGGTGCATTTAGAGGCCACAGGCCCAGCTGTGCAGACTCCCCAGCTGGTCTGTTCAGATGCCGCCCTTCAAGACGCAACAGTGAAGGAAGAGACACCCCCTCCCAGGTGGAGTGGATTTGTGGAGTTAGACCTCTGCCCCCTCCCTTCGGAGCTGGGACAGCAGTGAGGTGGGGCCTGGAGCGGTGGCCAGGTGATGTGGGGAAACCACCTGCATCAGCCCCACCGCTTGGGCGGCCAAGTGAGCCCAGGGCAGCACCTGCTGGGCCCTCCGAGGCCCAGGTTGGTCAGCAAAGGGGACCGGCTGTGTGTGCCTGGCAGCTGCTCCTGAGTGTGGTGTGTGCATCGGGGTCAGCCAGCTCCCGAAGAGGCGGTTTCTTTTTTGCTGAGTAAGCACCATGACTGGCTGACCCACCAGGCACTGGGCAGGCTCTGGGTGAGAGGGGGAAGGAGCAGAGGGCTTTTCTAGAGCAGAGGTGGCCTCACTGTCAGGTTCTGCTCTGTTGGGGGGCATTTTACATTGTCTCTGCATGTGTGTTCCCATCGCTTGCGCAGGTGGTAAAGGGACCCTATTCCTGCTCAGCTGGCATGTGGGGGGGTGGGCCCAGGTGGAGGCCTCCGCCTGTAGATGGGAATAACCTGGGACACCAGTGAGGCCTTTCTGAGGGCAGCCAGTGGGTTCGGAAACCCAGGGTTGGAGAGTACGTCCCCTGGGCTGGGCTGGGCTTTCTAGGAAGGTTCTAAGACCCCAGGTCCCCACAGGTGTGGCCCAGACAGGCTGGGACTTACTAGATCAGTCTGAGCTTATCTAGAAAGACCGCACCTTGCCAGAGGACTGGCCGTTTCCTTTTCTTCTGCTGAGGTCCAGCTACTCATTCGCCCATCAGCCCCTGCCCCTGCCCCTGCACCATGCAGAGCACCAAGCCCAGCCTGTGAGTGGTAACGGGACGTGTTTCCACTTAATTCAGGGAGAGACCGGGGACACTGATGCTGTAAATGGCTGAGGAGAGTGCCGATGACAGGACTGCGGGGGGAGGGGGGTGATTGCCTCCAGCTGGGGGGCGGTGAGAGTGGTAGCTCCACAAAGGTGGCAGTTTGAGCCAAGCCTTGGAGGATGTTTGGCAGCAAGAATCACATTTTGCATAACTGGGAACTTAAAGTTGCCAGTTCCATCTGGGAGGGGGAGGGAGGGAGGAAGGAAGCAGGAGGTGGATGGGAGGAGGAGTGGAGGAAATCACACATTCTGAAGCTTCTGAGAGGCATTTTTGAGGACACCTGCCCTTGGTGCAGGTCAAAACCCCACTGTCCCCACGAAACCCAGGCCTATATACGCTCCTGACACCTCCCTGAGGGACTTCATGCACCGTGGCAGGTGGGACATTTGGCCACTTGTCCACTTAGAAACCTTCCTGTGTCTCCTGATTTTGACAGAACCACGTTTAGGACTGTTGCCCACCTCGGCTTCTTTGATTGAGATTGCCACCTGACTGGTCCCTGTGCTGGGTGGGCCCCCGGGTACCAGGGCCAGGGGCTGTTGTGACTCACAGGCCTGGGAACCCCACAGCACGCAGCGGAGCCTTCTCCCGGCCTGGGAAGGCTGCAGTTCAGCACATTAGACACTAAGTGGCAGCAGTGGGAAGCACTAAGGAGGTACCTGAAGTTCTTGCTGGGAACTTGCCTCCACTTAGGTCCTCAGTTTTGGAAGGACCACCCCGCCAGCTTACATGGGGCTCTGCCCCTGCTCAGTTATGAGACGCTTGGTGACTACCATGAGGTGGGGCTGAGGAACAAGACCAGGGCCATCAGGTGCCAACACTGTCATTGAAGGGAGGGGCTGCAATGTGGTCTCTGAGCAGCCGGGAGACTAATTGGCATTTGCAGTCTGCCAGGGGAGTGGGGCAGGGGATACCGGAGGGGGACAGATGCAGCGAGAGGTCTTAGCCTGTCCTGTGTCCCTGCACACTGGAGACATGTGTCTGGATGGGCCCAGGATACACTGCCCCCAAGGGTCCCGCCCTGAGCCTGCCACCCTGCTGGAAGGGACTGAGGGTGAGGTGGCTACAAGAGGGTACAGCAGGGGACCAGCATGTCCTGAGCACCTACTGTGTGCCTGACTGCTGAGATATCTGCGTGCCTGCTACATGCTTGTTTCAGGTTTACACAGGATTCCCAAGAGCAGGGCAGGCTTTGCTGGGCTGAGTTCCAAGTTCGTACCCACACTGCCACCACCATCACTGCTGAGCTAGGTGTTCTTGGGTCGGTGTGTCTCCCCACACTGGTTTTCACATTTGTAAGGTGAGGTTTTGTCCCATTTCTATGTGGGGACTCAGGATGCAGGGCCTCCCCTTGGGAGGTGATGTGGGTTCACACGCCCAGCACTGCACGTGGATACAGTGGTGCCAAGCCCCTGTGGTCTCATGCAGAGTGTAGGTGGGTGTCATCCTTGTGTCCCAGGGACCTGAGATACTGTTATCCCAGGGGACAGATGTTGAAGGCTGATGGGAAGGAAGGGGTGTGGGGAGGATGGGGGAAGGTGAGAGAGGAGGGGAGGGCGGCCTGGCATTGGGATCTCCCGAGGGCTGAAGGGGCACAAAGCGTCTGTCACAGATGCCGGGCCCCGGGGTGGGTTCCACGGCACAGCAGGAGCTCGGCTTCCCAGCTCGGAAGAGGCGTGCTCCCTGAGATGCAGCCTGGGTGCTGCAGGGATAGGGACTGCAGATTCTCTGACCCTCCGCCCTGAGGAAGAAGCAGTGTGGGGGCCAGAGTCCATGCCGCTGTCCCTGGTGTATGTGAAATCTCAGGTGAACCGTGGGGGACAGGAGGAGCAAAGGGAAGTGGCTCACCTGTGAACACAGTGGTACATTGGCCACAAGAGGGGTGGAGCCCAACATTCCTTCTGGGTTGGGGACAGACACACACAAAATCCAGGGAGCCTCGGAAGTGAAGGGTTGTCTGAGGTCCCCAAGTGCATTAAGCTGGCGTCGAGGCCAAGCACCCTGTCTTGGCCACGTGATGGAGAAAGAGCGAGCCAGCTTTGCAGCTGAGGATGAGGGACAAGGATGGGTGAAAAGTCCTCATTGTTAGAGGCTGGGCCAGCTGGGCCTTAGCAGGTAGGAAGCGCTACTGCATCATAAACTGAGGTGCTTGGGAGACTGGAGGGCCTGCTTGCCAGCCCTACAAAACCACAGGCCCAAGGAGCATGGTCAGACTCCCTGGGAAGAACCCAAGGCACAGGCCACAGCCGGTGTTAGATCCGCAAGGGCGCCGTTTTGCTCAGCACTGTTTCGGAGACATGGGACACAAGAGTGGGTTGGTTCCCCCAGAGAGCAGGTTCCTGGACCCCATCAGCAGCTTGGGAATCAGAGGCCACTTGTTTTTCCTTTTGACACCACCATTTCAATGTCGCCAATCAAAGGACATCCCCAGGATCCTGATCCTGCACCAGGGACAGTCCCCTGCTGTGTTCTGGGAATGGGACCCCGAAGACAAAAGCAGTTACAAACCCACCTTCAAACAAAACTATGACAAGCTAATCCTGAAACACATTTCACTTAAGTTTTTAGATTTTTCTGAAGCTAAGAAAAATGTTTAGGATTACTCTAAGTCAGTATTTATAAACAAAAGTGTGTTTAGAATAGTTTTGTTTACCTGATTAAATATCTGGTCTGTGGAAATTGTGCCTTTGTCCTCGCACTTGTGGACTTTCTGGTCCTCCCCCCCCCCCACCTCATATCTCCGTTTCCCAAAGCCCTTACAGCGGAAGGAGACAGAGGAGGGCTGACTGTTGCACAACTGGGGGGTTGGGGGGCCCGAGCCACAGCCACCCAGGTGCTTCCATCCATGTGTTTTCAAACTCCTCCCCCGGATGGCGAGACTCACAGCAGGTTGCGGAATACAGAGCCAACGCTCCTGACGTAGACTTTTTCCAGCTGACGTGTCCACCCCAACACCAAAGTCGAGGGCATGCGGTGATCATCACTGAGATGCCAAACTTCCTTGGGCCTGAAGCCCACCCTCTCCCTGAGCCCCTCACCCGCCACCACTGAAGTTCACTGTCCTTTGGCAGGGAGTAGAGGCGAGCTCCAGGGTCCAGCCTTTGACTTCCTGGGGCCCCCCCACAACACCCTCTGAACCACAGCCAGGACCTGCTAACCTGCCTCTAGAACGCTTTCTCTTTCTGCCCCTTGGTTCCTCTGTAACACACAACCCCAGACTCTGCAAAATCACTGAGAGGAGACCATTTTGACAAATACCATTTAAAAGAGAAATGACAGCTTTAGAGAAGTTTCTGGTTCCAAGCAAAACTGAGCAGGAAGTTCAGAGTTCCCATGTGCCTTCTGCCTGCCCCTCCCTGTCGCACCCTGTCCCAGAGGGTGCACATACCAACTGGGTGGATCTCCTCCAGTCACTTCTCCCGCCAGCTTCTCCCGACCCCACGGAGTCCTCCAGTGGCCTCTGTGCTGTGGCCTCTGTGCCACGGGCTTCCCAACACCTCTCTACAGCATCTGGGACTGCCTGGTTTCGGCGGAAGAAACCATGTTGCATGGTGTGCCCACCAGTGTTTCCAGTTACTGTGCAAAGCGCTTCATCCTCTGTGGTTTCATGGGCCCTCACATAGCCCCTGGGATGTGAGTGCTGCAAATGGGAATCCCCCCTCCCCACCCCACCCCCACGCTTAGAGAAGAAGAACAGGAGCCCAGACAAGTCGGGTGGTGTCAGCAGGTCACATAACTAACTGGGAACCAGAGGCTAAGACCCCTGCACTTCCCGGAAGCCGTCTATATCCTTTTGGCTGAAGCTCGAATCCCTCCCCTTTGCCTACTCACCGCCTTCTCTCAGAGAAACAGGTGGGCCTGCCCAGGGCCAGCATCAGCCACTGAGCCAACCGAAGCGGGACCTCCTCTCTGCACACAGCCCACCTGTCCCCTCCACAGCAGGGCTCCCTGGGTGGGCAGCCACCTCGGGAGGAGGATTCTGGTCTCCAGCCAGAGAGGGATGCTCTGCTTGGCTATACCTGAGTCATCGAGGCCCAGTGGGGCAGGGGGATGACAGGCTAAGAGCAGGCAGGAAGGGTGGTGAGGGCTTATGCTGCCAGAGCAGAGCCAGGTCTTAACCTGTGGGGCGGGGCCGAGGCAGGTGGCTTGCGTGGAGGTGCACGCTGGGGTTGAGGGAGACCAGGAACGAGGAGATAGGCGGTCACCCCTCCCAACTGGAGTCTCGCTGCAGTCAGGAGACTGGGAACTGGAGCCGACAGCACCGGCTTGTGCTGCGGTGACCCGTGAGCACCCACAGGAAGCCTGACTCCTGCCCACAGGTGGAGGGTCCACAGGCACTAGGTGATGATTGGAGGTGAGGGGAAAGGACTTTGGAATGAGACAGGAAAAAGCTTTTCTATGCGATTCTATCACACATAAGTCAGAACAGAAAAGATTCTCAAATCTAGAAAAGAAAGAGAGACAGTTTATGTCACAGATCTTAAAACAACCAGCTTCTTTAATCAGAAAGCAACAAACATGCAAATGGCAAGTGTAGAAATTTATTTGAACCAACATTGTCACTACACGAGAATTGCTCTCCAATGTCGATCCAACTCCCCCGCCTGGAGGTGAGGGGTATTGCACTTCGCAGCTAGCACGGCTCACACACGGCAACTAGGGCTGAGACACCTGCTAGGTTTGTCTGACACGCTCTCCCAAGTTCATGCACACAATCATTCCACACCAATGCCAGGCTGTCCCCAAAAAGGGAACACTCCAAAAACCATAACTTTAAAATTGCACTGAAGCTCTGTAAAGAAAAAAATATAATAATGTCTTATACAAATTTCAACACATGTTCATTAAGTGCCGCCACTGGGAGTTGCTTATTCCTCGTCTTCGTTGTCATTCTCCTGCCCGGAGCCTTCTGATCGGTCACCCTCCAGCCGGTCTGGAAAACATGTGGGGAGACTCATGAAAGACACACTTACCAGGTCACAACCGAGGTGATCACCAATGCCTTTCACTTAAAGTGTGCATCACCCCACACATCGCCACATCAAACCAGCTCATCGCTGTGCGTGCCTGAGCTGCCGTGTGCCTCCAGAGAGAGTTTAAAAAGTAAGGAAACAGCACTATCAATGTCGAATATGCATGTAATTCTGAACACAAATGTTTTAAAAGCCTACGGATCCTGACACAGTGTGGTGGTCCTGTGAGGTGGTTCCAACTGTCCCTGGGAGTCCAGGGCCTACGGAGGGACCGGTGTCTGGGGGCGGGGCTGGATGAGAGGGAGGCTGTGTGGGAACCTGGGCCATCCTTGAGGGTCTGTGAATCTGTAAGAAGGTTTTTAATATGAAGTCTCTGCTCCCTGTGACAGGTGCTGTGCTAAGAGGTGAGGCACCAGGGTGGCAGTGACAGATATCGTGCCACCCCTGAGGTCACCTGGATGAAGCCTCGGGGCACGCAGCTGCGAGCAGGTTGCCAGCTCCTCTCCCGCCACCGTGACCAGTGCATGCTGCTCCTCTGCTCTCATCTCAGTATGGCTACTGTGCCCTTTGTGAAGCTCTCCTGGGCCTGCCCCCGACACGCAGCCCTCAGGATGCTGAGCTCCTTCCTCCGCAGGCCAGAGGGTCCCAGGGAACCACATGCTGAGCCTCCCCAAGGGGACAGTGTGCGTGCTCGCCTTCCTGCAGACTAGACTGCGGGCCCCCAGGAGAGGACCCTCGTTTCTTTTCCTCTTACACCTTCAGGGCCCAGACCTGGACTGCAGGGATCTCCTCGGTGAACGAGTGGGTTTTACTCATCACGTTGGGGCATGTGGAGGAGGCGACAGCATTTCCGCCGCAGACACGCGTCCCCACCGGAACACGGAAAACATTGCAGCTAGATAAACTCACCTGAAGCGCAGATGGAAGCTGAGGCTTCATCATCTGCAGAGGTATCAGCATGCCCACCGAACCCCAGAGGTCAGGGAGCCCGAGGGGAAGGATGGCCCTGAGGTAGGAGAAGTCTGACAAACCCCACACTCAGAGAGGCCCAGGGCAGGGGAGTGGGCGGAGGGACGGGTGCTGGAATGAGCTAGAGAAGCAGCCCCTGTCTGCGACCTGAACATGTCCCCACTGCCCAGCCCCTGGTCAAGGGGTTCCAGGGCCTGGAAGCTCGTTTCAAATTCAGGCTTCACCCGGATCCACCGCATGGCCTGGGGTAAATCACTACAAACCCACTTGGTGGGGGGTTGGAGCCCAGCCAGGCTGGACCTGTGACGTGACCGGTCTGTATCTGGTGCCGGACAGGAATTCTACAAATGCTCGTCACCATCCTTCCTGACTGGGAGGTGACACCACGTGTAAAGATATTTGATTTATGAACTCAGTGGGCAGTGATGAACACTTGTTCAGTAAACACATTTTGTTTATAAAGGATACTGAAACTTTTTTTTGTTTGGTCCACAGATTATTGAATTCCTTCTTGAATATTAATTAGAATATTTGCATTCTGTGTTATCTGTGGCACTGGACCTCAGTTTATCATTTAGAACAAAAGAATATATGGAATAAACACAGGGGTATCTGTTTCAACCCTAGCATACCACATTTCTTTTCGTGGGGCCCACACCTGATTTTGAGCAAAGGGACCACTAAAGGGTACCGACGGTGACACCAGGGTTCCTGGCAGGAGCCTCCACTTGGACAGGAAAAGCAGAGCTGCTGCAAGTTTTAGGTGAAAGCCGCCTCCGTCCCGCCACGCAGATCCCCAACCACAGTGCATTTCCCACCCACAACTGCTGCCCCGGGGAAGGGATGGCCCTCACCGGCTCGGATGTGGTTCAGCGAGGCCAGCATCCTCAGCATGAAGGAGGCGGGCACTGTGATGGTGTTCCGGGTCTCCTCCAGCATCAGCTCGTTGCGGGTGATGACCTGGGGGCGAGTGCAGTCACACATCAAAGGCCTGGGAGTGCCAGCGAGAGCAGCCCCTCAGCTCAGCCTCCACCCGCCCCCCCCCCCCCCCCCCCCCCCCCCCCCCCCCCCCCCCCCCCCCCCCCCCCCCCGCCGAGGCTCCTCAGTGCCAAACGGTCACTCTCACATGCAGAGAGGAGCGGGCAGAGAATGCCCCTCCTTGGGGCAGGAGGATAAGGCCCTGTCCTGCTGTTGACACGTCCAAGAGCTCGATTTATCTTTATGTTGTGCCTGGTCATCATTCTCCCCAACAGCAGAACTGACACCTTCAGGGCACAGGAGGGTTTTAAACAGTTGTCCCTGGGTCGCTGGGGTCCCTGACTGAGGCAAAGGAACCTTGAAAAATGGCCTTTGGACATGAGCTACCAATGACTGGTGGTCAATGACTGGTGTCTTAAGAACAAGACCAGAACTAAACAAATACCTAAAACACCAGGGACCCATGGTACAATTGCAGGCAAAGGGGCAAGGGCAGTGAGAAGCAAAGAGCGTGGGGAGGGGCAGGGAATCCTAAGTGAAGACACGGACGCATCTGTGGGCCGCCCCAGGCAAGGACAACTCAGCTGCCGCCCATCGGGTCCCCCCAGGGCCCTGTCTGTCCCCAACAAGCTTCTCATCCTACTGAGCGCCTTTCACACACACACTGCAGGTCTCTACGCATGGCGTTTCTGGCACCTTTGGGCAACATGGAACATGCCAGCCCTTGTGTCTCAAGGGCTCCTTGGTGCCCTGTCTGTCCATAAACTCAGTCCAGGCGACTTCCACATCCTCACTGAGGATGTCCCCATCCTATCCACTCCATCCCCAAGTGCAGCTGTCCTTCCCTACAGGCTTGCACTCGCTGTGCAGATCTCAGTCACTGACCATGCGCGTGCCAGCTGGCTGGGTGACGTCTGCCTTTTCCCTCGCACGAGCTCTGAGTGCAGGGTTTGCTCTGTAACCCATATGCCCAGTGCTGTGGGCCAGTGTCTCACAGGAGCAGACGCCGTGTGGGGACCATGCTCTACTGTCCACCCACTCTGAAGGACTCTGCTTTACCCACCATGTCCCGACCTTCTGAGCAACAGGCCCTTATGATTTACTTGTTCAGAGGGAGCGGCAGCCCCCTGAGCTGCACGCCCCTCTCCCAGGAGCTCAGTGGTCGGCAGCTGATTAATGCCGTGGATGCCTGTTAGCGTGGGAGTAACCGCCCATGGAGACCCACAGGTGAAAACCCCAGCCAAAAGAAAGGCCGATCATCCACTTTCCTATCCTGATTCCACAGAAAACCTAGAACCTCATAGAGCTCAGCTGGAAAACTGCTCGCTTAGACAGGAAGCTGAGGGAACCTTAAAACACTGTAACGAAAGAAAGGTTCCCATCATTTGCTCTGCTGCCCTCTGGCTGCAGTGACGGGAGATGGCTGAGGGAGACTACAGGGCCCGGCACCAACAACGCCCCTGGTGTATGTGCTGGTAATCCACACCCAATCTTTATTACAAAATCATAAGCATGTAATTCTGTAACATAACATTGCACTCAGGCACACCATGCGACATTTTAGAGGTGACGTGTTCCAAGTGCTGTACATCTCATGGAGACGTTCATGTACCCGACCAGCCGTACTCACGCAGGCGTTCCTTCTGGCAGGCCCTGTCCTTTTTCTCAGGACAGAGTGTTTTTTTTTAATGACTCTCTGTTGCAATATTATAGTCAACCTATTTTTCTCAAACTACAAAACCATCTGGTATTACTAATACTCAGCCCTCAAATGAGCAAAATACTAGTTTGATTTTTACTTCTAGTATTGGAGACACATTTTAATCTTAAGTTTTACTTTCTTAAAGCTGACCTCCTGAACAGCAGGACCTTGCTTTGGGCACCCACCACTGAGGGGCTGCTCCGAGGCCTCTCGGGAAAGCCTTTTGGTAACAATGCAAAATGGGCTCGGACATGTGTGACACACGGCTTACCTCATCAGCAAGTTTTCGGTTGAAGATCCTTGACTCCTCCAGCGGGGACCAGATCTTTATGTCGTAGTCGATGCCAGACGAGGCCAGAACTGGAAGGGAGATGCAGGGTTACCCTCAACTTGGAACAGGCGCCACGTCTTCAAGGTGTGCATGTATATGCGCATGTGCACATGTGTGTGTGTGTACAGATGTTCACATTCATGTGCATGTACAGCAGGGCCTCCAATATGTCATGTCACTTCAACGTGACACCAACCAGATACCGCAGGCACTAAGTCCTGACTGTAACAATTCGCTTGTGGTAAAATTGGTTTTGAATACATTGTTTCGCTTCATGTCACCAAACCTATCCACAATGTCCAGTGAGGACCTACTGTGTGTACATGTTTGGCAAGAGTGAACTGAAGTTGAAACTGTACTGATACATCTATTAACCGAGAACATTATTTTGAAGACTTCCTAAAAGTGACCCTAGAGCACAATTTTAAGACCATCTCAAAAGACTCAAAGTTCTTTCATATTCACCGCTGTTTTACGAGAAACACGGGCAATTTCCAATGGAAGGCAAGAGCCAGCTAGCACACCCTTGGAAGTGTCATTTGGATAAGATGGATAAGCAGTGAGAAGTTTGCCCAGCTTAGAGGGAATACTGGGAGAACACACTCTTTAGCTGACCACCCCATACTTCCTGCCAAAAGCAGGCTGCATTTGTCTTAAACCCAGCAGAGCTGTGACTGACGCCAGCGGATGCCTACTATGGCAATTGGGATTATTCTCGTGTTAATAGCTAGAACACCAGCAGAGCTGATGAGTCACTCTCACGATTTCTAGCCCTAGCTGTGTACAAGGTCCTCTTACTTGGGTCGAACGGATGTGGCTGCAGGCAGTTCACCACATGATTGTCAGCTTCCAGCAGCATCAGGTGCTCAGCAGTGTGCCGGTCCCAGATGAAGATGTGGCCACAGTCGGAACCACTCATCACAAAGTTAGCACCCCAGAAATTGGCTTCTTTTATCTGAGGGGTTACAAAGAGCAAAGTACAAGGAAATTCAAATCCAAGTTATTTAAATGAACATTTATTGGTAAATATGTATTACTGGTTTAGGAAATAAGAATTAAAGAGCTTCCTTGTCTTCTAGTATCTTCGAATCACAACAGGGACTTGTGGGCGGGGGGACACAACTCTCGGAAGTGGCAAGTCCCTGGTGAGCACAGGGAATCTGTTTTGTTCTGTGCTGTTGTGTTTATGTGCCTGAAACAGTTCTTAGCACACAGTAGGCGCTAAATTAGTAACTGCTGAATGATCGAAGGAGACTTCTGGGCTTTTGACAGTGTAACAAAAAGCCCCAATCTCTTTCTTAGCTGTCTGAAGCTCCCATGGTTGAGGAGGAAAGCGACAGAAATGCTGGCTTTTCTGAGGCAACGAGACAGGGGGTGGCGGGCTGGAGTGGCTGTGACAATATTCTCCAATGGGTGCATGCAAATGACCCTCCAAGTCTTCGGACTTCAGGTCCACCTTTTCTCGGGCACATCCTCTGCAGCTGCTACTTTGCTCTTTTTTTGGCAAAGCAAAAAAAGGGGAGACAGTTTTGTTGTTACTTGGAGCTATATTATTTTATTTACTCAACTTCTTTTCATTTCATTCCAGTCCCTAATCATTTTCCTCCAAAATTTTAACCAACAAAATGCAAGCAATGAAAACTGGTTACTTCCAGTAACAATAGTATTCTTTCTTGAATGATTAAATCATTACTACCAGTGATTTCTATAGAGAGCTTACTATTTCCCTACCCTTAAGTAACTGTTTACCTAAACCTTGAAGAAAGCAGATGAAAACAGGTTCTGGAGACATGTTTTGACACTGAGTGACTGCAGGACAACAGCCCTTTGCAGATGTAAGTGGTTCAGAGCGACAGTCACAGCGCACTAATCACCCCGCTGGATCCCCTTAGTACACCATCCACGCAGTACTGGGTGTGCAGACCCATGGGCTGTCAGAGCTCGGACAGGTCTCAGACACCATCGGGCCTGCCCTGTTCATTTCATCACAGGACGCTGAAGTCCAGAGAGCATGGTGACTACCCCAGACCTTCACTAGTCAGTCTCAGCGGGGGAGAGGGGGGCACCCTGGCTACTCTTCTCAGCGAGTCTGGGTCTCACACCATCACACCTCTCTCTAGAAAGAGCCAGAGCTGCTATGACTTAAAACCACCTACTGGGAAGGCACACAGCAAGTGTGAGAGGGCAAGCAAGAAGCACTGGTCGCTCAGACAAGCTAAAACATTGAAAATTCCATGCCAGTCCCTGTAGTAACTAACAGTCCTCATGCCCCATCACAGGATTAGAAGAGCCATGTTTGGGTGAAAGGCCAGCTGTGGGGGCACCACAGGGTAATGCTGGGACAACACTGTGGACTCGGGAGCAAGATGGCTATGCAAAAACAGACATGGTAAAACCACGCTCTCCGCCAAGAGTGCCAAGGGCACTGGGTACCATTGTCCTGGAGTTGCGGTGACCCTTATACACCATCTTCACCAGCGGCCTTCTGATGTTCAAAGTATCCAGCTCTTCCATTTCCTTCCTCTCTTTCCTCCGCCTGAAGAACTCCTGGATGCGGGCAACAGCAGAGCGTCTGTGAATTCCGTAAAGAAAAAACACAAACAAGTGAACACCACTCACGGGCCGCTGCAGAATGAAGTGATGCACATTTGAGTCAGAGGTCTAGGAGCTAGTTCAAGTGCACGTGGTCTCGGTGAGGCACCCCCTGGGAGCAACCGAGGCAGACATAGCAGTGGGGCCCCGTCGGACTAGTCGAGTTACGAGAACACAGTGTTTTAGTGAGGAGGTCACGGAGAGATTTGCTCCCGGTGGGGACAGTGGAGGGGGCAGCATGCGGCAGGCTGAGTTTCAAAGGGCGGTGCAGTAACACCGTAATTCAGACAGGCTCATGTGCAGGTTACCACAAATAAAACAGGCCCTAGCCAATGCTGTCTCTCCTTCTCTCCACACCAGGAAACATAAAGGCATAAAGAGAAGCCAAAGGAAACAAAGGGTGATGTGTACGAGCAATGGATAAACTTATGTTTTGAGATTTTTGTTTGAAGATGTCCCCAGTGAAGGACAGACGAGTCGAGAACAGGAGACTAAGTATTACGAACGTGCAGCAGACGACGGACGGCCTTCCAAGAGAATCTGTGCCACACTGGCTCCCCAGCGGGGGGCAGACCAGGCACAGTGAGGCAGCTCTCCTCTCCGGACAGCGAGGCAACGGCGGGGCGGGGGTTGGGGGGGGTTGAGGGGTAAGGAAGGGGCTCTGTTCAGACCGCTGTACTTACTAGCAGAAACTTGTCCTATCCCATGACAGTGTATAATAAGTCTGTTAGCTTGAATATTTAAAACATTGCATTCTGACATATATAAATGAAAAATCCAAAATACACAAAAACTCTATAAATCAGTAAGAAAACGAACATTGGAACAGAAAATCACAGGACTACAAGACTCATGTTCCTCTAGACATGGGTAGGAAAGTTACAGAAGAAATGAACAGTTAATAATTACGTAAGAGGACGCTCAGCCTCACTAACGAGGAGACAAATCACAGCTGCACACAGAGCAGAGCGCGCGCCCTCTCTTATGGCAAACTTCTCATCATTGAGCTGGGGTGGCGCGCTGCGGTAAGCGGTGAAGGGCACGGAGGCGGGAAGGTCTGCACTCTGCTGCCTGTGAGTGGTGCAGCGCTCTTTGAAAGGGGACTTTGGTGAGCTGTAAACGTATATTGCAAACTCTTGGGCAACCACTGAAAGAAGTAAAAAAAAAAGTATAATTCCTACACCAAGAAAGGAGGAAAAATGGACTCATAAAATGCTAAATTAAAACCACAAAAGGTAGAAAGTGAATGGAAGATAAAAAAATAGGATTAAGGAACAAGGGCAGGAAAAAACTGCCTTATCTGTAGAAATCCCCCCAGACAATCTCCACGTAAGAAAGCAGTAACCGAGAGGGAGAGGGTGGGTCTACTCTCATTCGCTCTGGGGGAGCGAGGAGTTAGGGCTGATTCTGTTTCCTTCCACATCAGCAGTCTGGCTTTGCTGTGACATTTAAAGCAGCGTGGCATTTTTCAGCTGGGATCTTCACTGCAAGAGCAGAAACTCACTTGGGGTACTTGAAGTAATAGGTATAAATAAACCGGAACATCAAAAAGCCCTGAAACGAATTCCATTTTTCTGTCACTTAACTAGAAAGTGGTAACTGGTAATAGACCAATTTGCAGAAAGTTACTTCAAACACACCTTTATGTTAAAAACAGCCTGAAAATATGGCATAAAAGCAAAAACAATCTGGAAGCGTTTACAGGGGAATTGTCGTGGGAACGGGCCTGCCAAAGGGATTTCTTCTACAGCCACTGCCTCATTCCTGTGTTCCCTGGGGGAGCCACACGGCGGCATTTGCTTGGCATGGTGCTTTGCATCCCGCTGTGTTTCAGAAACGAATGGTAAGTGATAGACACGCGCCACCAGAATCAGGTCCCAGGCTGGCTCTGGCAGTGCACTGAGCTTCGCGCAGGTGAAAAGGGGACAGAGGACCACCTGAATGTTGTATGTAATTAATAATGTGCCTATTATTGGTCTCCAACAGTGACAGTGTTTCAGAGTTATGTATCATCTTGATATGAGGCCTTATTAAGGTATTTATAAGAATACAGTTTTCTGCCCTGCCTAGTGTAGCTCAGTGGATTGAGCGCAGGCTGTGAACCAAAGGATTACGGTTCGATTCCCAGTCAGGGCACAGGCCTGGGTTGCAGGCCAGGTCTCCAGCGGGGGCCATGTGAGAGGCAACCACACATCGATGTTTCTCTCCCTCTCTTTCTCCTTCCCTTCCCCTCTCTCTAAAAGTAAAGAAATAAAATATTTTTTAAAAAAGAATACGGCTTTCTTTTAAAAAAAATCAGAATCTTACACCTATGCACAGAATTAGACTCGAGTCCATTTTTTAATTACTGATCTCAAGGAAAAGGAGTATATTTGAATAACAATGAAAAGGTGCTGCCATCTCACTCAAGTTTAAAAAACCCATAAGTTTCATTCTTCATCAAAATATCCAAAGCAAGGGACCAACATCTAAAGCATATCACTTCGGGTCGTGGTTGCTTCTTCGTGTGATACACTCGACGTGAACACCGGTTACACACACACACAGGAAGCTGCTTTCGGCCCAGTCCCATGCACGCACGCATGCAGCTAGAGAGGGTTTGTGCTGAGTGACCCGCTTTGCAACGCGGAGCACTTAAGAGTCCAGTCAGCCCCGGGGAGTAGTAACTGTTAATAGGAAAGGCGGTTAGCTGTGAGAAACAGCGCCTGCAAAGTCATCATAAAAAAAACAACAAGAAGGAAGGAGCACACTGAATTACCTCTTTATTCTATCACCTATTGTGGTTCCTCTGACATTAAATCTAGTGAAGGGAACACAATACAGTCACTCACAGATGCCACGGACGCAGGCACCGAGAGCTGTCGGCCAGCGCTGCCTCACCCCCACTGCAGGCCAGCAGAACCTCCACTGCTCTCTGTGCTCTGGGGTGTGGTGACGAAGGTGCCATCCAACTGAGTGTGTGAGGAGATGGAGGAGACAGAAGCATGCACTGAAGACAGATCAGAAGGAAGACCTGGCACTTAATGCCCTACATCGTTTTTGAAAAATGTGATGGGGTGATGCTGGTTCACAGGGCCACTCGGGCTTGCAGTGCGCGGCTCCACTGAGCGTTGCCTGCTCGCTGCCTTGGGCACCCACTGCCCAGAGCGAAATCTCCTTCTCTCCCTTTCACCCACCCTGTCTCCTCCACCTACCCCCACCCCTTGAAGAGGTCAGAACCTAACCTTGTTACAGGCGGAGGGACCTGCAGGCACCCAGGTCCGCACCGCCCACAGGGGCCCCATGGCCCCCCTAGCCGAGCTTTCCTTGGGGAGTGACTCACGAAGCCCGGAGCTGACCCTGTGCCCCAACCAGAAGGCAGCACAACATGCAAGCGACCAACCACAGAGCTGGTAACACCCCAGGGGTCCTGTTCCTTCTTCGTGATCGCTTTTTTTCTCTGCAATCCTCTTTAATAAAGAATGAAGTTGAAATGTTTAGAAACACTGACAGAGTGATTATAATGACGACTAAATAGATGGCCAATTCACAGCACACGAAGAACTTGGGCTTCAGAGGAGGTGAACCAAACCAAATTTCTATGTGAATGCTTTTTAAAACTTGTTAATAGTTGATATGGGTTTATATCTTGAATCTTTGAGTAACTGAAAGTATTCAAGACTACGTGAGGACGTCTTCAGGAAGCTTACTTGGATGCCTTTTTTCAGAGCAAAGCAGCTCTGAGGTTTGCCAGGAGGAAGACCTGCCCGCTGGGCCCTCCACCATCTCTCCCACGATGCATCTGGTGCCCTGGAAACCCTCGCATGAAGGCCAGCCCTTGCCTTTCACCCCATCCCCAGGCCTGTGTATGTGTTTCTAAGCCTAGCACCTAAAACCACCAGGGGACCACATACTACTTCTATGCCTTGGCTTTTCTAGTGCCATGCTTAGAAAGTGTGTGTTGGATTATTTCTCCTTCAATTTAGTCTCCCTTTCATGTTCTATGTTCTTGCCCTAGATCAAGTTCAAGGGGACCTAATACGTGGGGATCATAGATTTCACAGTTTTAAACTTGGGATATCTGCCAGGCGAGGCCTTTTACCACAGACTCGAGCTTGGTTTCCCTAAGACTGGCCCAACTAGACAGTGAGGAACACCAAACTATGGCTCATGGGCCCAAACCTGCTGCCCGCCATCTGTTCGTCACAGCCCGCGGGCTGAGACCAGTTCTCACATTTGTAAATGGGGACATTTTCAACGGTTATAAAGGTACCTACACAACAGCCTCTGCTGTACGAAGTCCCAGTCCTGTCCACGCCGAGACTAGCTGGAGTCGATGAGAAGCGCATCCCATGTACAAACAGCTGTGTTAGATGTTAAGGCCCTTATTTTCTAAGATATTTCCATCTCATGCTCAACCTCAGCCCCAGAGTGAAAGCCACTCATCTAATCAAATTATGAGGGTGCAGATCGTGAAAGAGAAATCATTATTCCTCATTGCGAAGAACTGCTTTGGTGTTTTTATTAAATGAATGTCCAAAATGGCTTAGCTATGAAGTTTTATTTTTTAGAATTAAATTTGGGGAAAAAAAATGTATGAGATCCACTATGTAATTCTTTATACAAATTCAAGTACAGATCTAAGCCCATACTTCCACCATTTTTAATTTCCGGGCCATCTCTCAGCCCTAACCACACTAACCTTGACTGACTCCTCACTGAGACACGTGCCCTTCAGCTGGGACTTTCACCCAAGTGTGAAATGTGTCCTGAGACTCTGAGAGCCAGAAGGTGTGGCCTTCACAACAGGGCTTTGGGATCCTTTGTCCCTTCATACGCAAATTCTCAAAGATCGTATGCCTACTTACAAGGATTCTTTTCACCCTCTTAAAAAGCAAAATTTCTTAAACTTCCTCTAGAATGAAAGACAACACAGCTATCTCTCCAAACTTAGAAGTAAAATAAATGGGCCGCAGTCTCAGGGCACAGAGCCCCAGAAAGGGGCAGGTACGACAGGTGTATTTTGTACACATGGTTCAAGATTCTACCCTACCCCTCAAGTCAGGAACTTTTAAAATCACTTAGATGAAAGCCAGAAGGAAGACCTCTCCACCGACGAATTTTTGGGAAATGGCTAGGAAAGAATCGTGTGAAGCAAGGCTGGAGCAACTGCAACGCCGATCACGACCACTTCAGCGTCGCACCGGCATGTGCGTCTGTGTGTGCATGGAACATGGCATTTAGTCTCGGAAATTCAGTCAAACTGTCTTCCAGGTTCTTAGAAGTGGCGTACATACTGCCCTCTGTTCATTAGTAAATTGAGTTTTTTCGAAGGGTAAGAATTTTACTATCCTGTTACTCTTCACTAAATTTGCTATTATGTCCTACAAACTGAAACAAAATAACGCACAGGCCAAACCAGGGCTAACTACCTCAGCTGAGTACACACATGCTTCGTTTAGGAAAAAAAGCAGGGAGGTGAGTGCAGGCCCACAGGCAGCCTGAAATTTGGGGTCAGTGTGAGGGCATGAGTTCAGGTGTGTAGGGCGTGAGTTCAGGCAGGAACGCGGCACGGGGCCAGTGCAGGCTCTTGCCCCTGACTGTCTGCCCCCGAACACTGTTCATCTCATTCAGCGCCTGGGTTTCTAGGGTCTGTGAGGCCAGCAGTGGTCAAGTTAGAGGCAGATCCAAACCCTAGGAGAATCCCTCACCCATGTAAATCATCTAAATATTATGAAAATGATAGAGAAATGATAAAGCACAGTAGAAAGATAGTTCCTGTAATATAATAACTCCAAAGTAAGGACAATATAACCTCAAAGAAGTTCTGGATTCTCTGAGACCCATTCTTTCCTCAAGTCCTCCTTTTTCAATGATGTTATACTGCTGTGCTTAAAAACAAAACCACCAACTCACGTTAGGTCTAGAATGCACAAAACCCCTGCTTGGTACCTCAGTTTTCGAGGTTACCAAGCAGGATCGGTATGAAGTGCTGTGACTAGCCTGGATAGAAGATACCAAATAATTACAACTTTCTGTTAGTGTCTGTTATCTACTAAAAATACAACTTCTCATTTAAACAAACAAATCTGGAAAGTGATATGGTACATCCTGTTAAAAAGTAGATACTTAAGTTTCACTTTCAACTATGACCTTTGTACCATTTTTGTCACGTCAGCACAGAAAAAACAAGGGTATGTGTCTGCTCAACAACAGTCGGTGGAGGCTGAACACATGTGTGGACGCCAGCCCTGTGCCTGGGTTCTGGAAACCATCCATCCGATCTCCAAAACGCACCATGCGCGATCACCTCGTATGCAGGTGCTGAGGGACTCCCTCTGGGTGCTCAGAGAAGGGGAGCTGAGCTATCCTTATCAGAAATACACGCTGAGAACGCTGAGGACAAATGTGCGCAGGTGGGGAGAAGATGCGTGATTGACCTCCGAGTGCAAACCCAGGGAAGAACGCCTCTCCATCCGTAAACGGCACCACTGCAGAGCAAACACTTGGCCCACAGCTAAAGGGGACCATCCTTCAACAGCAAGGGAAAGGCAGCCCTGAGAACTGCAGGGTGTTCACTTCCCCCGCTGTGCAAGCAGCCACACAGCATCCTGGAGGTTCAGTACTGTTGTCATCTGCTTCATGCTTCCCGTGTGAGACTGGGCCTGTGACTGGCTGACTGGCAGATTTTTAAAGAACCTGGACAATCCAAATAAACTTCACCCTGTTTTATAAACGAGGGCACTGAGGCTTGCACGAGAAAACGTAGCTGGGAAGAGTGAAAACCAAGACTCCGACCTGAGCCACGGTGCCTGGGACCACCGCATAGCCCTGTTACCGTCCCACGGGAAGTCAGTCCTTTCGCTAGAGTTCCCACTGACAGAGTCAGCAGGCGAGTCTGCCAATGGCAGCCTACTGAGCACAGGAAAAGGGGAAATGCTCCTTCTCTCCCATGTGAGCCAGAACTTCATTTTTTAATTCTTTAAAAAATATATATATAATCTTTATTATATTTTTTCCATTACCATTTAGTCCCCTTAAGTGCCCCCTGCCCCCAGCAATCACGACACTGTTGTCCATGTCCATGAGTCCTTTTCCTGTTTTGAGCTAGGATTTTAAAGGGACGATGTGATTCTCTGAAAGAGGGCAGAGCTTGCATGAGGTCTGGTGGCACTAACTGTAGAAACAGGTTTTGAAAAGTATGGAATGCAATATACTTTCAAAGACTTACTTTAGCTACTAAAAAATAAAATACGTCCTGTGATCATCTAAAATGAAAACTGGAAAAAAGTATATGACCATGTTAGCAATTCAGTTCTTTGTTGTGGCTATATTTGTTATTTGCTGTAATTTTTCATTTTCTAAATTAAATTACTAAAGTTCAGTAGAAATCAAAGAACATAATGTTCTCAGAATGAGAACTACAAACATACTACCCTGATCCAGGCTCAACAGAAAAGCAAAAACACTGGCCAGCAAAAATATCCAAGAACCCGATAAAGGCCAGGATGTGCACAGGGTGATGTGACAGCTAAATACAACCCTGGCTTCACAAACAGCCTGGGGGCCGCCCTCCACACTCCTGTCCCCAGACCTGCAAGCTGAGCAGCAGCCTCAGTGTGGGGGAAACAGAGACGTGAGACTCAATTCCCCGCTTACTGCACACTCTGCTCAAAGAACCGATGCCATCTGCGGCGTGACTTCCAGTCTGGAGAGTTCTGCATATTCACATGACTGAGGCATCCTTAGAGGAAGCCACTGTCCAAAGTGGAGAGACTCCTTTAGGTGACTTCAGAGAAAGCCATGCAAATTATATTTTTTACAGTTTGTGTTAATTAAAAATGTACTCACCTATCACCAGGTCCTGCTCGATACCTAGCCCCTGGGATCAGGACTGGGTCGTCGTCACTGTCATCTGTGTCCTGGAGAGCAGAGTCCGTGGCCGAGGCCTCCTCAGGGAGTGTGGGCCCGATGACCGCTGTCTGACATAGAGGCTCGGGGCTGGGGCTACCTCGCCGGGCAGCAGCCTCAGCACCGGTTCCATCAGGCGTTGCCAGGCCCCGGCCCATCTCAGGCAAAGTGGCATTTTCCGGAGCCCCACCTGGGCTCTGGGGGCCAAAGTCGTCCCTCTCGCCTGTGCCAGAGTCCACGGGCCCAGGCGTGCACTGGTCTGATGGTACTGTCAGAACACAAAGTAGCCCCAGGGTCACCTGAGGCCTTAGTGACTGAATCTAACTGCACAGCGGACACAGTCCTTCTCTAACATAAAGTCACATTTCCCTGAACGGAGAGGAGAATTCTGCAGCACACCTATTGGGAAATGAGCTCCAGCTCTGCAGACATTCACATGGCTGAAGGCTCCCCATCTTCCCACATGCAGCAGCTCTCTACAGAGGGGGCGACTCACCTCCGTCTGTCCGGCTCTGCACCGAAGCTTCTGCAGACGCCCCTTCCTGCTGCGCTGTCCCATCCTCCGAGGATTCTTCGGGAACTCCTGGGAGATAGACCCAATGACAGTTAAATACATTTTTTTTAGAAAAACAGCCACTAACTTAATACTCCAGCTTTCTTACATGTAAGTAGTTCTTAACCCTTTTGGGGTCACAGAAACTGCCACTGGGATAAAGCTCCCTTCAGTAGGATGCCAGTCCCGAGGCCCGCAGCAGATGGGCCCGACACCCTTGGGGAGCGAGTGCCCACTCCTCCCTGAAGCCCAGCCTTTCGGGCACCGACTCCGCATGACAATCTCTGGCGTGTGTGTTGCACATTGATGCCTCACAGGTGACATACCTGATCTTGCTTGTTTTCTAAACTTCACAAAGTCTACACGTAAAACAGTTTTCTCTGGCCCCTCGAGCATGCATTTGGTGTCATCTGAACCACCATGAAGAGATAGGAAAGCTGGGCCTACTTTAAATTCTGTTTTGTCTACTGAAAATACTTAATTCTGGGACTTCACTCCAAGACCCCTGAGGGACCAGTGTTTTGCACCTGACATCTGCTTACTTGAGCAGACAGCTGTCTTACACATGTTTAATTCCTGTAACTATTACACTGAAGTACCTACTCATTATTTTACAACAGAATTTGTTTACTCCTTCATTTATCAAGCATTTATGGAGAATCTACTCTGTTTTCAGATTTTCATACAATGGTTACATCAGCACATTCTAGAAAAAGGTTCTGAAAAGTCCCTTGTGAGAGAGAGGGTCCAGTCAGTGCCCAGTCAGCTGCGCCCCTTCCTCCTTTCTCTCCACCAGCCCCCAGCCCCTGAAGAAATGCAGATGGCCACTTAGAACCCCACTGTGGACTGGCATTGACAGCGTACATGTCACTGGTGTGACAGCCACATCTCCTGGCCGCTGTGTCTGCAGACGGGCCTGAGGGGCACCGTGACGCCCGTCTGCAATGCTGACAGCCACCACCCACTGTGCCTATTACTGTTTATCAATAGCAACAGCCAAACTAGAGGCAAAGGAATTTGTTTAAAGCAAGAAACCAGAGGGCACCACTGAGTGTGCTGGCAAGCAGGGGGATGCCCCACGCTGGGCTGTGTGATGACAAAGCTCAGTCACAGCTTACCTGTCTCACTGTCTCCCACTGCAGGCGGCTCCGAGCTCTGGGGAACTGGGGCCCCCTCCGGCCCCTCAGGCTTGCTGTGGGTCCCGCTCCCTCTCGAGCTGGAGGAAGTGCTGCTCCTGTCACCAAAACAAGGCAAGTGCCCCCCAGGGAGTTACTAAGAGTGAGCCTGTAGGGTCATTTTTATATTTAACAACTACAGAAGTAGTTCCAAAAATTCAGGCTACAAAAAAAATGTAGGATTCATTATTTTAACAGTATTTATAGAACATCACTTTTAATAATCAAGGTGATGATTCTAATCCACTTCAATCATAAAAAGGAGACGTAGAAACACAGGACCACTTCTGCACTGTCTCAGTGCTTCTGTGATTGTCTGCATATTTCTACACATCCCTCTCTTGAACTTCATAGCAATGACATGGTCTCCCTTCTCATCCTCACCAGGGCTGTCTGGCCCCTTCCAAAGCCCCAAGGATTCTCCAGATGTGGCTCAGATGCCCTTTCAGACTCGGCTATTCCTTTCGGACTCTACAGCACTACTTTGGAAGTGGCACTACTGTGAAGTGGTGCTGTAGAAAGGGCCCGGCACGCCTCTGGTCTCTGAGCTGCACTCTGCGGACTACTCCCAGTTCTGGGCTGCCCCCAGGCGTGGCGGGCAACCGGGCACCGCAGTCTGCAGACGCCCAGGATGGCTTCTGGTTTTGTTTTGATGCCCACCTGCTGATGGCCACAGTTAGCGTTCAGCTGCAAGCAGAATGCTGGGCCAGCTTAAACCAACAAGTTCTAGTGCGTATTCTCAGACATGTCATGGTATCACAGATTGTAAGGGGGGAATTGAGCAGGAGAGAAAACAGAGGAAAATGTGTAACACTCTGACTCAGATTAAAATCACATCCACAGAAATGCAACAGTTTCTCAAATTTGGAATAAATGTGAACAAGGAAATGAAACTTAAGAGACAGGATAACTTAAAGAACAGTAATTATAGACAAATAGCAGTGACTCAGTAAACTGCAAATTATCATGAATTTTTTGGCCAAGATTTTAGGCTAATTGCAAAAGTGAATTTGATTTTTTAAAAAGGGCATCCACGCAGATGTGGCGCTCTGAAAGAGGACGTCTGTCCGACTGAGCCTGTGCGCAGAGAAGAGAGTCAGGCAGTGTCGTCTCAGAAGTGCCGGTGCCAGTGATTCTTTTGTATTTTTCTGTAGATTCCACATTTTTTTTGCAATTAACCTGCATTTCTTTTTAACCAGAAATAAACATATAGCCATTTTAGTAAAGAGAAACTAGCATGATATATAAATCCTATTTTTTCCATTTAGAAAGCTATGACACAGGCATAAATAAATGCCCACGTGTAACAGTTATGGGAATTAGAACACTGTGGCGCTAACACAGGAATCGAGCCATTAGTTGGAAAGACAAAGTAACCAAGTAAATGTATTTAGCGAATGTTAATGTGGCATTTTAAGTCACAGAGAAATGAGGAGACTGTTCAATAAATGGTCCTGGGACAGAGGGACAGCCATGGATCAGAATTAAGCTATAGCTCCACAGCACACACTTCATGGCGAAAAAAGTCACAGAAGAATTAAACATATAATTTTTGACATAAAATCATAGAACTATAAGAGGAAAACAAGAAAAAACCTCCCCCAATCCTGGGAAGGATAAGGCTTTTCTAAACGTGAGCTCACAGGCTATAACCATAAAGCGAAACTACCACAAAACCGAAAGACAGACAACTGGGGAAATATTTGCAAAAAATGGAAGTTAAATGGTATTACCCTCTCTTAGCCCTATAGTAAACAGCAATCTCTTCTAAATCAGCATGAACAAGGTAAGCACTGTGGTGGGAAACCATGCTAAGGACACGAAAGGCAACGTGCAAAAGATGGCACTGGCAGCTGACAGCCTCTAGGGTGTCAGCTGCTAAGAGCAATGTCCTTTTCCGGCATCGTCTCGCTAAACCTGCAACAGTCTCCCTAGGTTCTCTTGAATGTGCCGTCTGCAGGCGAGAAAACTAGGACTTAGGTTCAACAACTGTCAAGTTAGGGTCTAAGCTCTTAGTGGGCTCTACTGCCTCATCTGTCATCAAAGAAACAACACCAGGGGCAAGTCACCATGGCAGCAGAGATGGAAAACAGGGCATCCTTTCTTGAATTTTTTAAGGTTGAGTATCAAATCCTCTCCTAATCAGGAAAGAAAACTAATTACTTATTTGATGAAGAAACAAGAAACTGGTGAATGGGGGAATATAATTCATGGTCAGTTTCTAGAGAAGGAAAAGTAGTATTCAGAGGAGAATAGGACTACACATCCTTTTCTAAAAGCAGTGCTCCGATGAGATTCTTTATGAGAAATCCACCCCTTCGGTCCAGAATGATGAGAAGAGAACAAACAAAAAGAATAAGGACGATAATCTTCTGTGAGCCTAAATCACACATTAAGAGAAAGGGCCATGAACACCCTGATTTTAAAAAAGCAGAGGTCAAACGCTCGGGCTCATAAAGAAATCCTATCGACTGCACCTTCAAACACACATCCAGAACCCAGTCTCTTCTCATTACTTCCCTTGCTCCCAACCTGGTCCAAGACAGCGCCACCTCTAGCCTTGCTAACGCCTCAGCCTGCCATCTGATGTCCTGGCTCCTACCCACGGCCTATGTCTGCCCAGCCACCAGATGTCCCTTGTCCTTTCAAACACACTCCTCACTTTCTCAGCTGACCACACCTGCCCCTGCTCTCTCCTTTGGGCACCCCCTCCGGCTACATGGGACTGCTTCTCTTGCAGACCCTGGCACACCTCAGGCCTGCTCTGGCACAGCCTCTCCTTCCCACCCTCCCGGGATGCTGCCTCTCCCCAGGTCCGCAAGCCACCCTCCCCTGCCCTGCTTCCTTCCACAGCCCTTAGTACCTTCTGACCTATCTCACAGTTCACGTACTTATCACATGTGCATTTGTCTCCCCCACCTAGAATGTGAGCGCCTACAAGGCAGAGATGTTTTGCCTATTTTTTCACTGACTCACTCCCCACGTCTACAAGTCTCTGAAACATGGAAGGCATTCTATATTTGGAAATGCTATTTAATCAAAGATTTTAGTATAAAATACATACATGCATAAACACAAATGGAAACCAGTGAATTGAAATATATAAATACTAATATGACCATATATGAACAGATAATTATATATTAATAAACAATATATAACTGCATTATATATTATTTATACACATTATATATTATACCAACAGAACATATAATTATATTAATATATAATTGTGTTAATAATATATTAATTATACAGAATAATTAATATATTGGTTATTAAATGATTGCTATAACATATATAGTATGTGATTGTAGTACTATATAGTTGATCATATTATATATTAAGAAAAAGCATACTATCTTTGTATTAATTAATATTAATATAGCAATAGTTACACATTTAAATTAAAGATTTCGGAGGCAATCTGAAGCAGAAGTCCATGAGACAGTGGGAAAGAATATAAGACCACAAAACTGGAATTTTTTTAGAGAGTAAGATTTAACTAGATTAATGACCAATCAATAAAATCAGAAACGTCATTCAAGAGAAACTATACAACCATCAAATAAATAGAAACAAATGTTATTTTAAAATCAAATACACAAGTTAAAAAGAAATGAGCATACTGGACATCGGCCCAGAGATGGCAAAAGTGTGGCTCTCATGTGCTGCTGCTGATAGGTGATAATACAAGACCCTTTAAAAACAATTCGGCAGTGTCTTTGACCTAGATACAGTTCGCTCCTCGAAATACACCTCAAGTCAACAATCTTAGAGGCAGGGGGAAAGCCTGTAAATGAAGATATTCAATATAGCCATATTTGGTTAAATTAAAAAAGGAAGGCACAGTCGCTGCCTGGTTAAAGAGAAGTGGATTAAGTGAACTGTGGTACCTCTACCTGGTGGCTGTGATACAGCTCATACAATAGCATTTATGAAAGCTGACTAGTAACCTGTGAGCATTTATTATCAAGTTAAGTCAAATAAATGCAGGGAGAATCGAGTATACTCAGCATGATTAAAAATGATATTTTATAGCTCAAAACAAAAATCATACACATACAATATACATGTATCTCTACACAGAAACAAGACTGTAAAAAGCTCTAAACCGTTAGTTAGGCTTGCTATTTTTACACTAGTGCTCTACAGCTGATGAATTCTTTTTATCTTCTGCATTTTCTATCAGGAGGAATCTCCCAGACCAGCAACGTCAGCATCACCTGGGAAGTTTCTAGAAATACAAATACTCGACCACTCCTCCGACAAAACCTGTGTCCGCGAGCTCTCCGAGCGATGCTGAGGCGCACGTTGCAGCAGACGAGACAGAGAGATGGTGAGGTGCTACACAGAGAATCTGACACAGTCCTACAACATGGCCAAGAACAGCTCACGAAAGCGTGGACTTACCATTCGTCTGTAAAGTCCAGTTTTATTGTGCTTGCGGTTGTCCCTTCTGTGCTGTAGTGCAAACTTAAAACGGGTTCACCTGTCCCTGGTTTGGGGCTCAGCTTTTCATTACTGTTATCTGAAAATTGCGTTTAAAACATTTGAAAAAGTCTCTGACACCAGTAAAAAGATGACATTTCCTAAAATTTCTAAGACTTAAATTAGGTTGTCCTGGTCATAATTCTCACATCTGCTAAGGTTCTCCCGTCAAGTGCAAGGGCAAGCGTTACAGAGACACGCACACCCCAAAGCGGCACTGTATCACGTTCTAGTTCTGTGCACGCGACTTCCTTGGATGCAGGTGAAAATCAAACACATTTGAGAACCACTATTTCATCACTAGGGAATCAAAGAGTATTAACATGCAATGGCATACATTATCGACTGGTACTTTTACTTAATAGACATGCTCAGGATTTTCTACTTCAGTTGCTACAGCACCAAGAGTAACCACCACGGGCTCCTTCAGAAAGGCCGAGAAAACGCAAGGGCTCTGAAAGAAAAGTCTTTCAAATTCACACTTAAAATCAGGGGGAAAGTGGCAGGATTTACTGTGCTTTGTAATTTTCTAAAACTCTCTGTTATGATCATATTTTGGTACACTTCACCTCTTCTTCCTGGCTGATCTTTCGAGGAATTTGATGACCACTAAGTTGTAAGAATCTATAGGTGATTTCCATGGCATACACCTAATTCAACGAATAAAATCTTTGTAAAATGGCAAATAAAATCTAGAACCCTTACAGGAATTGATACATAACACTTCAAAGCCACCCTCCCCAAGAGGACATGGATATTCAAGGGCAAAATTACATAGGGCTTTAAAGTTTATGTTTATGGTGAAGACCAGCTTGGGGACTCAAACTGCTATATAATCAGGCATGTCATTTCTGACAGCACTTTGAGGAAAGAAAGCTCTTCCGTGATGTAACTGTTCCCTGATACCAGTTCAAAAAATGATACAGTAGCACTAAAAATAAGCTTTGTCTTGAAACATAACAAAAGCAGTAACAACTTAATAAAACCCAAACAACTCCAGCTTTGTGGTTCTCAGGTGTATGTTATAATAAAGGGCCTCCGTCTTCCCGTCTTCCTGCCTTCCACGGGCAGACACGGGTGCACTTGCTACAAGGGGACCTCAGAGAACCTGGGCTCCAGCATCTGTCCTAATACAGGACAACTCACAAGACTCCATCCAAAGCAGAACTGTGGAAGAACGGAAAAGGGTTCTCTCCAAGAGGCGAGAAGCCAGGCTGATGATAACACTGTCTTTACCTCGGCCTTGGGATGAGCCCTCTCCAATAACATCGGTTTCTATTTGAAAATAAAAATGTGAATGAAGTCTAAAGCTCATCTCCCAAATGGTGCAGTCGCTGTTTCTGTACCACGTTTGTGGCGGCCAGGTCCTTAATACAAACAGCTGTGGAAATAAATGAACCACTTACAACTTTCAAAGATTCGTTATTATAGTGTTTTGGAGGAGGTATTTCACCAAATGGCATTCTGATAAAATAATTAACAGACCTTTAGCTTACATAAAATGATCAAAAATGGGACTTTTAAAACCTCTATCCTCTCCTGGACCATCTTAGAAAATTTTGCTGTTTCTTAGTCATTTGTCCACATAGTTTTCCCTTACTCTTCAGTTACGGGGCCGAAATTCTGGCCCCACTGCTGCCAAAGCCATGGTCACCTTCAGGCGTCTGGAGTTGGTGGGGACAGCAAAGACTTAGAGGCTCAAGGAAATGCAGAGGCAGGGCTGGAACTAGTTCTTTCATTACCTCATGGCAGTGCACACAGTGCTCTGCTGTGCCCACTGCAATGTGAAGAAGGAAAAGCAGAATAAACCAGGACTGATTTCCTAGATCCACCTCAGTTACAGAAGGAGTTATGAGAAGCCTTGTGAAGTATAAACGCTACATCAAAACTGTCCTTTGGAAGGAAATGAAAGAGACAAGTTGCAGATACCTGCATGCTCTGACTACAGAAAAGGAGGAAACAGAGCCATCGAGAGGTGAGAATGGGGTAGAAATGATCTTCTTTAAATATATAGGACCCCACACTGCCCCAAAGCAAAAGCTTCCTGAGATGGTCAATGTCAATTAAAACCTTCTTCCTTATGGTATCTACTATAAAGTTACCACTTAATCTCTCATGAATGTAACGTATACATTGTAAATCATGTCAAACATAGTGGTATTCAGCCCTGGCTGGTGTGTCTCGGTGGACTGGGCAACAGCCTGTGAACCAAAAAGCTTGTGGGTTCGATTCCCAGTGGACTGGGCAACAGCCTGTGAACCAAAAAGCTTGTGGGTTCGATTCCCAGTCAGGGCATGTGCCTGGGTTGTGGGCCAGATCCCCAGTAGGGGGTGTGTGAGAGGCAACCACACATGGATGTTTCTCTCCCACTTTCTCCCTCCCCTCCCCCCTCTCTAAAAAGAAATGAATAAAATGTAAAAAAAAAACCTCCACACTAGTATTCATTTAATTTATAAAATGAATTCTTTGATTAAGTTGTTATGAGCTCACCAGCCTTGTGTAAAATGGGCCCATCACTGTCTAAGTAAAAGGCACTGTTTCTGTCAGCTATAAGAACCTCGGGCCCCCAAGTCCAGGTCTCCCTTTATGCTGCACATAAACAGGTCTCTGTGACCAGCGCAGAGCACAGCCCTCTCTTCAACCGAGGCACCAACTGAAGGAGCTTCCAGAGGTCTCAAACCCACACCCTCGCCTTGCTCCTGTCCACTCTCCCTGGGTTAATGCTCCTCCTCCACTTGAGCGTTCCAATCCATCACATTGGATCTTCTCAGAGAGAGATCCCTGGCTTACTCATGAATTAATTCACAATCTGCTTCTGATAAAATGCATATTGTAAGTGACAAATATCTAAGAAAAATCTACTTTAAAGAACAAAATTACATGTTTCATTTCTACTGAATATGAAAAAAAAATTTGTAACCATATTGATTTTCCCTGATTTGCTCTATTTGTTAGCAGTTGGATCAACAAACATGGTCCAGAAACTTTATTGCTGAAAGCCTTACTTATGTAATGCAGGTATATACGGTACTACTTACAGATTTCCCTTACCAAGCAGAGATTCTGACTTAAGAGCTGTTAAGGGTTAGAACTCACCTCAACACACAGACGCTGACACAGAAAGCCCCACCGTACGAGCAACTGAAATGTACTGGACATGACCATGTCCCAGGAGCCGTGTGCCTTCTTCTCCCCACTTTGTATCACTTTGAAAAGTGCAAGCGCCTCCACTTTTCGGAGAATGAAGCCACTGAGCTGGGCTTTTCTTCTCTAGTTACCCAGGTGGCCTGCAACGTTAAGTTCCTACGGACCACACTGACCTGGACATAACTTGAATACGAAGGAGAAAACAAGACTGCTTGAATAAGTAACTATGTCGATTAAGGAGCACCCACTGTTACTGCTGCTACACCTCAGAAGTGATGGCGTGCTCCCGCAGCAGCATGACAGGAACTGACCAAGTTCCAGCAGCCGGACGTGGCTCTGGCCTCAGAGCACTGGGAGGCTGTGCTGTCTTCTCCCAGGACACCCTGAGCGCGACTTGTTTCCCCCTCTGAAGGCATTAGGAGAGGAGAATCACTGGAATCACCATGCATTCAGCACCAGGGCAGCACAGTGGGAGCAAAATCATGTGAGCCTGCCTGACGCTGCCAAGTTTCCGATGGCCACTGTATAGGGCCTGATGACTGCAGCCATTAAAGACAACCAGGGAGGTTAGCAGGGCAGAGTGCTCTCTGTCAGGGAGAACGACACTGAATTAAAGCACGTGCTCCAGAACCCAGTTAACAGCCACAGAAAAATCAAAACAATCTCCTGCACTGGAAAAGACGTCGTTTTCCAGGGTTAAAGTGAATGGTCAACAACGTAAGATTCCTGGCTACAGACTATTATTGACTATTATTAATATAATGGCCAGTAATACACTTAAAAGACCCTTTCCAGAAATGACACAAAAGCCCTTTTGTCAGGTGATAGCATTGGCTCAGAAATTTCAATAGGGGCTGGAATATAGTCTGAAAGCAACTTCTTTTAACTTTACTTGTTTAATTAAGGTATCTCTCTCCCTAGCATTTCAGAGAAGAGCCACAAATTAATTTTTTTCGGTAACTCATATTTTCACACCATTTTATCTGGGCCTTTCCACTATGAAATCACATTCATTTGTGGTTCTAAGAGATGCATTCAGAGATTCACAGGAAATGAAGTGTGCCCACAGCAGCACAGGACACACTGCCTGGGCAGCTAGGTTTGCACACTGGCTCGTTCCACACCCGGCACATCTCCCAGGCCTCCACGTCTCGACTGGCGTACGTCTACCCCCAGGCCCACATCTCCACCACCGGGACAGCCTCCTGAGTGAGTTGGTCTCCAGTCAAGTCTCCAACACTCTCGGTGCGGACGAACCAGGCTGGGTTACACTCCCAAATTCACACCCTCCATCCGTCTCCCGATGTCTCAGCAGAAAATCCAGAAGCTCCTTCTCAACCTGGCCCCCAACCCAATGTCTTTCAATGGCGTGGCACGCTCCAGCCCAGCTGGACTCTTCCAGTCACTGAAACGTGACCACCTCTGGCCTTGGCCCATGCTGTCCACACCCCCTTCACCTGGTGTGGCCTGACCAGCCTTCAGATCGCCACCAATATGTCTTATTTTTGGGGATGCCTCACTTGGGCCCTACTGGAAAAGGAAGAATCTCTCGTGTGTTTCCCATGGAACTCTGTTACTTCCTGTCTGTAACACTCAGCACACTTACTTTTCCCATTAATACAGCAGGCTTCAATCATTAGGTGTTGATTAATAACAATTAGAATTGTCAAAGTCAATTTAATGGCTGTGTCAAATACATGATCTTGTCAAGATGACATCAGTAAAAGAAAACTTCAATTTGGTGATAGTGTTTAATCTGAAGGGACAACACACTTCATGCACAGCAGTTCCAACTTCTGTTTCTCAAATGTGCTTTTGTTAACAATTCAAGTTAAATGAGTAAAAAACATCAGTTGCAAACAACCAGTTCAATAATGTGCATGTAATTACTGAAAGAAAAGTATTTTTTCCAGTAAAGTGAGCCATTAAAATTTTTAGATTTTCATCAGTAACACTTTCGTCCTTGCGGACCACCTCTGCAGGCCTCTCTGGGGACTTCCAGGGTCACACATCCATCCAACTGCCTCAGAGGCCCCTCTGCGGGGACATCCACAGGCACCCCAGACTCGGCATGCTGAGAAAATCGCACCCTCTCTTCCCCTCAGAACAGGCTCTTCCTCCTGAAATCTCTACCCTGGCAGATGGCACCACCACCTACCACCCTGTCAAAACATCTGGATGTCGTCCTTTCAGTCCTTTGTGGCTAAATCAGTCTCAAAGTCCCATTATTCTGTTTCTTAAATATTTAAAAACTCTGTCCCTCATCCTGGTTTCCCACCACTGACTGCTGCCTTGGCCTGGGCCCTCCCTCGTCACCTGTCACCTGGGCCAGAGCAACAGCCTCCTGCTCTCCCTTCTCCTCAATCTCTTAGAAAGCTGCCAAAATGGTCATTCCAACACATAACCTTGGTCAGGTTTCTCCCAGGCTAGCACAATTCCTGTAGCATCCCATCGCTTATAGAATTCATTCACTTACTCGCTCAACAAATATTTACCGCTAACCCAGAAGAGAGGTGGGGTTAAGGCACCGAGTATTTTACAGCGACTAAAACAACACTCAGAGAACATGCAGAAAGATGGGCGTTGAACAAACACTCCCTTCAGTGGGCGATGACAAATTCAAGGAAGGGAAGTAGGTCAAAAAGGGAGAGAGACGAGGGGGAGAGCTGCTTCAGACCCAACAGTCCTGTCACTTCCCAGAGAGTGCTGTCTCAGTGAGATCTGGTAAGTGATGGAAAGGAAAGCATTTCTGGTAGTGGGCACAATAAAAAGAGGGAGGCTAAGAAGGAAAAAAGCTGAGTGTCAGAAGAACTGAAAGCAGGCCTCCTTGGCCAGCACTCGGTGGGTGAGCAAGAGTAACCTGAGATGGGGGGAAGGGGCAGGTCGCAGAGGAAGTGGTACGTCAGGATCTAGGAGGCTCTGAAGGGCAGAGGAACACAATGAAAAAGTCTGAGGCAGGTGGACAACATGCTCAGATGTACACTTTTAAAAGCGCACTCTGGCTGGGGGTGCATAACAGATTGCAGCCTCAGTGGAGGACAGGGGACCCACCAAGAGGCCCCTGCATCCTTCCTGCTGAGGAGGATGGTGGCAGGGGGCTGCTCTCGACTCTTATAGCAGAAGCTCCCTATGTAGGGACGGACTCTCAGCCTGGAGTGCGGGAGTCCTGGCACTTTTGCAGGGCAATCAAGCTGACAAAAGGGCACACACAGGCTTGACCCCGTGCCCTGGGCCCTGCTGTCTGTCAGCAGCTCACTGCTGCTCAGGGGACGGGCAGCGTTACACTGGTGATGGTCCATCCGGACACAGCTCCTGCAACCTTTCATGTAACATCTCCACTTATGGGACTAAAGGACATACTGTACCTACAGGCCCCAAACCCAAAGTACCTACTGATTTCTGCCTCCAAACCAGTCTACTGAGTAAATGCATCATTGTTGATGCTAAAAATCTGGGTGTTATCCTTGTCTCTTTTGGTCACATCCCGTATTATATGCAAATTAGCTACCAACTTACATTGAATGTAATATTTAAGTCCATGGAAATTATGCTACGTGACTTTATAGACTACGAATCTGGCTACAAACTCTCTGATAGTAACATATTCTTAACATTCATATATCCTTACAAAAAATTATTTGATTAGAGAGCAGTTTTAAACAGTAGTAAAATATAATATACAGTGCTACTATAATTGTGTTTTATCAGTTAATACCACTACAATAAATGTATAAAGATAAAACATGCTTAATTTCTTAGTTCTCAAATTCGTTTACCAATTCACTTGTTCATTCTCAAGAACAGAAAAACCCACTGCACTACATGTATAAATAATAAGATGAGACGTACAAACGGAGTTTTCTAATTTGCTTTTTATAATCAGTTTCTGAATTCTTTTCCCAAGAGTTAAAATTAGACTTTGCGCCAAACAGGTTCTTCAGCAACAGCTCATTTCCCTGTATTGCTCTCTAATGAGTTATCCTATACATGTAAATGCTGAGCCGACCTGAGCTCATGGCTTTAGTGCTGAGTTACCTTTTATTTTTTTGGAAAACATTTGTGAAATCTATCTCACCAGGCTTTGCTCGAGGCTCCAGGGCCGACTCTTTACCTCTCCTGCTTCCAAAGGGCAAGCGGGAGGCAGGAGCCACTTCCCTCTCTGAGTGGCAGCGTGGGGCCACTCGAACTGCATTCCTTTACCGGAGATGGGCTGGTTCGAGTGCCAGAACTCGGCTGCGGCAGCGAGAAGTAGAGGCAAGTACCATCGCTACAACAGTGCGGCACTAGAGTCACCATGTCCACATAAGCTTTTCTAAGTTACCCACTAGGTAACGTGCTAACCTCACACCCACAGCTCTACATGATTTTATGAGATACCTAGAATTTAAAAAGTGGGTGTTGCTTCTATCCATTATAGCACTGGCATAAGGGAGAGAATTCAAAGTTGACATACAGGGCCGAAGAGAGGAATTAGCTTGCATACAAAGTAATTTGTACAGGTCAAGAGAGCCCTCCAGACAATACCACCTCAGGGAACTCAGCCCGCAAGACACCGCCCCTCAGACCACCGTGGCAGCTACATGCTGCGGGAGAGGAGAGGGCTGGTCTGGGTGCCGCCTCAGAGCTGGGGGTGGCGGCGGGGTGGCGGCAGAGCGCCGCTCCTGGGCACGCACCCTGTTGCTCATCAAGTGACAAGGATCCGAGCTGTGTGTTAGCCACAGAAGGAGGAGAATCTGAAACAAAAATGAGATTTCCACTTAAAAGTAAGCAGCAGACAACTGCACAGCAAGGTCATGATCATATCTATGCTTAAGAAATCAAAGTACGGGGAGAGGACAGAAGTAAGTAAGCACTGCGGTGAAGGGGTTCCCAAGCAGTGAGGAGGCAGGGCCATGTGCTCCGGACACGTCACTCCAAGCAAGCCGTTAGCACTGTGAGAAGGAGCGGGGACCGCAGTCTTCCACGCCCATGCACACACCCTTGGTCACATCCATGTAGCACAGGCACCAAGTGCAAGGCGGACAGGACAGAACGGAGATTGGGGGGACTTCACTAAACAAAGGCTCTTCGTCCTGGGTGGAGTGTCCAAGCAGGAAATGTGCTCCCTATGCTTTGCTAGATGTTGTTTGCTATACCCAGAGCTGAAAAAGGAGCTCAGGTGAGACGTGAGACAGAGAAAATGTCTACAAAGTAAGTATTCACTGCAATAATTACCATTAGAGAGACACAGGTAACGTTACAACTCTACGACACGCTGTGCATATTAAATCTGTATCCTGGGAAGTCCTAGGTTTCTGTCAGCGCCTGGTGGGGGAGAGGCAGGCAAGGAGAAGGCTCGGAGCCCTGGGCTCCATGCTGATGTCTGCCCTGGCTCCAGGCAGAACATTTTATTTCTGCCCTTTGACACCCAAGTGTCTGTCTGAGGATCGGTTTCATAAACGGGCTCCACTGTGTGGAAAGCCCTGGTCTGGGGGAAGGCAGCATGCTGAAGTGAGAGGAGCACCGGCCTGGAGCCAGCTGCTCTTTATCCTGCCCAGGTCAGATATCCTTGACAGTGACAAGCTCTGCGACACAGAACAGGCCACAGCACTGTCAGGCCCAGGCTTCTCCTCGCCTCCTGGTCATCCTGGGGCCTGGTCACCTGAGCCAGGCCTTGGGGAACGGGAGGCGGTAGCTGCTAATTCCTGGCGTGGGGCCTGGTGTCCCATGGGGCTGTGGGAAAAGGGGGAGTGTGGACAATGAACACAGTGCTCCCCTAGATGCACACCTGTTCCCTAGCTTCTGAGGGCCACACTCTAGTTCTGGGCAAGCACTGTGTCCACACCCGACACTTGGCCTTCTGGCTGATCGCTGGTCTCCATGCTCATGGCATCTGAATCCCCCAGAGGTAGGTATTTTCAGTTGTGTCCTCAACTCAATAGCTAAGAGTTTTCAAATATAGCCTGATTCCCTGCAATTCTGTGCCACGTGACAGCTTCCTTTTGTTCACCTGAAGGTCTGGACCCGGCTCCTGGGACTCGCCTGGGCCCACTTGCCACTGTCCACCTGCTGACACAGCCAGTCGGCACACGGAGCCGGCACTGCTAGACTGGGCTGCAGCCTGCTCCTCATCTCAACGACGGCTCTCCTTGTCCTACTCATCAGCTCCTCGGCAGACTGTCAGTCTGACAGGCCTGTCCCGCACAAGGAAGAAAGTGCGGATACCAGCACTTCAACCAACCCCCTGACCCTCCGTGCTCTCCCTTCCTTTGCAAGGCCTCTCCCCATCTGTCCACTGCAGAGTCAGATGCAATGAGCCCACGTTGCTGTGGAAGAACAGGTAAGTTAATTTCTACAGAAAATCAAGATTATATTCTTTAAAGAAAAACATAACAAAAACATGAGTTTGAGGGAAATAAATATTGGAAAATCCTCCCAGAAAGTCCCCTATGAAATGGTTTTCATCCCTTGGGATACACTATACACTTTCGTGTCCTCTCACTTAATGACGGGGAACCCCATAAACCCTCCAAGCAACCTTTTTACAAATCTTCAGTTTTTCCATAAATGTACAAAATGCACAAGTCTTATTAAATGAAGTATGTCTTACTTAATTATTAAAATAAAATTTAGGAAGCAGTAACTCTCTGTAAAAAAAACCCTGAGAAAGGACCTTGACTATTACCTGCACAGAAGTGTGTAGTTTTTACTCTTATAGGGTTGACACGATGAAGGAAGCTGAAGTTCACGTTAAGATAGAAAGCTACTATTTAACTGAAAGTTCGGCCCCACAGCCACCACAGACACTGGGGAACCCATGGAACTTGCACTGCTCCTCCCGCCACGAAGGCCAGTCTGCGGTTGGAAGCCCTGCCTGACCGCTGCTTCCATGCTATTTGCTGCTGGTGCCCTGCGGCTGCGTGGGAGGGCTACCTGCCTGCCATACCAACGCCTGAAGCAATGTGCTTCTATACCAGTAGGTATTCATGCATACCGTACCCACCAACTTCTAACTTATGGAAATATTTCTAAATATTAACAAAGCAACCATCAGAAAGGCTAATACTAAAAAAAAATTATTAACTCAATACTGATTGCTTCATTTGTGTACTGACTCTGTCTCTCTGTGGAACTCCTTCTGGAAAGCTCCATTGCAAAACAAAACTCCAACCATGTGGTCCAGTGGTCATTTATTACAAAGTGCAATATGGCTTGTCAGCTTATTGGAAGTGTCTAGAATTATAATATTATTTTTAAGGTCAAAACAAACTTTAAGCAAAGCTCATTCAATTACAGCTCGAGGTGTCTCAAGCCAATTACTGTATGTTTCTGAAAAGTTTGTGCTTCAGTCTTGAGAAAGTTCTGTAGCCCTTTGACATCAGAATTTTCTCAACTGCAGGAAAAAAAATAATAAATTACAGCCTGACAGGTAAATCACAAGGACTCTTCAGCCAGGCTCTCTGGGCTCCAATGTGGCTTTCCTCCTCAGTAATACTGTAGCCCTGGGCAAGTAATTTAACTTCTCTAAGTCTCAGCATGTCCATCTGTAAAATGGACACAATCAAGATGGCTACCGCACACCGTTCTTAAGCAGATTTAATGAACTGATCCACATAAACAGCCGGGTGGCTCGCAGGAAAGGGGTAACTCATGACATCATCGCTTGCCTAGTGTTCAGAAACATGGTATGGAACGAAAAATAATGACAGGAAGCTCTTTTGAAAAATATGGAGTACAACTTCCTATTTAAAGTTCTAAGAGAATCCTCACTGCTCTGCTCAGGACTCACGGTCACGAAGGAGCGTGTGCAGAACAAGGTCAACGCCACACTGCATGTACTAACGACCCACGTGTGAACACTGAGACCCCGGGTGGAGTGCGTCCCTCTGAGGAGCACTGCCCATGACTGTCACCAGGGACCCGGTGGTTCTGAGGTTGTGAACAAAGAGTCTCCTGCACAGGGTCAGGGAAGTGCTGATTTTTTCCAATATGGCTCAGTTTTGAAAAGCGCTTTTGTGAAAATAATCACTAATGTTCTTACCCTTAGGGGGTATAAAAAATTCCTTTTCCCAATGGCAAAACTGCGCCATAAAGTGAAAAAACAGTTCCTACCTGCTCCCCTCTAGGCTGGCTCTCCGCTCCAGTGGGGCGCTCTGGCAGGAGGGCCAGTACCAGCAGGCTCTGCTGGCAGCACCACTCTGAGCAGGAGCCAGCAACCTATGACCTGGAATGGAAATGAAGAGTGGGCTTAAAATCATCCGTTGGCCAAGTGTCCCTGCCACGGCTACTCATGGCACCATCTGAAAGAGACGCATGCAGCTCCTTCTAAAACCCCAAAGGTCACTGGCCCTGCAGGCCCCGGGAGGGGCACATGTTGAGGCAGGAAGTGAAGACTCTAATTAGGAGAGTGCGTTGTTGTGCATGCTGCTCTACCTAGGAGTGCGAACACTTTTTACATCCCATGGGCTACCCCATCCTCCGCCATCCCTGTAAATGAGCACAGGCCACACAGGGCACATGACTTGCACAGGGTGGGAACTGGGCCCTGAGGCACGAAGTGGCCAGCTGACCTGCCTGAGGGACAAGGCCGAGGCCGCGTCCACCCCCAGGCAGTAGAGTCCAAGGAAGGCAAACGCACCTCTGTGATTAAAACATCACCGCATTGCTGGAAGGCTGGAAGTGAGTTACGGTGTATTTCCTAAAAGCCTGGGGGGAGAAATGCTGTTTTTTAAACTAAATAAAGTAAAAATATTTTTAAGTAATCTATCCTGACTTCGAAAAATAAAATTTTTTGAAGTTATGAAAAATTCTTTCATAGGTGTCGAAATTCTTTCAGAGCAGTAGTTTCAAAATGCACATCAAGGTGTGGAGGCACCGTGGGGGAGGCTTGAGGACACACAGGCGGGCCCATCCCACTCTCCCTCTATGCTGACACCCCCCAGGGTCACTTCTGCATGTTTGCATTGCGTTTTCAAGCGACTGAAAGGTGCATGCAGTTGAAAACCGCTGTTCAAACACCTTTGAACATCTACCTCCTGGGGCTCATTTTAAACAGCAACTTGAAACTGAAGGTGATGCCATTTGGTGCCTTCGAATGCTGTTTTAGTCTTCAGTTGCCAAGAAATACCAGCAACTAAATAGATGTATTTCTTTCTGGGCACTAACTAGCATCAGGTCCCATCCCATTAAAATGCAGATCCTTTCTACAAAATGATGAGTTCCATTCTCCTACAGAAACTAGGGACTTAGAGCCATTCGTACACTCAGCCTCTCACAAAAGACTCTCATCTGTCCTATATTTTGAAAAGAGAATAAAATGCTAGACAGTCTAACAATTCAGAAATTCAACAGTTGTGAAAATTGCTTGATTTCCAAATTACATTAATATCTCCTTTGAATATCTTATATCTAAAAGATTTAATTAGTGCGGAAGATAATAGAAATATCATTTACTGACAGTGTTATCACTTACTGTAAACATATCAAGGTATTAATGAGAAAATACAGTTTTTACTTATTGGAAATGCACATTCTTTTATTGGTGGTTAAGTTAAAACCCAGAATGTTAATTGTGATACCTTCTCTACTGATGGATGATTTCATAGTAACATCTAGCATGAGAGAACGGGACTACTTAATGTCCATAATTACACACACAAAATTGTATCTAATCATTAAGTGTAATAAGATGTTTTAATCATTGTTTTTCAAATAAAACTCCGTTGACTTGTGTAAATTTAATTCCTATTCTTTATATCTATAATTTGTGTATTTCTATAATTTGTATTCTAAAATGAAGAATTTTATATTCTTTCCCCTCAGCCAGAATTCACTACATGGACAAAATACGTAGGTTTTGTTAGTTGTCCTTCGGAACAAACTGACAACCCGCTGTTTTTCCTGACCCTTACAGCTCTTCATTGCCCAACAGTGCCCTGGGACTCAGGGAAGGAGCACTGTGGAAGGAGCCCAGGGGTGCTGCAGAGCAGATGGTGCTGTGACAAGTGCCTGTGATACAGATGCAGAGCCCGGCCTGCAAGTGAGGGGAGCATGCCCGCATGGCGCCCAGAGCCGCTGGTCGCATCCACGTGGGCAGCCTTGGGGACCCACGTGCGTTGTTCACTCACAACGAGGAGACAACACAGTTCTCACCTTCAAATCTAGCAAGGTGTCTACTCAGCTTCAGCTTTTTAAAGATTACCACAAATTGACTGGTTACCCAACTAGATACCATTTACTAAAAATGATATATAGAGTTGGGAAAAGAGCATCTGACTTCAGAGACTATATAATGACCCTAAGGTTTTCTGATTCTAAAAAGAACCTACTTCGATTCAAATTGGTGAACTAGATATGCACGCCTGAGTCTCAGAATATTTTTCTAATGTCCATAATATACACTGCCTTCCTGCTAATGTAGACAGCTTTGTTTTACACCCAAATTCACATAAATTTCAGTATTTTAAAATTATTTATATATGTAAGGGACACATTTTATCTTTTTTGTTTCCTAGTAGCATATTTTTTACTTTTGAAATAATTTAGCTCAAGTTTTATATATAGCTCAAAATCATAACAAATGTCTTATGTCAGAATTATAATCGAAACACACTTTCTTGATAGTTTCATGAACAGGAAAAGATTTCTCTATAGTAAGACAAAATCAGGGAACTCTTTGTTCAGCTTAAAAAATTAAATTAAATTAAAAATCAGGTCCAGAATTTGCTCCAAACACCACACCTACAGTATAGGTATTTAAAGCCATTTTATTTTACCACAGTGTTGTACCATGAGCTGTTGTTATCATACTACTCACCAGAGCAGGGAGAGTAGGGGTTGACTGGTTCCGCCAGTACACAAATGAGCTCCAAGTAATACATCAGAGCCCTCAAATTAGTCCCCACACTCACCACTCAGAGTAGTAAACTGAAGTATAACAGTCGCGTGGGTATGAGAATGAGGACACATTCTAGGTCCTAAACTGAGACACAGCACCTAATAAAGTACCTACGATACAGGATACACACTACCTATGGTCCATCTGCACAGAGTTAAGTGGACACATTATTTATGGTATATCTTTCATGAGTCCTTTCAACAAATGCTCACTAATGAGCATCGAGAGCTTTCTGACCATGAAAGAAAGAACTGGACCATTAAAATACCCCAAGACAAAGAAAGAGGCACAGATAACTGCGGCCTTAGAGTTTCACAGCATCAGAATAGGAACACAAGACTGGGGAGTGCTTCGGCTTTCCTATAGACTAGAAAGGTGATTATGGTAGAAAAAACAAGCAGATATTGAAAGTGTTCAAATAATTACAGAAGGGGATGACTGAGTCAGTAGGCTAGTATGGCCAAACAATACTATAATTCTAAAATCTAGAATAACTGCGTTTATATGAGAACAGGAATACTGGTTAACTTTTAAAGCAAAAAAAAAAGAAAGAAAGAAAAGAAATAAAAGAGAAGAAAAAAGAAAAAAAGAGGAAATACAGAAAAGAAAAAAGAAAAAGAGTAGGAGGAGCTAGGAGCCCTAAGCATACAAATCATTTAAGGGCATAGGAAGTTTCAGTAGAAATATCAGTGCAGGCTCAAAACTGACTAGGTAATTATCAGAAAGTTGTTCATTGTCTATAAGCCTATATTTGCCCCTCTCCAAATAGGAATACAACTGGATTATTTCATATTCCCCTGTGGCAAACACTGCTGCCAGCCACCCGTCTAGCTAGGGGAGGATGCCCACCCCCGGGGAAATGGGTGGGGGGAAGCTGCAAGCGCCGCACACCACCACCCTCCCTTCCCCCACCCTGTCCCCAACAGCCCCAGCAGCAGCAGCAGCTTCACCCGCAGCGCCCGCGCAAGCACACCAGACGGACGGACGGACGCAGTAACCTGCGGCTCGCGGGTCCTGGGCCCGTGCGGCCAGCTCCTGCTGCCTCTGCTGCTCGGCCTTCTTAAGCCTCAGTTGCTGCAGCCGCTTACGGAGCAAAGCTATCTCAGGCCCCCTTAAAAATTCTGACACAGATAGGAAAGAAAGGTGAAAGGATAGTAATCAAAGAGATACGGGCAAGACTTTGATTATACACTGGATTATACAAGAAAATACAAGAATCTGGTTATATAAGACAGAAGGGTGCAAGTTAATTAAACACACCTCACAGAGGAATACTCATAACAAATTATGTACTCATAAATAAAGGAATTACTGGTCATTAAGAGAAAAACTATACACTCTTATATACCCAAATGCTTGTTTAACTCGATGAATTAGATACTTGTAGTTTTGTAGCAACGTGTAATTAAACAGAATGAAAATAAAGTCCTCCATAAGCAAAACATTTTAAAATAAACATGCCTCACTAATTTCAGCTCTTTTTACAACAAAATGATACTAAGAAATGAAAAGATGAGAAATATTAGCTATTTAATCTATACACAAAGTACTAATTTTAATCAATAAGTAAAATTCAATTAAAACGATGAAAAAGTTGTGCGTTTGGAAACAATTCTTGGAATTTATTAGTGGAGAACTCTTTAAAAAGTGTAAGTTCTATATTTTTCAGCTCAAATATTTCTTTTTATGTTGGAATTGTCATTTGTTCTTTCTTTAATGCACAAATATATTTACATAATCTTCAATTTTTCTTAAACTTTATCTGAAGCAGTGATCACAAGTAGAAAGTAGAAATATAGCACAAGGTTCTGCAGGGACACTAGGTGCCTACTATGTGTTTTAAGCTCTGGAGACAATGAAATAATAAACACACTAAAATAGTCCCTCCTCATGTGGACTTGGTGGTCCGAGAGGAAAGGAGAGCGTACACTCAGTGAGCGTACACATGTAAGAAGCACACTCGTAAGTAGCACACGTGTGTCTGCACATGTCAAGTGTGGACGCTGCCAGGACTGGGCAGGGAAAGGTGTGGGGGCAGAGGCAGTGGGGTGGGCTGTCCCGAGGGAAGGCTTGCTCACAGGATGGTTTTGAACCAAGACCTCAAGCATGTGCTGTGTGAAGGTAGGGCCTCTGGGTGGAGAGGAGAGCGGGAGCAAATGCCGGGGGATGGCTGCAGAGTAGTCCCGGGAAGAGGAGAACCAGCACTGTCCAACACTGCGGAAGGGAAGAAGAGAGGAGGGGCACACAGCATCAGAAGGAAGAAAAGAACGGACCGATGTCCATGGGGAGGAAATGCGCAGGGACTGACGATGACTGTCCAAGACTTGCCAGTAAGCCCGATGTCCCTGGTGACATCGCTGCCAGCCCCCTAGGGAGCAAGTAATCACGGAGAAGTAGGAAAAATCGACGGCCTGATCTCTGGGCACTCCAGAGTGTGCTGGAGGAGGGGCAAGAAGGAGGGAGAACAGTGAGCAGACTTCTGGGGGAGAGGGGCGGAATGTGTCAACAATGCCGGAGTCAGCAGTGTGTCAAATGCTGCTGATGTAATGGAAATGGTCCCGAGAACTGACTGCTGCACATGCACCTAAGAAGCTCCTGATGGCCGTGACCACAGGTGTTTCAGTGAAATCCCGGGGCCATGCCAGACTGGCACAGGTTCAAGAGGAAGAGGAGTTCGTGGAGTCAAATCGAAGGTGCATGCGCTCTGAGTCTCGCCGCTAATGGGGACAAAGAAACCAGCAGGTAGCTGGTGGACCATAGCGCCGGGGTGACTGGTCCGGGGTTAGTCCAGGAGGTAGTACCCAGTGTGCACTGATGGATCACGCTGAACAGGAGGAGAGAGCAGTGATGTGTGGGAAGGATGCCCGGAGTCCACCAAAGAGGGCAGGATGTGCGGGTAAGAGGGGGGCTGGTTTTAGACGCACACCCATAACTGAAGTGGCAGCTGGACGTTTCAGGGTGGGGGCACCCCTAATTTCTCTCAGCAACCTTGGCAGCAAGTCACACCAACTGCCAGATAGCTTCCTGCCCTTATACTTACATCACAAGGCTGCAAACGCTGGTTTACTGCCTCAGGAACCTACCATGCCAGAGATGCTGACCTCTCGTTACCATGGCATCTCAGTATAAAGGGTTTTACTGGATTAGCCAGCTGGTAGCTAAGATTTCAGGAGCAACTGACAAATCATTATAGTCTCGCATTGCTAGCTCTTCCCAGTCAATCATCTAGTGCGGAGCAGGGCAGCATTCACCGAGAACTGAACTGTACGCTCAGCAGCACAGAGGTAGATACGAAGGCCTGACTCACCATACACACAACAGCAATGCTTCCACAATATAAAACAGCATCATTACACAGCCATCAAGTCTAACTTTCTACACTTCAAAAGAAATTACCATATAGAGAGAAATTATACATGTGCCAAATTTTGCTAAGAAAACAGAAAAATCACCAAAAAAGTCTGCTCAATTTCATTTCCGTTTCCAGCACTCTGTCTTGCACGGCCAAATGTTGTGGGAGAAGAAGAGCCTCCATCCCAGGCCCACGCAGTGCTGCAGCATGCCCAGTGGGCTTTACATGCAAGCAGTGATGCTCTCAACTGGGAAACACCGAGATTTATCCAGCACCTCCAGCTTCATAAAGAATTTATTTGCCTGCGTTTGAGGCTGGTTGTGTGACGGCTCTTCCCCAACCTTGGGTTTAAAAAAAAAAAAAGAGCCTAGAAATAGAAGACAACACACAGCTGACAGGAAAGGCGGATGCTGAAGCAGAAGTCCTACCACACCCACAGACTGACCAGACGGTCCTGCCAGCGGGATGACATGCTATGAGCCTGGAAAATCCACCCATAGTACATCCTTTTTAAAATGTACACAACAACATGTATGATTTATAGTGTGAACAAATGCTTAGAGAATTAGTTTTGCTAACATAAAGCAAATTGGAAAGTGAATAAAATGAATAACTTTGGGTTGAATTAAGAAAAAAAAAAAAAAAATCTCTCAACAGTGCATCAGGAGCGGCTAAAGGGAAATGTGTGCTTCCATCTCCCGAAGACACGAGCTCTGGTCCGTTTTCCTCCCGAAGGCCGTAGGCTGGTCTCCCAGAGGCTTCAGCTCCCCCAGAGGGGCGAGAGCAACGAAGGCCCGCCGGGTTCTACCCCAGGTCCCACTCCTCCTGCACACAGGGTCTCTGGTCCTGGACACCATGCAACTTCTCCATCTGATTCGGCAGAACCTCACCTGCCTCCTCTCCACTTCTCTCCGGTCCAGGGGACCCCTGCACTTTTCTCCTCCTGGAGCTGGTCACTCCTGTTCTGACTCCCCAGTTCCTCTAGTCTCAGCCTCAGTTTCCCCAAAGTGGCCATTAGCCTGATGGTTCCACTTGTCTCTAACCTGTGCTCGGCCTTACCTGGTCTGAGGAGACCGGGGCCCCTTGGAGGAAACCTCTGGGCTTTGAAAGACCTGCGCTGTCTAGTGCAATGCACGACAGAGCACCACCCCTCTCTCCACCCCGCTCCCCAGACACTTGCTTTTCGGAAGAGCTCTACGCGGCTATAAGGATACTGGAGAGACCTAAATTAAGTGTGCAGACACAGCAGACACAGCTGTTTGCAAACCAGCAGGAATCCACGCAATGTCCACACCCCATGCCGTCTGACTAGACTACATCTTCCTGGGCAATGTGGCCCATGAGGTTAGAAAAGGTGCCCTTCAGGGGACGCTCTTCTCGAAGCAAGCCTCCCCAACTGCATTTGGTGTGTGCTGGTATCCCCACCCAATCCACACCCACCTTTTCTGACCATCTTCTCTGAGTTAGATCCAAACCAAAGGAAAAAGCACCACCATGCTCTAGTGATGGCCTCATTTAATACTCCTTCATTACCACAGAGAGAAATTACAGAGAACTTGGGAAATGAAGACATTTCCAGGCTTAGTTTAGAAACAACTAAGAGTAAAGTCTAATTGCCACTACTGAGAAAAGAAGAAAAATATCTTATAATTACTTTGAAATAGTTTGTATAAATAAAATTGTGAAAACTTCACTTTAACCTGTATCATTTCAACTCATAGTCAGACCTTTGTGATTTTTAACTAGATAATTGTATAACCACAGCCTTTTGTGAAATATTCAAGAAAAGACCATGTGCAATACAAGAATCAAAATGTCTGACTAAATTCTGGGTTATGCACATAGAATTTGGTTTCAAATGGTCTGGCTACTTGGATTAAAATAAAAGTCAAGAATACAAAGAGTAAAGAAATAAAAAAAAAGATCCATCAGCTGATTTCGAATTACATTTGAGTATATTAATTTTCCCAATTTAGATACAAAACCCAGAGTCGACTCTGGCCCTCCAGACTCTTCCTCGGGTAGTGCACTTGGTACATTCACCTCATTCATGGCTTCATCTTATTTTTTTCCTATTCATATTCTGTTTGTCTTAATTCCATCATTTATAAAAATGACTTTTAAAATATTTCTGCCCTGGCTGGTGTGGCTCAGTTGGTTGGAGCATCATCCCATGGACTGAAATGTTGCAGGTGAGTCCCGGTCAGGACACATACCTGGGTTGCAGGTTCAATCCCCACTTGGGGTGCGTACAAGAGGCAACCAATCAATGTTCCTCACTCACATCAATGTTTCTCTCCCTCTCTCCCTAAAAGCAATGAAAACAAAAATGTCCTCAGGTGAGCATAAAATATTTTTTTTAAATTCCTGTAAGTTACCGTAAAGGGTTTTGAACACAGTAGGAAAGAACGTACACTCAGTCTTATGTGTCCTGAATAGCCCAGGACAAACGAGGGATCCAAAACCAAGCATGACTGGACCCCATTCCCAGCACCGCCCCTAGGCAGCATTACTGCTGGGAGCCTACAGGGAACACCCAGAGTGAGTGAAGTGGGCTGACACAGTAAGACCACAATATAGCGATGTACACCCTCTCGAGCTCCACTATGTTAAAGATAACAGGCAGTCCTAACAGTCTCTTTAGAGAATGACTATTCTGGGGGGAAGGCTTACACAGAACAAGACAGGTAATATCTCCATCCTCACAAGAGTGCAGTCTAATAAGAAATATAAGTCATAAATCAACCAAAAATGAACAAAAGTACCTTTGAGGGAAAGAAAAAGAGAGCTATTCAAGGAGAATAAGGGTGTAGGGAGGGTAGGAGAAGAAAAGGAACCCAGCCTGGGAGTTCTGAAAGGCCTCCCTTGGGTGACTGCGCTGAGACCCGAGAGACGAGGGGCTGAGAAGCCAGGGGAGGGGCTCCTCAACTCAGGCACGTCCTGTTCTCTTACCATAGGACAAAGGTTCAGAGTCTGGAAGAAAGCAGCACCTTTGGGAGCCTGAAAGGAGACCCGGGCAGTGGGAGTGAGCCCAGCGGTCCCTGGGGCAAAGAGTGGTGCACCAGCCTGTGTCGCTTCTTACAGGTCCACAGAGAGGAACTCTATTTTTTTCTTTTGTAGTTATATTTCAAAATGCAATTAGAAACCTGAGAAGTTTCCCACAGCAAAGTTATATCACCTGATTTACCATTTTAAAACACTTTAAGACACATGGCTGCTGCCTGGAGAATAAAGGATAAGGGAGTGAGCCAGCGGCAGGGAGATCAGTCAGCAGACGAGAGGCGGTGATGTGGGAAGCAGCAGAGCAACAGAACTTGCTGGTGGCCTGAGCCTGCGATGTGAGAGCAAGGGAACAGACAGGAACAACTCACAGGCTGTTAAAACAAGCCAACAGGCAGTGGTGTTTAAGTTACTGAGATGAAGAAACAACCGAAGTGTAAGACATTAGGGGATGGGAACGGCAGGAGGCTACATGAAGTTCTAGTTTGGACATGTGACACTGAAGATGTCCAAAGACAGCCCGAAAGAGGGTCCCATGGGCCACGGCACACAGGAGACTGGAGGAGCCACTACAAGCTGTGGGAACTGACACAGTCCCCAGGGATAGACCTCCTACAGAGAAGACAGCAGGGACTGGGGGTTCTGCTTCAACACTCACAAGGGAATGGAACAAGACACATCAACAGTGGTCACCAAAAGCCACCAAGAGTTGGCAGTCAGGGCACAGAGGCAAAGGGGTGTCACAAATGCTAAGAAAGGAAAGTTTTAAGGAAGGAGCAGCCGACTTAACAAAATGCTAACAGAGAAGCAGACTACAAATTGGGCAGAATGGAAGTCACTGGGTAACTGTGACAAAGGTCTCCGTGGGGATGGGTGGAAAGGCAGATTGGAACTGGTGGATAAATGGAAGATGGTTAAAAAATGGAGATAATATATGTGACTTTTTTGAAGACTCTGATTAAAAGGAGCAAAAATATAAGGCCGGAGGGGAACTGGGATAATTAAGAAAAAAATTTTAAAGATGGGATAATAATAGAGCATGTTGGAGCCAAAAGAACGATTCCATACGAAGGCCACAAGGGCACAGGGCAGAGTCCCAGAGATGCTGAGATGGGTGGGTGCGGCACTAGCCAGCCCTTCGCAGGAGAACAGACGGGCTCCTGCCTGAATGGTGTCTGCTCCCAGCTGCGTGCATCTCAGATGAGGAAGTGTGAGGCTGCAGCACGAGAAGGCAGCCAGCAAAGTGTGGGGGGGGACAGGCCGCAGGGAGTGTCGCCAGTCTGAGAGGAATGAGGGCACAGAGCCAGCAGCAGTGCTGGAAGGCTGCTCTGGCCCACTGGGGAGCATTCACTGAGAAGCGTGCTAGGGAGCCTCCTCACCGCCACTCAGTGGCTCGACCGCGCACAGGCGAAGAAAAGGCAAAGCACTAGGTCCAGTCAGAGACGGAGTTCTGCCAGGCGGGTTTCACACTCCCAACGTCCCTTTCTTTCACCCCAGCAAGTGACAGAGGAAATGCAGGGGACATGAAGGAAGAGCATAAACGTTTACAGAAAGGGCATCTGCAGGGGGCAAGAAGGATGCTTTCTGTTTTCTCTACGTCCGTGCAAGCCAGGAAAGGAAACCCTGGCTGGAAGAAGACATGCCACCCACTGCACAGACAAGCCCACCACCACACGCTGTTCCAGTCTTAAAAGCCCTCAAGAGGTGGGGAAACAAAGCAAAACGTTCAGGCCTTACTGTTAAAGTGCTGGGCTCTGGGACAATGAAAGGCCTACTGTCAAAACCAAACAGACACAATCTTTAGATGTTACATCTAACATCAAAACACTTTCCTCAACAGCAAAACTATCTAGGTAACATGGAAATATTCAAACTGCCTATGGTTTACTGAACCAAAATTCTTTTAATAACCTACCAGTTAAAAGTTTCCTTACCTTCTTTGAAATTTATAGGCAAGGTGCCACATAATGTTCAAACAGCGATCACATGATCACCGCAGCATTTTTCTATTTCAATGGGCCAAGCGACTGCAGTACTTAATACTTAATTAAATACTGAAAGGGATTTAGCAATTTGAAACGTGGTATTGAAATGTGTTGATTCCTATAACAAAAAAGAAAAAATGAAACTCCAAACTAGGAACCTTACTCAGAAATGTGTTTTGGAGATGAAAGTAGGAGCTGAGATGCAGTGGAACGAGAGCACAGTCCAGGGGTCTTCTTGCTCAGTTCTCCTGATAACTTACAACTGATTAAAATCTTCAAGAAATTTCCAAGAACGATATTGCTTTAAAAATTCTTGTTTTTACCAATTTTACCTTTGAAAAGCAAACTTTTAACTGATTCTGTCCCTACTTCCCAAACCCACCAAGATATTTTTCCTGTAAGCTAAACACTATGTTGATTAGAAAATAAAAAGCCCGATTTTTTAGCTTATATATAAATTACAAGTTATATAAGTGACTCTGGCTTTCATTCCCATAGAAACTGAAAATGAAGATTAAAAATGGGACAAACTAATTAAAGAAGTGCTTAATTTCAAACACCCGCACCCTCGCCCCTGGCTTTGGGGTCTGGCGTCACGCTGAGGAGAAGCAGGAATGAAGGGACAGCAGGGCAGTTGGGCTACTGGGAATTTTTATTGGCTTTACTCAGGCCTACCAGCTGTACCCCTAGTTGCTAACATTTCTGGTTATATGTCAAGTAAAATGTTTCCTTAGAAAAACCCAAGAAAGAATATGAAAAACACCTTACTGGTTATTATAATTACACGTATGCAGTTAAAATGCCAAGTACACTACAGACATAGCTGCTGAAAATTACTGTTATAAACAGTACAATCCATAGTTTTCGGGGAAAAAAGTTGAACATGAGGAACTACAGTACTGGGGAAAATAGTACTTTAACAATTTAGGAATGAATTGTCTTATTAATAGCATCAAGTAACAAAAAGTCAAAGATTTGTTCGAACAATTCTTTTTCATGTAAATATAGAAGAAATATTCTTTAACTATACTATATGTTGTTGACAAGTGATATCAAATGGACCATAGAGAATATATTAAAAGTGCTTCATGGGCCCTGCCTGGTGTGGCTCAGTGGATTGAGCACTGGCCTGTGAAACAAAGGGTCGCCGGTTCAATTCCCAGTCAGGGCACATGCCTGGGTTGTAGGCCAGGTCCCCAGTAGTGGGTACACAAGAAGCAACCACACATTGATTCGTTGTGTCTCTCCCTCTTTCTCCCTCCCTTCTCTTTTCTCTAAAAATAAATAAATAAAAAGTCTTTTAAAAGAAAAGAAAAAAGTGCTTCATGATTTGAGGAAAAATGATCAAAAATATAAATCAAAAAATGTTCAAAAATATAAATCAAATGGAACCAATAATCAGGGCTATATTTTCACCATTACTTCCATACAGACTTAAACTAAGTTTAGAAAGGTATTTATTTGCTCTATAGTGGCCCATAAAAATAATCTTTAAGTGAAGTGCATTAAATTAAGTCCAGTGCAGTAAACTATCTGCCGGCACCCAATCTTTAACAACCTGTCTTACGTAAATGGAAGATCTCTGCTACTTGTTAAAATCCATGCAGGTTGGGCCACCTGAGTCTCACATTTCTGTTACGTGTTCACTTATAACATGTGATTCAGATCAGCTGCTCTAGCAGGAACTAGTCGATGTGACTTGGTATCTTCCCAAACAGCCCCTGGGGAAGCTTCCGTGACAGGAAACTGTCAGAGGACCCACAGCCCGCTGAAAGAGTTATGCCCTCACCAGACTGACGCTGTGCGTGCTGTCCAGATGCTGCAGTGGACGGCCTGAGCTCCCGGTCTGGGGAGGGCTGCAGAGGCAGTGGCGGTGGGGGGCTCTCGGTAGCAGGCACCGGGGAGGACACAGAAGGCTGCAGAAGCTGCTCAGCTGGAGTGTCTATGTCCATCACAGCATCAGCCACATCCACACCAGTGCCCGAGGAGGCCGCGGGAAGAGTTGACACCTCCGCCAGACTTGTCCCACCTTGAAAAAGTACATGTTAGTGCAAGCTCAAACACTAAGTGCTTTCCAAATCCAACTACTCAAAAAGAGGCATGTTCAGGGAACACAGACACACTTGCACACACGCCCACATACACACATATGTACAGACACACAGGAGTATATAATACACAGGAAATCAGAAGCGCCCACTGGTGGTCTGGTCTGTTTGACTAAATAAGCTAATTAATAGGAGTAAACATCTACCTACAGCATATTCTTATTAAAATAATTGATCTTTTAAGCAAAATGTTCAATATGGCAGCTTTAGACAAAGCTATAAATAACATTTTGGAGATGCTTATAAACACTGCCTAGTCCCTTAAATTTAATGATGATTTTGATGTAATAACTAAATAGGATAATCGATTTATAGTGATCTAGTTCCACTCTATAACATCACATGCTTTGTGAAATATTTAATGAGAATTTTATTAGCAAGAGTAAAACAACAAATAGGCCAGAATAGGATTAAGGTTCTCATTCCCATTTCATTGGCCATAATGTTTTAACCACTGAACTAACATATGCAGGCATGATTTTAAAAGGCTCGAGGGTCCACGATGTACTACCCTAGGCTTTCTATCTGCAAAGGAACAATTAATACTCAATAACAAACAAAAAGGATAAACTGAACTTCATCAAAATTAAAAACTTTTTGCCCTGGCTAGTGTGGCTCAGTGGACTGAGTGCCGACCTGTGAACCAAAGGGTCACTGGTTCCATTCCCAGTCAGGACACACCTGGGTTGTGGGCCTGGTCCCCAGTAGGGGGAGTGCAAGACGCAACCACACATTGATGTTTCTCTCCCTCTCTTTCTCACTGGCCAAAAATAAATAAATAAAACCTTTTTTAAAAAAAGTTAACCGATATTCATGAATTAACCAAATCCATTTACAGAGAAAATTCAACAGAAATCTTGGGATTTAAAATATTTGGGAGTTAACTTTTACAGTCCTCATTTTTGACAGAGTTAAGTAACTTGCCAAAGAGCACGGGCTGGAAAGTAGTGAACAAAACATGAGAACAGGTCCACTGACATCAGAAACAGTAACTAATGACCAATGTGCACAAGAAACCAAAAGGAGAAACCATTCAATTATATAAAACTTGTCTACCTACAGAGTTTTATATATTTCTACTCTAACACAAAAAGGACTTTAAGTGGGGAATATCAGATGCTCTTACTTTTTTTGAGAAAAGCAAAAAATAAGGGCTAGAACTAGGGGGCCCTGCAGGACAAGTTGTGCCCCCAACAGGCTCTGTCCTCTCCTGCCTCACACGACAGTGAGAACCTTGCATCACTGCAGACCTAGAGCACAGTGGGAGCCACGTGGTGTGGAAGGCCGACTCCAGCAGCTTTCTGGCGACTCTAGTGCGCAGGACACATACCTGCAGGTCGAGCCCTTCCTCGTCCTCTACTGCTCTGTGCGACCTCACTGGCTTCTTCAAACCACCTTGACAACATGTCGGACATTCTCTGCATCAGCGACACATTGGGACTTTGCTCTCCTGCAACAACACAGGTCTTATCAGTGACCTAGTCATGAGTCAGCATCTTTCATTAACGCAAAACCAGGTTTGAAAGCAACTAAAAGCCTCAAATTGCCCAAATGAAGCCTGAGAAGGCGCACAGGCCCACCCGAGCCACCCTTGCCTTCTATAGTGCGCAGTGGAGTGGCACGCTGTCCGCTGCATCCTCAGGAATAGGACTCCCAGCTCCCCCATCAACGCCTATTCACAGAGCCTCCCCCACACCGACCCCACCCACCCCTGCCACGCCCAGAGCGCTCAGCTGGGAAGGGCCCCTGCACTGCACACTGAGCAGATTAAAAGAAAGGTTTGCCCTATCGCTTAAACTCCTTATGCTGAATTTGTTTCCAACATCTTTTGCCGTAAGCAAATTCCACATATCTAAAATGAACTGAAACCAGAAAGCTTTTTAGTTGTCTCCTCCCTCCCTGCTTTTCCTCCTTCGAACACATGAGTTTTTGCTTAAGAGCATTTTCAAATGAAGTATGACATGCAAACTGTGAAAATTCATTTCTATTCTACAATCATATAATTTAAAATGGAAATTGTTCCTGAAATTTCTGTGAAAACAGAATTTATTTTACACTTTATTGCCTTTATATAATGTAGCTTTATATTTAAATATGTATTATAAAATAATACCAAAGATAACATGTTGGGAAATGTGATTTTGACCTAGAAAGGTTTCAGAAGCTATTAGAATAGCATGCTCGCTTGTTAAAACACACACAGACCAGCTGTAAAGTGCCACCTTGAAGTTCCCAAGGTCGTTTCCTATGCTTGTCAAAGGCGCCTGACAGGAGGCAGAACATTTATGTGCTTTATAAAACTCTCTGGATGGAACTGAGGGTTTTCATTCTGTGTAAATCTAACAGAAAGGCATTGACAATGCCCAGTGTATTACAGGACAACATGCATTCTTAAACTCTCATTTAAAACATTTTTTAAAATTTTTTATTGTATTTTACCATTGCCATTTAGTCCCCTTATACCCCCTTCCCCTCCCCCCACAATTGCCCCACTATGGTCCACGTCCATGAGTCCTTTTTCCTTTTTGCTCAATTGCTCCACCCCCTCCCCTCCCCTCCCTTAGCTGTCATCTGCTCTCCAGCATTCTTACACTTTCAGTGGGAGTGTAAAGTAGTGCTTTTTGGGGAGGGAAATTTGAGAACTATCAAAATTGAAATGCACTACCCGGTGGCCATGCCAGCCCACTCCTAGGAACGGGCCCGCCGACGCACACAGGTAAGCAAGCACGCTAAGAGCTGTACCAGGCTGCCTGCTGCAGCCTCACTTACAATAGTGAAAACGACAGAAGCAAGTTAAAACATGAACTTTTAGACACCATATAAAAATAAAAAAGCTGACCAAAGTACAGTTACCATCTCGCTCTCGTTCACTCTCTGGCCTCGCTCGGGGTCCAGTATCTGACCAATCGCCACGAAGTCTCAAACGCTTCACTGGAGGCTGTCGTAACTGCAAGGTGAGTAGGAAACTCATTTTCTCACCTTTTAAAGCACACTTTAAGTCTAATAGATTCTTTCCACCCCCCTACTCTCTGTACCGAGTACGCAAGGGAGGTGTCAAATCAAAACAGGGAAAGAGCTGAGGAAGTCTTGCAGAGGAAACCCACAGCCCCCAGGCAGAGCCTGCCAGGCCTGCAGGAGAAGCGTGTGTGACTGGAGCAGGGAAGACCAGAGAGGGCCAATGAAGTGGGAGCACTGGGTGATGGAAGGTCTTGAAGCCATGACAAGGACCTCAGCTGGGCTCTGAGAGAAGTGGGCGCCCCTCGGAGAGCTGATCAGAAGAGTGGCATGATCTGATGAGAGGGCTGTGGGCATGTGCCGGGGGGCTGGTTAGAAAGCCCCCATGATGACAGAGGAGAGCTGCAGACACCCGGCACCGGGTCAAAGGGGCAGCAAGAGTGGTCAGCAGTACTGCAGAACGGGGTTTGCATTTCAGAGATGAACTGTGGGGAGCAGGAGAAAGTGAGAGACTGGATACGATACAGCAGTCCAATAATGAGACAGGGCAGGTGCCACCCCAGTGAATGCAATAATCAAATTAGAGGAAAAGGAAAAAAGAGAAAGAAAAAGAATTTAAAAAAGGAAAATGAGAAGTAAAAAACAATTGAATAAGACAAAAGACTACACTAAATAAAAAAGAAAAAATAATTAGAGGATATGAAGACATAAAAAGAGGCCTCCACAAATTAAGAAAACATAAAAATATAAAGGAAACATAAGAAAAAAATCACATATATCATATATTAAACTTTTGTTCATACTTTGAAAAACCCTGCTTAAGCTTTTCTCATGTTCCCGATGAAAATCAATTATTCCTTCTTCTGGTCTACTTCTATAGAACGTAATTCTTATATATTATTCCCTTAAGTTCCACATGTTTATTTATTTGTAGCTCTACTGCCACTAAACTGTGAACTCCTGTGTGAGAGGCCGTGTGCTGCCACGGCACCTGGGTTTTCTCAAGTTCAGTATCAGACTTAGTGGACAGCAGGCACCCAGTTGGGACCCTGCGGTCAAGGGCTCAGCACAAAACATGGAAAGAAATGATGTGGGATGAAGATGGAGACAAATTTTCAATTTCTTCCTCTACGTACACCTGAACTGTTGGGTTGAGTACAATAAGCATAATCTATTATCATTTGACTCCTTTTCCGAATTACTTTTCTTAACTTAGTTGCTCCTACAAAGTGCTGAGAAATACCCAGAAATACAGGCCCAAACCAGCTGTTCTGGGCTGGCTCCGCCTCACTCGCCGATGCACAGACACGTCTGGCTGAGCACACGACAGTGTGAATGCTAGTGGGCCCCTAGAAGCAGAGACTGCTTCTACACTTCCCGCTTGTCACCACGAGACTGTCAAAAAGCTCCCCTCTGACGTACTGAAGTATGGATCTCAGGGGGACATTCCATGGCCACGAAAACCTCTGAGCCAATCTCGTGTTTGCGACAGACTGATATGCTCAGAGCTTCCCCTGCCACCAGGCCCTCTTCCTTGTCAACTTACTAAGTCACTTAAGTCTGCTGCCACATTTAAAATCCCAAAATATATTTATAGAGTAATACTATTTCCTCTAACTTTGCAGCCCTTGGAGCCTGTAGCTGTAACTGCTGCATGTGGTTTAGTGTCTCACAGCAACTGCACAAACGCGTTCTTCAGTACCTCTACAATGTGCTCACTAACAAGACTTGGGCCAAAGCCCTAAACTCACTAATAATTCATAAGAAGCAATGGTTAATTTCAAAAGTCATTTCACAAGCCAGAGTATAGTGACTAAACAAAGAACAGTACAAAACAGAAAGGTCAAAGTGAAAAACATGTTGGGGAAAGCAGCTCAGCAGGTGAAAGCATACATTTTTTCTACTGCTGTGTAATGTCAAGGATGTGTGATTTCTAGGTTTTGCCTTTTATAAAGAAGAAAACAGTTAACCCAATTCTGTATGTGTAGAAAATAGAAAACTCTATTTTTTAAAGCCCTTCAGGCCCAGAAGTCACTGAAGAGCGTTTACTGTATTAAATAAAGAAGATGGTTCTGAGATGACGTACCTCTTCTCTTCTCTCCTCCGCAGAGGGCGTCCGAAGCTCCCGTGCAGTGTCATCTTTGGGGTCAAACAGATAGATGTAATCCGAGGAGTAGCTGACAAGGATCTCCTGGCCGTCCTCGCTATAGCACAGGGACGTCACCCTGCAGGATTTGTTGTTAAGATGTGGGGGGAGAAAGCGGGCCACCATTCCGGCCGTCCCCCGGCCTGCGTAATTCCCTGAAGAAAATGGGATAGTGTTTAAAATTCACGTTTTTGAAGAAAAACATTTTAAAAACTCTAAACTTGAACTAGGGAGACACGTGATTTAATGTAGCAATAAAAATCCAAGCTATCATAATCTACAGGGTCCAGCACAAATAATGCCCCTTTTTTATTACAAAATCATAAGCATGTAATTCTATAATATAACTCTCACACTCAAGCACACCATATGACATTCTAGGTGAAATGTTCAAATTAAAACTGTAAATTATTATACCTGTATTATCCTACCAACCACATTCAAGCAGGCCTTACTTTAGCCAGACCCTGTATTTCTAGAAGAGGCTCCTTTTTCAATAACCAGATTTTATAACAAAATTTTAGAAAATACAGTACAAAGGAAACATACCTTTAAAAAAATTCATGACTGTCTGGAATTCCAGATTATATAAACATTTTATTGGAAAAGTTATTTAATCAATTAATTTATGATTATAGTTACACTAAATGATCTTCCAAAAATTCTCAATTTAATAAAATTTTTATAATAGGAAAGCTGGTATTTATCAGCAAAGAGATAAAATAATGCAGTACCCGTTGAAAGTTATTTACCTTTTACTTTATATTCTTAAAAAATTTCTGACTGCTGTGAAATGTTTCTCTTGTAAGGTAACGGGGTGGGGACACTATTCCAGCTTTAACTAACTTGGGTAGTCGTCAATGCAGCACACGATGACAGAAAAGGGTACGGGGTACTCGGTGTGCTGGGGGGGCCAGGCAACACTGAATTCTAAGAATCAAAATCAGACACCAAGTAGTACACACAATCCTGCACAATGAGGTCTTGCCCAAAATGTCAAATGCATCCCTCTGATGAGAGAAAATAACTAAGCCTATAGTTTAATGTTATATTAATTAATACCGTTTTCCCAAATGTGCATATCCAAACAGGTAAGACTCCACAATCACCATTCAGAAAAAATAATCCCCCCCCAGTCTTCCCGTTTCAATAACCTTTTTAGTGGACATAAGTTGACAATGAGATTGACACTGCGTTCATTTCAGGCCAAGTCTGCTTTTATTTTTAACAATAAAATGTATGTGAATGTACAGAAATGTGTACATACAGTTGATGTTTGTGGTATGTGAGTGTGTAAGTATCCTTGGCTTCCTTCATTGAGAAAACGCGACTGGAAGCTGGCTTTGAATGGGAGCCATTTTTAGGAGTGGCTGGGCCCCACAGTGGGTGCGGGAAGCTGGAGGCCAGGAGTTCAGGGTGCAACCAGGGTCAGTGCCACAGCCTCACTGACAGCACTTGAACTTGGCCGCACAGGCACAAACTCAGGCTACATGCTAACACACCCCCAAATCACTGTTCTTTCATAACTCTTCTCTCCACCATGCTTGTTGTTACCCTCTTCACTTAAAAAAAAAATGGCAAAGAGAAATTAGGAAAGCCAAGTACTGAGGGCTGAACAGCGCCCCCACTGCCATAAATTCACATCCATCCAGGACCCCAGAGCACAGCCCTGTTTGGAAAGGTCTCCGCTGATGTGATTAGTACAATGAGGTCATCGTGGATTAGGGGGGCCCTAAAGCCAACAGGACTGGTGTTCTTCTCACAGGGGAGGGAAATGTGAGCACACACACAGAGGGGAGGAGGTGGTAAATGGAGTAGAGGCTGAAGGGAAATGTATAAAAGCAAGGGAGGCTAAGGACTGCCGGCAGCACCATAGGCAGCAAGGAGGGAACGAACCAGGTTCTCCCCACGATCTTCCAGCACAAAACCACCCCACCCAACCTTCACTGCAGCCTCTGAGTTAGGAGACATTAAGCTCCTGTCCTTTTAAGCCACCCTGTATATAGCCCTAGGAAACTAATACATTTGACCCTCAATCTCTGTGGGTTTCAAACCTGTGGATTCAATCTCCCAGGGAAGGAAAATAGTACTCTCCACCCTTGAGGGCTGAATGTACGCACTGTTCTGAGCTATTTTACAAGGGACTTAAGCATCTAGGGATTTGGGTACCTGAGGGGTCCTGGAACCATCCCCTGAGGATACTTAGGGATGACAGTACATCAAGTGTTGTAACTTTTTAAAGTGATAAACTGCAAAAGTATTACCCCGATAGGATCACAAAACTTGTGAAATGCTGGTTTTTATAATTCATATTATCTAAATCCATCTCACTTACTAAATTTTATAATGAACTCATGAAACTTTAAAATTGTAAACATCATATTTATTCTCCAAACAGACAGAATCTTGTATTTCTTTCACATGTAGCTTTGTACCTGTAGCTCTTGTGCCCAGCATTCTCCGATCATATATTCGGACTGAGCTATCAGAACAACCCACAGCAAGATAATACGGTACTGGTGGACAAATTGCTACAGAAGTGGCGGCCCGCCGGCAGTTAATCAAAATATCCTACAAGATAAAACAACAGCAGTTTCATAAAGCTTTCAGTAGAGATGATATCATATTGAAAAATGTTCTCTTCAATGAGAAGAAAATAACCTTTCTCAGAAATCCCAATTCAATCAGTATGACCATGAAGGGGGAAACCATGGTTTTCTTTGACTTTTCAGACTTCTTTGTTAGAGAGTTTCTAACTTTCAGCTGATGTGCAAGTAAGATAAACACGTGCAGTCACTGTCCCTCCTCAGCAGTCTGTCACCCCAAGAAAAACGAGGTCTTCTCTACAGTTGGCAATACAGTTCCAAAACGGACTTCTAATACAAACTGTACGCTTTCCTCATGAACCAAAGTAAGAAACTATATATGGAAATACTAAATTTAATTAAAAGATTTTAAAACCAGCAATAATTGAGTGACGCAAAATACATTCTGAAAAGGAAAAAAATAAAAATTATTCTCAGATTTAAGACTCAAACGGCAGCTAAATCAAGAGCAGCTACAAAAAAAGACAGTGATAATTCAAGAAACTCCTTATTTGTATTATCGCAGTTTAAACCCTTTTTCAAAACTAGCTGCATTTCAAATAATGACATAATATAACTTGAATTATTCCTCAGAAATGCCTCCTTATCCTCATATGCATGAATAGGGAACACCTTTAAAAATGTGAAACACTCACAAATGTAACGTGTGAGTCGTTAACCATGTTACAAATGCCTGCTGCTTTTAGCCCACTGGACAGTAAAGACGGAGGTATAATCTACCTTTGTCTATGATAAGTACTCATGGTTATTTTATGTGGTACTCATAATATTTTAGTTAGAGCTGTTGCTACTGATATAAAAAAATTCTTAGTTGATTTTAAACTTTTATACTTTTCTTCTCTTGTAAAATCTTTCTCCCTACCAGTTCAAAAACAAAGTACACACGCGCACACAAACCCTGTAAAAGACAGGGTTTAGCAGTGTCCCTACTTTCACCTTTACATAAGCATTAAAAAATGTAAGAGCTCTAACTCTGAATATATATCCTTAAGGTATTCTGTTAATTTTATACTATTTTGCCTGTGACTCAACTCCTCACTCTTAGATTTTATTAGCTTAATTATTGGCTTAGAACATTATTCCTAATACATGGAACTGGTTCACCAAATGCCTTTTATAATTCTGTTTTAGTGGTTAAGGACTGCTTTAGTTGCCAGTTTTCTTCATACTTTACCTCTCCATTTTTATATATAAAGAAGTGAAAAGTTTTATTAAGGAAAAATTTTAAGATTTCATTTTTGTTTATTTTTAGAGAGGCGATAAGAGGGAGAAAGAGAGGGAGAGAAACATCAATGTGTGGTTGCCTCTCACATGCCCCCTACTGGGGACCTGGCCCACAACCCAGGCATGTGTCGACTGAGCATCCAACCACCAACCCTTTGGTTTGCCGGTCATTGATCAATCCACTGAGCCACACCAGCTAGGGCTGAAATTTTGACAGTATTTCATTTATTAGCTTTGCTTTCATCTTTATTTTTACTGGGTATTTTGTTATAAAAGCACAATTAAATCCTACCACATCGTACACTAAAATATTGCTTATGAGGATTTGGCATAAACGATTTTAGTACTTCCCTTTTCCTAAGAAACAGGTATACCAAATACCCCTAATGCACAGCTTCATATTTTAAACTTATTCTGCCTTTTACTTAATTTAACTCTTTCCTAGCTGTATGTATGTGCGTGTGTGTGTAAATACATACAACATAAAAACTGACTTAAAAATTTAATTTCTATTCTTTTTTCTTTCAATATAGAAAATAATCTCCCCCCCAAGAATGTTAATAGTAACATTATTAGCAAGCACTTAACCTCATTACTTTCAATAAAAAATATATTTAGCAATACTTTATTTTATTTCATACTTCAAAATGATCTGAGAAAAAAAGCCACACTCTTTAAATAACATTTGGGGTTAGCTGTCTGGGGCCACTGGACGATTGCTCAGGTTTTCTCAGGTTTAAAACAGTATTAAAATACGAAATTGGTAGTGAAGCTATGTCTTTAGAGAAGTGAGCTGAGTGACAAGCACATTGATAGAATGGTATCTCATTATTTTTAAAAAAAAGATAACATAATTGTTGTTTTAAAAGTCAGGATTAAATCAAAAGGAAAATATTAAACTTTCATTATGATACTGGTAAGCCAAAATTATCTACATAAGTAAATGAGATACACTGATAAATTCTTCAACTTTTTATAATGCCAAAGCATATACTGAATAATTATATACATTTTCATTTATATTTGAAATGTACTATTAAAATACAAGTTCCCTAACTTCACTATTAACATTTTAATTTTTAAAATTTGACTATAAAACACTCATATTTGCTACTGAAGATTTTAGCAAAACAAAGATGGTAAAATTGACCCACAATCTCATAATCTAGAGATAATGTACTGTTATAATTTTAATTATAATCTTAAGTATTTTGCACCGTTTACACAGAAAAGTGACTCTTACGTCTTTGCAGTCTTCTTTTGCACAGCTGGTTTTGATGCGTGTGTCGAACCACCTGACGGTCCCGTCCTCACCACAGGAGAGGAAGGTGTGCGGGTCATTGGGCACAGTCATAATCTGGTGGCAAGAACAAAGCCCAGGCACGGTCACCGACCACTCAGAGAGGTGGCTGTGAGAGGTGTGGCTACTGGTTTCAGAAGACAAGGATGGCAAAGGCAACAAAGACCCACTCATTTTAGTTCTTTATGAATTACCCATACCACAATTCAAAGTAGTGCAATGCATATAGAAATATGCAAGTAGTAATTGTTGCATTAATACAATTCATTACTTTGAAGTTTGAAATGAATGTTCCTGCAGATAGAAAGTTCTTTAAAACTGAAAACTTGTTCTAACAACTTTGATAAGAAAAATTCTGCTCTTGAAAACTTAAACTAGTCAAAGCCTAATTTTTATTTTCTGAATGTAAGTTTACACTTATGAAAACATTATAATTTTTTCTATGATAATGTTTAAGAAAACTATAAGATGCTGAATTGATTAAAACACTTAAACTACCCTCTCAAAAATTTTGACCAAATTTCATGATTAAGATACTCAACAAACTAGGAACGGGAGGAAATCACCTCAACAAAATGCAGGCCATATATGAGAAGCTCACAGCTAACACAACTCAGGGGTAAAAAACTGAGAGCTCCCTTCTAAGATCAGGAACAAGACAAGGATGCCCACGCACATCACTTCTATTCAATGCAGTATTGGACATTCTGGCTAGGGCAATCAGGCAAGAAAAAAGAAATAAAAGTCACAGAAATTGGAAAAGAAGAAGCAAAATTATCTCTGATTGAAGATGACATGATCTAATATGCAGAAAATTCTAAAGATTCCACAAAAAAACATTAAGACAAACAAATGAATACAACAAAATTTCACGTTAACAAACACAAATATCACTTGTGTTTTTCCTATGTACTTACAATAACCAATTTGAAAAGGACATTAAGCAAACAATTACAATAGTAGCAAAAAAAATAAAATACAAAAAATAAAATACTTAGGATAAACTTATTCGAAGAGGTGAAAGACCTGTACACAGAAAACTGTAAGACATTGCTGAGAGAAAGCAGACACAAATGGAAAAACACCTGTATTGGTGAACTGGAAGACGTGATATCATTGAAATGTCCGTACCACTCAAGGTGATCTAGATTTGTGTGTGTGTGTGTGTGCGCGCGCGCGCGCGTGTGTGTGTGTAAAAATATTAGGGTGATCTAAGTTTAATGCATTTTCTATCAAAATCCCAGTGGCATTTTTTTCTTTCCTGAATCAGAAAAAATCTTAAAATTCACATGAAATCACGAGGGACACAAAAGACAGATACAACCTGGACAAAGAAAAACAAAGCTAGAGGCCTCACATGTGCTAATTTCAAAGCACATGACAAAGCCACCGTCTCTAAAACATTGTGGCACTGGTACAAAGATAGACACGCAGACCAACAGAAGGGACAGACTTCGTAGAAGACAGTGACAAAATGCTGAAAAAGGTAAAGCCTGGGAGAGAGCCCTGAGACACAACTCAGGAACATCTTTTAAAAGGCTGACATTTGCGTTTAGAGTGCAGTTGCTCACGCCATCGCAAACTCATAAGTATTATTAATACTCATTTCTTATTTATTAACTGCATTCAAAAGCTTATCAAGACTCGTTTTCTGAAATACTTGACAGAAATCTAGATATTCCACCAATAATTTCTTTGCCTACACATGCACGAATGTGTATGCATACACATACACAAATCTACACATATGAACGTGCATGCATGGACACAGCCACACACTTTACACAAAAGCACAGGTGTGTGGGCCGCACCTCGTAGGCGGTCCCGTAATGGCACGTGAACTGGCACTGTCTGTTGGTCTCTGCGTCCTGCTCGATGTTGGTGTAGAATATCACGCCATCCCCAGAGCAGGACACAATCTGCCTGTCATTTGTGCATGGCAAGAACTTAGCGCTGAAGATATTGGCTCGGTGCCCCGAGCGGATTGTTGTCAAGACCTGAAATACACAGGAAAGAGAAAGCAGCTCTTGGTAATTTATTATTTCCTAGAAAGAAACATTCATGTTTAACATAATCATGGCCAGGAACACATTCTCATTAACATTGTCATCTCCATGAAAATTATCATTTGATTCTACACAATTATAATTAGGGAAAAAAGAAATCAGAAACAATCATATTTTCTTTTTTTCCATCTGAGATGTAAAGATAACTCCTCATTACCAAGGCAGTTATTTGTTACTTTTAGGATTTCAGAAGTACCTAATCAAGCATTTTTCAGTTGTCTTCAGTGGGAAGACTGGTCCAAATAAGCTAGCCCATAATTTTTGGAAAATGAAACTTCTCCTTTTTATATATTTGAGATTAATGATATATGATTAAGAAAGCCCCTTAATAAGAAACACCTCTAATCTCTTAAATCTATATGGAGTGCTCTGGAACTCTCACTTGCAATAAATTAATCTTCTCATGAACTCACAGGATCTAAAATAGAGTGAAACTATAAGAACAGATTTGACTCAAGATCAAAAAACTATTTTCTTGTATAATGAATCACAGTGTTTTAGAATTAAAAAATAGTCCTATATGATACCAAATTTGGAACTATCAAAACAACTATGTGAAAAAGATCATCACTATACTTAAAATCTCTAAAATTATTATCTGATTAGTCATTTCTCAAACTGGAAATGAGGATGGGTAATTAATTGCTTTTCTAGATAAGATTGTTTTCTATTGCTTCCCAACAGATACACAAAATCTATTGGGAAGCATGTATAAAGCAAATATCATTTTTTTAAATAAGCAATTAAAGGAGAAACACGGTCTTTTAAAAATTATGCCATTGGGCATTTTCACAAAAGAACTGAAAGCAACGATTTGAAGCGCTATCTGCACAGCTGCGTTCTTGGCAACATCACTCACAAGGGACAGGAAGCAGAAGCACCCCAGGGTCCACTGCCAGATGAAAGGGCACACAAAATGGGGCACGCAGTGGAACGTCAGTCAGCTTCCAAAGGGAGGAAATCCTGACACACGCTACCACATGGATGAGCCCTGAGAACACACTGAGGGGCATGAGCCAGTCACAACAGCACAGACGCTGTCCAAACACACACTTACAAGAAGTTCATCATCATCAACCCATGGCCAACAGCACCAGCTGTCGTACCGAGAACCAGATGCGGCTCTGAGAGTGGTCAAATTCTCAGAGACAGAAGTAAGGTGGTAGCTGTCAGGGGCTGCAGGGACCAGGGAGGGGGACCACTGTTCACTGGGCAGGGTTTTAATTCTGCAGGATGAGAAGAGCTCTGTGGCCCGGATGGTGGTGACGGCATGAATGTATATGTAATGTCACTGAACTGAACTTCTAAACATGGCCACGATGGTTAATTTTATGTTATGTATATTTTATCACCACGTTTTTAAAAAAACAAGAGCTCTGCATCTTTTAAAACAATTCTGTCGGTACCTAGATGAATGCTTTGTATATTATGAGCATTAAAATTCTGACAGTGCAATCAAAAAGCATTTCCATACATACAGTATTTCCATACATACAGTCAGAAGAAGGTTGCCCTAGTAATTACAGACCTAAGAGAAGCAAAATTTGAAAACATCGAGTTTCCCTCTGCTAAGTCAGGACAATTAAGTAAAGCTGTGTGTGAAATAAAATGATGACCTATCTTTTAACCAAGGGCAGCCTCAACATGACCTCCTTTTAGGCTAAAGGACCATACACACTCATTTCAAAAACTTAACTATCTGTAGAGATATGAGAAACACATGAACTGTCTTTTCTATAAGATTGCTAGTAGTAAATCAAACTGCCCACCTACCATGTTCTCACTGATATAAAAATAGCAGCACACTTCTGTATATGAAGTCAGAGGAAGAGCCAATAAAAACCAGAACACAATCCTAATTAAAACCTGGCATGATATCATATCCAGCTTGTTGAACTGAATGCCACAAGGCATCACTAGGACCTGGCCCCTGACAAAATTCAGTTTTTTAACCTGCTTGGCTTAAGATTAGATTCTGTGAGCATAAAAGAAAAAAAAAATCACATCATCTTCCTCCCACCCCACCAAAGAATGCTCTTTTTAGATGTCACTTCTGGCAATTTTACCCACTTGGATAACATGAAGCATGCTTACATATTCCAAAGTCAAAAGGCTGAGAGAAACCTACCATTTTCCTGCAGAAGGTAGGGAACCTGACTGGGGCAACTTCCAAATTATACAACAGAGTTTAGCAAGATAAGAATATTCTTCCACAAATGCCCATTCTATGGTTATTTACAATTTCTTGATTTCTTTTTCTCGTTAAGTTGTAGATTTTTTTAAACCACTAACCTTTCTGCTGTAAGGATTACTAATTACTAACTTGGTGTCATCTGAGCCAGATAAAATATATTCTCCAGTTTCATTCCAACAGATTGTATTAACCTAAAAAAAGAAAAGAAAAAAAGAAATTTCAGCAAACTGAATATAAAAACAGGTATGCCATCTTTTACTTAACTGATGGTTCAATTTTTATACCACTAATGAGGTTATATCTATGGTTAATAGTATTTACCAGTTTACTTATTGAAAGTACATACTGACTACCATTTAGCAAACACAATGTTCTGAAAATTGACAATGAAATGTCTATCTCCCTTAAATTTTATTATTTAAATTTACTTTAATTAATTTCTTTTCTATCCGGAGACACAGGACCAGACCCCCTAGAAAGGAATCAGGAAAACTCACTGCACAGCCCCAAGCGTTGAGGCTGTGCTGCCCCCACGTTCATGGTCATGGGCAGGCCTGTCAAGGAAAGGGCTTGAGGGTTCAGAAGCAGACCTGTGCATTAACGGTGAGGACTTTTAGTCAAGGGGTCTAAGACCACTCAAAGGAGAAAGAATAGTCTTTTCAACAAATGGCGCTGGAGCAACTGGATTATACACAAGCAACAGAATGAATTTAGACCCATTTCACACCATGTATAAAAATTAACTGAAAACAATCAAATACCTGGAGCCAAAATTATGAAACTCTTAGAAGAAAACACAGGTGTAAAGCTTCATGAAAACTAAAACCACAATGAATTACTACTTCACACCTGCTAGGATGTCTATAATAATTTAAAAAAGAAAAAGAAAAAACAGGAGTTGGGAGCATGTCATGTTGAGAAACTGGAGCCCCCCTACAATGCTGGAAGGGACCCCAAATATCACAGCTCTCTGGAAAACAGCCTGGCAGCGCCACCAAAACACAGCTACACTGGGACCCAGTGACTCCACAGCAAGGCCCATGCCCAAGAGAAGAAAAAAACACGTCACACAGAAACTTGTACACAAACATCCACAGCTGCATGATTTGTAACAGCCCAAAGGGAAACCAACCCAAACATCATCCACGAAATGTGACTGCCTGTTTGCTCATAAAAAAAGACCCACACAACAAAACGTCCTTCAGCCACATGGAGTGACAGGCTCCAATGTGGATGAGCCTAGAAAATATTAATGAAATGAAGAAGCCAGTCAGAAAGGCCGCAAATTCTCCCACATATCTGTGGCGTCCAGAAGAGGCCTATCTACAGAGACAGAGATGGAGCGGTGGCGGCCAGCAGCCAGGTGGAGAGGGCAGGCAGTGACTGATAAGCGGCACACACGCATGTGCTTCTGCAGACGCTGGAGATGCAGGGGAACCAGGTCGTGGTGCTGGCCGGGCCCCAGCATGATTACATTTTAACAACACCAAGTTACAGGGAGATAAATGGTGATACAGGATGCTTGACTTGGGGTGGTGAACACACAATACAGTGTATAGTTGATGTGTTGTAGAAGTGTACCCCTGAAACCTACATAATTTTATTAACTAATGTCATCCCCAATAAGTTCAATAAAAATAAATAAATAATAATATAAAAAATTAAAAAACCACCTAATTGCAAGTTAAATGTGTGAATTTTATGGTATATGAGCTATATCTAAATTAAAAAAAGAATTAGACTTCCACTTTCAGTCAAGATGGAGTAACACAGACAAACTGTACTTCGGAAAAAAACATACTTTTCTAAATTCAAAATTACTTTAATGTCCTCATGCAAAAGTGGATTCTCCCATTTATTGCAGTCAGGCACAATCTGTTCAGGGGGGCCTGGGGTCCTTCTTCAAACATCGGAACAATGGGTTTTAAAGTCCTTCATGGTGGAAAATTAACTCTTACTTACACAGCCATCGTGCACATTCAGGGTTGCTTCAAGCTTTAATCTTTGGATAAATTCTCTTCTTCCTGTTTAAAAAGAGGGAGAGAACTAAATAAATCCTACCTTTTATTGCAGAGGGAAGCACAATGCTGAGGTCAAGAGCCTTTGATCTGGCATCGGCGGGTTCAAGCTCTAACTGCAGATCTTCTCCTTACTCACCAAGCGACACTGGACAGGTTAAGCCCACCTGCGCCCAGGCCTGCTCACCGAGTCCCCACCTACCACCCGCGGCTGTCGCAAGCAGTGCATGATTCCAGGACAGAAAGGGCTGGGTGCAGTGTCTGAACCACAGCGAAGATCAAGGGCTCCCTTCCTCCACCCATTCACCCAGCAAACACACTGAGGGCTCACTCCCCTACCAGAGATGCTCTAGGAGCTGGGGATACAGTGGTGTGAGGCAGGACAGAAGCAGCTCCCTGTGTCCGGTGACAGGGGTGGAAGACAAGAAACGATGAGGCACCTGGTGAAGGTGCTACAAGGGAAAAGCAAGCAGTGAAAGGGGTAAGACAGGCCTGGAGTGGAGCACAGGATTTTTAGTTTTACACAGGGCGGCGAATAGCATCCGTCAGACGCCACCTACCCCGATTTCAAAAGTGTGAAAATGTTTCCCAGCTCATTTCACAATGATGAAATGTGGCGGCAGAAAGTAAGTAAAATCAACCTAGATGTCCATCGATATCAGGACAGTTATAATACTACAAAAATAGAACATGTCCTTTCTTTGAAAAAGAGGAATGTTTCCCTTTAAGAAATGAATCATCTTTACCAAAGGAAGACCAAAAAGCTTCATGTTTATTCAGAACTGTAATGAAAGGAAGCAGAGTACATGACAAAGGGTGACAATTAGCTAAGTAATCAGGCTGATGAGGGCTTGAATACAATCACTTTTGGCTGTGTTCTCTGCTTCCTGCACAGAGACACACTTCTCCGTTATGATTTCTTGCCATTCCACATGAGGATCAGTATCTTTTTAAGCCAAATTGGTTTTTTTTTTCACCTTGTTTACAAATGTCAAGATGGCTAGGTAGAGGATGAGCACAGGGATTAAAAAATAATTTACCTTGGAGGAGGGGATGCTCTATGGTTCCGAAACTTATTGGAATAAAACAATTTACAGAAATTCAGTAAAGTAGTTCTATAGACTATGTTGTACTTTAACTCTTCAAATCTTTCAGTTATAAAAAGATGCTAACAGTACATGGATACATTTTAAAAAATCTTTTCCCTTTGAACAACTGACAGGATTGGCAATTCTACTGAGTAATAAATTAACAGTTAAGAAATAAAGCAGTCAAATTAACGACATGGTAACACTTCATGAAAATGCTTTTTAAAAACTACTGGAAATGTTTCCAAGCTTTAAAAATCTGGTTTTTAAAACACAGCTCTAGCCACTGCTGTCTATAGGAAGCTGTCATGGCACATGAGAGAAAGGACAACAGCTACATACATGGCTCCTGAGTGATGTTTTTGAACATGACTTTGGAGATCAAGACTGTTAGACATCCACGCATCCCCTAAAATGTGCTTCTGAACAAACGAGTGTCAGCACCTGCCACCCTTTCAGTAGTAGTGACTGCACTGCCAAGAACGGGAACTGAAAGCCCCCAGAAAATAAGAACTGTAAGTTTAAACACCTGACCCCCCCCCCCAGCCAAATCAGAGTAAAAATAAACCCATGTTCATTACTGAAGGCTGCAGAGCCCGGCCTGCTGGCAAGCTAACAAGTGACCTGCCATTTCATGGGTGCTGGCAGAAGACTCAAGACTCCCAAGTCAGAAGCAAAGCACTTCACCACTCACAGCACTGCAAGTGGTGTGGGCTTCAGGTTCACAGGGGTTCCCTTCATCCCCCAACTCCCACTGGGCAACGCGGAGTGACCTGGGAGTGACAGTGTGCAAGCGGCGGGTCTGAATCACGGAGGGGACCCAAATCTTATACCCAGCAAACCTGCTTGACACAATGGACACATTATCTTCATTACAATGGACAATAAATAAACGTGTCCTCTGCCCCAGAGGGAGATACCGTATCTCCCAAGGCTGTTCACCACAGAAACATTCTTGGAAAGACAGCCGGAACAAAGCAGCCAGTGGCCCTGCTCGGGAGATACCAGAAATGTCGCAGAGTCATGGAGAACCCTGCCCACAACAACACTCTTGTTAAGTTATAGATGAATTTGCCTTTTACTGGGGCTTGCTACTCAAGTCTTTCTGCCTCCTGTAATTCTACATCTGCCTCCACATTCCATTCAGTAGTAAGAGATTGTAAGCTCCATAAAAAGAGGAACACCCTCTGTTCACCCAGGTACCCCAAGTGCCTAGCACAAAGCAGGCACTCAGTCTGCATCTCCTGAATCAGTGTATAAATGAGGGGGACCTGAGTCTTCACTCTGTAAATGTTCCACTCAGTCGTGCACACACCTAGCTCCCTGATTAGACCAGGAGACACTCAGGACAAGAAAAGTCAGAGCCAGGTGTAAACATCTGACCTGGGTTATAACATACATACGCTGGGCAAAACTCAACCTCTCGGAACCTATTTCCACACTGGTGAGAGTTTCACATTTGATGGGAACAGCACCATCAACTCTGCAGGTTTATTGTTGAGAGTAGGTAATTAGCATATGCAAAACTCGAGGATGTACCCAGCGCACGGTTGTCTCCCCATGGACCTGTGGGACTGTTCAAAGTTAACACTGTTGGAAAAGAGAGAGAAAGTGGTTTGTCCAAGGAGTGGAGGTCGCATCAGCTGGTGAAGAGAGAGCAAGGCAGGTGACACTGAGGAGAAGGAAGCGGCACCACAGAAATGCTCCCTTCTCTTGAGGCTGCTATCCCTCTGAGCTACTTCGTAAGGCCCAGTCTCCCGTTGCCTCCATTCGCTGCCCTCCCTGGCTCACCGCCAGGTCTCCCTTTCCCTGCACTGTCCTTCTGGGCCCCTTCTCTTCATCAGTTTGGTTCTCGGAAATCACGGGTTATCAGTGAATCTAGTGGTGTCTTTCAAGACTCGGTTCTCGTGACCTCAGAGTCTGACCCATCACTGCTGATGGCTGTCTGCCTGAAGTAGTCTTCTGCAGAACATCACCCCCCGCCCTGGCATCTTACCACACAACCAGAACTGAAAACCAAAGGGCGACAACACTCCAGGAAGACAGAAAGCAGATCAACACAGGGACAGGACCAAATATGTTTAAGATCTGTACACTGAAAAATATAAAAATATAACCCACTGCTGAGGGAAATGGAAGAACACCTAAAAAGGAGGAAGAAAAGCCACCTCCGTGGCCTGGAAGAGCTAATACCGTGAGGATGCCAGTGCCCCTGAAATAACGTGCAGGTTCAATACAGGGCCAACCAAGACTCTGGGAGTCTTTCATGCAGAAATTGGCAAGGTGATTCTAAACTTTATATGAAAATGCAAAGGACCCAAAATAGCCAAAAAAAAATTTTTTTAAGAACCAAGTTCAAAATCCCACCCTAGCTGATTTCAGCACCCATGATGCAGACAGGGCCCACTGTTGGAAAGACAGACACCGAAACCAGCAGCACATGGCAGAGAATCTGAGCTCCATGTCCATGGTCGATTCTTTCCCACAAAGGGAAAAGGACAGTCCTTTCAGAAATGCTGCTGGGCCAATGCACTTCTCACAGGCCGAGAAGTGAAACTTGACCCCTTACCTCATAGCATAATTAACTCAAAATTGTTCACACACCTAAATGTAAGAGTTAAAGTCACAAAGCATCTAGGAAAAAAAAAATGCATAGTGGAAATCACTGTGACCTTGGATTAGGTGAAGATTCTTAAATAGGACACAAAAAGTACGCGCCACGAAAGACCCTGTTACAAAAAATAAAGAACAAGACAAACTGAGAGAACATACTTGCAAAATGCCTATCTGATTAAGGGCTTGTATCAAGAATGTGTAAAGAATTCTTACAATACTAAGAAGGTAAATTTGAACATTTAACCAAAGTGTAGGGATGGCAAATAAGCCATGAAAAGACAGTCAGCCCCACCAATCAGTAGGATTAAATCACATGCAAAGTAAAACAATAATGTACCACCTCTCCATACCTAGGAGAAAGGCTAAAATTAGGAGGGCTCGCGACGCCAGCACTGATGAGAATGTGGAACTGGATGCTCCCGCGCTGCTGGCAGTTTCTGGTCAAGTCACACACACTCATCCAACGCAGCCATCCCACTGTGGGTACTTACCCGAGAAAGGAGGGTTTAAAAGTGTCCTGCTCTAGCTATAGTTTCCAAAGTGTAAATGAAAAGTCTCATTATTTATATCTTCCGGATTAGCCATCAGCAGTGTTTTAAATTTTTTTTAATCTGCTGTAAATACTTGGGAACCCAAGCCACGCTAACCTTGAAGTCAATAACATTCATTTACAATTATTAAAAAAATATACAACATCTAGTAGAGTTTGCAAACCTCAAGCCGAGACTCACTAGTGGACTTTCTACTGAATCAACACCAACATTTTCAACATGATCATAAACAGAAATGAGAACATACCCCACCTAGTAAGACTAAATAACGTTTGTAGAACCTTTTATTTTAGCTGTGGGTCACAAGTTGCCATGGGTATGTATTTTTACTGTGGATTGTGGTCACAGCATTTTCAAAACACCAACCTAAAGCGTGACACGAGTCCTGTGCTACCGGAAGCTCTGATCCCTCCTAAGCGTGTCCATCCCGTGCCGGGAGGGACTAGATCCTCTGCAGGGCAATCCTATCCTGTCAGCTGCACTTTGATTGACAATATTGCCTTTGGTGGTCTTATTTTCAAGAATCAGCATATTCTATTTTATATGGTTCTCACATTTGACATCTTCACTACTACAATCAGACATTTTTCAATTTTCACTGAGATTTCAAAACTCAAGAAACAAAACACAAATTTCCACTAACTCTTCCCTAGTAGCTAACATGGAGGCAAAAGTCAGAATTTACTGACCTCATAACAAATTATAACTTGGCAATACATTATAAGTTTGGTAAATCTGAATGTAGATGTAATCCAGGATATGCCAAAAAGAGTAATCTAAATGCAAAATCAATTTCAATACATACTGACCTTAATAATATTCAGATACTGTCTTTCTAATCTCCTTACAGAAAAGATTTCAGTCCACCACGAAGCTGTCTGGGCTGCCTGCTATGGTCTGAATGCCTGTGTGCCCCCCAAACCCCTCTGTTGGAACCCTGAGCCCCATGGTGATGGCATCAGGAGGTAAGATGGAGTCAGGATGGCTCCTGGGGAGGTGATTGGAATTGGATTTGGGCTTTTCTAAAAGCCCCTGCAGCTGGGAGCTCACAGCCAAGAGGGGGCTGCGCACCAGCAAGCAGGCCTCATGGAACTTAGAACCTGACTGTGTGGACAGCAAATCTGTCTTCCAGCCTCCAGGTTTGTTCAAAATAAATTTCTCTTGTTTATAAGCCCAGTTTAATGGCATTTTATTACAGCTGCCCACACTGACCAAGACACTGCCTCATCATAATTTGAAAATTTTATATTAAGCATTTTATGCATTATAGAAAACAGTTCCCTCAGAAAGTTGCTTAAAATTGACTTTTGTCAATTACCATTTTTTAATTTAGAGTTAGGAAGTGTTCATTTGACTTGTAGACAAGTCTGTCTAAAATGAAAGATGGAAAGAGGCAATGTACAGAAATGATAGTTTCCTTTATAAGCAATGCTCTTTATAAAACCGTATCTCCTAAACTATGTGAGGCTAATAAGTCATTGTAACAATCACTGAACCCCAAAAGCATGACTTACAGCTGTATACATTACATTGAGAAACTCTGAAACCCTGCACACTAATCAGGACCTTGACAATTAGTGTTTAAAAAAAATAAATCCCACACTGAAATTTATGTCAGGTTCATAAAAATGACCATCCCTGGCCTATTGTCCAAATCCACGCTGGTTCAGGTGAATTTGAGGGCTGTGAGTAAACACATACTTTTCCTCCTAAACAACATATGACAAATTATCTTCATTCCCACATGTAAAAGTATGTTTTGTGAACTGTAATTTTATGGAAGGAAAAGAGATAACCAAACAAATAAAATCAATGACAAAGCTTGAATACTACTGGTGAAAAGATACATTCTATGGTGCAATAATTTAAAATGTAAATGTCACAAGAAAAATCTTTCAACTCATTCTATCCCAGTTTCACTGTTATTTAGCAATAATTCAATATCAGAAATACAAATAATGGAAATAAATTAGAAATACAATTAACCTACAATACTATAGATAATCAGAATATTTAAATGTTGAACTCTCAAAAAAGGGATCTATTTACTTTCTAAAACAACTGGAATCAAACTGTTTAAAAGGAAGGCTTTATAAGAGTACTTCAAAATATCATTTTTTAAAACTCCCATCAATCCACATGCTGCTAACGTGGATTTTGCTGTTTTCTGAACGCTAACCCAAGATTAGCGCTGTCCTGTTGAAGAGCTGGGTAAACCCAATGGTGTAAGGTATACAAAGGCCAATCAACTGCAAGCTATTTTCAAATACATAGGAAACCACTTTTAAAGGAAGCTGTTCTGAGAATGTGCTAATTATAAAGTATTTATTAGCACACTTCAAATGTTATTTAAGAGAAAGAACTCCCTGTATACATACGTATATATTTGAAAAATCTATCATTTAGACTTTCTACTAAAGACAGGAGACTCCTATCCTACTTGCCCATTTCCCTTCACCCAAAACAAACTCCACTTCGTTAGGGAATTATAGTAGGAAGGGAAAAAAATACAGGGTTTTGATTTTAAGCCACTGTTGTAGACACAGCTGAACTAATGCTACATGTGTTTCTACAGAATAAGCAGCTCTATTTTTCCTGCCATGGAAAGATCCCCCAAATGTAGGGCAGAAAAAGCAAGCTGCACAACAACGTTTGCAGGAAGACACCTTGTCTGCAGGTCACAAACACACACACACAAAACTGCAGCATCTCGGTGTGTATGTACCCGCTGGTAAGAATGCAAAGAAACAGTCTGGACAGATATTCAGGAAACAGATAATGTTACCTCCAGGATTTGTGTGTGAAACTAGAATGGTAGGGGTCACAGGCATTTTTGCTTCATTCGTATTAAGTTCTTACGGAGACTATATTCATGTTACTTAAGACACTAAAAACATAAGAATAAGAAGAAAAATGCTTCCAACTTCTCTTAACTATTTTATAAACCAGAACTGTTAGATGTAACGAGATTTCATCTTCTTTTACTGACTTTAAGTCAAAGCCAAATGACACCCACAAAGACTTGTCCAGCAAAAAGAGACAAAATTGGAAAGAAAAAAAATTAATGTTGTCTTATCTTTAAATAAAAGAGAAAGAATAAAGAGAAATGAAAAGATTGCACAAGAAGAAAAAAAGAGACCCATACTCCATAGTGGACTTTTTAGTTAGCTCAAGGCATGACCCAGAATCCTAAAAAAACAACAACAACAAAAAAAAACACCAAAAAACCCCCACTATATCCAAAACGAATTAAAAAAGTGGAATACATTTCCCTCAAGCATTGAAGACTGTTTTTAGAAAGGTGAACTAAGAAACAGAAAATGCCAAGTGTGTGTGTTGCAGGGCTGGGAATGGGAACGCGAAACCCTACACCTCCTTAAGGCGGTCAGACCCAACGAACAGCGGGTCGCCCCGGAAGGCTCGCGGGGGTGGGGACAGCTCAGCCATCACTTCCAGGCTTTGACTCCGAGTCGAGGGACACTACGCGGAGTCAGTTCGGAGCGTGAAGTCCCCGAGGGTGGTCGCCACGTCGCAGCCGACCCCTAAACTCTCCGGGGATCCAAGGAAAGTGGGTGTCAGCAAAAACTCAGGTCCTCAGCTAAGCGGGGAGAGAGCTGGAGTAGAGCAAGAGCTCCAACTTGTGCTCCAAACGCTCCGGGAGGCCGGGCAAGTCTTCCGAGTCCCACTCCAGAAGCGACCCTAACCCCTTTCCTGGCCGGTGCCGTCTGCCCCTGGTCCGGCCCCGCGAGGAAACCCCAGCCACGGCGGCGACTGGCAGCGCGCAAAGAGACACGGCCGCGCAGGGCAGGGCGCCGGATCCGTCCAGAGATATCCACCCAGCGCCCCAGAGCCTTTGGGGCAGCCCGGCCAAGGCGCTGTCCCATCGTCAACAGCCCCCGACCGCGGCCCCCTCCCCCACCTCTGGGCGGCGACCTCAGCGCCTCCGGCCCTGGGCCCCGGCTCACCCAGGTAGCGGCTCCGCAGCCGGGACGGGTCCTCCAGCCCGAGGGACCTTTTCCTCACGTCCCACAACAGGTGCGGACAGGAGCCACCCCGAGACATGGCTCCACCGGGCCGGGTGGAAGGGGAGCCCACCGCGTGGGGGAGGGGGCAGGGGAGGGGACACGCGATCAGCCCCCGAGCCGCACCGGCACCATCAGCGCGCCGGGCCTCGCGGGCGGGCGCAGCGACTTAGATGGCGGCGACGCCTTCGCCCCCGAAGCCCGGCCGCACCCGGGCCAGAGCTCGCCTCATACTCTCCTCACACTACCCAGAACATCCAGAAATCAGCAACAGTCTCCTCCCTCGGCCCCTCCAACAGGAGGAGGAGGTGGCGGAGGCGGAGGCGACCGCGACTCCGCCCCACTCCGACCCTGTTCTCAACACCCTCCCTTCCAGGTGGTTCTCGCGAGATGACGACCATCCGGGGGACTGAAGCTGCCGGTCGTCACAGCTGCCCTTATCCTAGAAAAGCAGATTCAAGCCACTGTAGCCAGATCCTTCATTCTCTATGGATAAACGAGGAAGATAGAGCGAAGAGGCTGAGGTCTAAAATCTCTCTCTCACGAGTTTCATTCCAAAGGACACATGAGAGTTGTGGGCTGTCATCTTTAGTCAGGGCGCGGAAGGCCTGAAGAGCCCATTTTACTACGGGGCCCCCTTAATCAAGGGATTAGAGCAGGTGCAACTTCACTTTCCCTTCTCCAACATGGCCTCGAGGGCAGGGAGGAGAAATGGGAGGTCGGTGCTGGGCCCTGCCCACCCCGCCGGGCAGGCCAATCCTCGTGGGCAGCTCCTCCTGCGCAGGCGTACTTCCGCAGGGCTCGGCCAGGACTCGCTGAGGCAATTTTGCTGGCACCTGTTGCCATGACTCCTCCTCTCTGTTGGCTGTTGGAGGGCTGGAGGCCGGCCGGGGGCGGGCCGTCGCAGAGCCTCCGCCCCCTCGGCGTTCTCTCGGCCGGGCCCCTGGGTAATCCGTAGGGGGGCCGCCTGAGCGGTGGCGGGAAGAGCACCCGAGGGGAGAGGAGGACGCGAGGCCCTGAGACAGGGGAACGTGAAGCGCTGATCTTCGTGGTCAGCCCGCCGAGTGCGCGACCACCCTCCCGCCCGCCGGGCCGCGACCCCCTGTCCGCAGAGATGTCAGCCGCCGGAGTCCGGGGCCTGAGGGCCACCTACCACCGGCTCCTCGATAAAGTGGAGCTCATGCTGCCTGAGAAACTGAGGCCGCTGTACAACCACCCGGCAGGTAATGGCCCCGGAATGGCTAACTGCCCCCACTCCCCGAGACCTGCCCTCCGTCTTCCTCTAAAGGAGACCTTCCGAGGCCCGCTGACAACTCGGTCTCTAAAGGCGTCACCTACACCCCAGCCCAACCCCCTCCTGGCTTTTCACTTTGCTTCTGTCCACCCTCTGTCGCCAACCTTCGCGACTTTTGTCGCACCCCATCCCTTAGGACCCCTGGACTTTGTCCTGCTCCATTTCTGCGACCCCCAGGCGGTACGGGCCTCTGGGACACCTTCGCTCCCCGAGCACTTGTCGCGTGGGAGGCTTTGGAGGAAAGGTCACGCCGCCTCCAGGTCCCGCTGGCACCGGCCAGCTCCGGCGTCATTGGCCTCCCCTGCCCCGTGGTCTAACTTGTTTCGGTGTGCCCTGTCTGTGAAATTTCTTAGAGAGCTCCCCGGTCACCGTTTTGCATGGACACACCTGGATGCCTGTCCCTTACTGCAGGTGTGACCTTGGGTGAAATGCTAGATCTCTTAGGTTTTGTAAAAATGGTCAAGGTGAGAAGTACGCGTATAACGTATACGTTTGGTTCTTCGTGTTTTCAGTACATACTAGCTCTCTGTCCTGTCCTGTTGGAGCACAGGTGGCTGAAGAAATAAATGTATTTCAGGAGGAAAGTGGAAGACCCCAAATCCTCCCACTCTGTAAGACACTGTAAGATCTGCAGATCTCTACGAAACGGGCAGTAATAATACTTAGTTGGCTGGGAGCTAAAAGCAAATCTCTTTCAAGCCTCAGAGTTTGCAAACAAGAAAAATCTGCTACACGTTGAAGTATTGAAGTGCAACCCTAATAGGGGCCCTTTTAGCTAAATCTGTGCGTCTGGTCTCTTTTGGAGCGTTGGTTATTTTCCTGCAGACAGCGCCTCTCCAGAGACTGAGCTGGTTACCACTAAATCTCATTTCCAGTTTGATAATGGAATGAGCTGTATTTGGGGATTATGCTTGAGTGTAATGTTATTTACTGCAGTATTGTGTCCATTATAAAATTGACCTTTAAAGAGAAGTTTATTGTTTTGCTTTTTATTTTACTTTTTTAAAAAATTTTAAAAATCTTTATTGTATTTTTTCCATTACCATTTTGTCCCCTTATACCCCCTCCCTCCACAGTCATCTCACCATTGCCAGTGTCCATGAGTCTTTTTTCCTTTGTGCTCCATCCCTCCACCCCTTAACCGACCCCCACTAGCTGTCATCCTGCTCTCCATCTATGAGTCTGTCCCCATTGTCCTTGCTAGTTCAGTTTGCTCAGAGGTTTTTAATTGCTGAGGAAGTTTATTTAGTTTGCCCTTTAGTTCTTTTAACCCTCACATTTTGGGAATTGTGCTGCATTTCATGGTGAAGATATCAGGAGGGAGGTTGGGCAATGCCCCTGTAATAAGCTGGGCTGCAGAGCAACTGAATTCTGTAGTCAGTCCGACCCTCCAGCCTTGTGCTTGGGCTGCGGGGCAAGGGCAGGGCACAGGGGCAGTCATTTCAAACTACATTAATAACAGGGTAGCTTTATAGTGGTCTCCTCCCAGGCCTTAGCTTTAACCACCCATTATCATTGCTTATGATACCTTATTCAACTCTCAGAATGAAGAGGAGGCCTTTTCATTCATAGATTGTGCATTTCATCTTGGTGTTCTTGGAGTGGATGAGTTGTAATCCCTCCTCTCTACAGTGGGCAGAGCCTAGGCTTTGAAACCAGACAGGGAGATTTGAATCTTGTCTGTGTGACCTTGGCCTTAAATGCCCCCAGCCTTAGTTGTCTAATCCATAATATGGGGATAATAATGATCACTATGTAAGGATGGTTATCAAAATTAAGTGTCTGTAAAACAGGTAGCACTTAAACTCTCAGCAAAACTAGTTTTCTCCCATCTAAGCTTTGACCCAATATGCAGGGCAAGAATACCTATCACTGCAGAATTATTTGAGATTAGACAGTTGTAAGGACACCAATGTGCAAATGGAGAAGCATGAAAAATAAAGCTGTTGACTCATTAGCATTGAATAAAATCTGAGGAAACACTCACTCTTGTTCCAAGAGTTATTCGGCTGACTACTCAAACTTTTGCGTACTGTTTTGCATAACGGTATGTTATTGAATCATCATTTAAGTATTAGGCTAGATTCACATACCTGAGATTTTTATAAATCTATGCAAAGCCAGGATGTTAATAGTTGGGTAGCATACATTATTGATTCTAAATTTTTGAGATTTGCTATTATCGGTGACAAGTTGTATTCTTACTGTAAAATCAGAATAGTTTTGGCACAAATAAAAATAAGTAATTTTTGGCAGTCAATATTTGTGTCAACCTTTACAAAACCTAAGGATGTGTAAGTAGTTTGTCACATGATAGTGAACAGGTCATCTTGCTGAATATAAAGAAGGAAGAGGAATGTTGAGGGCTGTGGACAGTAAACAACCGCAGAAAAGTGGTATGAGAGGGTTAGGAAGGAGGTGGTGGGACGCATTCAGTTAGAAACTTACTTTTCACAGCAGGGCATGGTGAGCACTATTTGTACTTGTGTGCATTTGCCTGTTTGTAAAAGTTACTCTGTTCCAACAAGAAAGACTTTCCTTAGGGAGGGCTTCATATATACAATAAATGACATACTTTCTGGGTAGAATTCATTTATTTCATTAACAATAATTTCTCTCAGATAAGGAAATTAGGAGGTAAATTTATATCCGTTAATCAGCAGTTTCATCAAAGTTTATCATGGCAACTAGATTTGTTAGCTTGTTTGAAAATGTATGTCTGTTACATACTCTCTTGCAGAATTTCTCAAATTCTATGAAAGTTTGAACTTTAAAAAGTTTCACATTAAAAATAAGAGAAACCCATAACAACACAAAAGAAAATGACCATTATATTATTCTCTGTATTTTTGTTATGCTTGAAAATAATTTATATTTTTAAATAAATGTATACTTTTTAAAATATTGTTCCATATTTTCAGCAGCTGAGGCCTTTTCAACTCCAGGAGTGGACTGCTAAGAAACAAGATGAAAATGTGTTAATTCATTGTTAGTTAATTCCTTTTCTAAAAGAATGTACATTTATATCTGATGGAGATACATTTCCCACGTTTTGGACTCCATTAAATTTCTTATGAGATGATTTGTATTCAGTGTATTTCAGCAGTTCAAATTATCTACCCAATCAAGTTTCTTCATTCCCCGTAATGAATGTTGGCTAGATACTCTGCTAGTTTATACTTCCACTTATCTTGATTTTAAGGTATTATAATCATTTCAGGCATCATAATTGTTTAATTGTCTAATTTTTTAAGTGAATTACTGTGTTTTAATGAGCAGCTGTGAGAACAGTGGTGTCGTTACGTAGAAAGTAAAGCTGGTTTCCTCAGGTCCAGAATGACCCATGTGACCTAGTGTCAGTGTTATTTGACCACATCTGTAGTATTTTCAGATGCTTTGTTTTATCAGAACTTTGCTTTTGAAGTGTGAAGGAAGTTGGAATATTTTCTCATCACCATATCCACTATTGGCTGAGGGCTTCTTTCAGGAAGACAGCCTCTGTACCTGGATTCTCACATGTTTAAATTTATTCATTACTCTTAGGGTAGAAAATGATTAGGTAAGATAAATTGGAGGGGTGAGCTAAAATGATTTTATTGAAATTTTTGTTGACCCATTGTATGATTGCAAATATAGCTAGCCATTTTTCCCTTTTTAAAAAACAGTAAGAAAACTATTGATTAGCATTCTTAGATATGTAATTCTGATTATCTTTGGCCCTTGTCAGGATCCTCTCAAATTTCAGAAAACTTAGAAATTTGGAATGTCTTATATATATTTGCAACTGGTATTTTTTTAATTCAGTACTTAGCAGTTGTTAAACTAATTTAGGATTTGTTTTGTAGTTTAAAATTATTTACTAACTAAAATATTTATACTGCTCTTAGTCCAAGTTCTAGCAACCATAAATTATGTTTGAGGGTTTTTTTGTTAGATTTGGTTGTGGGGAGAGGGACAGTTAACACAATATTTTAAGACGATCACCTAGCTTGAGGAAAACCTACTGAAAAGCTTGACTGTTCATTAACTGTGAAGCATCAACCATTTAAGCTGGTAAAGAAACCAGAATCTGGAGGCGTTGCTTAGGGAACGGTCAGTCTTTGGGTGGCAGAGGAAGACTCATCAGTTTGAAATAGGAAGGGAGGAGTCTGCTGAAGAGTTCAAAGCCAGAGACTAAGACGGTGCCGAATTACCCCTGAGTGATGAAGCCAAGGGTAATTCATTCAGGGGTAACAAGTGAACCTGGTAATCGATCCTGCCTAAGGAAAAGTGAACCGGTGTGGTGATGGGATTCCCAGAAGCTCAAGCTAAATAAAATCACCAGCGTTTGGAAGACTGATGTACAGGATCAGTAATCACTTCATGGCGTTGGTCCTCTGGGAAGACTGTCGGGAGCCACGCAGGGGTGCGCAGCAGTCCAGGAGGAGGGTAACCGGTGGGTGCAACCCTAACGCAGCCCCAGAGTCCCTAGAGATGGGTGAAGACCAGGGTCTAGCCTTGGGCAGGTAACAGTCAGGGTGAGTCTAATGTCCCTAACCTGAAGGCAGCTGCTAGTGAACAAATGTTAATTCCGTGTTCAAGGCAAAGCATTGGGAATGGTTTCCAAAACCATCTCCATCATACTTTAGCTAATTTAGAACAAACAGGTAACAAAAATACAAATAATTGACAAGGAGATCAAAGCAACTTGTATGAAAGGCTGATATTGTGGAGACTGTCTAAATGTTAACTTATATACAAAGTATGCAGGAAACAGTAAAAATGATAGAAATGGGTTGAGAAATTGGAATAGTTGGTTTATTCCTAAATTCTTCTTCTTTTTTTTTTTCCCTTTTAGGTCCCAAAACAGTTTTTTTCTGGGCTCCAGTTATGAAATGGGTAAGTCTTGAGTTTTTATAGAAGCCACTGAAAAAAAATTCTCTAATGGGAACTTACTAATTTGAAGTAACTGTTATGAAGGATATACTTTTAAGTGTTCATGGTATGCATCTGAATGATCTCATGCAAATATTCTTAGATGTATCATTTTTTTTACTACATAAAGCACACTAGTTTTTTCAGAACTCCGTAGATTAAGAAGCCTGGGAACATATTTGTTAAAAATGCTGACAGTTGTGAGCCCTAGAAATGTGAAATTTCATTCTAAAATTTTATGACTAAGTAAAACCTTAGTTAGAATGCCCCTCCCCAAATTAACTCTTACTATTAATTTAGTATGAGAACTGAAGATACACCCAAATAAAGGCAAGGAAAGTTAGTCTCGAAAAGTAGTGGGATTATCCAAGAGTGTATAGTAATTAGCATCTGGTAAGTGACCGTGTCCGGGGTTTCTGACTCCAAGACCAGTGCTTTGTTTACTCTGTGCCAGCATTTCCGCGCCCACAGTTCTTATTCAGCTGAAAAGAAATCCTGTGGCAGCTGTTTGTAGCAAAGCATTGATTTCGTGTTGAAAGGGCCGGCTCTGGCCGATGGCAGCGCTGCTTCAAGTGTCATCTGTGGGTGTGCAGTGTAGACATCACCCAGGAACGTCTCAGAAATGCCCATCTTCAGGCCTTGGCACAGCCTCAGTGAACCTGAACCTTGGGGGGCAGCGCCCAGTAATCCGTGCTTTATTGAGCCCTCCAGGGGACTCTGATGCCTTCTAAGGCTTGCGAACTGGTCTGCAGGCTTTTTAAAAAATAGAATGAAATCACATAAAATTTACTGTCTCAACCATTTTTATAACGTTAAGTACCTTTACATTATTGCGCAACCGATCTCTAGAACCCTCTTATCTTACAAAGGCTCTGTCCTCATTGAACAATAACTCTTGCCCTTTCCCCCACCGTTCTGGTTTCTGTTTCCATGAATCTGACTCCCCTGGGGACCTCAGAACAGTGGAGTCATACTACTGTCTTTTTGTGCCTGCTTGTTTCCCTGAACACGATGCCCTCGGGGTTCACCCGGGTTGTGGCAGGTGTCGGAATGTCCTTTTTAAGGCTGAACAATATTCCACTGTATGTGTCTGTCCCATTTTGTTTATCCATTCACCTGTGGTGGACACTTGGGTTGCTTCCACCTTGTGGCTATTAATACCGCTCTGGACAGTGGTGGGCAGACGTCCGTCCTAGTTCCTGCTTTCCGTTCTGGGATTATACCTTGAAGTGGAACTGTTGGACCATATGGTAATTCTATATTTAATATTTTGAAGAACTGCCATATTATTGTATATTCCACAACAGCTACACTACTTTATACCCCCACCAGCAATTAATAAGGTTCCAACTTCTCTAAATTCCTCCCAAGAATTACTTTTGTTGTAGTTTCATAATAGCTATCCTAATGGGTGTGAAGTGGTATCTCATTGCTGTTTTGATTTGCATTCCCTGATGTAATTAGCTGTGCTGAGCATCTTTTCATATGCTCATGGACCATTTCTATATCATCTTTGAAGAAATGCTTGTTAAAGCCCTTTGCTCATTGTTTTTTTTTATCAAGCTGTGTTTGTTGTTGTGTTGTAGGCTATTTTAATTCTCTTAAATGTTAAAATAATCAGAAACTCAGTTGTAAATCTAAGTAGTTGAGTCTTTTAGAGCTGGAAGTAGCTGTTCCTTAATCCTTAGCCTTAGGCAAGTGGCCTCTGCCATTTCACCCCCTCAGCTGTAAAGTGATAAGAGTGAACCAGTGGGTGGGAGCTGTGTTTACAGAGAACTAGAGAGCAGTTATTTTTTTATATTTACACACTGGGAAAGGGTTCTATCCATTTTTTAAAAAGTTTTAATAAAATCATCACCTTTGATGATTTTGCTCTCACTCTGAGCATTCAAATACAGTGTTATATGCCAAAAACAAAAAACAAAACCCTCATGCTAAATGGAAGGTGTATTAATATTTCCTTTCTCTTCTCTCCCTATCACACTTAAAATTGTATAGTAATTATTTATCTATAAAGTGGAGTTGATTACTGAAGTACTGTTTCTAGCACTATTATTTGAAAGAATAGGAATGATTTAATCTATGTACCATAAATTTGGCATCCTGCTTGACCTCAGATTTCCCACAATTTGGGAGTTTATTGATTTTATCAATAGCTTTTGTGTGTATTTGAGCTGGTTCATGGGTGTTTTGAAACACTGTCAGTATTAGATTTTCACAGGTGCCTTCCTGTCTCCTTTAAAAACATCTATTTTAAGTTCATGTTGAAATCATACATACTCTCCTGATGATCACATAGCAACAGAAACTTCTGTGTCTTGTTCTCTTGTGGGGACACTTCTTTTGACAGATACTTACTTTACGTACATGTGTTCTTCTCTCAGAGCATTTGATAATCCATGGCAGTCTGTACATGACATAAAATTACTGCTGCCAGCCATATATAAGGTCTGTCCAGAAGGTGTTCAGCCATGTACTATGAAAAAGAGAGACATTTATTGAAAAAGATACTGGATACTTAACATTATACATAGGACAATGATGCCTCAGTCCCCTTCAAAGTAGGCACCTTGGGACCTCACGCAGTTCTCTTAGTCACCATCAGCTGCCCTGTAATATTTTCCTGAATCTCACTGAAGTTTTGAAATCTCTCCCCTTTCAAAGGTGATTTTAGTTTGGAGAAAAGCCAGAAGTCACAGGGTGCCAAATCTGGGCTGTAGGAGGGCTGAGTTACCTAGGTGATTTGATGTTTCACCAAAAAACTCTGCATGAGACGTGATGCATAAGCGGGTGCGTTGTCATGATGAAGCTGCCAATCACCAGTTGCCCATAGATGTGGCCTTCTGAGTCATCCCAATCTTCCATGGAAGAATGTTCAAGTTTAATGCAAAATTTGATGCAGTTTTGTTGCTCTACTCATTCAACCATTTTGAATGCAGTGGCCACACAGTGCACATACTCACTCAGCTGTGTCTGCCACCCCCAGTGACTAGTACAGTGAAGTCGTCATTGTTCACACACGTGCATTCCAGTCCACTCTTTTTGGCTGCCAGGTTACATTGATGTCGTACAAACTGTTCTTGTTTTATTAACAATGGCTGGACTTTTTCCTGACCTTGTATATGTTCTATCTACAAAAACCCTTTGCTGATTTATAGTTTCCATGCAAGAGCATCTTTGAGAAACTCAGTAAAACGTGCAAGTAATTTCTTAAAAAAATAATGACATATTTAGGGTTTGATTTAAAAATACTTAAAAGAAAGGGAGGAAAAGAGGTAAAGTCTATGTGGTGAAATCTCAGTAACTGTCGATTCTGGGTGGAGGGAATGCAGGGGTTCTTTGTGCTAGTCTCTCCTATTTTGTGTAAATTTGAATTTTTCATCAATAAAACTTGTTTTAGTACACACTCTAATCTCCTCAATAGAGTAGCGTGACTAACACCATATTTTGCCATTTATAATGCCCAATTTTTTGCCCAAATTTTTGAGGGAAAAATAAGGATGCGCATTATACATGGGTACAAATTACATCATGGGCATAATAATGGTTATAATAATCCCATGTATAATGTGCACAAAACCGTGGGATCGCATTTACATATGGGAGTGCATTAGACACAACAAAACACGGTATTCTAGTGGAGATGCGCACCAGATTTTGTGAGCAGTGCTTGTGGTAGGCTATGAATGGGTGATTCCATGAAAGACTGTTAGAAACACCGCAGCAAAGAAACGACCATCTGTACTTTGACATGAAAAAAAAATTATCTAAACAAGAAACTAAAATTGCAAGATAGCTTTTCTAATATTTTTAAAAAAGAAGAACATTGACAAAAAAACATGAAAGGAGGAATCTATGCCAATTACCTTAGTTTTCAGGCACTCTCCATACCAGTAGTTCCTGACATGTATGGAGAACATATAAGTTCATATGTGGTAGAAGTATCATTTGTAGAACAAATACACACACACTCTGTTGTGATTTTTAAATACATCACTGCTTCCTATAGTTGGCAAAATACAAGTTAATTCCAAAAGCATTCCCGAATTCATTGCAGCTGTTTGTCATGCTGCACACTTCCTGAATGCTGCCATCCTGTGGAAACCCCTGACGTGGCGCTGGGTTGTATTTGAAGGGAATTGCTGCTACTCGACTCTTAGGACGCATCTTTCTTCTCTTGTGTGTTTCCAGGGGCTGGTGTGTGCCGGGCTGGCCGACATGGCCAGGCCTGCAGAGAAGCTCAGCACGGCCCAGTCCGCTGTGCTGATGGCTACAGGTAAGCCAAACCAATGCCTGTCATACCCCACGGAGGAGAGTCAGTGTTTCTAGGGTGTTTAACATCACTGTATTTAACAATGTAATGTATGAAGTACATATGCACATACATGCAAGAACTCATGGTACATCTCCAGGAAGTTCCTGGATGGAGAAAGCAGAGGAGGGCTATAGTGAATAGGGGCCTGCAGGGTTTTTGTTTGTTACGCTTTTGTCATGAATGTAATCATAAGTAGGAAAGAGTTCCAGTTACTCTCACTTGTCCTACAGATAATTCCCTTGTATATAAGCCCTGAGTGTTTTGCGTAACACTGAAGTATAGTTTTTCTGTCCTTTATCCTACACTATGTTGTCATAGTCTTAATTATAAGTAGTTGCCACTAATATTGAATGTTCAGATGAGATACTGCAACAGTACCTGTGCTTTAAAACAAAAATTTCTTCTCAACAGGGCTTATTTGGTCAAGATACTCACTTGTAATTATTCCGAAAAACTGGAATCTGTTTGCCGTTAATTTCTTTGTTGGGGGAGCAGGAGCCTCTCAGCTCTTCCGTATTTGGAGGTAAGCTTACCAAGGTATAAAACAAAGAGAAGATAATTAAGATATATATTACATTCCTTTCAGAAGGCATTCTATTCCGTAGAGTACATTTTATTTCATTCATCTTCACCACCCCTAGGTTAACAAGTATCTCTATAATTTAATCTTTTCATAATCCTCTAGCACATAAGGGATAGATGAATAAACAACTCAGGCATTCTACAGTATGCATCACAGCCACCTTTAGGGCTTACTTACATCAGTGTAAACTTTGATTTGTACAGTGACTTTACTCATAGAGTATTTTTCTCATATGCCATCCCATTTTAACCTTGTATTAACTCATCATAGTAGAGCTAAGAAAATGCTAAGTGCCGCATTCAGAATTATTATTTCCTTTTTTAAAATTAATTAATTTATTTTTAGAGATAGGGGAAGGGAGGGAGAAAGAGAGGGAAAGAAACATCGACCGGGAATCGAACTGGCGACCTTTTGGTTTGTGGGATGACTCCCAGCCAACTGTGCCACACTGGTCAGGGCCAGAACTATTATTTCTAATGTCAGAAATTCAGATACAGTTTGACAGAGGTTTTTGGCACCTTTTAGTTACAATAGTGGATTGGGAGATTTTGTTAGAAATACAGATGTTGGACTCTGGAGCATTTAGGAAAACACTATTGAATATTTGAATCAGGGCCCCTACCCAGGAGGGATGGTAGATGTCATGGAGGAAGTTCCTTCCAGCACATGTGCTGATCCCCGCTCTATTATAAGCTGGGAGAAGAGTCTGCAAAGGTGCTCATATGTTTTGTTGTGCTCTTGTGTGTTTCAAGAATGAGAATATTTATTAAAATAATGCCCTTGTACAGGAAACTGTATATCAGTTAAGTTGTTAAAACTTTTTTGGCAGCTGGAAGCCAGATGCAAATAAAGTCTGTATTGTTTTCCCTTCTGCCCGTTTCTACCCATAAGGCCTTGGGAAGATTGTATTGACAACTACATAGCCTCTGGACTAGCGAGAAGGAAGAAGTGGAATATGTTTTTCATTCTCTTCTGAGGTATATTTATCTGTTGTGATTCATGATTATTTTTCTTTGTTTTCTCTGTAGATATAACCAAGAACTAAAAGCTAAAGAAAACAATTAAAGAGTCCTTGATCATCCCAACAGCCCTGATGTGGACATAACCAGTGGGACCTAGTTTGATTTATTATTTGGTTATTGGTAAAGTGATGCTAACTGTGCTAACCATTGGAACGCATAAAATAATTTAACTGGGAGCTAGTACCTGATTCGGCAGAAAAATAAAGCAAATTTTTAATAACTGTCTCTCTACATACGACTTAAGGAACTTACCTATGGACATTAGTCACATTTTTCCTACTCTTCGCCCGTAATAAATCATACTTGCTCATACATGCCCCTAGCCTCCTTCTGTTCTAGTAGCCAAAGTGCGTGTGTGTAAGAGCACACACATCCCTGCAAGTAGGAAGAGAGTTAAAAGATTAAGTGATCAGCTTTCAGTGGAAGATGGCGATGCAGCTAAAAGTGAAAGGACGTAGAGCTGAAGAGGGTGAGAAATGGGCTGTAGAACAGCCAGCAAAACGACTTCAAACTATTTTAAAATATTTTAACTTGAAATGAATCTTGAAGAATTATATTTTGCATATTATATGAAACTCTTTTACCAGCTACAGAGTAATGAAGGATTTCTAAATGTTTCAGTTGCATTCAGTAACTGATACAACATCGAAGAAAGGGCTTTGGAGTTAGACTGACCTGAGTTGGGATCCCATCCCCATGATTTACAATCTGGGACTTGGAGCAAGTTAAGAAAGTGTCTAGCAGAGTACCTGGGGCATAAGTCAGCTCTCTGGAAACATTTGGTAACTTTGTCCCCATTATGAGGAAAGACTGGACACAGATTACTACATCCTAGAAATCATTAACAGCCTATGGGATTTGAACTCCAGTTTGGCATGTGGAGTTTTTTTCTAAATATCGTAGTAAGGCCAGGCCTGGTTAGAACTGTAGTCAGAGGAATCAGTCAAGCAAGTTCGTTCTTTCTTTCTTTCTTTCTTTCAGATTTTATTTATTTACTTTCAGAGAGAGGGGAAGGGAGGGAGAGAAATATCAATGTGTGGTTACCTGTCATGTGTCCCCTACCGGGGACCCAGCCCGCAACTCAGGCATGTGCCCTGACTAGGGACCAAACTGGCAACCCCTTAATCACAGCCCGCACTTAATCCACTGAGCCACACCAGCCAGGGCAGTTCTTTCTAAATATAAAAAGCACGTAACAAAAGAACTTTTTGAATAATATAATCAAAATTTGGGAATTAGCGATTGAACACCTTGTACGTCTTTATGTATCTCTTCACTGCAGTCCACCTTTGAGGAAGAATTGGACATTGGCAGAACGAAGTGGTCCTGAGGAGTCAAGTTATCACTGCTTTCCTTTTATAAGCCACACCGTTACGATGGTTTGGCATGTGTGTGCACACTTGTGTTTGTGTTGCCTAAGGCTACATGTTTAGGGAAAGCATCAATAATAAAATAGAGCAGGACACAAAGAAACTATTAAAATACATATTTTAAATTGATGTTTCACTTTTTTTTTTTAAATGAAAATCTGCTCTGCCCTGGCCAATGTGGCTCTGTGGGTTTGGCATCGTCCTGAAGCGAAAGGCTGCTGGTTCAATTCCCTGTTGGGCACATGCGTGGGTTGTAGGCCAGGTCCCCAGTTAGGGACGTGCAAAAGGTGTGCCTGATCAATGTTTCTGTAACAATGATGTTTCTCTCCTTCTCTTCCCCTCTCTCTAAAAATAAATAAAATCTTTAAAAAAAAACCCACAAAAACCCTGCTCTTACATAGCTTCTTGTGAGCCCACTGGCCAGTCATGTTCATTGTGGCATTTAGATGCGGTCACAGGCGACCCGCATGGTTCTCAGAAACTCCACTGACGGATCATCTCAGGCGTCTTTTCTGCTCCCAGACTCATCCATCCTGTTACTGAAATTTAAAAATTAAATGACTCCAGTATGTATCCAGTCAAAAACTCTCACTGCCCCTTGGAACACCTAGTTCAGTGATCAGTTTCACAACTATTTTTTGAAACTTAGCAAGCAGAATTTATATACTTGAAGTCCTGGCTACCAGTGTAGGTACTGAACTCCATAAAAATACCTTTTGTAATGGCAACATCACTTGATCAGTCTAGTTGAGTTGAATTCTATATCAAAATTTCCTAATGAGCCCTTACTGTTGACTTCATTAGGTATGTTTTCTCAATGCCAGGTCTGACAGGCCTGGGTTTCAACTCGGGTCTGCCATGTGTTAATGGTGGGACCTTACTGACCACCTCTGAGCTTCAGTCTTTTCAGGAGTCAGATGAGCATGATAACAGCCCATACTGTATGGGATTGTGGTGAAGATGTCTTGAGATGATGTAACACAGTACCTGGTCTGTGATGGGTGTTGAAGAAATATAAGAAGTTTCAGAAAATGTTATGATTATTAATTAAAGCTAGACCCAAAAAGTACTTTCTTACACAAAGGAAGTTTTAATATAGCTGCAAATATAAATATAACTAAATATATATATACACATACACTGTGTTAACCTATTTGCATGCTTTCTGAGGTAGTAACAACATGGGTCTCTTGAAGCTTTCTTAGGTCAAAGCAGAAAACCAGCTGCTGGGATGGGGCCAGAGGCAGGGTAGAGGACGCTCAGTGAGAGAAAAATTCCTACCCCAACCTCCTCAGGGGGATTGGCATTCATCTCAAAGAACATTGGCCCCAAGTATATTGATGCTGTTGTTTCTCCATAGTAAACTGATTGTCTTTTTTCAGTTGGTAAAATGATGATGAAAAGTTGAATCTTGACAGGTTTTCCCTTCAAAGCCCAGGTTCCTCTACAAAGCAAAACAGTTTGTACAAAACATTTCTGTAATGATACAGAAATGGAAAGCACTGGTACTTGTGAGACTGGCTTTCTCCCTAAGGGGTCTGTTTGATTGCATGAGATAAGAGCCCAGCTATATTAAGACTGGTTTCCACAACAGCAGAAAATTCACGTGATTAAATACACCCTTTTCCCCTCCCTTAAAGGCAGCCGTTTTACTGCATTTGAAACATACAGTAAGTCTTGGGCTTTACCTGAGAATGTTTGCTTGCCTTTTCAGTTCAGCTTTTCTAAACTCCCATTTTACATGTGTCAGCAGTAGTTGCAGTGTTCATGTGAACAGCCAGAAAATCAACACATGGTTTCTCTCAGCTGTTAGAAATGTGTTACCCTCTTAACACATTTCACCAGGGTCACATTGGGTTGAGAAATGCAAACCCAGTGCCACATGGTATTGCAAGTTCTCTTAGGGGTGAGCTGGGTTAGAAGTATGCGCTTGGTCAGTCCAAAAGGACAAGTCAAAAATTTCCCTCACAAAAACCCCTGAAGATAAGTACTGAATGCACCAAAACTGGTAAAATTCAGAGGCCTGCTAAAAGCTATAATCATTGTTGACCAAAATCTGGTGTTGGCTCACTCAGAAGATACTTGTCTTTGTGGTGGTCACCTACCAATTGCTGCCTGATTTCACTGACCCTTTCCCCACCCACCTGGATGGGGCACCTGAGGCAGCCAGTCCAGGTACCAGCATCAGGCCCCCTGGGCTGGCGGGGGAGGGGGCCCAGCAGTGCCAGCCAATCGGAAGCAAAGTCTGCACATGAAACAATGAGATTCTGATGAGGGTGTGGCCAGGAAAACGGCTTTTAGACAAAACTGTCATTTTATGGGTCAGCTATGGACGGACATGGTACTTCTGCTGCCTTCAGAATAATGTCACCCAGTTCCCTTCCTGTTTTCTGTACTCCTGAAAGATCTCAGCCCTAATCCGGGCCTTTCTCAGCCTTGGAGGAGGAGGAGGTATGTGGACGTGGGTGGCTCAGCAAGAGGTAGACTGGCTGTAGGGTGACCCTTTGGGAAGGTGGCAGGTGTCAGAGCTCAGAGGACGAGGGAAAGCCTCAGGCTAGGAGTGAGAGTTCCACGACATCCATGTCCAATGTCTGTGTGAGTCTCTGAAGTGAGGCTGGAACCTGAGCTTGGTACTCGTTGCCTGAGCAGCTTATCATGATGCGCCGTCATGCCCACTGACGTCCTCCCCTCTCTTCCGCAGCTTCTCCCCATGTCCTCAGTCACCACAGGGCAAATGCCTACCCTGTGGGGGATGCTGGGAAGGCGCTGCGCAGGAAGCAGGTGTAGAACCTGACCCGTAAAACAGAGAAGCTTGCAACGCAGAGGGAGATGTACACAGACCTGCAGACAATCCGAGACATTGAAATAGAAAATAAGACACAGAAGTTTGCAGACACTCAGCGCGCCCCAAGCCCTGAGGAAAGTGGCTGCGGGTTGGAGTGCTCTGTCCAGGTCCCCCTGACGGATGGCATTCCCCCTTTTAGTTCAGCTACATACCTCCTCGTTTGGACTCATAAAACCTTGTTTTACACGTTGATAAAAAAATGGGTGAAAACTGAAATCTGTTTGAAGTTTCTAGAAGTGGCTATAATTGAACTTTTGTTTCATTTTCATTTTGGGGTCCTGCTGAGTTCTCTTTAAGCAGAACAGAACTGCACACTCTGTTCTTCATCCCAGAAATGGTTGTCCATCTTTGGGGCCTCACTCACCTCTGTGTTCTTTCACCCTCTCCCGTGCCCCTGAGCTTCCTCAGAGCCCACTCTGTTCACGAGAGCGCCTTGGATGTGAGTGCGCTGGCCACACAGCAGAGAAGGCCGCCATCGACTGCACTGAGAGTGCTCTAAAAGGAAGTGTGCGTGCTCTCGAGGTCATTGACGTCCCCAGAGTGTCATAAAGTGCACAGATGGATGTCACGTGGAACAGTAGAGAGCATGTCAGCTTCCACGTCCCGCAGGCTTGGGCTCTCCAACTGCATGACCTACAGCAATGATTCCGAGTCTGAGTTTCCGCAGCTCTGAAATGGACGCATATCTGTCTATCCAGATCGGGCCCGCCTCACAAAACACTTCACATAAAAAGTTCTCAATAAATTAGAGTGTCAGTGTGGAACGGGCCACATCACTCCTCATTTTCCAATGTTGCAGAATTCAAAACAGAAGGCTATCTCCCAAAGTAGGACATTTCTATGATCTCCATATGGGTGTTCTTAAGAAAAACTCTCAGGTACTCACTTCAGATGTCTTTGCCTTTTCAGCCCGTAACAAATAATTTTATGATTCTAGTTTCCCATCTACATTTGTCGCTGTTCTATCCTAATGCATCTACTTTTCTCACCTAGTAATTTTAAACTTAAAAAAATTTGCCAGTGTTCTCAGATCGCCTTATTTAAACCCATGGGGTCTTAGCAAGCATTTCATTCGTCTCCCCACCAAACCGCCCCTTCAGCCCGGCAGGCAGGGAGATGTGCCATCTCTCGCCAGGAGAGCCGATGCTTCCTGAGACTGCCCACTTCTACCATTCACCCTTACATTAACCTGCCTCCCAGTACTGGGTGGTCATCGATCTGAGCTGGTCCTTCTGGAGAAAATTTGAACCTGCTCTCCACCAGGGGTGAAAACTAAAGCAAAACACTCCACACTGTGCATGTGAGGAGGGGCAGTACTGCTGAGATCAAGGATGGCTGCTAGCTGGGTTGCTAGATGAAGTGCAGTATTTGGGAGGATATGTTTCTCCTAAACTTTCATCTATTTAAAATTCAAATTTAACTAGATGTAGCATGTTTTCATTTGCAAACCCCGCAGTTTAACAGTGGTGGCCAAAGAGAACACGTGGAGATGGTCAGGACCAGGGGCAGGCGAGGGAGGTCGAGAACTCCATCCTGCTCAGTTCTGCTGGGTCCTGTCTTGGTTCTGTGGTCCCTCAGCACCTCTGAGGCAGCCTCTTCCAAGCACACATTCCTGCAGAAACCGTACTATCTAAGGTGACCTTCAGTCAATGAACTCCCTCCTCTGAAGAAAATAAATACCAACTTTCCTTTCCTCATCACTCCCAACCCCCTATGAACCTGATGCTTGCTTAGCCCAGTGCATCCCCACCAGAGAGAGCAGGTGGGGCAGTTCTCTTGCTGATAGTAGGTGCCCACATTGGACTTTGCACAGGGACCTGTATCTCCTAACTTTCCCCTTTCAGGTTAAGTACTTGAGGACAACTACTTTTTTTGCCCAAATGCCATCATCTGACAACATTTCCAATCTCTCCCATCATTCCTCGTGTGCAATAATAGTCAGTGAACTTCACATAAAACAGGCAGAACTGAACCCAATGCTCTGGATCAGATTTAAACACTGCTACACACCCTAGAATTGCATTGCATCAAAATGGCCAATAAATGTATGAAAGGTGCTTAATTTCCTTAATGCCACCAGGGAAACAAAACCAGACCACCACTCACCTACCAAGATGGCTGTAATTGAAAAAGACTGACATCAGCGAGTGCTAGCTAGGATACAGAGCTCTGAACTCCTGGGTCTTACATGTGGGGTGTCAACTGGTACAACCTCTTGGGGAAATTAGCAGGATCTACAAAAGTTCACTATATGTATATCCTACACCCTAGTAATTCCACTCAGGTGTATTCCCAAGCAAAGTGCATACGTATGTTTACCAACATACATGTACAAGAATGTCCTTAGCAGCCTTAATCCTGATAGCCTACAACTGGAAGCAATCCAGAGGTCAGTAGTAGAATGGATAAATGCTTTATGTATAGTTGGGTGGAGGAATACTATACAGCACCGAAAAGGACAGGCATTGATATACATGCACAACAACATCGATGGGTGTCGCAAATGCTTGAGGGGAAAAAAAAAAGAATCTACAGAGTATAACCCCATTTCCATAAAGTTTAAAAAGCTGATGAAGGTGGTCTGTAGTGTTAGAAATTGAGAGCGGATACCTTTGGGGACAGTGAGGGGGAACTGGGAGATGGCATGAAGGAAACTCTGCAGTGTGGGAAGGGCTCTCCTTCTCGACCCAAGGAGGGGTGACATGGTCCTGTTCACTTGAAAATAACTCACCAAGCTGCACACTTTGAATTGTGCATTTTCTGCATGTTATGCTTCAATATAAGAGTTTTTTACAAGATAGCAATGAATTTGCAGGAAATCTAGTTTTCCATACCATATGCTCATGCATTTGATATTGTTAAAATTCTAAATACAGCACTTGGTGTTCGTTCTTCTGAAATGTGATTATTTCTGCTAATTACACTATTTTGAGGTCCTGACTATGTCCTTTGCCACATCAGCTCTCCTTCTGGTTTTATCATTTGCCTATGCCCCTGGCATGCTTATAGGAGGCCTTCCCTCTGAGTGGACGGCAGAACAGAAAAACCAACATCCTTCAGGCCTGGTTGGTAACTAGCTAACTATATTTTCATCACTCTTATAATTTGTATTTTACCCACAAGGGTGTGAGAAATTTAGCCAGATGCCTTGTTAAAGTCAAGTTATGTAGCATTCTCTTGATTTAAGTTTCATAGCTCTCCAAAATAAGACATTAGGCTAGTTTGCTCCTTTCTCTGAATCCATTTTGACCCCTGTTACTCACCCCTTGCTGAGCTCAGTGCTCACCTGGGGCCAGGTATGCTAACAGTCGAGGCTGTTCACAGTGCTCTCTCCCACTGCACACACAGTAGGACTGCACTTCCCCACCCACCTGAAATTAGCTGTATCTGCGTAACTTGCTTTGGCCAATGCCATGTGAGTGGCAATGAACTACGTCACTTCTGGGAGAACACTTCAGGAATGAGTCTGCCCCACTGAATCTTCTTTCCTCGCTGTCTTGGCAGCCAAAATGTCCGGGCCTGGGTCCGAAAGTGAAGGCAGCAGCACAGCGGGACCTCGGCCAGCCTACAATAGACACATAGCATGAGCAAAAGATGAATAAGCCTTCACCATTTCAAGTCATTGAGGTTTTGGCATTACTTGTTAATGAAGCCAAACCAGGCCTATGCTGACTGATACATCATGTTTACCAGTCCGTGTTTTCTGGAATCCACAGAGAGCCTCATCTTTTAACATTTGGGACACCTCCAGTTTTTCAGCCCAGCTTCCATTCTCCATTATCTTTCGCAATTACTGGCAGGATTGCTGTCCTTTCGGTGTTTGTGGATGTAGGTTTTCTGGGGCTAGCTACTAGAACGTGTTTTAAATGACTGAGTACTTTATCACTACTTTCTTCTCTTGGACGTCAATTCTTTCTCAGCAATATTTGTTATACTTTTCAATTCTCCATAGGGGAGAAGGCAGAAACACAAGAGGAATTGTGTAGCACATTAGAGCTAAGCTTTGTCCTTTTTCCTCTTCTATTAATTAGTTTCTATAAAGCCTAAACATCCCTCTAGTTTCTCTTAACTTCATCATTTTTCCTCAGTTTCAGTTCATTCTGGGCATTCTGTTTTCTCACACCTTTCTTATAATTTCACATAGCACTTGTCAAATTCTCTGTCTGAAATCATTTGATTTACTCATTATCTATTGGCTGTTCCTGGTCCATGCTGTGGCTTAATGCTGCTTTAAAAACAAACAAACAGCAACAAAAAAAAACTTACCTATATGCTTTTCTTTCTATCTTTTGTTCACTTCTTAAATTTGAGTTCACCAGAGCTATTCCTTTGAAAGACTAGGTAACACCTAATGTTTAATACTCATTTATAGAGGCTGCTACACATTTTAAAGTTTGTTCATTAACTATATCGATGATTTCCCTGACTTAAAGCTAAGAAAAAAATGCTTTTCTTAACTCTAAGATATCCCTTCACACTCCACTCCTTCTCTCTAGCCCCTTTGTCATGTTGCCTGTCACCTGTCAGCCGTTCAGGGGCAGTGCCTCATTCCCCTGTAGAAAGCTGACCCTTCCAAAGTGCGACTCTACAGCTCAGGCACCCTCACCGCTTCGTAGCTTAAACAAGTTATGTGCGGGGCAGACTGAAGTCAATGAGGGAAATGAAGTAGGAACGTGAAAGAATGAGTTACCATCAGATCTCCTCCATTCTCAGCTTTTCTCTCCAGAAGGTCTGTTTGGGGACAGTTCGCCGTGCCCTTGAGCTCTGCACATCGCCTTGAACATGAACGGTCAGCAGGAAGAGCTGCAGGACCGGACTATCACCAGAATAGCAGCCCACCTGCCAGACCTCATTGTCTATGGAGATTTCTCCCCAGCTCGACCCTCCATGGACTATTTTGATGGAGTCTTGATGTTTGTGGATATTTCAGGCAAGTGCTAGAGGGATGTTGAATGTGGGGGAACAATGGCAGAGCTTGATGGCAGAGTGGGGCTGCGTTGTCGAGCTTTTTGTGCTGTTGAGAGCAGATACTCCCCCTGAGAAAGCATCTTCCCCTACCAAGCCTGCCGCTCAGGGGCAGCCTTTACTTTACGATGCCCAAGTCCCACCCCTGGAACTTCAGGCTCCAGTGTCCCCCCCCCCCGACTTCACTGAGTCAACCCCTAAACTTCACACACATCCCAGGCAAAAGGGTCCTCAGGAAATGGAGGACACTCTGCGTATTGTTTCCATCGTGCCAGTAAACTGGCCACGGCTTCCAAAGCATTTGAGTTGTGTGCATTTTCATTACCAAGGGATGGAAGTTCTAGACCTGTTGAAGGCAGTGTAGCCATTCCTGTGCAAGTTGAGAACTTTAGAGGGAGGAGGTACCTGGCACTTGTCCCGGACCTGTCAGGTCATAAGCAGAGATGGCAGAGGTTGTGTGGCTGACACTGGACCAGCCACACCGACCTTTAAGAAGCAGTCCTGCCCACTGCCCACCAGGGTGCCCTCTTCACCTGCCTCTGTCCAGCTCCAGCAGCCAGGGCGGCTACCTGCCCTTCTGTTACAGGTTTCACGGCCATGACTGAGAAGTTCAGCACAGCCATGTATATGGACCGCGGGGCTGAGCAGCTGGTGGAGATCCTCAACTACTACATAAGTGCCATAGTGGAGAGTGAGTGTCCCCGTGCCCTGGCAAGGATGCCATCAGTTCCCCGTCTGTGTGTGTTGGTGAGGACCCGATGGTACACCATTGCTTAGCCCTGGTACCTTCCCCCAGGACATGTGCATGGAGCCAGTATTTCTGCATATAGTACAGTACAAGTGGAGGAGTGTAACCCTCACTAATACGAAGTATCCAAGGGAAAGACTGCTTTGCATTCATTAAAGGATGAACCAGAGACTGCTTTAAAAAGAGCTGTAGTAGGGATACCTTTAGCTGTATTCAATAACCCCAAGAAGCTAGCAATAGTATAATCCAAAAGTATCCATGAAGAGGATGCTAAATGAACAGGTGAGTGATTCTTAGGAAGGTCCTCAGTAATTTGTGTCCTCACGATGGATTCTAAGGCATGTGGTGCTGAGAAGCTGGGTCTCCTTTTCAACCTCTGCCCACTGTCTTGTGGGCATCATTCATATGAACTGTTCGTGAAGAACAGGACTGACTCTCTCATGGTACACCCTGGGCCTCATCTTTTCTCAGGGTCTAAGCTCCTTAGTCCTACCTTCCTGTCAGCCACGAAACGTAATGCTCTGGAGACGCAGAGACTCTATCTCATTCTTCTTCGATCTCACTCAGCACGACAGTCTTCAACAAATTTGTGATGAAGCATAAATAAGAGGGAAAAAAACCCATCCATTTATGTCATCAACCCTAAGTAAAGAAACGTGGGTCGGCAACAAACAAAGCCCGACCTGACGGGAGCTGCGGCTTCCCAGTTCTCCGGCTCTCAGTTCTACAGACCCGAGGCCCACGTCCTCTGGCCCCGGGCCACCCGAGCCCCAGCTCCTATTGCGTGTCTTGATCAGCAAAGAGCTGTCCAAAACCACAGGAGTAGGGTGGGCGAACCCTCCTGTTCTACTTTTTCTTCCCATTCACAGAAATAGGGCCTGTCCGCCATCTGGTTCAATGCACGCACGGAGGAAACCCCCAGGTGGCTTTGAGTGACTTGTCTGAGAGGACAGCTTTAGGGTGGTCTCCTCTCTGAATGGCTGTCCTCTTGACCGAATTTCTACTCTGTGGAGGAAGAACGGATTCTTTTTGTTAGCTTTAATTCTTCTTGTTAGTCAGCATTTGATTACTTATTTTCTTTTTTCTTTTTCCCTCCCCCTTAGAGGTGCTGCTTTTTGGAGGAGACATCTTAAAATTTGCAGGTACGGGGCTTCCTGAGCCCAGAGGGGTGGGAACAGGTGGCAGAGGGGCCTGCACCCTGACACAGGAGTCACCTCCAAGGCAGCGGTGGCTGGGGACCGGGCTCCGGAAGGCATGTGTGCAGCTACCACGCACAGCCAATGGATCCCAGTGCAGGTCACGAGCCCTGGTGTGTCTGCCCCTCAAGGGGACGCGCTGCTGGCCCTGTGGAAGGTGGAGCGGAAGCAGATGAAGAACATCATCACGGTGGTGGTGAAGTGCAGCCTGGAAATCCACCAGCTGTTCGACACCCAGGAGTCGGAAGGCCTGGACATCCGGGTCAAGATCGGTGAGCTTCGGAGAGGGGGTGGTGACAGGCAGGACTGGCAAAGGGGGCGAACCTCTCAGGGAGATGAAAACAAGTAGCTGGCACCCCAGCTCTGGGGCAGGGGGCAGCGGGAAGGCCTGGGCTCAGTGGAGGCATTTTCCAACCGCAATGTGGAGTTGCAGAAGCTGCGTGTCGCTCTCAGGTGTCACAGCCACACCAAGATTCTGGCATCCCCGAGAACCCGTGCTGCTGGGGAGCCGCCCAGCACCTTTGCCAACCTCTCGTTTGCCTTCTCGCCAGGACTGGCCGCCGGCCACATCACCGTGCTTGTCTTTGGAGACGAAACACGTAACTTCTTCCTGGTGACCGGCCATGTGGTGGACGATGTGCGCCAGGCACAGAACATGGCGCAGATGAACGATGTCATTCTATCGCCAAACTGCTGGCAGCTCTGCGACCGGAACATAATTGAAATCGAGAGGATTCCAGATCAGAGAGCAGTTAAGGTGGGTGGGACACTATCTCTTGCAGAAAGTTCTGCTAGCCTGTGCCAGGGGCCACCACTCGGAGAAATCCCCGGGAAGGCATGTTCCATGATGGCACGGGAGTGCAGCCTCGGGATTGGGGGGTAGACGGAGCTCAGTCTGGGGTAGACTGACAGAACTTTAGTTCAAAGAAACCTGCTCTGTGGGGAGCCAAGGCAGCTGCGTGCAAGGGGACGTGACCTGGCCTCTCATGGTAACTGAGGACTCGGAGGCCTGCTCGGGGGATACTGCCAGCTTCAGGAAGAGGAAATGACCCGTGGCCAGTCCCTAGGAGCAGAGGGTTCTCATTTTGAAGGCTTCCATTGGCCCTCTCCCACACTACTCAACTCCCTCCTAGCTCAGGGCGAGGGATCGCCAGGGCAACGAGACTGTTAGGGTGGCCCTGCCTGGTGGGAATACCCTGAAGCTCCCTGGAAGACCGACTGGACATGGAGCTGGCCTGGGACGCAGCCCATGAGAGAACCGTGCTCTCAGAGCCTGTGCAGGGGAGGGGTGGTGCGAAGGGGAGGAAAGATGCTGGCGAGGGTAAGAGGAGCCCCGCTGCGGCTTAGTGCGCAGCCCTGACACCCACCCACTTGCCCTTGTGCACGCCTGTTGCCTCACCCTATTCCCCATCTGCAGCCACTCCTTATGCCTTTCAGGATGGAGGTGATGGTTAATTAATTTTAGACTCACAGAAAAAGTTCAAAAATAACAGAGTTCCCCTGTGTCCTTTGCCCAGCTTCCCTGAATGGTACCATCCTTCCCAGCCAGCATGCAGGAGGCAAACCCAGAACATCAGCGTTGGCGCAGGGCTACTTGTTAACAAGAGCCTTGCATGGGCTCTGCTGTCTTTCCCGCCAGTGTCGTCTGCAGGGTGTTCCCAATCCTAGCCACTGTCTGGCCCTGCAGCCACTGCTGTTCTCACCTATTCCCCTGCGGCTGGCAACAGCCTTGCTTCCATGTCTCCTGGTCTTTTCTGACCTGGGTGCCTAAGAGGAGTGCCAGTCAGTCACTTTGTCGACGATCCCTCCCTTCGGTCTTTCCTGGCCTTTTCTCATTATCGGGCCCAAGGTTGTCCATTTTGGGGCAAGAATACCACAGAAATGAGGTCGTGCCATTCATTCTCCACGTTGGGGTCATGAACCCCATCCTGCCATGGGGTTCAGGACCCTGACATGAGTCATGTGACTGGCGATGTTTCCAATACCTTTTTGGACATCAGCCCCTTTCTCAAGAAAGAAGTGATGTACAATTTAACCAGGTTTCATTTGAATTAAAATGTTCTGAAAGGCAAAAAATAAAAGTCCCAACAGTGGGAAATATACAGGTTAGCCCCATTTGGCCCCGGGAACGGCTCTCTGTGAGCGCACTTTGGATTGCTGTCCTAACCACGGACTGGAGCTGCGGTGCATGCGATTGCTCAGGTCAGAGACCCGCACCGTTGAAGTGCCGTTTCTGTTCGCCACGTCCCGGGCATTCAGAAGCGCGCTCCCCGCCCTTTCTGCTGAGAGTGCCTCCTGAGGGCCAGGCAACCCTTGAATAACCAAAACCTTCCCTCTTTTTTAATTTAGGTTAATTTCTTAAAAATACCCCCTACTTTCAACTTCGATGAGTTTTTCGCAAAGTGTATGACTTTCATGGATTATTACCCTTCCAGCAACCACAAAAGTAAGTGCCCTCCGTGGATGAGAGCCCCGCCTCACTCTGCTCCTCACCCCAGACCTCTCACCAGATGGGCCGGGGGCCCGGGCCCCCTTTGCTCCCCAAACTCTTTTGTTTTTGCTCACCCAGTGAACATGGGCCCAGGTGCTGCAGGGCCATGTGCGCACCTGGGCTTCCAGAGCAAGCCCCTGACACTCAGCTTCTCGTCCCTCTCCCCTCCTGTCTGCTGAGACTGCTTATGCCAGAGCGCTGATGACCAACCCAGGTGCCTGTCCTCTGGCCTCATCCTAGGTCGCTGGCCCTAGATTACTCTCTTTCTCTGGACACTACCTTACCTGCTTTGCTCAGGTTCAAGAATATCTTCCTTGGTTTTGCTTTTACCCATCAAAGCTTTAGATGGTGGTGACTCCAGAATCTGCCCTTGACCCTCTAGTTTTCCCTACTTGCCTCTTGGAGAACATGCATCCATGCTTAATGCCCTGTGACTTCCAGCAGGGCTGGGGCAAGGGTGAGGAAAGCAGGAGCCAGGGTCACAAAATGTAAGGGCACCCTACTCTCCGTCTCGCAAGTTGCTTGCCTCCCCCACATCCCTGCCTTAACTTGCTGGAACACAGCCCAGACCTCTGACTTGTGCTGTGGACTTGTACAGAAACTGCCTACGGGCAGGCCAGCCCTGCTGGATGGCAAACAGGTGCTCTGACAGGAACGTGTTGTTGAGAAAACGATGAAAGAAGACAATTTCGGTGACATGAACAAACTTTACGTAACAAAGTGGGCAGTTTATTTAACACAACAGACAGTTTCCTTTCAGAGAACTGCAAAATAGGGCAGAGGTCAAGACGCAGGAACAGGGTGGAGAGTGAAGAGCACGGAGAGACTCACGGGGCCTGGCCAGGACCAGACAGTAAACCTGGCCTGGGGTGAGAAGGCCCAGAGCTGGTTTGGAACCGGGGGCTAGGCTGCCTGGGTGGACTTCTTGGCCAAGCAGAGCCTCCTTCCTGTGATGAGCAGCCAGCCTTCTGAACTTTCCTCCTGCTGTTCCCTCAGCCCCATTGCCTCTTTCACTCTGTCACCATCTTCCGCTCCCGTCATCCCCTCATCTGTCCATTCCCATCACCTGCAGCAACAGCATTAGGCCCAGTGTGGAGGGGGAAACCTCCCCAAGCCCCGGCACGTGACGGTTGGGACAGGGCTTTGAGCCCCATGCCATTAAGTTCTAAGAAGACCCACAACCTCCGAGAACTTCTCACTGGATTTCCCTTGGTCCTAGTTAGCTACTAGGTGTTCCCTGACTGACCTGTGATGAAACTACCCCAGGGAGTGGGGGCTGGGATGCGCCCCTCTCTGCACCATGGAGCCAGGCCTCCCTTTTTGAGCCCGCCCCTCCTCTGCCCTTTTAGACCTCCTGAGGCTCACATGCATGTTGGAGACGGACCCTCAACTGGAGCTGTCCCTACAAAAGCATTTGATGGAAAGCATACGGAAGCAGGTATTTTCTTCATTTAGTTTACTGGGTGTTGGGGACCTTGGACAGCTGGAAAGATCAAGAACACCCATAGCTAGTTATCCATTACGTTGAAATAAGAGGTGGACCTGGCATTCTCCATGTGTTGGGAGCTGTGAAGTGTATTGTTCATGTCAGGACACTTTTCAGTGTTCCTAATTGTGCTGTGACAACAGATGCACACTAGGACGGGCTGTCTTCCACAGCTGGGCACACTGGAGCGGTCCCAAGCATAGAAGAACCTAAGGCCACCCTTTCAATATGCCACCGAGCAGAGAGATACCAAGTAGGTGAACATGGTACACTTCTCCAAGTCACTTGCATTAGATCTTAAGCTTTGAAAGTTAACAACACAGATAATTAAAACTCCCAGAACTACCTCCAACCCCAAGATTTCCCCTTTGTGTTCTGAAGAAAAGAGTAAGTTGAGAGCTCTCAGAGTGAAAAGAAGGCACATTCTTGAACCAAAGCAATCCTGCAGTCTTAGCGTCTGCATTGGTCCAAGATCATGATCTTCCAGGGGTCAGAGGTCTGGGCAGTGAACAATCTTAACAGGACCTTCAGAGGTCTCTCTGTAGAATTTATGCTATGTCTCCCGGTATTGGTGTTGCACCTGTCAAGTTCAAGTCCTCAGGCTGGTTAAAGTAAAATAGAGCCTATTCCTCAACTGTCATCTTGTCCCAAGTTAAGGAGTTTTGCTGGCTTGGCCGTAGTAACTCCATCTGATTTCTTTACCCTGTCCCCAGGGAGCTGAAGGGATGCAAAGGGCAAGCCCTGCACCCTTGCCCAAGGCCACCCACCCACAGAGCACCGAGAGTCTTAGGGACATGTGCTTGCCTATTCCAAACCAAAACCCAGGACATGGGGTCCAATAGAGTAATCTAATTTTGTAATTATTTTGTTCGATAGATTTTAATATTTGGCAATTAATATTGTCCATGTGTTTATTATGGATTATATAATAAATTTGTTTGAAAACCCATCACATTGGTTAGTTTGAAATAATTGTGTTGTCCTTGACGAGAGCAGGACCGTCCCAGCTAGTTAGGAAGTGTGGCTGCTGGCTATCTTTCCCTACCCCCTCCCGCCCCCCACCCCCCACCTCTGCAGTCCCCTTTTCCAGCTGGAAGATGTGTTTCCACTGTCCGTGGGTAATCTGACCTTTTTGTGCTGTTTGGGGAAGGGAAAAAATGCGATGGTTTTCCTCTATCAATTTGCCATGCACTTAATTCCATGCAATTCTAGAATGAAGACAGGTGGGGATGACTTGGGAACCCTGTCTCTGGAGGGCAGGGGGAGCTGAATGAAATACGCCACACCAGCGAGGCACGGTGCCGCGGTGTGGCAGGTGGAACGTTGGGCTAGGGGTCTGGAGATTTGGGTTCTGGTCTGCAGCTGTCTCCCCAGGTAACCCTGGAAAATCTGTGGTATTTGTCCCTGCCTCAGCTATCTAGTCAGGAAGAGGGGGCTAACAATGCTAATTTTATTTCACTGGAGGATAAAGCAGGACAGGATATGAAAATATGTCAGAAGGCACCAGGCTGTGAAAATCTAAGGTTGAGTTACATAGTCAGGGTAGTCTCATCCTTAAACTGCAAAGCAGCCCGAAGGAATGGTGGTTCTCTCTTGTTGGGAGGGCTCCAGTTGGCATGGAGGAGCAGCAGCAGGGCCCAGAGGGCTGCTGCTTTCTGGAAATTAGCAGATGTGTGCATTCCTGTTGCAAGAGGTTTTGCAAGTGAGTTCATTTCTGCATGCTCCACTTTGGGCCAGCTCTGCTCTGCTGCGCCTCACTCACACAGCCTGGCAGCTTCCACTTCCCCAGACAATCCCCACAGGCTACTTTCCACCCAGTGATTGTTTCTTGTGTGGGGTGAGGTGAGGCTGAGAGGCAAGACCCCCACCCCCGCAGCCAAGGATAGATGCTAAGGAAGGTCTCTCTCTACTTGGCAGATTGACGACAAACAGCTTCAGGGTTATTTGTCTGAGCTGCGCCCAGTAACCATTGTGTTTGTGAACCTGATATTTAAGGACCAAAACAAAGCCGAAGTCCTAGGCCCGGCCATCCAGGAGGCCTCCGTGCACATCAACTCTGTCGTGAGGTTCTTCCGAGGCCAAATTAATAAAGTCTTCATGTTCGACAAGGTAAGTGGGTGTGAGGGATGGGGACCTGTCCATGGTTTGAAGTCTGTACTCATGCCCAAGGACACTGGTGGGAGGGAGGGAGTGCTCACTTTAACCTCGGAACATCAGTTCACTATGCGGACAGAAGCCACGCCTGCAGTGGGTGAGGCCCTGTGGCCCAGGCATTGTTCTCAACATATTCCATCCTCACGACCACCCTGAGAGGCAGGTCTCTTACTATCAGCCCCACTGACAAGGATGTTGAGTCAGAGATGAGGGTACCCAGACAAGACAAGACAAGACCAGACAAGACAAGATTCAGACTTCCGGCCAAGATGGAGGTGTAGGTGGACACTGCCTCCTCTCACAACCAAATTTAAGGACAATAAAGATTTAGAAACAAGAAAACAACCAGAACTGATAGAAAATTGAACTGTATGGAAGTCCCACAACCATTCATCTAGACTGGTAAGAGGGGCAGAGTCGCAGCAGGAAAAAGTGGAGGTGCGGACCTGGGCACACAGGCAGCAGTGGCTAGAAGATCCCAGGTGTGCAGGCGGTGGCTGACAGACCCCAGGCACAGGGTGGCAACTGTGCAGACCCAGTGAGGCTGAGTAAGGCAGCTGACTGACTAGGTGTTCCCACATTCGTGCGCAGATAATCCAGGCAAAAGGGAAGCGGTGGAAGGGACTGGAATCCGAGAGAGAGCAGAGCAAGTGCCATTGTTCCCTGTCAGACCCCGCCCACACATACAGCATCACTACCCAGCGACTGGGCTGCCCTGCCCTGGGGAACACCTAAGGCTCCACCCCTCACTACATAACAGCCATGACCAGACCACAAAAAAAAAAAAAAAAAAAAAAAAAAAAAAAAAAAAAAAAAAAAAAAAAAAAAAAAAAAAAAAAAAAAAAAAAAAAAAAAAAAAAAAAAAAAAAAAAAAAAAAAAAAAAAAAAAAAAAAAAAAAAAAAAAAAAAAAAAAAAAAAAAAAAAAGGCTCAAACCAGAGAACAAATCAAAGCCCCAGAGCCAATTCATCTAAGCGACAAAGAGATAGCCAACCTATCAGATGCACAGTTCAAAGCACTGGTGATCAGGATACTCACAGAATTGGTTGATTTTGCTCACAAATTAGATGAACAAATGGAGGCTACAATAAGTGAAATGAAGGAAAACGCACAAGGAACCAATAGAGATGGGAGGAAAACTAGGACTCAAATCAATGGAGTGGACCAGAAGGAAGAAAGGAACAACCAAACAGAAAAGAATGAAGAAACAAGAATTCAAAAAAATGAGGAGAGGCTTAGGAACCTCCAGGACAACATTAAATGTCCCAACATCTGAATTATAGGGGTACCAGAAGGGGAAAAGGAAGAACAACAAGTGGAAAACGTATTTGAACAAATAATAAAGGAGAACTTCTCCAATCTGGCAAAGGAAATAGACTTCCAGGAAGTCCAGGAAGCTCAGAGAGTCCCAAAGAAGGTGGACCCAAGGAGGAACACACCAAAGCACATCATAATTACGTTAGCCAAGATTAAAATGAAGGAGAGAATTCTAGAAGCAGCAAGGGAAAAAGGCAGAGTCACCTACAAAGGAGTTCCCATCAGACTGTCAGCGGATTTCTCAAAAGAGACCTTACAGGCAAGAATGGGCTAGAAAGAAATATTCCAAGTCATGAAAGTCAAGGACCTACATCCAAGATTGCTCTATCCAGCAAAGCTCTCGTTTAGAATGGAAGGGCAGATAAAATGCTTCTCAGATAAGGTCAAGTTAAAGGAGTTCATCATCACCAAGCCCTTATTATATGAAATGTTAAAGGGACTTATCTAAGAAAAAGAAGATAAAAATATGACAGTAAAAAGACAGCAAACTCACAGATATTAACAACCACACCTAAAACAAAAGCAAACTAAGCAAACAGCTAGAATAGGAACAGAAACACAGAAATGGAGATCACATGGAGGGTTAGCAACAGGTGAGTGGGAGGAGGAGGGAGGGGGAAAAGGTACAGAGAATAAGTAGCATAGATGGTAGGTAGAAAATAGGGGGAGGGCAAGAATAGTGTGGGAAATGTAGACGCTAAAGAACTTATGACACATGGACATGAACTATAGGGGGGGAATGTGGGTGGGAGGGGGTGTGTAGGGTGGAGGGGAATGATGGGGGAGAAATGGGACAACTGTAATAGCACAATCAATAAAATACATTTTTTAAAAAAAGACAATTCAGTTTTGCACAGGGTCATCAGTTTGGGCTGGGGTTCTGACCCAAGCATGTGCCTTTCCAGTCTGGGCTCGCCCAGCTCTCCCTGCATGTCACCCTCCAGCCCAGTACATGGTGCGTCCCCTGGAGATTCAGGATAGGTGCTCTGTAACTCTCACACCCAGGATCTACGCTTACAGCCCCCTGTCAGTCCCATCAGGGGCGTGGGGACTGGGGCAAGGGTGGGGGTGGGTAGATGGGAGGGGCACCTGTAATAAGCACAGATGAAACCAGAAGTGGTAAACAAAGTATCACAGAATCGATGATGGCAGTGGGTGCTCCTTCTCAGGCATTTTTTGTGTCTTGGGACCAGAGCATTTAGTGACTGTTTCACACTAATTCCTTAATTCAATAAACACTGAGTCTTTGCAGAAGGCTGATAGCTGGGACTGGGCAGCCACAGGAGGTGACTGGCATGCACTTCCACACAGCCACACAGAAAGGGCCGGCCCATGTAAGGACAGGGAACGTGGTGCCAGGAGGGTTCTGGGGCAGTGGCGACACCAGCCTGCTGCTCCCCAGCACGTCCTCATGTACTCGCCCATTCATTTCATGAGACAGGGCCTGAGGTTGGCCTTTCATTTCTGGCACACATGGCTCCCACAATTCCTGGCTACATGACCTTCACAAGTCCTTGAACTTCTACAAGCCTTGATTGGTTCGTGAATAGTCACTGGGATATTATTGGGATGGGGACAGTATTTGCCTCAGGCAATTGTTGCAAGTTTTGAAATGCATGCGGAGCCCTTGCAGCAATGCCCAGCTCACAGGCGCCGTGACCTGCTGGCCCCATGGCCGGGCCACAAGATGACATCTCCAGGCGAGGCAGACCACCGGTGCCCCCAAAATGGTGCCCTCTGGTCCCTGTGCAGGCCTGGAATTAGGATCAGACCTGCTCACATTATTTATCCTTTCTGCATATACTGTAAAGTATGCATGCTATATAAAAATATACATGGTATGCTAAATGTACTATATTAAGCACATGTATACCTTCAAGTAGTTTACAAAGTGTGTGTTAACTTTATGCATTTATTACCTAAAGCATGATAATGACTGTTTTAAATACATGATGTCACTCATTTCAGTGGCCAAAGCAGCTTCCGCAGGCCCATGTTCCACCCCCTTTCAGGCCGATAAACTGGCTTGTCCAAGGTACTGCATTTGGGAAATGGCCTGAGGACACAGATTTTCTGACTCAAGCTGGTGTCTTTTCCCCTGCTCTGTGCTGTTTCTTAGACTTATTCTCAGCATGACCTTGGCCACCAGAGAGAGAAACTAGACAGGAGCATTCACACAAATAGCTCAGCACAACCCATTATCTCTGGAGCCAAAGCAACCCTTCTTGGGCTGGAGTCGTGCCGTAGATGCTGTGCTAGAAGTTATCTGAAGTTTGCTAAAAATAAAGCAGGGGTGAGGGAGCTCCTGAGGGAGCCGATTCAGAAAGGGAGCTGCATCCACTTGCTGTGTGCTGCCTCTGTCCCCTCACAGGGCTGCTCCTTCCTCTGCGTCTTCGGGTTCCCTGGGGAAAAGGTGCCCAACGAGGTCACTCACGCCTTGGAAAGTGCTGTGGACATATTTGACTTCTGCTCTCAGGTCCACAAAATCTAGTGAGTGCAGACCCTGCTCCCATCTGCCGGTCCCTGACCCTTCTGTGGGAGACAGGGAGACAGGACAAGGGTTCGGAGAGCAGGAGAGGGCTGTCTGGACCCGCAGAGCGGGCACCCCCAGCTCTGCCACAGTAGGATGGGGGTGGTGAAGGCAAGGTGGAGAAAGGACCCACCTTGAAAGCTGGCATGTGCCAGGTTTGCAGAGAAGCTGACTGGTGTCTCTGTACTTCTGGCTTGCTACTTGGGAGATTCCAAACTCCTCACACCATGTTGGAGTCCTGAGCCGATTTTTAATAACTGGGAGATGAAATGAGTCCTTGGGCTGGAAATTGATAGACTGACAGGGCCTGAGATGGGTCCACTCACAGTACAGCTGGGACTGTAAGGTTTCCCATCCGCAGCCCTGGCCGCCCCCGGGGCTGGTGCCCTCAGGCTTCCCCAGTCTCAGCATCCCCATGACCCTGCCCCATAGCCCTGCCCTGGCCAACACTAACAGGTCACCCCTGCCCTAAGTATTTCAGCCCCTAGTCATCTCTCTGAGTGGGTTGGTATATTTGCAAGGGCGGATCTTGATGCCACACACCTCTCCTGAATTACAATAGCTGGTTCTTTCCAACAATAGCAGAGAGTTATATTGTCTCCTGGTAGTCCTTTCCAGTGATGAGAAATTACTTGCCAGAGGAATAGCTCAGATGAATACTTAAAAGTAGCAGAAAAGTGAACTGAGTTACCACTTCTGAGAACCTAGCTCCTGGTCTCAAATTCTTCATCCCTCCAGGCCACGTGCAACTGCCCTGAACTGAGTCCAAAGGGAAGGGAGTAATCAATTGAACATCCTTTCCTACCCCTCCCCGCCCCTTCATCACCATGTTCCCCCCCCTCACTGTCTCTCTTTCCCCACAACCCTCTCCTTGCTGGGCGCCAGTACTGTTTCCATAGGCGTGGCCAGCGGGACGGTCTTCTGTGGCCTCGTGGGACACACTGTGAGACATGAGTACACAGGTGAGCTGGGCTAGCCTGTCCCCTCTTTCCTTTCGGCTAACACCGGGCCTTGCCCCCGGGCTTGGGGGAAGGATAAAAGACATGGGCCCTGCCCTCAGCAAGTGTACCGTCTTCCGGATGGAGCCAAGCCGTGTGGCTCTGCCCATGGACTTGGGGGCTACAGCGTGTGCGTTCTGGGGCTTTGCATGAGACAGAGGGAGTCGAGAGAGAGCAGAGGGAGAGAGGGGCCTTTCTAAGCAATTTCCTGTTGACATGAAACACTGACTCTTCTTAGTGCCTGGGATAGGTGAGGACTGCTACTTATAAATTGTGACTATTGGCGTGACTGGCAAATGGTACAAATCTCAAAAGACAACAGTAAGTAGCTGTCATCTCAGGATGTCACTGCTCTTTCTACTGCTTCCCTCTTCAGTCCTATTAGGGTTTCAGATGTTCAGAGATAACACATCTGAAACACTGAAATAGTTATGTCTGGAATGATGCCATTCCTGAGATTTCCTTCAAACTGCCACAGCATGGGGAGTGGGTGGGGCCGCGGCTGGGGCAGCTTGGCTATGGGCTAACGGCTTTGGGACAGGGCGGTGGGCACATGAAGGTTCACGGCACTGTGTGGCCACACTTCTCTGTAATAAACAGGTCTTTTTGAGGAGTACCTTGATCAGAAGTATTTAAGTTTGTGTTGCAGTTAATGCCTCATTGGTGGTACTGTTGATGGAGGGCTTGCAGGCGGCCAGGCCCTGCTTGAAGCAGTGCCTATGTGTTAACTCAGGAATCTTCACCAGCTCCCAGCTGAGATCGGCACTGTTGTCCCCATCTTACAGAGCAGGAGACTGAGGCATGGAAGGGTTCAAGTAATTCGCTAGTGCACTGGGAAGTGGTTGAGCTGGGGACCAGCCCCGCAGAGCTCGGCTTCCGCATCTGCACACCCCAGTGCACACCCCACTGAAATGGCCCCGAATCGATCTGACCCACACACCCTTTCCAGCCCCTCACTCACTCTTAAGGAATCACCGAAGGGAGGTAGCTGTTCAAAAACCAAATGAAATGACAAAGTTTATGCCCAGACACACACAGACACAAACTTGTGCCCCACCTGGAGGTCAGTGGCCCAGGCCCGGGCTTGTCCATCTTGTCGCCGAAGACTGAGGACACCTCACCTGAGGGCCCTGAGGCCTGTGGTGACCCCAGTGCAGAGCTGTCTCCATACATGGGCCCTCCTTCTCTCAGCAGAACCCCCCCAGGGCCAACATTGCTGATGGATGAGTGAGTTAACTGCCTGCAGATTCTCAATAGCCATTGGCTGAGTAGGGTAGTTGAAGGTGAGGCTTAGTGATCCCTGAGAGGCAGAGGGAGTAAAGGGCTAAAGTGCCCCTCGGAGACAGTGTGTCTCAGGATGCAGTCAGCCCAATGGCTGTTTCTCCCCGCCCTCTGCTGTCCTCTCCTGTTCCAGTTATTGGTCAGAAAGTCAACATCGCGGCCAGAATGATGATGTACTACCCGGGCATCGTGACCTGTGACTCTGTCACCTACAACTGCAGCAACCTGCCAGCCTACTTCTTCAAAGAGCTCCCAAAGAAGGTCATGAAAGGTGTTGGGGACCCTGGGCCCATCTACCAGTGCTTGGGCCTGAACGAGAAAGTGTGAGTGTGGGCGCTGCCTGCCCGGGGCTCCTCGGGCGAGGAGGGGGCAACGGCCAGAGCGGCCCAGCCAGCCGTCTCAACTTCGAATCCAGCCTCTGACACTGGAGTCTGTTCCTACCCAGACCCAACCAAGGTCCCAAACTCTTCCCCTCTCTGCATCCTGCTGACACTGTAGCACGTGGGAGGCCCTGTCCAGCCCTCAGTTCTGAGAGCCTGAAGGAGACTCCTCAGAGGCCATACACACAGAACAGGGCCCCCTCCCTACTGAGCATCTCTGTGGGCCACTCGGCCCAACCGTGAATTTTTATTTGCTGCACCCACTTTGTGCCAGCACTGCCAGGGCTCACAGAGTGTAGGATGCTGGTCCTCCTCGGGGCCTTCCGCACCGTGCATCCCCCAAAGCCCAGCCTGGCTCCAAGGGTGTCCCTTTGGGGCTTAACATCCTGCAATGGCTTCCAGTCATTTTCATGATGGTGTTTCAGTTCTGTACAATGATGCACAAGGTAACCACCACCCTTTCCCACCTCACCTCCCACTGCCCCTGCCCCCCAGCTCAGCAAGCCCAGCTCTTCCCTCCCATCACACCTGTGCTATACTGTGAGCTCTTTGAGGGTTGCAGCGATTTCCTGGTCATTCTCATGTCCCGGTGCTTGGCACACAGCAGGCACTCCGTGATGATGAGGGAATGAATGGCTGGCTGGTGTGGGGTGTGCAGAGGTGCTGTCCCTTCTATTGGTGAGCTGGAGTCTAGGCCTGGAAAGGTCAGAGAGGGAATCAGGACAGCAGCTAGGCCAAGGGGTCTTTATCATTCACCTTTGTTTTCCAGGGTTCAGCTCAGCCCTTGGCGTGCGTTCACCACCAGTGAAATGCTGTTTGAATAAGTGAATGAATAGTTACAAGTTTTGTGAGCCCTTGCTAGACATTGGGTACTTTATCTCAAAATATATAATGTATTCTTAATATCAACCGTATCAGGTGGAAACTGGTATTATCTTCAGTTTATAAATTTAACAACTGAGGTTCAAAGATGTTAAATGACTTGTCCACGGTCATGAATCTAGTAAGCAAGAGAGACAAGGTTCAGAATGCTGCCTTATTACAACCACAAGACCTCAGTGGTTTGCAGCAGACATTACTTATCTCACAGGTAGTGGGGGTTCAACTGGTCTTGGCTGGATTTGGCTGTTCTTGCCTCAGCTCATTCACGAGCCTTGGATTCAGCAGGTTGTTGGCTGACCCAGGATGACCGCTGGTGGGATAAGTGGGCAGTTTGATTGGCATAAGTGGGACAGTGTGTCATCCTCCATCAGGCATGCTGTCCTGGCCATATCCGAAGAGCAAGGGAGAGCAAGCCCAATGCACAAGCCTTGGTGTTTGCTGGCATCCCATTGGCTGAAGCATTCACATGGCCATGGCCACAGAGGGAGGGCACTGCCAGTTACTTAGCAAAGGGCACGGACACTAGTGGAGGCCAGCCTGCCGTGGAAACCCAGACTACCTGATCCCAAAGCCTGCCCTCTTTGTGATGTCTATGCCATCTCCGCAAATGAGAGAGTGTAGAAACACACATACAAACGTGAGCAGGGCTTGGTTCCTGCCCTGAGAGCTCACGGCGCAACGGGGGAGACCAACATGCACACAATCAGCCATGTGTGACACGGGAGACTTTGCTATGTGCTGTAACAGAGGCATAACGAGGTGGAACGATAGTGCAGACAAGGAAGGAGCCATTTGACCGAAAAGCTTCCTTCAAGAGAGATGATGCAGTGGGTCAAGTAAATGTATATCCATGTCCACCCCGGGCCAGGTAAACTCTCTGTACCTCAATTTCCTCACTTGTACTGTGGACACCATAATAGTATCTTTTGAATAAGGTTTTGCCAGGAGTTAAGGAAATGATACTATGTACTCAAAGCTGTGCTGGGCACAGGGCGTGTGCTCAGGAAAGGTGAGCTGGGATTGTCGGCGCCCAACGCGGGCGCATCCCGGGATGTGAGACCATGCGCCACATGCAAGTCGATAGGGTCCTCTGGTGGGTACCTGGTCTCCCCAGAAAGTGGTCAGGTCTACCAATGCAGACTCAGCAAGCATTTACTGAACACTGTACGGGTGCTGAAGAGAAGGCTGCCATGCGAGTTGTTTGGACTCCCTGTTACCAGGCAGGCACACCGCCTTCCCTCCGCCTGGCTTCAGCAGCCCTTGAGTCAGGGTGCACTCTCGTTAGAGACCAGAAAGGCAGTGTCCTGGGGCCCGAGAAACACCGCGGGCTCTCAGGACAGCCGGCTCTGACTCTGCATCTCTCCCCTCCCTCCTGCCAGCATGTTCGGGATGGCATACCTCGTCTCCAACAGGAACAAGTGCTACCCTCTGCTGGGTAGGTATGGGCCCTGACTTTCAGACTCTTTCCTTGATCTGTAACAAAACACACAGAAACGTACACCAGTGAGAAGTCTGCAGCTTCGTGAATTATCACCAGTGAACCTACGGACACCATTCAGACCAACGAGTATGGGGGTGCTCAGCGAACCCCCACATACTGATCTTTCCCCCCTTCCCAAATAGATGGCAGGATAACATCCTATAATTAATTACACATGCCTTCCATTAATCAATGGAGAACAGCCTGGGCCCTCCACAGTGATCTGTCTAGAAGACAAGGTTCAGCCCCGAATGAGTCTCCAGCTGTTTTGACAGAATTGCTGAGTGATTGTGGCTAGCTTTCAGATTTTAATCTGGGCATCCCATGGCATGATTTTTAAAAAGATTTTATTTATTTATTTTTAGAGAGGGGAAGGAGGAGAGAGAGACAAGGAGAGAAACATCAGTGTCTGGTTGTATCTTGCGAGCCCCATACTGGGGACCTAGCCCGCAACCCAGGCATGTGCCCTGGCTGGGAATTGAACCGGCAACTCCTTGGTTCTCAGACCAGCACTCAATCCACTGAGCCACACCAGCAAAGGCCCTGTGGCATAATTTAAATGCACACAAAATAACAGTGACAGGGCTGCAATGTCAGCTGACTTTTATTTTCCTCTTTGCCTTTTCTAGATTTACCATATTTTCTATAGTGAGTGTATGTTTTTTTTAATTTTTAAAAAATTTTATTTATTTATTTTTAGAGAAAGGGGAAAGGAGGGAGAAAGAGAAGGAGAAACATTGATCAGTTGCCTCTCACATGCCCCCAACCAGGGACCTGGCCCACAACCCAGGCATGCACCTTGACTGAGAATCAAACTGGTGACCCTTCAGTTTGCAGGCTGGTGCTCAATCCACTGAGCCACACTTGCCAGGGTGCACAATTTCTCATGTATAGCAAGTAAGTTTCCTTCACAGACTTAGAAGTAAAATAATTACAAATAAAATATTTTATCTGTGATTATTCAATATAGGAGCCCTAACTATAGTAAATGTATTTCCTAACAAAATAATCTATAGATGACTTCTGTGTTATAGAAAAGAAAAACAAGAATTAGAGTCACCCTGGTTTAATTCCTGGCTATGCAATCCAGGCAAACTCCAGTTTTCTGCACGAAAATTAAATGGACATTCTAGTGCACACTATAAGAGTACTTTTCCTCACAACATGCGGGAATCAAAACTGGGGAAAAAAACCATATTGTTAACTGGAAAGCTCTAGAAAAGGATTTTAGAACATTTTAAAGTGCAGAACACTTGACAGAAGTCCGTGAGCAGCACCATGGGAGGGAATTCCGCAGGTCTCCTTGGGTGTGCTGTCACTATGTGCTTTTTTACATCTCTGGACTATTCTGTGTTGATTGAGTTTGCTCCCTTTTAAAAACACAAAAATAACAGGACGTGAAAGGGAGATCGACTACTTCAGGAACACCATGAAGGAATTTCTGACATCCAACTGCAGCCAGGTCCTCATGTACGAAGGGCTACCGGGCTACGGAAAGAGCCAGATACTCATGGGCCTCGAGTACCTGTCCCAAGGTGAGAACCACAGGTGAGTGGCTTGCAACGGCCCTTTCTTTCCCATCAACCCAGAGAATCCCGATACCCTGAAAAGCTTGCTCTTAGTGCTCCTCTCCTTTATGTAATCGACCTTCTGTGAATTCCACACAATCTCTCGATCATGGGGTGTCCTGCACCCTCGTCCTAAATAAACAAAGAATGATACACATAATGAGCCCAGAAAATGGGAAGCTGGGCTGACCCTAGGGAGCCTGATTTAATGGCAGACAGGGCTTGGATATCAATGTGGTAAAGCTTCCTACATAACCCCAGCATGTGGACAGGTTGAGATCAACTGGCAAAAAGGTGGAGACCAGACTGGGTTGCAGAACAAGCCCATACAGTGAGTGGCCCCCCACCCATCACTGGCCCAAGCCCTTTAGCCCTCTCTGGGAGCAGGAGTGGGGAATGACAGGTCCCCGTGTTCCCTCCAGGACACACAGCTGGGGCCCGTACTCACACTGTTCGCTAGTCTGTGTCCACAGCACGTGTGTCCCCAGGGCTCTCTTTGGGACAACCTGTCTAGCACCTTCATGGGCTGGTCAGCCTGGTATTTAGTAACAGTGACAGGAACCAAGAGGATGATGGCGCTGGCTTCCTACACTTCTACCGCCTGACCTGAAGGCTGGGAGGGGAAAACGCTTTTTAGCCTTATGCTATTTTTAGCTGTATTTGTACTCTTTCTAAATGTCAGGGCTGAAAGAGGCCAGGTTTAAAATACCTTTAATGTTGTGAAGGAGATAATTTGTAATAGACACCAGAAGACACCCAGGCCTCCCTTTACTCCATCACTTAGGTAGTTAACTCCGTGTCCCGGGACCTGTTAAGTTCTGTGTTCATTTGCTGGAGTTGCTGTAACTGGGTGGTTTCATCAACAGAAATGTGTTGTCCCTGAGTGCTGGAAGCTGGAAGTCCAAGAGCATGGTGTCAGCAGGGCGGGTTCCTTCTGACAGCCACAAGGGACAATCTGCTCTGGGCTTTTCGCCCAGCTTCTGGGGCTTTGCTGGCACAGGGGGCCACACTGGGTGCTCCCCAGCATGCAGAAGCATCACTCAATCTCTGCCTTCCTCCCATGGTGTTCTCCCTGGGTGTTATCCAAACTTCCCCTTATGAAGACACCGTCATTTGGGATTAGGGTCCCGCCTGGCTCCTCGCCTTAACTTCACTGCATCTACAGTGAGCCTGCTCCCAAATAAGGTCCCATTCTGCAGTCCTGGGGGTTAGGGCTACAACACACAGGTTTGAGGGCTTAGAGGGAGGACATGAGTCACCCCTCCGGACAGTCTTCATGTCCAGAGGGAGAACATCCATTTCCTGCCCTGAAGGAGCTCTTGCAGAAGAGAGAGAGGACAGTGACAGAGGCATGCATAGAGTAGAGTGGCAGCAGAGAGAGAGGGTGTGTGACCTGACCTTGGGGCATCAGGGAAGGTTGCAGAAGGTTGCCCCTGAACTGGGGTGGACAGGTCAGGGAGGGCACTGTGAGTGGGTGTGATAATGTCCCAGACTGGGGAGGCAGCCGAAGCAGAGGCTGGAGAGAGTCCACGGCTCTGGGTGTGCTAATTGCTGGGGGTGGAAGGCAGTCTGCTGGGCAGAGACTGGCCAGAAATGACACCATGAGGCCTTGGAAAGTCTTGTATGTCACATAAAGGAGTCCAGACAGACACTTTTAGGTAACGGGAGCCCTCAAAAAACTGTGACAGGAGAGAAGATTTGCATCTCTCTCGATACATCAGCCCTGTGAAGGCTGTGAAGGCAACACACTCGGTTGAGGACACCAGGCAGGGGTAGGGGCCTGTTACTCGGCAGCATAGGTGAGAGCACAAGGGCCCGCAGCAAGGTGGTAGCAGTGGAACAGGAGAAGAAGCGACAGCTAGGATCAGAGCTGTCATAGCTTCTGATCCCGGTGGAGTGAGGCTGTGTAGGGGAAGCAGGAATGAAGAAAGGTTTCCAGGTCGAGTGGGCAAGTTTCTGTTGTAACAGCTGCATATGAAGAATCAGAGCTTCCCTTCAACCTCTGTTACTTTCAAAAAATATATTTAAGAACTCTCTTGTGGTTCTTCTCTTTGCACCCTCCTGATTCTTGGCTCTCTTGTAAACAGGACCATTGCTATCGCACTGACTAAGTTCAGCTTCCACCAAAATTTTTATACCATCCAGATACTCATGGCCAACCTCTTAGATCTGGACACCTGCAAACACTACAAAGAGCGACAGAGCAACCTTCAGAATAAAGTCAAGGCGCTGCTGGATGAGAAGTTCTACTGCATTTTGAATGACATTTTTCATGTCCAGGTAATTGCCCAGTGCTGGACTTCTGCAAGAAACAGCGCCGGGGTGGGCACGGCCCCCGCTCCCTGATGCTTTGTGCCTCAGCATCTCCTCACCCTTATGATCCTTCTCTTTTCTCACCTGGAGGGTCTGTGTGGTGAGGAAAGGGCTCCCAACCTCCCTCAAATGAGCACCCCATTCCTGAGACCTACTGAAGGTGTCGAGAAATGTCATACTCAAGAAATATCATACTGAGTGTCACCCGCTGGCTTGTTTTTCCTCACCTTTCCTTCATTGCTGCATGATACTCACTAGCCTATAGCGCAGAGTCCCTCTGCTCCCCAGGTGACAGCCAGTGCAGAGACGGAGTATCCCCTGCCCCTCCCCGTCTCTATTAGATTTGGTGACTTAGGGGAGTAGAGCTGGGAAGGGCTTTCTCGGTTATCTGACACATGAGGGGTTCAGGGCACAGAACTGTCCCATAGCTAGTGGCTCCCTTGGCTGTCTTCCCATACTTGGTACTCTCCTTACTTTTCCCACAGTTCCCAATTTCACGAGAGGTCTCCAAGATGAGCACCTCGAAGAAGCAAAAGCAGCTGGAAGCCCTGTTTATGAAGATCTTGGAGAAAGTAAGAGCATCTGTCTGTGGGCCAAACAATGGGGGAGGGAGCCTGGGCGGCTTGGCCCAGAGCCACGGCCTCAGGGGTCCAGGCTCCACTGGCCAGAAGCTCTGAAGTGTTTCACTCCTCCATCCTCCAGACCTCGAGCTGAGAGTCTGTTCAGGACGTAGCTAGACTTGACCAGAGTCCCTTGGTATGCCTCCTGGGAGTGTGGGCCCCCCCCGAAAGCCACCCTCTGTATGAGATGCCACATGTCTAATGGGCCATGTGGGTAGGCTCTGTGGTCAGACCCCCAGCTGGAACCCGTGGGCCTGTTCCTTGTCACCTGGGTAACCTGGAGCAGGCGACCTAGCTTGTCTGCGCTGTTGTGTCACCTACAAAATGTGCAGCGGTGGCCCCTGGCTCACAGGGCTGCAGGGCTTGAAGGAGACAGCCCAGGGCAGCTCCTTCTGCATGGCGATGTCTTGGCTCTCTGAGGAGTGCTGCAGGCCCGTGTCCAGGAGCCAGGTGCCCCCCCAAGCCCCGGAGTGCAGGAGCCTCCACTCACTTCAGCATCCGATAGTGCTTTTATTTGCCCCTGTGCCAGTGCCCTTTCTTCCTCGTTCTGACCCCAATCCTGGATTCAGGTGATGGCGAATTCACTCACACGCCATTCACAGTTCTCTCTGCTCCCCTCCCCGCCAGCTGCCAGGTCTCCACATCTCCTCCGTCGCCAGGCCCTCCTGTCTCTCCCTTAGGAGGTCCCCGGGATTGCCCATCCTCTGCTCCTTGCTGTCACTCAGGCTCTGCCTCCTCCCGGACGCCATCGTAGCTTTCCCACCAGCCCCTGCACCTCACACCCCTTCGCCTGTTCGTCCTCTGTGTAACTGCCAGGGTGCCTGAAAACCAACGCACCTGTGCTTCCTCCTGTCCGAGTAATTCCCTTTGCTGAAGAGATAAAAGCCACGAGATTTTCCTTTTGTCCTGGAGAAATGCTCCTCATCCTTCGATGTCACCTCTTTGGTGAAGACTCCCCAAATCACTGGGTGTGACTGACCCCTCCTCTGCCCCCATCCATAACGCTTTGAGCACATTTCCGACTGTATTTGCAAGCTCTGAAGGTCAGGGAGTCTCTCGCCCATGTCTGCATCACCATGGACCAGCGCTGTATCCAGCACATGACACATGAACACAGGCATGTAATCAGTGTGGCACTGCATCAGGGTCACAATGCGACATCCCCCCTTCTCTGTCCAGGCAGATGAGCAAGGCAGCGTGGGCAGTTCCGGAATGCCAGGCCCTGGGCCCTGCGCATCACAAGTGTCCAGGAAGCTGCTCGGAAAATGTGGGTCCAGGGGTCCTGCTCCCAGTGCTTCAGAGAGGCTGGGGGTGGGCTTAGGAGTCTGTTTGGCGCTTTGCTTTTGTTTGAAAGCTTCTCAGTTGGTTCTAATATGCCATTTAGTTTGGAAACCAGCACTGAAGCTGCGCTTTAGCTACAGGCCATGATAACAGTCTTTGGGTCATGGCCCTCTGCGTGACCTTGGTGGGTTTCTCCACCCGTTGGTGACTAAATTTCCTCAGTAAAGTGATTCACTTGTATTCACCACCTCCCTGAGAGTCAGGAGGGTCAGACAAATTCATTTATGTGAAGAGCGTCACACAGAGCTGGGGACCACGGGAGCACCACGCACATGTCAGCTTTCACTCACACTCAAGAGCATCTGCTTCACTCTCCTCGTTTTAAATGTGACGAGACTGGAGCCAGTGGTGAACTGTGGAATTGGTGAATTTTTTTTTCCTACTTCACTCTCCTCGGCTCACAAATTAGACCAACCGTACCATTAGTGACAGTGTTCTCTGCATCCCATGGGGAAGAGCCAGCTTCCTGGTAACACAATGGGGCTGTCAGGGTAAATTTACTGCACGTGAGTGACGAGGCAGGTTGTGATACTTTGTAACGATGGCCTTAGGAGAGCTGATATTTTAAATAGCCTTTGCTGCTTTTCTTTACAAAAACACAGGGAAAGAATGGGTAACCCAGCCTCTTCTCCGAGTGACCCCAAGGGAGGCGAGCCCAGCCTGGAGCAGGGGCAGTGGGCAGGTCTGTCTGGCACGCGGCAGTGCGGCCCTGCTGGACAGGGGCCGACTCTGAGGTATAAGGACACTGTGGCCCCAACACCTAGACAGTGCCTGACCCTCACGGAGGCCCCACCAACATTTAAGGAGTGAATAATAATTCAGACCTGGCAGGGACAGGCAGTGTACACAAGAAAAGGGACGCAGGACCTGTTTTAAGTGTAACATGCCAGAGGTACCACCTCCTTGAGCCCTGTTGTCCCCAGCACCAGCCCAGTGCTGCCCTGACCCTCTGTGCTGGATAAGCACAGGGTGACTAAATGGCACATAGCTCTTCCTAGGAGGCCTCTGTTTGCCAATAGGTTAAAATGACATGTAGTATCCCTGGCTGGTGTGCCTCAGTGGATTGAGCACCAGCCTGTGAACCAAAAGGTCACCAGTTCAATTCCCAGTCAGAGAACAGGCCTGGGTTGCGGGCTAGGTCCCCAGTAGGGGGTGCATGAAGGGCAACCGATCAGTGTTTCTCTCACACATTGATGTTTCTCTCCCTCTCTTCCCCTCTCTCTGAAAGCAAATAAATAAAATCTTTAAAAAAATTTTAAAAAAATGACATGTAGTAAACATCCATTATTGTACATAATGGTGATTTACATGGCCACAATCCCAGAATACAAATTTGCATTCTCTTTGCACACAGATCTGACCAAGTAAGAGTCTGTTCCCACCAGCTCTGCCACAAATTCCAAGTCAGGGGAATCTAAATTAACACAGGTTTAGGAGGAAAATATTTAATTCCAACCCACACACCCCATGGATGCACAGGCAGACCCCCACGGGTATACAATCCCCAGTCCCACAGCAGTTTTCTTTCTCTTTCTATACCTTTTCCAGACCGTGAAACAGGAAAGGATTATTTTCATCATCGATGAGGGCCAGTTTGTCGATCCGGCCTCCTGGGCCTTTCTGGAGAAGCTGATCCAGATTCTCCCCATCTTCATCATCATGTCCCTGTCCCCATTCTCTGAAACACCCTGTCCATCTGCCAGCACCATAATAAAGAACAGGAACACCACCTACATCACCCTCGGCGCTGTGCAGCCCAGTGACATTCGAAACAAGGTCTGCCTGGACCTCGACGTCAAGGGCATCCCCAAAGACCTGGACCTGTGAGTAACCTGCTTCTGTCCACAGGGCTCGATGTCTGCGTCCACTGCCCAGGTCCTGGCCTCATCAGATTCCTTAAGTTGTGGCCTAAAGTGCCTCTTTCGAAATTCTTGCTGGGCCCGTCTTCCCATGGGGCCACTTCTCAGGCTGGGCAGGAGGATGCTGCTCTCCTTCTCTTTGCCATGGTCTCGGTTGTGCCTGCTCAGACTGCCTGGTGACTTCCGCTTTGCTTCCCTTCCCTCATGCTGGGCATGGGTGTACTCCAATCAATTCTTAGTCAGGACGTTGCATGAGCAAGTGATGTGAGAGGCAAACTGGAAAACGTGCAAGGCCACAACCTGTAACTGAGCATGGTCCTGCTCAGCAGGCAGTGGTGTGGCACGGCGTGGCCTGGTGTCTGCAGGCCTGTCTGCACATATTGAAGGCTGGCTGTCCAGTCAGTGCCTCAGGAGGTGCTCAGTCACCCCCTCCTGGGCTGGACGGGACCCCCTGAAGCAGCACCTCTCCCTTAGCTGGCTGCTCACAGCTGACCTCGCTTCTCTCTAATGAGGTTGCCTAGCTTCTGGAAGAAACATTTAAAGTACAAACTGGAAAATTTAAATGGTCACTTATTAAGTGAGGAAGGGGAAGCAAGACTGAGAATATACCTTATTATATAGATTTGGCTTTGGAAAGGACTAAATGGTTTATGTAATTAGAAAATGAAAGAAAAAAAGAAACAAAAACAATTCCTAAACATGGAAAATGAGCTGAGACCTGTGCAGAATGAGAAGAGATTATTTTCCAGTCATCAGAAGACTCAGTTTTCCCTCCCGACAGGTACCTGGCGGAGGGAAGCTGCGGGATCCCCTTTTACTGCGAAGAGCTGCTCAAAAACCTGGACCTGCACAGGGTGCTCATCTTCCAGCCAGTGGAGTCTGAGGAAAAGGTCAACGTGACCTGGAAGAACCTCTTCAGTGAGTCCCCACAGCACAGCCTGCTCTCTGGCTTGGAGTGGTAGGGGGATGGGCTTTTCTGTGGGCTGCTTCCCATCTGGGTCAGAGGGCCTGAGGGGTTGGAGACTGAGGGACCTGACACCCTGGATGGTGAGAGAGCGTGGCACTTGGGTGTACTGGGAGATGACATGACCAGGCAGGTTTACTATCCGAACCTTGCCATTTCTGATGTCCCTTTCTGATGCTCACCACATCATAAACAGCAGACCCCCTCCCCATGAATGTGTTTGTATTGGAGTGTGAGCATTGGAACGTGCGTGAAAGTGTATGTCGTTATTTGTAAGTGTATGTCTTATCAGGTATATCCCGGTAATCCTTGAACCTAATTTTCATAAAACTGTGTGTACTATGGAAGACTTCCATTCGTTTTGGTTATTTATTTATCTTTTGGAGGGAGGAACAAAACATCTTTTGAGTAAATTTAGATTTTCATAGATCAGTTTTACTTAAAAAACAGTGTTCCAGACTCTTTGGGGAGCCGACACGCCTCTCTGCCTGTTCTTCCTCGGGTGAGACCCACCCCCCAGTTGATCGGAAAATCCAGAAAATGCCAGACCACTGACTGTGCACTTTTATTCCCTATTGTCTCCCAATAGAGAACGTTGCTAAACCAACAGAGGGATTAAAGAAATTTACTCTCAGTGGCGAAGAGGAAAGTGAAGAAATCTGCAAGCTCGCCAGAGGCGTCAGATTGAAAAACCTGTCTCTGCCAGCATCATTAAAAGGTACAGAGAGATGGACCCGGCATTCGTTGCCCAGGACCTAGACACCGCTTTGCTTCCACTGGGATAAATGTCTGAGGAGGAAAAAGGAAGGTTATGACCCTTGGGGTTGCTTATTTTGTGTCGCTCTGGCCAGGGGGTGCTTCCGGGAGACTGGGCTTTTCTGCTTCTGATCAGGAGCCACTTTCCCCTGTGCATGTGGTAGAGTCTGATTTGAACAAAGTTTTCTTCAACTGAGTAAAAGAAGGAGGGACAGTACGTTTTCAACTAAACCGAAACCAAGTAACGAGAGAGAAAATGGAATACTGAAACTTTTTCTGCCATCTACTTTGATAAGAAATGACAAAGAAGGGAATTTATATCAGAGATGAACCATTATTATTTTAAAGAAAAATGACTTCCAAGCCATGTTCTTGTCCACATTTGGCCCCTATTCCTGCTGTCTGTGAAGAACTTCCCACGTTTGAAAGGATGGCAGAGGGAGGCCTTGGGCGCCTGGTCTCCAGAAGAGCATCTGGCTCTCTTCTGTGTTTTCACTCACTGTGTCTATGGACACAGCAAGGTGGACTGGCTTGGCTTCTAGAGTGTTCTGTGGACAAGCTGAGAAGTGCTCCTCTTGTCCCTGATGAGGGTGACATAATGGCATTCTGGTCAAGAAGCCAGGGCCCATGGGAGCTATGACAGGGAGTTTCGAGGAGGAGTTGGGATTGGTGCCGGGGCCCTCTGACACTTGGTCCTGAGCAGAGAGAGGCTAATGGGCTGTCAGAAGGATGAAGGAACCTCAGGGGGAGGTCGCAGGCAGGCTGATAGCTAGGAGGGTCCAGGAGAAAGAATTTCCAGGGAAGAAGACAGAAAAGGAGCAGCTAGCAAGTCAGCATGGGACGCGAACGGCAGGCCCAGCTCCTCAGGCCACTGCGGCCCCCTGCAGCCTCTCCTCTCCTCACGAACCCCATTGCATTTCCACACAACTCCAAGGCACCTTGACCTCGGCCTTGTTTCTGTCTGGCTGTGGTGCCGGGTGCAGTTGTGGACCTCGGCTCCGATGTGTTTGATGCTCTCAGCATGAGCACTTTCTGGGAAGCGGGTGCTGAGCAAAGCCTCCTTTTGGCTTCGCTTGGCTGGGTTTCTGTGCAGAAGAGCCCTGGGGCAGGGCAGCTGTACGTCTCCAGGATGCATCTGATAAAGATGGTGACCAGTTCCCTGCCATGTGGCTTTGCACCCGCAGAAATCTCCCTGGTCCAGATGGACAGCATGAGCCTCTCCCACCAGATGCTGGTGCGCTGCGCGGCCATTATTGGCCTGACCTTCACCACTGAGCTGCTGTTTGAGATCCTCCCCTGCTGGAACATGAAGATGATGATCAAGGCCCTGGCCGCCCTAGTAAAAAGCAACATCTTTGACTGCTTCCGGAGCGGCAAGGAGCTCTGCAGGTCTCTGAAGCAGAACACCACCTCATTCGAGGTGAATTTCCGCTCCCTGTCTCTGATGCCCACCGAAGGAATGGGTGAGTAGGGCTGGAAGGAACCTGCACTTCCCCTTAGGTAAGGGCACGGCTCACTCAAAGAGCTGAGCCCCATTGAGCAGGGAAAGATGGTCCCTGTCCCCCCACCCCACCCCTGCCTCCGGCTGACAAGCCCTGTCTGCCCTCTCCAGCTCCCCAGGTGGATGAGGAGCTCCGCGAGCTGGAGAACAAGGTCATCGAGTGCCACATCATCCGCTTCTGCAGGCCGATGATGCAGAAGACCGCCTATGAGCTGTGGCTGAAGGACCAGAGGAAAGACATGCACTTGAAATGTGCCCAGTTCTTAGAAGAGAGGGCGCACAAGTGCAACCACTGCCACGGCGGGGACTTCATTCCCTATCACCACTTTGCAGTGGACATAAGGCTCAACTCTTTGGACATGGACTCCTTCAGGAAGATGGCTAACTTTCAGGAATTCAAATGTAAATGTAATTAGTGTTCTTTCGTAATTAGTCCTAACCATTCCTGTGGGTGCGAGGGTTCCAAGTTCCCCAAAGGGCTTGGGCGCAGGGAGGGATGAGACTTCAGCAGCAGAGCCGGCGGGCAGGGAAGGGCCGGGGTCTTTATGTGGTGGAGCCTGGCAGCAGCGGTCTCTCCATGAGATGGTCAGTGGGGGTTTGGGGATAAAGACTCTGGCCAAATGGGGTGTGGCCACAGTTCACAGTGAACAGTCCAAAGGGGTCAAACAGAGCCAGCAGAACTCCCACCAGGCATGGGGGTAGGGTCCAACCTGGTGAAGTGGGAATAAGACCAAGGTCCTCGAGGAGATGAGAATGTTGCTTTGTCAGTCTGGTTGGATACAAGGCTCGGCAGAGAAGGACATGTGTGGGAGAGAACTGTGCAGGCCCAAGCAGGTCAGGGCCCCAGGGAAGGCGCCAGGCTCAGGGCAGGAATCCAAGGCCACCCATGAAGCAAAAGTCACAAAGTGACAAACTGGCAACACAAGCCTCCAGCCGAGTGACCTGGGGAAACCCAGTGGAGGATTCAAGGGTGCAGGATTCAAGGACCCAGGGACTCAGTTCCCACAGGCCTGAAGGAGAGCAGACTTGGGACAGCCACACCCACTCCAGCCCTCACTGTGGGCAGCCCTAGCCGATGGCCTTGGGGATTACAGCTGAAGCTGCTTGGGAAAGTAGAGGCTACAAGTCGAGGAGTTTGTATTATAAGGATATTAAAAATTGGGGAGAAATTTATGTGCCTAAAGTGCCTAGCACATAGAAGGTACAAAAGAAATCCTTATTCATTCTCTGTTTTACACACATTGCCACTTGATCCACTTGAAAGTAGAAGGTTTCATTTTATACATGAGGAAATTGAGGTTCTGGAAGATTAAAGAACTTGTGAGATGCCATAGAACAGGTGACAGAGTTTATTCAGTCCCAGGATGATTAGTTACCAGGTGATTGATGCTGTATGCCTTACACTTGAGGTCCCCAATGTGCAGGGCTGTCCTTGCGGGGCATCCTGGCTGAGGAGGCCGGCAGCGGTGCGCAGGGGCCGTGGCAAGGGTGACTCCAAGAGCAAGGGGGTGGCTCCCGTTCCATGCTCCTCCAGGACTTGATCAGAGAGGAAGCAGCCTCACCCTGTGGTCTATGCCTACCATTGCTCCTGCACTCACCCTGGCCAAGCTCCCTTTCTAAAACAGAGAGATCTGGTTGAGAGCCTTCAAGTATGTACGTAGAGTCTGCCCGTGAGGGTTTCCAGTCCCTCTTCGGCACAAAGATGATGAGACATGAGCTGCAGTCTCATCTCGTTGGGGCAGGGAAGGTGTCAAGGGCACGTATTGTACTTGTCACTGAGTCTAGTGCTTATTACTGCTACTTAATGCATCTCCCCTCATGCATTGCAGCTTTGAAAAATTGGAAATGTGTTTTTAATTATTGTTATAAAAGCAGTGTGTGTGTAACATGAGGTCGACACTGAAATTTGTAGCAAGCATTAAAGTGCCATGGATACTGCAAACCAAAGGGAGGTGAATAGACGGATGACCAGATTCACAAAGAAAATAGCCAAGAGTCAGTTCCAATCTTGGACCCTCCCTGCAGATCGGAGACGTGAACGTGAGGAAGGGCGGGGAGAGGGCCAGGATTTGGGGAGGGACTGCTCTGGTGAGAACCTGCGAGGTTCCCGAGCCCCCACGGTGGCTGCTGCCTTCGTCATCTCAGCCCTAGTTGGGTGTGTTCCTGGGACTCGGCTCGAGCACAGAGAAGACGGGGCCTTCTTCCCCCTTGAGGGCCTGTGACTGCCCCTGGGAGTGGGGTGGAGGATGTGAGGTGTACAGGGCAGGCCTTCCAGGTAAACAACCGAAAGTCATGGGCATCCGGATGGAATTTAAAGTCAAGGGCAGATGAAATTCCCAAGGAAAAAATTCGGATGGAGAAGGGAGTCCAGGACAAAACTGAGGCTTCCTGGCATTTGAGCAGAGGAGTGGGAGCCAGGGAGGGAAGGCCCTGAGGAGGTGGGTGTCACGGAGGCCAGTTAGGGACCAGGCAGTCATATTAAAAGGGTCACAGAGATGTAACCTTTGGATTTAGCAACATGGTGGTTACAGGTAACCCTGACAGGAGTGGTGTTAGTAGGAGCGTGGAGGCCTAATCAATGTCTTCAACTCCCAGTCACTTGAGATGCACTAAGTGGCAGTTTGGGGTGGATGGTGGAGGGTGATTCCATCCTTTCACTGTCCGATGAGGATGACGAGATAGGCCTGTGTGGAGGTCAATGGGCAGTCATTCTGTGGGAGCGTGGGCGCAGAAGCCCTTTGGGAGAAGGTGATAACGAGGCACATAAACTGTCCAAAGATTGTTTACCTTTTAAAGTAAACAATCTTTGCAGTAATGCGTTCGCCTCACAGCCAGTGGACCGAGGCTCCGGCCCTGCCTCCATCACTGACAGATGGGTGGTGTGGAACAAGCCCCTTCCCTGCCCTGGATTCTTCCATTTCCCTCACTGGAGGGGTGGCCAGAGGGCACCATCCTCATTTGTTTTCTATTTTCAGATCATTATGGAATTTTCTAACATATTGAAGTAAGGATTAGACTGAAGGTTTTAAATCCAAGGTTCTCCACCCTTCCTCGCTGAACACCAGACATCAGGGCCAGACAGAATATTTCAATGACCCATTCAACTCATTTGTTTATTTTCTAGCTGAAGAACAGATCAACTTTTCCAGCATAGGGATTCCAAGAAAGTTGGAGATCTTCCTGGAAAACTCCAGGTGCCGCAGGTATAATGGCTGTAGGCCAGAGCGCACACGCTTGTCTCTCAGTTCTGAAGATGGCTAGAATCAGCAGTCTGGCCGGTGCCTCTGGCCCCTCGGGCATGAGCAGAGAGCTGTCCAGGGTGTGCGTGGGAGTGTGGTCAGTGGCATCTACGTCAGGTTGTCGTGTCTTGCTCTTTTCCTCATCTTTAAAGATGTTTCCATGCGCAAAACTATGCTGCGTCTGCCCATCAACACTCCTATTTATTTTTGCATTCGGACAGTCTCGAGGAAATAACAGAAAAGATCTTGAGCTTCTCCGACACCATCATAACCCAAATGAACCCGCTGCAGGAGGACATCATCCCACTGGAGTCGTGCCAGTGTGAGGAGGTCCTGGAGGTGGTGATCATGCCCCTGGCCTACCACTTCCTGGCTGTGGGCGAGAACAGCAAGGCCTTGTACTACTTCCTGGAGACGGCGTCCGAGTACCTCATCCTGAAGGACAACTACATGGTGAGCGTTTCTGTCCAGCTCTCTTGCCCGCCTTGGGACACCTTCGAGGCTGGCCTGGGCAGAGCCCCAGTGCGCCTTTTACTCCCTCAGGCCCTCACTTCCTGCCAACACCCCTTTCCTTTGAAAATCGGGTTTCTCAGAAAAGAAAGGACCTGAGGTTGAGGGAAAAAAGTTTGAACAAATTGCAAATAGCATTCCATGTCATTGAAAATACTGCCCCCTATAGAGACTTGCCATGAATTGTCTACCTGTATGGAGGGTGGGGACGGGGGGACAGGGTGCATAGGTCATCCCCAAAATGATGCAAAGAGGACGCTTGGCGTCGGTGCTCCAGTGCCCCCAGAGTCTTCCTTAGCAGCGTCACATGGCCTTTGCCCTCTGTCCTCCCCAAATACCTGTAGGTCTTTGGATAAGTGCAAATCTGGTCTTGGTGCTGTGGCTTCCAAAGAGGCTCACCCACTTAGGTCTTCTGCGCTGAGTTCTCATGTGTACCCTCCACCTGCCAACGCCCTGGTTCACATTTCTCCAGGGTGAGGCGGCAATCCCTTGGATGCACGGGGTCTCGACACACAGCAGGGAGTGTGGGGAAACCAGGGTGGAGCAAGCTGGGGACCACCGAGCTGAGTGAGGCTACATGGGTTTCTTGACCGTAGACGTGTCAGGGCTTTAAGATGCTCAGCTGCAGGTCCACCACCCAGAGGGTCAGGCTAGGGCTGGGGGCTGCTGTGGTTCTCTCACAAGTTTGGCCTTCGGCCAACTTTCAGGGAGCAGCTGGCCGGACTTCCCTTCCAGGAGCTCCCCTGAGGAAGTGCTCCCCCCGCCCCGCCCGCAGCAGGAGCCCAGCCTGCAGTCCTTCGCCCCGCCGCAGCTGTATTTTACAGTTCCTGTCTCTCACAGCAGCCTAATCCACCCTTACACCTTAGACAGACATAAAACTTAAAATTTAGACCACTAGAAATGTCAGCAAGCCCCAGTTCTCTCAAGAAGTTGGGTCAAGAATGAAAGTCTCCCCGGCACATTTTCCTCACGTGTGTGAGGCATGCGTGGGGGCAAGGCCAGGGAGTCCCAGGAAGAAAAGGTGTGGGGAGCCCGGGGCTACCTTGCCAAACCTGCAGGGAGTGACATGCTCAGGAAGATGGTGACTGGAAGCTGAGCTCAGAGCAAGGTTCCAGAATGTGCCATTGGCACCCATCTCCCGCCAGAGAAAACCTGGCAGGACCCGGCTGGCTGCAGCTCATGTCTCCCTCCTGCCCCCCACCCCCGTTCATGCCCCTTGGGCCAAACACTTGGGATGGGGCTTCACCTTATTTTACTCTTCAAGTCAGACTGTGCCTCGGTGGTCCCAGTGCCCAGACCCTCCTATCTAACACCAACATAGGAGGTTGGAGGTGAAGGCAGAGAGTGCTCAGGGCCTCACCCTCCTCCCCCATTTCCCAAAGATGGCCCTTGGGGGGATATGGGAAGGGTTCCACCTCACCCCACCACAGAGGCCAGCTGCTCCTTGTGGATGTGGGGGTGCATCAGGCGCCGCCAACGCAGGGTTGGAAATCAGGCAGGCTGGGGATGACATCACTCAAAGGCAGCATTGGCCCAGGAAAAATTTCAGGCACAGTGACTGATGTGACAGGGGAAAGAACAGAGAGGTGTCTAGATTCACCCTCTACAGTGAGTGGACAGAGATGGGTGTGAAGGCAGCCTGTGTCTTCCGCAGAGTGTTGCCCTTGCAGTTCCCACCCGGAGTTTAAAGGCCCTTTCTCACCAGGGACAGGGCAGAGGTGGTGGGAGCACCCAGAGCAGCTCCAGCTCTTGCCCTTCGGTGGGGTCGGGGGCAGTGGGCCCTGTCGGTCTGACCCCTGCTGACCGCACACCTGCGATCTCTGCAGGCGTACATCTACCTGAATGAGGGGGAGAGGCTGCTGAAAACGCTCAAGAACAATAAGTCTCAGAGTCATGTTTTTGAGTCTGCTACCTTCTACAGCCTCAAAGGTCAGGTAAGAGCCCATGAAATGCATGCGTATTCTGCGATATGCCATTGGGGCTGCACACGGAAGTAGCAGACACCAGCCCTGCACTTTGTACATCCTCCCCCACCCCCACCCCCCACCCTAGATCCTATCCAAGACTACAGAATCCCAGGCACTGTACTCAAACCTCCTCACCAGCCCTGGCCCGCAGCAAGACCTTCCTTGTCTGGGCATCTTTATGAAATGTTTTTCTAACAGCCCCCAAAGTGGACACGAATGGGGAGACGTTTCTCAGAGGTCGAGGATGCACCAGAGATGCTAAATGCTAGTCATCCAACCCTCCTTCTGCATGCACAAGTGGGCAACCCTGCCCCTGATGCCCAGGGGCCGCTTCTGGGCCAGGAATTGCCGTCTCGGAAGAGTGTTCCAGGAGGATGTGTCATGGGACGCACCACCTGAGCCCATAACCAGGGCTCCTCCCCTCTCCCTGCAGGTCTGTTTCAACATGGGCCAGATGGTGCTGGCCAAGAAAATGCTGAGGAAGGCCCTGAAGCTCCTCAACCGACCCTTTCCGTACAGCATGGTCTCCGTGCTTTTCCACACCCATGTTGAGAAAAACAAACACTTTCATTACACAAATCAACAGGCCAAACAGAGCTCACCACCAGGGTAAGGGGAGGGGCTGACACAGTGGGTTTCTCACTGCTCTGAGGAGAGACCCCAAGGCAGTTCTGGAGGCTGGGCAGCCGAGAGGAGGGGTTACACTCAATGGGGGCCGTCTGGGGGCAGCAGACCTCTGTGTCCCCGCGTGGTGGAAGGGGTGGGGGCTTTGTGGGTCTCTCACAAGAGTACTAACCGCACTCCTGGAGGCCCCACCCCCAGAGCTGACTGCTCCCCACAGGCCTCCCCTGTTGATACCCACATTCTTGGGGGTCCGGATTCCACATGTGGATGTCGGGGAGGCGGCAGGCCGTCACAGAATGCAGCTGTTGGGAATGGCCAGTGCCTCTGCTGAGCTGAGACCTGGCTGCTGAGAGCAGCGTGCAGTGGAGGGAGGGACCGCTGGACAGGCCAGACTGAAGGTGAACCGTGTGGGTCCCGGCACCACACCATTCTGGCTGTGTGACCTTGAGTTAATTACTTAACCTGTCTGAGTCTCCCCTTCAGCATCTGTGAAATGGGGTTGATTATTCTGCCCTTTCTTACTGGGCTATTATCAGACTCAGACGTGGCTGAATGATAAAAATGTGCTTTTTAAGTAGCTTCATGTAAATACCAATGACCGGACGGCTAATGCACATAAATTATCTTTATTCGCCCTCACCCAGTCGGTGCTATGGTCCCTGTTTTGCAGTGGAGAAAATGTGCTTCATGAACCTCAATGCACTTGTTAGGAAAGGCAATGGGCCTACAACCTGCACCCCACTGCCTCACTGGTGCCGTCCCCTGCCTCTGTGACCCACGTCCCCTGTGTACACTGTCTCTCACAGGAAGAAGAGGCTGGCGGAACTTTACCAGCAAACCACCTGCTTCTCCTTGCTGTGGAAGATCTACAACCTCAATTACTTTTTTCACTGCAAGTACTATGCCCACCTGGCGGCTCTGATGGGCATGAACGCTGCCCTGGAAATGCAAGACAATCTCCAGGTAGGGCTCTACTGTAGCTGCCTTCTAAGTGTCTGCGTCTCGTTTGGAGAGAAGACCCTAGCAAGCACCTGTTGGGATGGATGGAGGATCCGTGGATGGAGTGCGAGCCCCGGCTGGACCACCCTGCAGCCAGCTGACCTCCTGCATGCTGTCCCCAGGGTCCCTTTACATGCTCAGTGATTGTCAGGGACCTCGGCCAGCTTTCACTCCTATGGGTTGTATCTATTGATACTATCAGGTAAAAAAACAAAACCACATATTTGAAAATATTTTTTAAAAGTGGTAAATCTATTACATATTAACATGATCAACATTTTCATAGGAAAAAAGCTATATTTCTCCAAACAAAAAATGCAGTGAGAAGAGGGGCCCATCATAGATTTTTGCAGATATCCTAATGCTGGTTTTGCAGGAGACGGAGTCTCTTTCTGCTCCTGCCCTCACTCCTTCACATTGCTCTCCCCCTAAAGCTTCTCGATCAATCCCTGGGAGAAAGTGAGGGTGGGAAGGAAGATGGTAAAGGAGAACTCTTTCCAAAGAGCTAAAGTCATGACTCACAGGTCAAAGATTTTACCAGATTGTTCCCCGAGGGAACCACCGGTTCCAAAGAGAACTGCATGTTTGCATGGATGCAAAGTCCTCTAGTCCAAGGGCAATGGTCACGTGAGTTCCCCCGAAGCATTTGCATTTCTATGAAAAAGAATCACTGACTGCATTACCAGTTTTCTATGACAGCCAGACAGTGCTGTGGCACAGCCCAGGGACAATGAAAGGCCGGGGTAATGATGGTGAGGGGCCGGACAGGACGCCCACTAAGTTGTTGGGTTTTTTTTGTTTTGGCCCATTTTGATCTTTCACTATTTTTCCTGACACAATTAACACCTTGATATTATGCAATGATCTTTGACCTCCATGTGTCCTTCCTAAAGGTGTCCCAGCGACCACGCTGGGAGACCTACTAGTCTAGGTCTAGGAAATCTTTGATTAGATGACGAAAACTCCAGGAGACAAGATCAAGATATTACTGCCCTCTCTGGTATGGCTCAGTGGGTTGGGGATCATCCTGCAAAGTAAAAGGTCACTGGTTCGATTCCCAGATGGGGCACATGCCAGGGCTGCCGGTTTGGTCCCTGGTTGGGGTGTGTACAAGAGGCAGCTGACCGGTGTTTCTCTCTCACATTGATGTTTCTCTACCTCTCTTCTTTCCCTCTCTTTAAAATGAACTAACTAAATAAAAATCTTTTTTTAAAAAAGTAAAGCAATTATTAAGCTAAATCCAGCTCATTTAGTCAGTGACCTGGTTCCTTTATAAAAGTCCATCAAGCCTGGGTTTCTCCTGGGAAAGTAGCTCTTCCCCAGAGTCCTCAGTAAGGAGCAGTGTGTTTGGGGAGCAGCATGCCTATCGGAGGCTTGAATTCCCACTGTGAAGTCCCTTTAGCAGACCAGGGCCTGTGGGCATTTGTGAGGTCCGTCACACTGGACCTCTGCCTAGGTCCAGCCAGCCTCTCCTAGACCCTGGAGCCACCCACAGGCCACTTTGCGTTCCTTAGACACCTGCGTTCCATCCTGTTGAAGGTCTCCGTCCTGGGAGTTCTCTCTGCCTGGGGTGGCATCTCCTGACCTTGACTGGGCTCTGTGCTCACCAGCTTGAAGGCCACCTGCTCAGTGATGCCTTTCTCAACCGCCTCACCCCTTCACGGTCTAGCCTGTCACCCTGTCTGAGGGGCTGATTCCCGTCTGACATTTTCTGTTTTTGGTCCTTTGTCTGTGGGAGGTCTGTACACCCCGTGAGGGCAGGTGCCTCGTCCTCTCGGCCACAGGCTGAGCTCCCAGAGCGCTGCCTGTCACCTGTCATCAAACATTTTCTGAATGCATCGCTTTACTTCTCCTAGACATGGAGGCTTCTCTCCTAGAAAAGCATGGGGGAGGCAGGCCAAATGTCAAAATTGGAAAGTGAATCAGAAGACACCGTTGAGGAGATGGCTGTGATGAGGACGGAAGAGCCAGGCTCCCCGGGGTGTCCTCCCACGACTGAGGCTGTTGGTGCGGCAGAGCAGAAAGGGCAAACATGAGAGGTTTCCAGGACCTGGTGGCCTGTGTGGCTGTGATTGCCAGCAAGCCCAGACCTCCCGGTGTTCTGCCAGCACCCTCCTACCCACAGGGGACGTGGGCCATGCACCCTGGGTCCCAGTCCAGGCTGCGCCACTGGTTTGCACTTCTCACTTGCCCGCAAGCCTCTCTCATCCTCCACCACCTCCGCTCTCCTTCCCTTCTGGGAGCATTACTAGAACATGCTCTTAAAAAGCAGTTGGCCCTCTTCGTTTGGTCAAGTTGCCAAAGCAACACGTGCCTGTGAGAACAAATTACACATGGCAGAGGCGCAGGGTTGTGAAGGGTGCAGCCCTCTTCCCCCCCGCCCGCCCTGTGCCCTCTCGTGAGTAGGCGCCTACTGCCTCCACCTGGGGGCGGTTCCCTCCTGGCTTTTTTTTTCTCCCCCCCCCATTTTGTATTGTTGTTAAAGTAGAGTTTTCTCCATTTTCCCCCACCACTCCCCCGGTTCCAGGCTTTTTACTATGCAGTCACATATCTGCATAGATAAGCTCTCACTTTTATTTTTTTCACAAAAATTAAAATTCTTGTTTAAGGCTTCTGTGGGCAAGAGGGGCCCTCAAGCCTGTCCAGGGTGATTCGGTGAAGTGGTGGCAGTAGCCCGATTTAATTTCGGTACTGAAGCCCACAGCTTAGCCAGCTGGCCAGCCCTGCTCCCCAGCAGACACCGGGCAACATCACTTAGGGTCCCGTCTCAGTCTTGCCCCTTCTCTCCCCGAATGGCCATTGCAGATTATTAAGGCCTACCTGGAGTACTCGCTGTACTGCCAGCTGGCTGGCCAGGAGGACGTGTGGCTCAAGTATGAGGTCATGGCAATGGAGCGGGTCGTCAGCCCCCTCACGACAGACATGGGCAGTGAGATCGTGGCATATGTGGCCGACACGCTGGGCTACACCAAGCTCATAATGGGTCACTTGGATTTGGCCATTGCCTTAGGTAAGGGCTGGCTGAGTGGGATGGGACATACAGATACAAGCAACACCCAGAGATACTCCGGACTTATTTTCCCTGCAGGCTCTCGTGCCCAGAAGATGTGGGCACTGCTCCGGAACCCCAGCAAGCAATATCAGGTCCTCTGCTGGCTCAGTAAATGTCTCTTGCTGAAAATCAGGTATTTGTTTTCAAGCCTTTTCCCAAATTGGGGGAGGGAGCCATAGGAATGAGTACTCTGGTCTCACTTGACACTGGCCGCAGGATGGGCTGGGGAGGGGGATGCACAGCAAGATGGACGATGTCACTGGTAATCAGTCATCCTTTGGAAACTGTGCTCTTTTCCCAGAACTTGCTTTTTCATTGACCCCACTTAGCCTTCTCATCCGATTGTTCTGGCCAGTGACCAGAGAAGGTCAAATTGCTGTCCCCACTGTGGGAATCAGGCTTCCACCCCTGCCCGGTAGAGGGAATGGGCCAAGTCTCATGGGGGAAGCAATGCCCGGAGACTAGCAGCCAGTCCTGGCATCCCAGTGTGGCCTGACCCTGGTCACGCTGACGTGGAGGCCCCTGGAGCACAGCGTGGACTGAGAGCCACCTGGAGAGTTCGGGGTGGGCTTGAAGTTTCAGGGTTGCACTTGGTCCTGAATTACTAGGCGGGACCAAGACAGACCAGGGCCCAACCTGACGCTCTCCTCTGGCCCCTGCGAACCCAACCACAGGTACAAGCCATTGATCCAGGTGCTGGAGTGGCTGTGGGACCTGTCTGTGGCTGAGGACCAGGTCTTCAGCAAGGCGTTCTTCTATCTGGTCTGCCTGGACATCATGCTCTACGCCGGTGGGTGCAGCTCTGGAGCCTGTGAGCGCCTGGGCTGCGGCACTGCGGTGGGGCGGCTGGGTGGCCGGGCGGCAGGGCGGCGGCCAGGGTTGAGGTCCAGCTGTCATGAGGCTCCTGGCTCGAAGGATGCATGAGGTGGGATAGGAGTGAGCCAGTGTTGAGAGCTGAGGGGTGTCTGGAAGGTGCAACAACTGTGAGACCCTCCAGGAGTCTCAAGAACTTAGTCTGGGGTGAGCTGCAGGCCATGAGCTGCCAGTCAGAGTGTCCCATCAATGTGCACACATGTGACAGGGACCGACAGTGCCACCGTGTGTCCTGGACCAGGGCGTTTACTCACTCAGCTACCCTGAGTGATGTTGCGCTTGAGAAGAAAAGACTGCAGCGCTGATGGTGGCAGCCTGGGCCCTGGTGCTTCTTGGGGACTCAGAAAATAAACCCTGACACTCTCAGGCTGCCCAAGCAAGCAGCCCTCAGCGTGTGTATTAAACCGCAGGGGCCACACCAGGCCTGGCCATCCCTACGTGATTTGGAAAGGGGCTGCAGGGGTTGCTGTCAGCGTGGGAAGCAGGGGTGGGAAGACAGAGAAGTCCTGGGTAGCATGGAGCCCACCCCCTTGGGCTTCACAGGGAGGGCTGGTTGGAACCCTGCTCCTGCCTAGTCATCACAACAGAAGTGCAGCCTGGCTGCACACACGTCCACAAAAGCTGGGCTGGACCACCGCAGGCAGTGCAGCCACGTGGCCATGGCAGTGCTCCGGACAGGAGAGCGGAGGCCCCCCAGCAGGGCAATTCTCCTTGGAGCCACCCCGCTGCCAGCAGCCCTGTCTCTTGCTCCCAGGCTTTACTTACAGGGCATTCGAAGAGTGTGTGGACTTCATCCGCCTCAACGAGGACCAGCGGCTCCTCAAGTTCCAAAGCGGGATCCTCCTGGGACTCTACTCGTGTGTGGCTATCTGGTAACAATGGCAGCCTGTCTCCTCACCCCCAACGCTGAAAATGCTGAATCCCAACATTTTAAAAAAAGAGAAGAAAGTGAAAGTAAAAATTATACCCAAGGCAGACTGAAGGCGTCAGAGTGGACGGATGCTGAGGCACCTGGGGGACCACTAACCAGTTCATGCCCCTCCCTTAAGACAGGAGGGAGATGCCGGCCCAACTGTATCCCAGGCAACTGGCGTCCCTTCTGCCTGGGTCCCGTTGTGATGCCCCTGGGATGGCATGAAGAGAGCACTGGCCTCTGAGGAGGGCTGAGGTCTGGGGGAGACTAATAAATAGCACCACTTGTCCCCCAGCCCCCACGACCTGATCATACCGAAAAGCGTTGTTAGTAGGGCTGGTGTGGAAGGGTTACATGGTTGATATCTGAGAGCAAGTGGGCTTCCTGGCATTGAACCCCAGGCTTAAACGGACCCACTCAGCAGCAGGCTGTTTGGAGAGCTAGGTCCTCTCCTGTGGGGACAGAGGGACACGTGGTGCCAGGCCCAGGTGCTGAGGCACACCCACCTGATTCCTCTCCCACAGTCTCCAACCACCCAAGTCCCTCCTCCTCATTAGAGGAGGCAGGGCGGCTGAGGAAGGGCGGGGCGGTGGGCAGCTGTGGAGGGCCCTTGCCTCAAAGGCAGGTTCAGGGCCGAGGAAGAAGCAGTCCCGTACCCCATGCCCCAGTGAGCCTGAGGCTTCATCCTTCACCCCATTCCATTTCTCACTCATCAAACCCACAGCCGGGGCCTCGATCTCACAGAGGTGGGCTGGGAAGGCTCGGAATCATTGTGTGCCTTCCACAGCCAGGTCCCAGGCTGGGGGTCATTCCCTTTTCCACGTCCCGCCTCTAATCAAGCACGCAGTTGCGTTGCCCGACACTCAGAGATTTTGTGAAGAGGTTAGGCAGTGGGGAGACACTCCTGTGTGAAGGGCCACAAGCTGGCGCTGCTCTAAATTTGAATAGAGGTCTCTCATGATCAAAATTCCTTGGGAGAAATTAAAGTCCAAAATTTAATTATCCTTGCCAGTTCAAGTGCAGAGATTCAAGTTCAAAGTCAAGTTCACTTGCCTGTGTGAGTTAAAGTTCAAGGAACCTGAAGTCCAGAAGTCATCCTGATTTCTTAGTCTACCCCATTGCTCCCAGAGTGTTCATCCCACAGCCCTGGACCAGGCCACTGCTTCTCTCACTGGGGCGGTGGGGGGGACTAGAACCACTTGGCAGGCTTATCAGCACTGATCCTGGCTCCACCCCCACCCCCAGAGTCCATCTGACCCGCATGCCTGGGTTCCACCAGAGAACTTGCAGGTCTCGGGGGCATCCATGCGATGCTGATGGCACCAGGCTGTGGCCCACACTTTGAGCGGTGCTCGCCAAGGGTTCCCAAGGATTACATTCATCCCAAACCATCGACACGTTCTGTCCCGTCCTTGCTCCCTGCCATATGATGTCCGCCTGCATTCGGGGACTACCTCCCGAGAGGCTGGTCTCAGAGCACCCGCCCTTGCCAGGGCGGTGCTGACTGCTCTCATTCTTCTGTGGTGGTGCAGGTATGCCAGACTTCAGGACTGGGACATGTTCCAGATATTTTTCAACAAAGCTAAGAACCTGGTGCCGAGAAGGACACCCTCAGCGCTTTACTTCCGGGGCATCTGCGGGTTCATGGAGTGCCAAGTCCTGCATCTGCAGAAGGAAATTGAAGAGCATGCAGAGAATGCCCAGGACAGTGGTGTGCAGCTGCTCAGGGTGAGGCCGCCCGCCAGGTACCGGGGTCAGGCGCTCTGTGGATGGGTCTCTGCGCCCTTCTGGCGAGCAGGACCGAGGCTGCCTGCAAGCCATGCGGCCCTCTCATAGACTGTCTGCAGATCATTTAGGCCAATGCACCCACGTCTTTACGGTGTGCGCTCCCCTGGTCCCAGCGGTGCTGCTCTGGGGAGTCATCCTGAGGAAACAGAGGGTGCACGGAAGTATATCAGCAACGGCGCTGGTCTCAGCTTTGTATCATTAAAACACTAGGAGAAAAAATTTTAAGGTTTTTTATTTATTCATTTTTAGACAGACGAGAAGGAAGGAGAAAGAAACAGAGAAACATCCATGTGTGGTTGCCTGTCATGCATCCCCTACTGGGGACCTGCCCCCACAACCTAGGCATGTGTCCTGACTGGAAATCGAACTGGCAATCATGTGGTTTACAGGCCAGTGCTCAATCCACTGAGCTACACCAGCCAGGGCAATGTAGTGTATATAAAAACTAAACGACCCTCACAAAGAAGATTGGTAAAGTCAGGAGTGATACATTTAAACACTGGGATATTTCCTGCTTTAAAACCTTGAATTTCTGACACTTCTTTCATCAACTGGAGTAGCTGGCCACCCGAGGCCTCACTCCAAGGTCAGTGACAGGCTCAAGTTGACACGATGACACTTGGGGCACACTCTCCTGGTGTGGCCCGGCCCCCTGTGCTTCTTTCTGTGCCCAGCCTCCTCTCTGCATCACTGCCGTGCTTCGCCAACACTGAGACTCATGAGCCTGGACGTGAAAGAAGCCAGTCATTGAAAAACATTCATCCAAGGATGTTAAATGAGAAAAAATGTGCCCTGCCATGTGATCAGTATGATCCCAGCTGTGGTGGTATGAGTGTCAGTGTGAGTGAGTGAGTGTGTGAGTGTATGACTGTGTGTGAGTATGTATGAGACTGTGTGGGTGTGTCAGTGTGTGTATGTGAATGTGTATGCAAGAATGTGTGAGAGAATGTATGTGAGTTTGTGTGTCATTGTGAATGTGCAAGTATGTGTGAGGGTGTGTGAATGTGAGTATATGAATGTGAGTATGTGAACATGTAAAGGATGAGAAATAAAATAGTGGGAAACTATGCAACCAAAATTAGAAATGTTTTTTTCTGGGTGCTGGAGTTGTAGGTGATTTTCACATTTTTTGCTATTCTTTTCATTTTTTCCCCCTACATTCTGAGCAATCAAGTTCCGTTTTTAATCACAGGAAAACATACATATTTTACAGAGCAGTTACTGGGAGGGGCTGAAGCACCCACCCACTGAGCACCCTAGGCCCAGGTGCCCCACCTGGCTGGTATCCTGTGGTCTCCCCTCCTCCCCTGCTCCGTCCTGGTGACACGTGGCACCACTTGCTGGCATGCGCCCTGCGCTGCACCCAGACCCTCCGCAGAGGAGATGCCACCGTCCGGGCCCCCCTCCCACCAACTCCCCGGTGCTGTGTTCTCTGCAGAACCTGGAGAACCTGGTATCTCAGAACGTCTCGGGCCCTGTCTTCTACCCGAGGCTCTACCACCTGATGGCCTATGTGTGCCTCCTCATGGGCGACGGGAAGAACTGTGACCTCTTCCTGGACACAGCCCTGCAGTTCTCCAAGGCCCAGGGGAACATGCTGGAGATGAACTGGCTGAGCATTAACAGGGTGAGCGAGTGCCCGTGGTCAGCGGCGGGCCCTGAGCCTGGGCCTGGAGAGGCCTCCAGACTCCTCTGGGGGGAGGGTCCCTAGCTCAGGTTTACACACCTCTTCTTTCTCCTGAGTTCTCATGGGGCCCCCCTCTGAACCCCGGAACAAGGTCTCCCCCTCCCCACTTCACAGCGTGCATTACACTTGTGCACGCACCTTTTCTCCCCTCTCAGAGGGCGAGCCCACACTCAGCGCCTAGCACAGTGCCCTAGACTGAGGATCTGGGGAGTGAGTGCATGGAAGTGCACGTTCCGGGTGTGTATTCACAGTTGCGCGTCCATAGTCTGGGTTTGAACGGGTTTACAAGCCGACGATGTGTGACCACTCTGGTTGGGCCAGTCTGGACCACCGTGGCCGAGGAGCACCAACCGGGCCTGTGTCCCCTTTGCCCCTCACAGGAATGGTGGTACTCCAGCTCTGAGCCAACCGAGAACCTGTGGCCCTGGACACTGTACAATCTCCCGTCGTGGCACGCAATTGTGTCTGGCGATGTGAGGGTGCAGGAGATTCAAAAGAACAAATTCCTCATGAGAGTGAACATCCTGGACAACCCTTTCTAACGTTTCCTGAAGGGAGCAGAGAGTCTAGGAAGCCTCGTCCGTGACTAACCTTTCCCTGCAGCCCGCACCCTCCAGGGGCTCCTGCAAACCGCACCTGTTTGCACGCGGACTGGGTGGGTGGCCCAGCCGTGGCTGAGGGTCTGCCTGCACTGCGGCACCCAGCTCACCTTCGCCCTGGCTCCGCACGCGCAGGGTCACGGCCTGCAGGGAAAGAGCAACATCACCACAGCAGATAATGTGACAGAGACCTGTCTAGTCAACCTATTAAACTGACAATGTTTATTTTTAAATGTCCAGTTGTTCGATCTTTTCTGTGTAGCATGGGAGTACAAACTGTGACTGCTCCTTGTGGTCGGCGAGGGCAAGATGTGGGCAGATGCGTCTTTGTCACTCCCAGCTGCGGCTTCCAGAGCCCTCCAGCCTCCCGCACCAGCTCCCTGTGGAAGGAAGTGAAATGTAGAAAGTGGAGACAGTGATTTTGATGAGCAGAGGGTCTCTTTTCCATGCATACACTCTGTGTTTGCATCTTTAACGAGGTGATAGCATTCTTTCCCCGGATGGAGCAGCTGCCCAGAGTCGTCCTCTGTCACAGCTACCCCTTGTGTGTGGGGGGTGGGAGCTGCTCTCCCTGGAGGTCTGTACCTCCGAGGGCTAAGGGCGATGTGGCAGCCGCCCTGCTGCCACGGCCCCTCGCACCACAGACCCAGGCGGCCGCCTCTGGCAGGGCATATGGGTTTCTGTTGGTTGATTCCCATTGTGTCCTGGCCCTGGAAAGGGGCCCCTGTGATATGCACCCTTGAATCACAGTGACTTCCGGGGGCAGGGCCCACACAGGCACACCTTCAATAGGCCAGGATTCCATTTTCCTTCTGGGAAGGGGACAGCTGTGTATTTCTCCTCCGTGAAGGGGGTTGGACACCCAGGTAGCACCAGGAGGCTGGCCTGGAGGCCTGGGCCCCAGGCACGGTGGAGGGACACTGGCCAGGAGAGCTGAGGGTTGAGTTCCCCAACGTGAGTTCCGCAAGAGCAGACCCGGCGGCTGTGCCTGCTGCCTGACCTCTCTAGTTCTGAACTTGGGCAGGCAGGTGGGCGGGGGGCATGATCCTTTCTCCTCCACAACTTCAAGACACCTTTCACTTCATGTGACTGAGTCAAAGCCAAAGCAGGCAAGGCCGGAGGCAGAGGGTAGGGAGGCTGGCTGTCATTGGAAGTGGGGTGACATGACTCCCAAGCTCTAGTAGAAACCCTGAGGACAGAGGCAGAGGGGAGCAAGTCTTGAGGGCAGGTTAAAGATTTTACCTTCCATGTGCCTGAATCCAGAAACGTGTTCATCAGGCTTTATAGGAACCCTGACTATGCCTCTGGCTATTTACATGGCTGCTGGCTACTTACATGACCGCTGTGTCAGTTTCCTTGGGCATAAAGCAAGTAAGGTGAGGAGGTCCCTTCCCTCCCCATCTGGCTGGGATTCCAAGGGACAGCCTTGGCTGCATCCTCTTTCCAGCCAGCAGATGGCAGCACCCACTTTGTGCAGTGGCCGCCGCCCAGGGAGGAGCTTCTGGTCAACCTCTCCAAGCCTCTGCCTGCAGAACCTCAGCCTCAGCCAGCAGCACTTGGAACCACTCCGGCTTCCACAGCCACTCCCCTCATTCCTGCAGGAGGTGCCCGGCATCAGGTTCTCAGGAGCATCACTAGAGAAGGTAGATTCTGGCTACAGGTCTTTATAGGAGAAGGCAGATAATCCATGAAGGCTGCAGGAGCAGAGAGGAATGAAAGCGTGATGATCTTTTGTTTCCCCCCAAACGTGAGCCTTTGAGCACGTCTAGCAATGCGCAGGGGGCAGAGGCTCTGTCTCCAGCACTATGCCAAGTAAGTGCTCAGAAAGGGATTATGAATTAATGAGTCCATTAAAGAACAGTTTCAACTGATGATCTCAAGTTAATTCCTCGTTCCCACGGCTGCTGAACACCCAGTTCCACCCCCACCCCGAGCTCTGCAGTAACTACATAATTACATTGCCTCTCGGTTGCAGATGTGCACCCTGCACAGCGGGCAGACTGAGCTGGCTAACCTGTGACCCCTGTTGGTTCCTCCACTTAAAATCCTGTTGTTTGCCTTCAGGATACCCAGTTTCCTCCCCGGGAGTGTGAAGCTTTCCAGGCCTGGCTCCCCACCAGGTTCAGTCCTGCGACCACCCCAGCCTTTGGGTTGGTCCCTCCAACTGAAGATCTCTCCCGGAGTCTTTTGGGTTTCCCCCAAATCCTCGGGCCCCAAAGCACCTTCTCCCAGCTCCCAGCATGCCGCATGGATTGAGTCCATCAGTCCATCCTTGTCATTCCCCAGCTGTCATCTGTCCTTCCCCATCCAGCTATTCTCACGTGACTGTGTGGCACTATCTGGGGCTGCCTCCCCTCTGAGCTCCTCAAGGGCAGGGTTCTGTGCCCTCAGCTCTGCCTCCCTGGCACTTGGCATGGGGAAAGCATACGAAGGCTGCGCCGACTCTGTGTGGTTCTCAGTAGTGCCCGGCACTGCACGGTATGAGGGACATGGCAGCAATGAACACATGAGTGACAGGGTGATGGGGCGTGTGCTCTCCACCCCCTGGCTTGCGGTAGTCCCCAGGACCACCCTGGGAGGGGTACCCCATCCCCACCCTCTATGCCCCCATAGTGAGGGGAGAGGGGTGTGAGGAGGTTCTGCGAGCGTGTGCGTGTAACCTGGCTCATCCCTACCCCTGCGCTGTCCGACAGAGCTTCCTGTGACAAGGGTGTGGTCCCTCTCCACACTGTCCATGCCCCAGCTCCCTGCTCACCCTTGAGATGTGGTCTGTGTGGCCAAGGGTCCGCATGTCACATGTGATGTGACTTTAATGAAAATGAATTGTAATGGCTGTGTGGGGCCCGTGTGGTGGGTGCTATGACTGCAGTAGTCCCGAAGCGCCACCGTGGAAGCCCGGCATATCGGCCAGGGCCCATTCTGCAGCAGGGGCTGAGACAGCTGGGAGCGGAGAGGGGCTGGCGGTGGAGCAGAAACTGCATCTTCTGCGTTCCTGCCACACTGTGCTCCCAGGGCGCCTGACCGGCGTGTGCTTCACAGCCTCGAACTGAGGTGGCCCGGTGCCTCCCCGCCTGGCTGCTGGGCTGCTCCCTGTTTTCGGTCCCTCTGCCTCCATAGGAAAGGACACATTTTGCAGGGACTTGAATGCCTGCCCACAGCCAGGGAGGAGGCCCGAGCGTGGCCTAGAAAGAGCCATCCTCCAAAAGCCGGAATTGAAACAGATGCAGTTTGCAGCAGGGACCCGAACCTGGTGTTTTCTCCCTGGGGCTTGTCAGAGGACGTGGAAGGATGCCTGTCATTTTTAGCCAAGCCGTTCCACTCCCAAGTAACTTCTCTCTCTTGGGCTTTTCCTCTGGGGCCCCGCCTCAGTGAGCCACCGTGAGATCATTGGCTCAGCCCCCTCTTCCCGAGCCTGGTGTGTCCTGAGGTGTCCTGTGTCAGGGGGACACTCATGGTGTCAGGACACAGAGCAGGGGACTCCTCACTGGCAGCCTCACCTGTGTGTTTGCCGGAGGTCCTACATGCTCAGTGACCGAGATGCTCAAGCAAGCTTCTCAGAAACACGTCCCCCTCTGCTGGGGCCGCTCCCTGTGGCGACAGCCGACGTGCGGGAAGAAAGACTGGGCTTTGACCCGGGCGCATCCAGAAGCGTTCAGAGCAAACCATCTGGCCCACTGCTCCGTCCACAAGAGCAAGGGCGGGGCTTTGCAAGATGTCCCACATTCCTCTGGGCCCAAGTGCACATTCTAAGAGATTCCCTACAAAATAAATTTAGATTTTATGTGCCTTCTTATCTAGTTGAAAGAAACTCTGTAATGAAAAAAACACAACACCACAAAAACTCTCTCCAAAGCCAGAGAAAGCAAGGAGGATGGACCTGTATTCAAAACTTCAGGTCCTTGGAGTCCTTCCTTATCAGGCGAGGGACACCTCAGGACCTAAGCAAGCAAGCCTCAGCTGGCACTGTCACCACTCCCACAGGTAGAGACGCCTGAAGTCACTTAATGCCCTGAAGGTCCAGGAAACCAGGGCTGTGGCTGCCACACCTCTGGAGCGAGTGCAAGGCTGGCTCCAAACCAAATGTGGCAAATGCAACCTGGCAGGCTTCCTCTTCCCAGATGCAAGGAGATTAAAAAAAAAAAAAAAAATCCCAGCCTTTTCTCACATTCTGGAACGCTGCAGGCCTGCTCCACAAGGCCCACCACAAGGAGGGGACAATGGTTTTCACATCCTGTTTGCAGGCAGAACTGAATCGGGAAGCGGCAGCTCCCGGGGGAGTACCCGAGGCCGAGAGAGGTGGGTTTCCTTCCTTGTAGACACGGCCAAGGCCCCAGCAGGTGCCAGAGCACCCCTGGGCCCCGGCCTCCTGGCCCCAGTTGTTTTTTTACAAACCAAGTCTCAGCCAGGCTTAGGGCTGTGGCTCCTCCCCTGACACCCCCAGCCTCAGGAAGGATGTGAGTGGGAGCACAGGGCTTGGTGGCTGCTGCCCCTGCCCCAGACAGGGGGGTGAGCGTTTCCAAGGCACCGGGAAGCTTGTCTCATCCTGGGCTGCCTTTGACTTGCGTTTGGTCTTTGTTTCTTTAATAGTCCATAAGGACAGATGACTGTTCCAGCGTCCTTTGTGGCACACAAAAACGAGAGACCTGGAAACCACCTGAATGCCCAGGGATTCAGACCTGGTTTCAGATGTGATGTTCCATCCATGTAAGAGAAGACCCTGTGGGGGAAGGGGTGGCTAATAGCCAATGGCCCATCCCTACTGTGCACGGGCATGCTAAGGGGAGAAGCAAACTTCAGGGCACCGTGACCCCATCTTTGTGTTTAAAACAGGCGTGCCGCTTTCCAGGAACCCCGTATCAGTGCCAATTTGAAGAATCCATTTGGAAAATGCCATTTTTGAGACAAGGAAATTTGAGTCTGAACTGGGTATTAGAGGACATGAAGGAATGGTTTGTTTACATGTGTTTTTAACACATTTCCCTTAAGTGTGATGAGACATCATGGTTACATATGAGAGCACCCATTCTTTAGAAGATGCGCCCCAAAGAACGTGGCAGTAAACGGTCACAATTTGGGGTTTGGTGTGAAAATCATCAGAACAGAGGAACAAGACAAGAAGCATGGATGACATCACTGAAGTGGGTATGGAGAGGTCGACCGTACTGCATTCTCTTCTTTCGTGCACGTTTAAAGTTCTTCATAGTAACAGATCTGGAATGCACAGGAAAAAGTGGGGGGAAGGGTGCCATGAAGTGGATGGTCAGTTCCTGATGCCACCTGGTTCTTCGGTCTGTCAGTCCATCTGCACCGCCATCACCCAGAGGGCTCAGAGGCCAGCCATGGCCCTGAGCGGGCAAGCACTCCCTGGGCCAGAAGCCGCCCTCATAAGTAAGAGGGTATCGTCAGCAGGCATGGTCACTGGGCGGCTTGGAGACAGCCCCAGCAGTAGCAGGAAGCTCCCTAAGACTGGCTCCCACGTGGGGGGAAGCACACAGATGGGAGAGCCCGCAGAGCCCCTCAGTGGGTGCAGTCACTGGAGCTCACTGCCCTGGGGGCCCTGCCAGCAGTCACTCTTTCTCTCCCCCAGGGAGAAAGTGACACAAGCCAGGAGCTTGTCCTGCAGGTGCAGCAATCCCTATAGTTCATAGATCACTGGGGAACTCCAGCGCATTCTTAGTAAGACGTTTCTGGTGGCACAGCTCTCAACAGACGGAGACACCATGTTGTCCTCGGTACCAGAGGCCCCCCTCTCTCTGCTACCTGACAGCCATCTCCATTACCCCCGGGGCACAGGGAGGATCCGCAGGCAGGCACCCCGCCCACCGCCCATCACCCATTAGTGCCGATGATGGAATGAGGCTACTCTCTGTGGCGAGAGGGTTAGAGCAAGGCTTCAGGCACAGCCGGGCCTCCCTGCAAGTCCTACACCCTAAGCCTGACACTGTCTTTCTAAAAGTGGGTTTGAGATCAGAGCCAGCATTACCCTGGTGCTGTAGAGAGCAAGAACTGCCAGGTGCCGGCACACAAATATTCAGTCATTACGAGGTCACCTTCCGTCACCCCCTGTGGCAAGCTCCCTGGGGGAGCACACCTCGTGCACTGTTTCCTAATGCTTAGCCCAGATGGCCCTCGACACAGATCTGCTGGGTGGGCGACCCGGACCCAGCTCCTGTGAGACACCAGCCGGGAGCTGTTCTCTGCACAGAGGACGGAGCAGCCAGCCAAGGAGCCAAGTGCTGGCCTCTCAGTGCTGATGCTCCAGGAGGGAGCAGACAAATGTGAGCGTCAATAGGCAGGAGAGAAAGGGAGCAGGGTGCAGGGGCTGAGGAGAGCGGGCTGGGGGTGAGGCTGTTCTTTTTCACATGACAGAGGTCCCCCCCAGAAGGTGGCACTGGGGCAGAGCCTGAACGGAAGTGGGGGCGCAAACCCACAAATCTATGCTAGGTGTGAGCCCTGGGCAGAGGCAGGCCGGCTGGGTGCTGCTGAGGCCCAGGGAGGCCACTGTGGTGGGCGTGGGATGAATGAAAGGGCCTTTAGCTCTTTTTCTAGTTAATTCAAAATGAGCACACAACACAATTCAGTCATTGAAAAAGATGTATTAAAATATTCACAAAAGCACAACGATTGACAAAGAAAACAACAAATAATGGACTTGGTGGGTTTCCCTAGCAAGATACAGTCCCACTGAGCTGCTCCAGAGGGTTTGGAATTTAATCTCTAAGCCATTGCTTTCGGGTGCCGCCTTACAGACACGTGTAGTTTTACGAGGTCTGGTTCTGCCAGTGAGACATGGAAAGGACTCTCCCGTTTAGAAGCAGCCCCACTGTTGCCATCTGTGGCCAGGGACAGGACCTCAGGGACACGGGAAGAAGGGCCCCAAGACCCACAGCAGGTGGCGTGCCATGAAGAGGAAGCACGACCAAGTGTGAGCCACTCTCTCAGAGGAGCCTGTCCCAGAGCCAGGGAGGGTGGCTGGGGGGCCCTCTGCCAAGTGCTGACCCATGGGCAGGGCAGTGGGGGGCTGGCTGGGTGGGGAGGTCACAAGTCGGGCAGGAGGCAGCCAGTGTCAGTGTGCGAGTGCCGAGGATGCTGGGGGTGGGGGCAGCTCTCTGTCCTTGCCGTGAGAGGAGAAGCGGGCACTCTCACTGTCAGGGGCCACCAGGAGTGCACAGTGCGCTCACAGGGCCTGGGGAGGAAGGGGGAGAGGAGAGCACCCCTTTTCTCTGTAAGAAGCGGCTGTCAGGCAGCATCACACGGAAACCCCACACCTGGTCTCAAGACCAGGTGTGTCCTTTCTGCCTGAAAGACAGAGGCTCACCAGAGCAGCACTGTTTGCACCCGTTTGGAGAGAGCAGACAGTGCCACATCCTGCCCTTCCCCCTCCCCCCACCCCAGCACACACAGGAGAGGGCTTCTGACCACTCCTGTTTTCAAACTGGATGCAGGAAGTTCCCAGGGGCGAGGGGGACCGGATCCAGAGCCATGTGGACACGTCTCGGGACAAGCACTCCACGTCCCTCGCTGGCACTGGGCCCGTGAGCCAGGAGGAGGGTGCAGGGCCAGCGGATTTCCCTCCTGCCCCACGTGGCCCGCAGCAGCCGGTCCCCGGCTGCGGGACAGGGCAGGCATGGAGTGTGACTACGGAGCCCCTTCCTGTGCATGTAGAGGGAGTGCTGGCCGGAACCGGACGGGAAGAACCAGTGGCTCCTTGGAAAACTGAAGACCGCCGGTCTGCGGAGGGCTGGGAAGCTCCTGGGCCCTTGAACTCTAACTCCTCCTTCAGTCCTCTAAGAGTCCCCTCGGAGCCTGGCCTCCAGGCTCCCTCACAGGTGGCAGACACCCGCAAGGAAAAGGAAGCAGCTGTGGCGGACCTCGAGCTGAAGGGGAGAAAAAAGAACGTCCCCACGTGCCCCAACATGCCCTGTGACCTCCCCGGAACTGCAGGCTTGGGGGGCGTTTTAAATTAAAACAATGTTTTTACTACAGAGTAATCCAGCAAATGGAGGAATGGCCAATATAAATAAGGGTTTAATGATCTCACTTTGCTTGTCCTTCCCAGGAAACAGAGAAATTTCAGGTTTGAGATGGGGTGGGAGTTGCCAGGGGGACAAAATGAGCTACTGGGGAGGACACCCGAGCTGTCGAGAGAGTCCCTCATCTCGTTGTCCACCGCTTCCACCCATGGGGACAAATGTGGAAAATGAACAAACAAATAAAAAAAAAATACAAACAGGAAGGGAGAAGATTCCCAAAGCGGAAGTACTAGCTCTATGTGCTGACCTAAAAATCGAGCTGGTCTTTAACCTCAGGGGTCCGGATGCAGCATGAAGCTAAGCTGATGCTTCGGGAAGAAGATGAACCCCCAGGGGGCGCGCTGGGCTCCCGCTGATGGCTCCCCTCTAGACCCGTTTCTGCCGACATAGGAGGAAAGGAACCTCCACTGGCGGTGCGGGGACCCTGGTCTCCAGCAGGAGGACTCTGGAGAGAATCAAGCAGGCACCGGCCCTGCTCCTCAGGCAAGGCCTGCGTTCTTCTCTGAGGACGTGTAGATGGCATTGGTCTAAAGCGCTGAAGAAGACCTGACCTCTGGCCGTCACCTACTCTACTCTTGCTGCGATGAATGCAGGCGCTGATGTGGAAGGGGAGAAGCATTCAAGTCCAAGTGCACAGCATAGAGGGTGAAAATGCTCTGTGTTTCAGAGAGAAAAAACATCAACAAAAACTTCTCAAATTGTCCCCGAATGGCATAGCTCATGGGTGTCCCCTAAAAACTACCACCCAATAGTCAGAGCGGGCAGTGGGTGACAGACCACCCTGAGCGTGTGTCCCTCAGAGTGCCTTACTCTCCGACCATGGTAACAGCTAAGACTGGTTCAGCTCTTGGGTCCAAGGGCCATGTCTGTCGGGATGCAAAAAGGTCACTACGTCTCTGTGAAGGCAAACCACACACAAGCGACGGAGCCAGGGATGCTGCTGAACACGACCCTGAATGCAAAGAAGCACGAAAGGCAGCCAGACAGTGTGTAGTCACGTGCATTCAGACCGTCTCCTCGGCATGCACCACGGGCTCCGCGCTTCAGAAGATTAAATAGAATATTCACACACGTCCTCTGTACGGGTCTTCTGCTCCCTCCATGTGCTTGTCCTCGTCCAAGGCCCCAGGTGGTGACGGGCGACGTTTCCACACCAGAGTCCAGTGTGACTTTGTCTCTTGCCTGGGATGCAGCCTGGGTCCTGTCTCAATTTTTCCGGATGTCCGCGTACACCACAGACTCGGACTTGTTGACCTTGTCGCTGTGGGGCCCGCCGGAGTGGTCTAGCTGCGCGTAGATGACGGGGCCCTGGGGGAGAGAAGGCAGGTCAGGGGTCTGGGAACCTTGCAGCCCCGTCGGGGGCCGGGGTCAGTGGGGAGGGGCAGAATCGGGGTTCCAAAGAGAGATCCCTCTTTGGAAGACTTTCAGGAGGCCTTCTTGGGAACCCACCATCCAGGACGAACTTGAAAACGAGAGTGTAGGTAACTGTGAAATTTCCATTTGGAAATTTCTAACAATGCCATATTCCTTCTCAGGAAATTACCTGTGTCTTAGAGGACCTGACACAGAGCTGTCCGCCCCTTGTCACCAGGCACCTCCACCAGCCTGAGACCCACTGGCATAGGAGCTCAGAGCAGGGCCCCTAGGAACCAACACACCTGCTGCCACCCCAAAGACACAGTCTGAACCGGTCACTTTACACAGACAGGTACTTAAAAAGATTTCAAACATTCTTCCATATGCCTACTTATAGTGCGATTCTTTTAGTCTGATCCTATCATAACTAATGAGAATACTGCTTCTTTGACATCTAAGATCACATAACTGTTTTTCCCATTTTAAAGTAAAAAAATGGGGCAGCAGGCTCCGTGGACCTGGGAGGGAACCTCTAGATGAACTGGAGTGGAAGAGGCGGGAGGCGAGCTGCCAGGTGCCCACGGGAGAGCCAGGGAAGCCAGCTGCCTGGGGCGGTGTGGGGTGGGGGTTCAAACACCTGACAGGTGGCTGCACATCTCGACCTTACAGTCTCACAGACTCTAAGATTACAAATGGCAACAAGAAAAAGAGAAAGAGCCCAAAGTCAATGTTTCTCCTTGTGACACTAACACTGCGCTTAAGCGTTCAGTTCTGAAATCATAAGCTCAGCAGCTGAAAGCATGTGGTTTGACATCAACGCCCTTTCTGGCCAGGGCCACAAGACCCCATCCTTCCTTCAGCGTGCGAGGTAGGAGGGATCCTGTGGGGTCTGGGCACCAGCTCAGCTGTAAGGGCTTTGCACTGGTGCCTCCAAGCCTGGAGGTGTAAACGAGTAACACCGGGGCTAGACCCGGGAGGAGAGAGGCTACCACACCCGCAGCCCCGTGCCTCCCCGCAGGCTTGTAACCACTAAATCAGTCTCTCAAAGGGCAGTGAACAGTGGCGTTGCACCTCCTAGGGCTGTGGTGAGAATTCAGCGAGACACTGTCTATGAATTGAGCCGTGCCTGATGCTGTTGCCATGGACACCTCGTTACATAAGTGCACTTAAAATACACCAAGGTAGCTGATGACCGGAAGCAAGCAGCCAGGCTCTGTGCACGTCTTTGGTCTATAAGTGACGGATGCTCCTTGTCTGTCATGGGCATGTAGCCTCACACCGCTCCTACGGAACCAGAGACCCTCTGTGTGCATCTGAGAGGGTAAGTCCAAGAGGAAAAGAGGCTTGAAATAAAGCAACTGGTTCCTACTGCAGCTGGCCCTTGGACAACACAGGTCCATACTCGTTCAAACATTTTTTTCAACAAATATATTGGAAAGGTTTTTTTTGAGATTTGCAACAATTTGAAAAAAAAAAAAAAAAAAACAACCCAATAGATAAACTGTGCAGCCTAGAAATATCAAAAAAATTAAGAAGAAGGTATGCCATGGAGGCATGGAGTATGGCCAGGCACCAGTCTATTCTGTCATTTCCCACCATAAACCATGCGCAACAATATGCAGTCAGCTCGAAGTAGTTAAGTTATGGGAGAATCAAAAGCGACCTGAGTTTTCGACGGCACCGAGTGTCAGAGCCCCTCCCTACGCCCCCACCTGTTCGGGGCCAAGTGCACTGGGACCAGAATGAAACAACGCGTTCTCTAGTTGACTGACCCCTGGTTGCAGTCACTTCTGAGAACAGGACAGACCCTGATATTAAGTTAACTAACTCCCTAGATAGCAACACCCCTGTCGTAGCTCATAAAGACCCCTTGGAGTGTCGGGGTATCCATGGGAGAAGGAGCTCGTTCCGAGACAGGCCGCACAAATGGCTGCAGGTCCTTTCTGAAGGCCGACCTGGTGTTACGTTACAGATGCTGAAAAAGCACAATAAATGGACACAGTGGTTGAATGATCCTCCAGAAAATGCCCGAGTGTGGGCTGGGCGGGGCCCTAGGAGTTCCTCTTGGGACATGGCCAGACTGTGGCTTCTGAGGGGAGGCAAGGTGGAGTGTCGGCCCTGAGAATGGGTGCAGTGGGCACATTTACTCACTGAACAGTGGGCCCCATCACTCCTCTGCTCAGCTCCCTCTGGAGAAACCGACCAGCTCATGAGAAAGGACCCTCAGCAAGAGAAGGATCCCCCAATGAAGCCAGCCACCACTTCAGACAATCAGTGCAGCCTGCTGCTCGGGAGGCAGGGCAGTACCTCCATGCAAGGAACTCCAACTAGGTCTGAGAGCCTTAGGTGTGAATGGAGAACCAGGGCTCCCGGGTGTTGGAGGAAAGCTTCCAGCGTGAGACAAAGAAATTACACGGGAAAAGGGGGATTCGAGAGAAACAGAGCAAAATCAAGTATCAGAAGACAACTTTAAAAAAAATACACCTTGCAAAACGAGAAAGAACGATAGGCTCCAAGAGATGTGGCTGTGCACCCGGGAAAACAAAGGCAGGCTATTCCAATCGGAGAATAAGAAGTGGTTCTCCAGTGTCCATCGGGGCCGGGCCCAGGGTCCAGGTGGTCACAGGTGATGTGCCATCTTTGCCAGCATGCTGGGCATGTCGCTCTCCCTGCATGTCATTCTCAAGAGGCAGGAATGGAAGTGGCACTTTCTCTGCCCCAGGTCCCCGGACACAGACGGAGGGTGAGGCCAGGTAGAGGCACCTTTCACAGGCCACCTCCTTCTTTCCACCCCTCGCAGCACCTACAGCAGCTACACCTGGATTTCCCCAAACAACTGGGGTTTCCTCAGAGTCTTCCTGAACCCTACGGGACAAGAAGCTGCGGCGGAGGATGGCCTGGTATAGGTGCTGCTTTCTTTCCACCTCCCTCCCCTGAATACACAAATACAGATTTTTTTGTACGTGGTGGTCCTCCTCAAAAAAGAGAAATAGCTCTTGAAATTTTTTTTAAAAAGACAACCGATAATAAATGCTCAATAAAAATCGGAGAAATCTTCTAGAATAAGCAAAAAGAGCAAAACAGAAACAAATGAAAGAACTAAAGGATTGATCTAGGACATGGTCCAGCTCCTATTAGGAATTTTAAAAAGAGAGAGAATGAAAGGAGGAAAATTTCCAAAGAAAAATGGAAGAAAATATCCTAAAACTGAAGGACATAGTTCTTGAATTAAAAGAACCCAGTGAGTAGCCAGCCCAATGAGGAAAAAAAATCCCACAATTTTGTGAGATTTCAAAACACAAGGAATAAAAACCATCCGGAGAAAAGGGCGACAAACCCAGCCCCACCCGAAGGAGCCGGAGGCATGGCCGCCACTCAGCACTGGAAGCAGGGAAAGCCAGCAGCGCCTCAAATGCTGACGGAAAGGGATTTCCAACCCAGAAACCTCTCTAACCAGATCCCCATCTGAGCTCAAGGGAGGAGACAGCAACCTCCAAAGGGCTGCGAGCCAATGTACGCCCTCATAGCGCCAGAGGGCAGGGTCGACACCAGTCTCCCGGGCTGAACCGAGGTCCCAGATGGGGTTGCAGGGCCCACCTGTGTCCTGGCCTTTCCAAGTCGCTGAGGCTGCTGCCGGGTTCCTGGCACAGCCTCTGCCGGCACAGCCAGTGCCTGTCCCGTTCAGACAGCCTGATTCTGACCCCGTGGCGCCCCTGTGCTTCCCACTGGGCCCACACAGGTAATTCAGGAGACTCCCCCCATCTCAGGCCCATTTACCCAGCTGCAAGGCCCCATGTGACTGGTGAGGTCCCATCTCCCACCAGGCCCACGGTGAGGGTGTGTGCATGTTTGGAGGTCGTTACTTTGCCTCAAAACTTGTGTCTCCCGTGCCCCCTTTCTCAAGAAGTTATGGAGGACACCTTCCACTGCAATATGAGTATACACTGAACAGGTATAGACTTGCAGCCCCACGGCAGAGGGGTAAGAAAAGTTCTTGGAGGGGAGGCCCAGGACAATCGCTACCCAGCAGCGCCGAGGGCAGCAGAGCCCCAGATGCTGACAGGTGCGGCTCCAGGAACGCAGCGCCACCAGTGGCCGAAGGAAGCGACCTGAGGGGGTGTGCTCAGAACTTTTAATTGGAGAGCTCTGAGACGGAATGCAAATACGTACTCAGAAAACAAATTCAAAAACAAGGCAAACATTAGCTCCATAGACACAAGAAAATTGTACCAGAAAGCAACTGTATGCAGTACAACGATGGAGAACAGGCACACACCACGTTGACCTAAATACAGAGAGACGGGCCTCCTGGGAAGGGGCAGGTATGCGCATCACAGGTATTCGGGCGCTGGGGAGAAGGGCTGGGGAAGAAAGAACTAAGTTCTTATTTCCATGATATGGAGTCAATGAATAATATGGAAAAATCTATTGAAAGTAAATACCAGGAGAAATGGCTGGAAGAATGGAAAGTGGCTGGCTAGTATTTCTGTAACATTTTTTTCTCTCTCCTTCTCAGACCCCAGTCGGGTCTGAAAACGTCACAGTTACAGCCATGCAGCCAAACACAGCGTTACCACAACACTGGCCTGCGCACCACGCCCCCAGGGCAAGGGACTGCTCCTCTGTGGCTCCTACAAGCAGAACTGAAACCTCTCCGGGTTCACCAAGCCTCCAATCACTCAGCTACAGGCTGACTTTCGATTTCTTCTAAAGAATTCACAGAAAATAATTTTTCTGTTTTATTACCAATACCCGGATCAACCTGTTCTCGCTAATTCCCGTCATATAAAGCACCTCAGTACAGAATGTAGCTCCCTGGGTTTCTATCCCTGAGCAATTAAAGGAGACTCTCTCACATCTGACGAAGCCGTCTCCTGATGCCACATGGGAAAAGGGGGCCACACCTGGGTGAACAGTCTGTTAGTGGTGCTTTACTCAGGGCGGGTTCATCTCTGCATATTTGCGTGGGGCCCTCCTAAAGCAGTTCTCTTTCTGTGTCCATCCGTCTGCCTGTCCGTCACTCTGTCCCGATGTCACGGTTCATACTCTCTCCCGCTCCCGGGGTAGTGGCCATGACCTGCTGCTGAGCGCAGCCCGGGGATGGTCGCCCATTACCTGGTGAGATCCAGAAGGCAGGCTCTTTACTAGACCCTCTGTGTCGGAGGGGGACTTCCGCGGAGCCTGCTTAACCGGTGACACACTCTCTGAGGTGCTGCAGCTGACAGGGTGGCAATTTGGAGAACAAATGTAAAACAAAAAATGTTTTTAAATAAATGGAAATGAAAATATGGAAAAGTGATGACAAGGTGAAGGAAGGAGCAGATGTATAAGAACAAAACACAACAAAACAACAGCATCGCAACAACCACGTATCTTGACACTTGACCCCTGACGCTTGTTGGGCGAGTGTGAACCCTTTGCCTGTCTCCAGTAATGACGTCTGCCGGGTGGGACTCCGGCTACGATCAATGTGAATGTGTATGCTTGGTGCTCTGCCCTTCCACCGCCATCCACCCACCTTTGGGATAGGGATTTAAGGGAACAGGCTATCCCTTCTTGTGTGATCATCGAAAGGGAACCTCTCCTGAATGCATTTCAGAAGTTACAGCTGCCCCCAGGTTCGCAGTCTTGGCTGACTCCTTCCTTCCATTCCCGGCTTCCTGGTGTTTTGTTTTCCCACCAATAACCGGACTGAGAACCCCCACCTCTTCCCCGGGAGGTGTGAATGACTGGAGGCTGGAACGCCAGGTCCCAGGGCTGAGCTTCCTCAGGGCACAAGCCCAATGTCATAAATAAATCCGGGGAAGTGGGGCCAGGAGGTTACTCCTTAGGGGTTCCCCAGTGAGATGTGTCCTCAGCAGAGCTCAGGGGTCTGGGGAGGATCCCACTGAAAGTGTCCCAGCTAAAACTGAAGTGAGCGGTGCATCCCACTAACTGTGCCTTCTCTGAAGTGGGAGGTTAAAGGACCCAAACCAAAATGGTATGGCTATTCTAACACAACGAGGGGCTTGGTCATTCACAGTACAATTCACGTATGAAAAAAAGGAAGAAAACCAAAACACACACGCACACGCAAAGGCATTTCACATGGAGAACACACATAATCATGGTCGTAAACCTCTGTGTGCCTGACAGCCCCACTTCACTGGGGCGGTGTGCTTGATGTGTTTCTGACACACATACACACACATTGACGTATTGGTGGACAGGCCATGGGAGCTGTGGGGTTAGCTCAGAGCTAGCTGGTTAGTTAGTTGCCAGCCAGGGAGACGGGCTGAACACACACATGAATATTAACAGCGACGGGCAATGGGATTAGTTACCATGTGTCTAGTGGGGTGGAGGGAGACCCAGCCCCGCTACAGGCTCAGTGTGGCGTCTGTGTCAGCTTTTCTCAACAAGTGGAGGAGAAGCAGGCTCTGATCCCGGCACACCGAGGCGGAAAGGCGGGGGAGGGAGAAACAAAGTGAGAACAGCAGCATCCACAGCACCGTGCAGGGGTCTCAGGCCCGCGTTCTCCGTGAACCCGAAAGCAAGAACTACAGCGAGCAGCACGTCGCCACCCCGGGTTAGTCTCACACTGGAAACCAACACACCAGTTATTTGTGATCAAGAAACACTCACCATGCAAGAACAGAGGCATTCCAAGCAAGTACTATCTGAGCCGGACCATTCAAGCTCGTTCAAACACAGCACTCCTCCTAAATACTAGAACCGCAGAGCCCCGAGAGAGAGAGAAGGCGGGGGGTGGGGGGTGGTTCCCACCGTCCACCAGCCAGACCACCGGGCATGCAGGCCTCAGCGCAGTCGCCGTAGGACGGTGAAGGTTAGCTGTGCACCTGCTGCCCAGCCCGCGCCCTCAGCTGGAGGCGGCCTTCACCCTGCCTGACCCTGGGAGGCCTACTTGGTTAGCTTTCCCCTGGAGTGGGCCCTGCGTCAGGCACACCTGGGCTCAGGTGTGCTGTCTTTGAGAAGGCATGAATGGAAGGCCTGCTCTCCTTTATGCTGATACATGTTGGTGCCCAGCCCTTGCCGCCCCCATTTCGATGAGTCCCGCCATGCACTCCAGACAGATCAAAGCAATTCAGCTGCCAACCAAACCATAAAATAAAAGAACCTGTGTCATCGCCTCAGGTGGGGGGGTCGTCTTTTAGCACAACTGTCCTTGACTCGTTTGATATTTGTCTAACTGAGAAGAAGAACCTGCTGAGATTACTGCCAAAGGATGAACATTACTCTTGGAAATTGGGTAGGTTATGTCTGTGTGGCTTTGACCGCCAGTGGCGTGGTGGGTGGTGTTGCAGCCAGAGCCCAGGCTGCCGAGCGGCTGGCGGCAGAGCCGGTGTGGCAGCAGCTCGGGTCATATTCCATCCACAGTGGGCCACTGGCTTCTGCTTGCCCGAGTCCGCACACCTCCTGCGGAGACTGCTTGATTTGGCAGGAAAGCACATAGTTGCGAATTCTTCACAATTCTTTTTCCATAAAAAAACACAGGGGCTTTTATAAACCCCTCCCTATCCCCATGTCCCCAGAAGCAGCGTCTCTCACCCAGTGTAACCCCGCTTAGCGCTTTTCCTTCGGTAGAGGACGGCCAGGACCACGCTGGTGAGCAGGGAGAGGCCCACGACCACGGCGGTCACTATGCCCACCACCACCCAAACCGGAAACACGGGCAGCACCGCTGGGGAGAGAGAGAACAGAATCGTGTTATGGTCCGTTCTGACGCAGAGGAAAAGTGGAATTTATGACGTGGATAAACAAGGGTCTTCCTTTCGTAGTTACCATGCCCTCTACTATTACCCGGACTGTGAGACCTCAGGGTCTAAGCAACGGCACAGGAATAGCAGCTGGTGAAGGACGAGATACAGTGACCTGAGCATTGCTGCACACACTGCCCCTCTCGATGTGCCAAAATAAAAACAAAACAAAACAAAACTGGGATGCGAATTCACCTCTATCTACTCGCCAACAGAGCAGCCGATGTCTCAGAATGAGACCCCAGAACCTGCGTTCCTGCTGCTTCTCCAAAAAGGGAAGAAACAGCGGTCGTGTTTTTGCAAACGTTAAAACTTTCTCCCGGAGAACATTGGAAGAGCCCTAACCTCCTTCTTTCCCACCACTCAGCCCATCAACCACAACGAGTTTGGTCTGACTTCTAATCAGCACTGGGCAACGAATACCCCAGACATGGGTCAGAGGGCTTCAGATGGCAGGTGTGTACGTGGAGAGACTGGCTGCTCGGCTGGCGTGGGCCGCGGTCCCCGGCCCCCACGCCCCCAGAAACGGGGTGCATCCCTGCAAAATGCTCCTTTTACACACACCCTGGGATGTCAGTCTCATTTTCCACCCCAACATGTGACAAAGGGGACTGAGCCATTCCTGCGAACGTGCCCAGGAAGTACCTTTCTCCACAACGTAGAGCCGAATGTGTCCCGGCTGGGCAACGATGTCAGGAGGGTTTTTGACGTCGCAGATGTAGGTGCCGTTGTGGATGAACTGCATGTTCTCTATGCTGATGGAGGCATCTTTCTTGTCCAGGTCTCCAGCCCAGCTGATCCTGTCCTTGAAGGGTGGGTAATTCCCAGGGTACTCCTGCCCCTGGGAGTAGTGGAAGAACTGCAACCAGAAAAGCAGGGCACATGAGCTTGCCCCAAAGGCAGAGGCGCCCACACTCCCACAGGCATGCTGCAGACGGCTTGTCACACAGACTCCCTACTAGGAGATGCCTGCTGCCTCGTAAGTCTCCTGTGGAATCTAAGCCAGGCAGGGGCTGGGGGACCAAGAGGTTCATCCTGTTTCAGCTGCAAAACTACACTCTGGTGTCATCTTGCATCCTCTCGACACCCCAGTGACAGAGAGATTAACACCCATATTTTTACAAATGAGAGAATGGAGACTCGAAGGAGCCATGGGCCCCAGTCAGGGCCATCTTCAAAGCCAGCGCTCCTAGGGTGACATCAGTGAATTCAAAGCTTTCAGTCTTCATCACAGTTCACCATTAAGATACAGAAAGAAGCCTAACTATCGGTTAATCTGATGGGTTTCTCCCTCTTATTTATCCATTTCCCACGGAACAAGGGAACAAAGCCCAGGCAACCCAAAAAGTTCTTGCCTGCCTTCCCAGGTTCGGTCTTTGGCCCCTTTCTTTTCCACGCTCACTCTCATTTTGCAAAGTAACATCGTCAAACCCAGCTCGCGGGAAGCCAGGTGAGGTCTGGCAGGTGGGGACCTCGTCCGACACTGGCTTTGATGGGGCAGCTCAGCTGCAGGCTTCCTGCTGGTGCCGTGGTCTGGGGTGGGGCAGCGGTGGGATGGGAATCTGCACTCGAGTCCTGCTGGTGTTCCAGCCAGGGCACGTTCAGCACCTTTGAGTACATGGAAACCCCTGTGCCACCTACTGACCCTTGCATTTTCTTGTGTCTCGAACCTCCCTCTACCTGCAGCATTCCTGAGGGCCTCCCTGGATGGCCGGCTCACACTGCCACCCAGCTGCCCCGCCCTGCAAGCCTGTCACTCTCTCCCACGAACTTCTCCCACCTGGGAGTCTCAACCTGACTGGCGGTCCATTCGACTTCCCAAGGGTCTCTCACCTCTGCTGAACTCCCACGGATGATGCCGGTTGTACGCTCTCATCATCTCAGACTTGGCCTCTTCCCTGGTCTCAAACTCCTCTAACCCACCCTCCCGATACCTAAATGCCCGCCTAAAACAACGCTGACGACCATAACCATTTAAAATTTGTGCCCTGCGCTGTCACCTCATCCTCAGGTAGAACTGTGAAGGCTCATGCTTTGCCCTCCTTGCATGTCTGCAACAGGTTCACAGACAATGGCAGAAGACACAAGACTCCTGAAAAGGCTTCTCTCCAGGGAACACACAGAGACGAAGGACCTTATTACACAGGACACAGCACGCAGCATGTTCTCATCTGTGGCCCTTGCCCCCTGAGTCCCACAGGGACGGCCTCCTGGAGGGGCTCAGGTGCATGCTGGTCCTCAGAGGCTTTGATTGCAGCTAAGGAGCCCCAAGCTTAGGAAACTCAAATCTTCTATAATGGGCAGTATGTGCACCTGACCTTTGCCCCACAGGGAAACACTACCTCTCCCATACGGGACAGTAAGCAAACCTGTCCTCTGCTCCAGAGACACTGTCACTGTCTTCCTAGGCTAGTGTCACTGTGCAAAAAAGGTCACCACTGCCTCTGCTGGCCAGGTGTGCAGAAACATGAAGCACTTAACGGAGCGTCAAAAATGATGCTCCTAATGGCCCTGCCAGGTGAGACTCGCCTGCCAGATACTCCCAGAGGACAAAGGGAGACTCAGGACTTCAGTGACTTGCCCAAGATAACAGGTCTCAGTCCCACTTTATCCTCATGACACCCTGTGTGGGAGGCTCCTCCTCTCCATTATACAGGCAAGAGTCAGGACTGTCAGCCCTGCGGACCAGGTACACGTCAAGAAACTCATAATTGAATCAGAAAGACTGTGTGTGTGTGTGTGTGTGTGTGTGTGTGTGTAGAAATACCAACGAAAATGGGGCGAATGGATGCTCTGCGGGGGCAAGGTGAGTCTTGATCAGCGTCAGCAAGGCCCACCAGGGGCTGCTCTGTGGGAAAGACACATTTCAAAATGGGCTGTGATGGTGGAGGAAATGGGGGGACAGCAGGGCGACAGCGACCCATGGGGACGAGAAAAAAAGTTGCCTTTAAGGGAAGCTGAGCTGACTGTTTCTTTCCTCGGACAGCCTAGAGCAAGACAAAGACCCTGAAGTCTGATCAATGGCGGACAGACACACTGGTTTTGGGAGTGACCGATCAGAAGGACAGGTGACCGATGACATGACAGCAGAGAGGACCTCCTCGAGGCTGGACTAGGGCGCTCCTACCGACATGGAGTTGCCGGTCCCCTCCGGCTGGAAGCTCCAGGAGACTGTGGTCAACATGCTGGTGGTGTTCACCGACTTGAACGTGCACGTCAGCTTCCCCTGCGTCCCGTTGGCCACGTACATCTCTTTCGGGGTGTACACCTCCAGGGCGGACACGCCAGCGGTCACTGGGGAGAGAGGTGGGGACAGGGAGGCTTAGGAGCAGGGTTTGGCATGAGCGCCGTGGAGCACGCTTATCAGAGAAGATGATACGGGTTCGAGGAAGTGACAGGACACACAGAGGCACCTGCTGCCATTGTGCAGGCGTGTTTTACAAACTGGACCCCTTGCTGTCAGACTGGGCACATTGGGTTTCTGTGTTTTAGTAACAAGGCGCTTTTACTAGTCCTGTAGCTAGTCCACTCACCTGCTGAAGGACATCCCGGCTGCTTCTCGGACAGTCTGATTTTAATGGCATGGAGGCTGTAGTTTTACTACTTTTTTAAAAAAGATTTTATTTATTTATGAGGGGAAGGGAGGGGGAAAAAAGGAGAGAAACATCGATGTGTGGTTGCCTCTTGTGCACCTCACACAGGGGACCTGGCCTGCAACCCAGGCGTGTGCCCTGATGGGGAATCAAACCAGCGACCCTTTGGTTTATAGTCCGGCACTCAATCCACTGAGCCACACCAGCCAGGGCAGTTTTACTACTTTACATAGTTCTCATACTTGCCTGTTACATTTCACTGGCTAGCACATGGAATTTTTCTCATCCTCCACATTTAAAGCGATTAAAAATATTCTAGTTGGGTCATGTGTCATTTTAAAGCCGTGCCTATTATTCAACCGACCCCTTTCCTACAAAGGATTTAAGGCAAAGAAAACCAGACAACACGGCACGCTTTCCTTACCGAAATCTTACTTCCCATCCGATTTCACTGGGGTCCGTGCCCCCTCAAGGGACAGAGGACCACACCGGTCATGCTTCGGTTCACCCCATTACAGTTTCCCAGTTCGCCCAAGCCCGGGAAATAGCGTTGGAAAGGTCTATCACTTGTAACATAAAAATAGCTCTTGTTCACAAGATGCACACTCAGAGGCAGCCGCAGGAATTACTAAGGATGGCTGCTCAAATCATCTGCACTCAGAAAGAGACACTGACACGGAGGCAATGAAGGTCAGCAAAAAACGAATCTGGCCTAGGACGGGAAACAATGAGAACGAATACGGAAAAGATGGAAAACACCGTCTTCAAAATAAGGTATTTTAAAGAGAAATCATTTAGAGAGAATCCATATCTGTCGTGCCCCAGTTAATCTCGGAATGTCACAGATGAACAGAATAAGGAGTGTTGTGGCTGGGGAGTGAGGGGAACATTCAGGACATAGGCCTTCTGACTACAGGCCAAGGAGAGGAAGAGGCCCTCCCGGCCTCCTGAACATCTCCCAAATGTTTATTCTCAGGACACAAAGTGCACTTGTGGCTATTCTTTTAAATAAACTGATAGCTGCACTGCATCAGGCAAATTTTTTTTTCTGCTAAAGAGGGTGGATTATTATTACAGGGAACAATGGGTTATTATTTGTGGTCCAAACCTCAAAACAAGCCCTTCTTTCACCCGAGAGGCAAACAAAAGGCGTTCCTTGCTATTGTGGGCAGACAGAAAAGCAGCCCCCGGCACTTAGTTCAGAGGGAAGGCCAGAGCCCCAGCCAGGACCACCTGACCCCTTAGTCCAGGACACAGCTCGGCTCGGAACCCCTGACTGAGCGTCAGTCCCGCCAGTTTCGTCCTCAGTGATGGGTGCTGTGAGGACAGCCAGGCTTGACCATCGCCAACAGCGAGGGCTCTCTAGGGCTTTCACACTCCACATCCCTGCACCAAGACCTGGCCCCAAGACCTGGGCGCAAGACAGGTGCCCCGTGACGTGCCAGTCAGACAGAATGAGGCTGAGGGTCCAAGTTTCCACCAGAAATCTGCCCTAAGAGACTAACCAAATCCCTAAAAGGCTCTTAGACAATCTGTTGACAGCAGACTTAATGACACTGCTGCCTTGGTCTGAGCCACCACCGTCTCCCACCTGGGATTTTCAGCTGTTTCCTAAGCTGGTGGCCTTTCTGCCATCCCCTGCTTCCCTGCAGCCTGTCCAGGGAGAGGCCAGAGACAACTCATCAAAATGCCCATCAGACCTTATGCTGCTTCTGCCCCAAACCCCGAGGGGTTCTTCCCCTCAGCCTGGGCCACGGTCCTCAAGGGCCACGAAGTCCACAGCGTGAGCACGCTCCTGGCCACCTCTCAGAACTCTCCAACAACGTGTCCCCCTCCACATGCTGCAGCAGCAGCCACCCCGTCACCTGCACCACCTGCTTGTGACGAGCGCCCCCAAGTATAGAGACTGGAGGTGTCCCTGGCGATCCTGAGGCCTGAGACACAAGGGGAGAGGGATGGACCATATGAAGTGCTGAGTCTCTGCACCGCTGATCCCAGGGAGGAGGGTCCAGGGACAACCTTGCTTAAAACTCGCCACGCACGGGTCAGAAGTGCTTCCACCAAGCACAGCACGGCAGCGGTTTCTAACCAGCTGCCCGAGTGACAGGGTTGATCCGAGGGCTTCTCCCACGCAGGTAACGTGAGGAACCAAGCAGAGGACTCCCCTTGGCCGAGCCCAGGAGGACGCGCTATTCCCCTAACAACGGGGAATGGCACGCTTTGTCCAGACTGGTCTAAGTGACCGGGAGGGTTGTGGAGAAACACAGGGAAACCCTTGTGGAACCCAGATGGGTCGTCTCCAGAGTTGTAAGAGAGAGGGGGGCTAAAGGGGCTCAAAATGCAACTGTAAGGGACAAGGAGACAGTAGGGAAACTGTGGTTCTAATCCACGCTGCGCCTGTCACTGCCGCTGGAATCCAGCCTGAACAGGATATTGAATAAGTTTCTCTTAGGCCTGAGATGCACACTGAGGGCACAGTGGCAAGGGTTGCTGAGCAAAGTGTGTAAGATTCTGTTTAAAAATTCATCAACGGGAGAAAAAGTGGTGAATCTCGGAAAAGACAAATGCCTCCGGAACGAAAACGCAGAAAGGAGATGACGTACAAGGATGAAGTAGTTCCCCGATGTTTTCCTGTCCTGCCAGCTCAGGATTCTGAGGACACACCACCTCCCACGTGCCTTCCACACGGGCACGGGAGCAGAGCTGGTTTTCCTCCCAAGGAAGGAATCCTGCCTTGGAGTTCAAAGGCAAGGAAACAGACAAAAACAGCCCATCTTGGAGGAGACCCATTCAAAAGAGAAGAGCCTGAAAAATCATTTGAGAAGTAATCAAACAGGATATCCAAAAGTTGATATTTTTTTGATACAAAAAAAAAAAAAAAAAGATACAAAACAAGCAGAGGGTACAAAACAACATTCATCGCAGCCACAAAGAAAAAAGCAAATTCAAGAACGGTTTGCCCAAGAGGCTGTTTCCAGACAGAATCTATTTTGATACTTTAAAGTACTGCATTGATATAACATAAGTAGCCTGGCCGCTGCAGCTTGTTGGCTGAGTCATCCTGAAAAGCAGTGCGTCGGTAGGGGCACAGGCCTGGGTTGTGGGTTTGGTCCCTGATCGGGGTGCACACGAGAGCAACCGATCTGTGTTTCTCTCTGACATCGACGTCTCTCTCCCTCTCTTTCTCCCTCCCTTCCCCTCTAAAGATAAAAGCAATCTTTCAAAGTAATGCGCCCCAACGAACTTAGTCAATATGATGCTACTCCGAGTGAACCCCAACTCTCGTACCACAAAGTCACTCGCAATCACCGTACACACTCTCCTGGCCCAGATGGGGGTTTTGAAACAGTCACTGTGGAGACAATTCCTGGTCGGTGCCTGCTGGGGCCGGTGTCGTGCTCTGGTTGTCAAAACCTCAGCCTTTCAACAAACCATGTTAGGGCTCTGCTTGAAATGGAAAAAAAAAAAAGGCTTTTGTTTTGAAATTTTTTGGAAGCACTTTGAAGTCACCAGTATATTCTCCGGCTTCAAAGAGGACAACCAAGGAATTCATTTAAAAACAGCCCTCTGGCCTGTTTGCTGTCGGTACACAGTGATATTCTCTCCTAGCAGAACCATAAATAGGACCTTTTAAATCATGCTAAATGAGAGGAACCAGAGAGAGCACAACATCATTCAGACTCGTGGTTACGGCTGGAACAGAGTGGGGGGGGCGGGGGCGGGCAGGGCAAAAAGGCTCCCTGCTGAGGGCCATGTTCCGACACGTTTTCTGTATGTTTTATTTTTGAATATATTGGATCTTTCATAATACAAACTACTTTTGTGAAGATGAGAAAGAAGACATCAATAAAGTGATGAGAGCCGCCTCTTTACTTCCAGTGACAGCAGCAGCACGTGACTGGGCCAGGGAAGCATGGCCAGTGGGAGAGGGGCAGCATGGGGGAGGGGAGGGAGAGGAGGGAAGCACAGTTTGGAAGGGAGAGTGTATGCATAAACATGGAGCTGAGTTTTAAACACACACAGTTTGAGGCAGAGAGGTAAGGCTCTGTGGCTTGGTCCACAGTCCTGCCTCCGAGTCTAGCATGGTGTCAGCCACTCAGTTACATGGATTCGTGCTGGGCCCTATGAGACAGGACAGTGAAAAGCTAGGAAAATTCCTTGGCAGCTGGAACAGGAAAACGGAGACAGATCGCTGAACACACTGACTGAGCAACTGAGAGCCAGGTGCAGATGGTCCCCAGGGCGGAAAGAAGGCCCGGCAGGGCAAACCTGGGAACACACGGACCTTGCCCCCGGGGTAACCTCTACCCCCACCCCGTTTCCTCCCTGGAGATGACATCAAGGCCCCAGTGGTGGTTCAGCTCCAGGCTCAGAAAAGCAGCAGAACAAGGAGGGCAAGGCCAGGACCAGCTGCAATGGCTAAGGACCCCCTGCCCTGCCGCTGACCAATCAGGGGAGCCCATGACCCTGAAAGGACACACCTGAGGAACTGACAAATGTTCTGCTGAGGCCCTCCCCTGAGACCTCCCCCAGGATCCCACCTGTAGGAGGGACGCGGGAGAGAGACCAAGGCCAAAGGTGCCAGTCCCTTCCCTCTCTTCTCCCCCCACTTCTCTCCCCCCAGGCAGGCGCCCCCTGAACTCTGAGGCAGCTGGCCCCAAGCTGATCCCCCAAACCTATCCCAAAGCCCCCTTTACTCTGACTTCCCTGTGAGCTCAGGCAGCTCAGCCTGGGCTCTCCTGCTGCTGCTCCCTCTGGGCCAAGCCCTCCCTTGTGTCACTGTCCCAGCTCCAGTGGACAGACCCTCATGGTCACGTGGACCCGTGTTGTGAAATCTTTCTTACACGAGGTCCAGAACCAGCCCCACTACGGGCCAGGCCCCTGTCTGGTGACATAACAGAGCGAGCCCAGGCGGGACTGGGGCTTTCTCTCCTGGGCTTGTGCTGCCCCACTGGCAGTGACCCAGGCTGTCTCGTCGTGGGTAGAATGGTGCGATTCCAGAAAGGAGGCCACCCAGAACCACCTCACAGACCGGGACTGTGTGAGGTACCAGCAGAAACCCATTGGGCCCACCTGGCTCCTCAATTTGCCCCAGGTGAGCATGGGTGCGTTCCCTTGGGAATTCCAGACTTCCCTTGTAATTCTAAGGTCAGAGGCTGAATGTCTCTGGTCTGCCTTTTTTAAGACTCCTCGAAAGAGCTACAGGTTAAGGTTTCAGAGGAATCCAGGCTAAGGCGTGAGTGGAGGAGAAAAATGGACGGCGCATTTTTAACTTCGGCTTTTCAATTGCTTTCTGGTGGCCTTAACACAACTAGTTAAAGCAAAGTCTAAACTCATCCAGCTCTGAGGATGAGGGCTGCGTGCTCCCTCCAAGCATTCTTAGGAGACTGAGAATCTTTGTGGAGGGGGATGGTCAGGCTTGAGATGCAGACCTATAGTCGCTGCAAAGCCTTTACTCACTGGCAGGGACTTACAGAGTTGGGGAGATTTAACTAGAAGTGATGAACTTAATGTGGCCAGAACGTATCTCTTTTAACGCCTAAATTAATTTTTGCATGTAAAATTAGAAAGACGCTGGCCCTAAATTAAACTGAATGAATGGCAATCTTCTCTTGATTGCAAATTAGAAGCCCCTAGGAGCAGCACCGGTCAGTTAACACTGGACTGGAAGACCAGAAAGGCCAGTGTTTAAGACTCGGTTCTGGAAAGCCACTGCCCTGGACACTGTTTTCTCAAGTGACAGGCAGGCTGTTGTTTGGGTGAAACACCCACTTCCTGGTTCTTCCCAGGCCTGGACTGGACCTGCCAGGGTTCTGGGCCCCTGTCTGGTTGGGTCCTTTTCCTGGGTGTTCCTGGGCTGGGCTCTGCCCCTTCACATGGCTATTTTGGCTTCTCCTCCTCCTCCTCCTCCTCCTTTTCTTCTGGTCCTGGTGCCTGGCCTCGGTGGAGCCCCAGGGTAAGGTTTCCTACCCGCCAGGAGGGTTAGGCCCCCAGGACAGAGGACAGGGCAGCACCCCTGAGTATGTGAACGAACTTGTACATGTTGTGGTTTCCTAGGAAATCAGGCCTGGTGAAGCGCAGTGCATTCTGGAGGAAGCAGGCGGGGTGCCTGTTTCAGCTCCCCAGTTTGCTGAACTTAGTGTCTACCTCAACAGGATTACTCCACAGGGTTTGCTGGGAAGCTCTCGTTGGTGAGGAAAGCCAGGTCCCCAAGAGGGACTGGGCCGTAGGAGGCTGAAGCGGGATTTGGAAAGAGAAGGTAGGTGTGGATGGGGCTGCTCAGGGGCATTCCCCCTTCTTGCTGATGGTTCGGGAGGGGTTCAAATTCTCATGGAGGGGGAAACTACGAAGGCCCTGATACATACTTTATCTGTTCTTTTAAACAATTACAGTTTACATTCAGTATGACTGTATGTAACACCATTCCATGTCTCCACCCCTCCTACCCATCTGGATGAATATGGCTTCTTTAATTCCTTGGTTGTTGGACTTCTATGTGGAGGGGGGGGATCCACCCACAGAGTCCCCTCCCCCCACCCCGGCCACCGTCCGCCAGGGATGAGGATAAGTCTACCAAGACACATCTGCCTAGGGAGGAAAGGTGGCTGATCTCTCACAAGAGAAGGGTCAGGAGCCTGTTCCTCCTTGGGCTTTTATTGGGTTTAATTTGCATACGAATACAGGTGAAACTCATCAGTCATTGTCAGGCAGTAAGGATCAAACAATAGATAACATTCAAAGAACTATGAGGGCTTATTCTGAGTCAGGGTCAGTTAGCTAAAGGGCTATAAAACTTTGGAGAAACAAACTCATTCTATGCTTGGACCCTTATCATTTAAATTGAGGACATTCTTAGCAAAGCAGGTTTCACAGGATTTTATGCATTCTTTCTTAGGCCTGATCGCCCTGGGGAACTGCCCATTCCTGCCTAGGGCTGCACCACCCTCCTGCATTGTTTCAGGCTTAAGTCAGGCAGGGGAAGTAAGGCAGCCAAGAGCTTAGGAGACTTCTTGCAGACAGAATGAGGACTCAGGGTATATCAAAGCTGAGGGGTGAGGGTCCATCACCCCCTTTCTCCATAGCCCCTCAAGTCCTTCCCTGAGGGCCCCTCATGACCATGCCCATCTTAGGTTGTCCCCCTCTTGAGGAATCTTACCCATCATTGGCTAACCAGTCATCAGCCCAGGGCCAAGCAGGGTGAAGTAAAAGGTGGCAGTGGCCATGCCCCTGCCAGGAAGATAAGCTTTGTCTCCTTAGTGGCTGATGGTCCCAAGGTCCTTTATCAGCCTGAGCCATGGGGGGTTACAGCTTCTGAAACGAGGCAGGGCGGTTCCCAACAGACTTCTATACATTTTCTTGCACGATTTTCTGACAATTTGGGGTGATATTTGTTCTGTAGTCTAGTTGTAATTTTTGCTGATTGTGCAAGGAAGTGACCCGTGTTTGCCTATGCCTCCATCTTGATCGGAAGTCTGAACAGTTGGCTTGTCTTTCCCCACAAGTTTGAAGAAAACCAGGTTATCTGCATTTCAAATACAAATTTTGGGGAGATAATTCTTATCAAAAATGGAAAAACCTAAACTATAGCTGAGCAAATCATTTTAACTTATTTCAGATATTATTTTCTAAATTCTGGTAAAAGCCATTGACTATCTACACATTTTGAAACAACATGAGACACTGAAACATTAATTGCTGGACAACCTTAAGTTCACCTGCTTTTGGCTTTTTATTCAAGAAGGCTGTAAAGTGGATTTAGAGCTGTTGATGAATGTCTTGTGCTTTGTTGGAGGTGTTTTTCTTGAAAGTGTGAGTGTGTTTGCCGGTAGAGGAGCCTCTGTTTCTAAAGGTCACGAATGTGTCCATGAAAGTCAGTCTAAAGGATGCCGGCTGCTTAATTTTTGTTTCTCACATGCTTCAAGTTACATGGGAAGCTTTGCCAAACAAAATAATAATAACTATATTCTATTTGTATACATATGCTTTTTATTAAAATAGGTGTTCTAGAGATTTTAGCCTGCACTAGGAAGAAACTTGCAAAATTCAAAGCCAAGTTCAAACAGGAAACACTCAGGGGTAGCAGGTGTCCTGTCAGGGAGTTTATACATTATTTCCAATGCTCAATGAACACTTCGAATAAGTCATGTATAGTGTTTTGAAATCTTGCATATTATTCGTTCTTTGTATTTTGAAATTGTGTGTTAAGTCTAAATTTAAGTCTAAATTATTTGTACTGTTCTTTTATGTAATTTCATAGTAATTATTATTTACCAAGAAACTGTTGTCTTGGAATATTATATCTGACAAAGAAGTACTTTATCAATTGCATTATAATCAGGACCATAGCCATGTCCTTTTAAGTTCTGTCATTTATAAACAGTCATTGTTTTACTTGGATACACTTGGAAATAAGGTTACATCTTTGGAAAGGTTCATGTAAGGACTCTGACTTACTGTAACTTGTAGGTGTCCAAGTAAGTCATATCTTTGAAGTAGGTGAAGGTTTATAGAATCCTAAGGAATAACTGGATTCATGGAAAAACTGGCAAATAATCACGACAAACAAATTGGTTATATGGGACTGAAGGAACTAAAGATCACTATTATTCGTACGACTTTGTCAAATATTGCTAGTTTTAAATATTTTTGTTTTCCTGACATAAGGAAACTTATTTTTCCCCTAGAGCAGCTTGATAAATTATACCCTCATAAGCAATTTCGAAGCATTTGTTTTTTTCCCTACCTAACCCCTCCAGAATTTGACAGTTCTTAATAATTATTATTTTTTCATGTCAATATATTTGTCTGCACAAATCCAATAAGAATCTGTTCTCTTTATAACAGAACACATAGAACCAGTTTCCAGTTGTGGTTTTATTAATGAAGTCTTTGTCTGGAATGTCATGATTGAAAAAGACATGCCTGGACTCTGGATGTCACCAGAAAGCCTGAAGGAATTGAGATTGACTTTGGAAGCCAATGAAAGCCCACTGCAGAAATGGCCTGGCACCTTGCTTGGTCATTTGGTTCATGGAAGTCTTTCCAGATAAGGAATGAAAGTTGCTTTCCTGAAAGATGGCAAGGAAAGATACTCAAGACATTTGGGGGACCTCAAGAACTTGAGGAATACACCCAAGCCTATAGGTATTGCAGGCAAAGCCAAATGGCAACTGTGTGGTTTGGCTTCTGTGCTTTGAGGTGCTGAATAAAGCTCAGTCTGAAGATTCCTGGAATTTCACAAGGAAATTTGTAAAAACCTATATAATCAATTACTATTTTTGTTGGATTTATGCTAGTAACCAGGCCAAATTGAAACTAGACTTCATTCAGCCTCATGAAAAATGAGGGTATTTTAGGCGCAGAAATTATGTTTCAGTGGAACACAATGCACAGTCATCACCCACAAACTACATTGAATCCTAATTTTTCTAGTTTTCTTCCAAGCTAATGTTTCATTTTTTTCCTCCCATCCTTTGACTCAAAATTATTAATTACTGATGCAGTGTAAGCTATACAGAATTTACCTGAGTACTTGATAACATCACCAGAGATATTTAAACTGCAGACAAGGAGGATCTACTAGACTGCCCCTGCTTAATTTCACTCTCACAAAAGCCTTGCATTTGGAAGTCTTCTGAACTGGCAGTCTCAAAGACTCAGACACTGGTTTATGATTTGCTGTGTTCATCAGCCTTTGTATTCCTGCTGTTTTCATGTAGTGTACGCCTATGATCTTTTCTACCTGGTTGCTTGTTAACACAGTATAGGCCACACTTTAGAAGCCCACCTGCATCACCACCTCCTGAAATGAGCCTTGACGGTTTGGCTGGATGGACTTGTTGCCAGGACTGGACAGTTACATCACATACAACAGTTCCACATCAAGATAATGATGCTTTGGGGGTTCCACGCTATCCCTGCTCTGGAAGAAGCAGCTCCCAGCCTCTCTGTTTCAGACTCAGATCCTGTTCCCTTGTCTCTTAGACTAGACAGGAAGAGACTGCCATACCCTATGGAGGTGGGGGCCACACCCAATCCTCATCAGCAGGAAGCTGTTACCGAAGAGAAAGCCTCCTCCCTCCTCACCCCTAAAAGATTCTAGGGATGGGAGTCTCTGAGGTGAGAATGAGTCAGGATAGTAAAAAGCTAGGAAGGCAAGTGGAATAGGCAAACTGAGATGCACAGCTGAACTGGCCAAGCAATTTACAGCCAGATACAGATGGTCCTGGCAGGGGGCAAAACTGGGAAAACAGGAATCTTGTCCCCAGGGTGGACTTTTTTCCCTGGAGATAACTTCTAGGCCTCAGATGTATTTCAGCTCCAGGCCCAAAAAAGCAGCAGAGCTGGGTCACTGCCCCTGTCTTTGACCAATCAGTGGAGACCATGACCTTGAAAGGACACACCTGGAGAACTTATGAGCATTCTGCTGAAACCCTCCCCTGAGACCTCCCCAAAGATTCCTGTCTGCAAAAGAGAGACAGAGAGAAGCCTCAAGACGAAGAACCCAGCCTGCGCCAGTCCCTACCCCTTCTTGCCCCACTTCTCTCTTCAGTGGTAGGTGTCTCCTAAACTCTAAGTCAGTGGGCAGCTGGCAGTGAACCTGTCCCCAAAGCTCCCTTTTTTCAGACTTCCCAGTGAGCCAAGGCAGCCCAGCCTGGGCTCTCCTGTTCCTTCCTCTATGCTAAGCCCTTCCTTGCTTCACTGTCCCCAACTTTAATAAATATACTGTCATAATCTTTCACACAGGAAGTCAAGAACCCACACACTATAGCCAGCCCTAGGCAGACCCGCTCAGGGCCAGGCCCTTGTCTGGTGACCCTAGCTAGAGAGAACAGTCGGAGAATGAGAAGAAACAACAAGAACCACACCATTAAAAGTCCCAAGGAGTGGTCAGAGCCTGGGTGGTGCAGATTCTGCACCCTCTGTGGGGATGGCTTGTACATGGCGGCTACACCCCCCATGGCACGTCAACAGCATCAGGCCACCAGGGTTCTTGGCACAAAGGTCACCACACAAAGGTGCTCTGGGGCAGTTCAAGGCCTCTATAAACATTTAAGGCATTCTGAAGCTTCCCCCCAAAATAGTTGGAGACTTTGAAGAGAGATTCTACAGTACAGCAGAGTGGTCGCAAATACAGGCTTTGCAGGTGGAGGTCCAACTCTACCCCATATTAGCTGTGTGAGTCGGACAAGTTACTGAACCTGTCTGATTCTTAATTTCCTCATCTGTGAAACTGATAAAGATAATAGTCACACTCATAGTAAGCACTCAAATAAGGCAAGAGGAAAAGATACAGCACTAACCTAGTCTTGTATCCAAATTCCTATGGGCTGAAAAAGAAATCAAGATGGATCATCTGCATCTATATATTTAGCTATCTGGAAGGAGCTCATGATTTTGTTAAATTTACATAACTCCACACCGTCTTCTTTAATATTTAAAGAGAAAAATGCATCCATTTTGATAAAAAGCATTTTTAAAAATGGCTTTAAATTGCACCAAATAAACTCCCCAGGTTCCAAAGTGTAGCGTGTTAAGAGTTCCTGGACGGAGAATGTTAATTGCCAATTCAGCAACGTTTGTTCATTCGGTTACAGCACAGGACTAAGAGAGCTCGGGTCCTGCGTTCATTCAATGGGGCAGTCTTCTGGACTAGCAGCACGCGCCCCAGGCTCAGTAAAGGCATGGTACATTTCTCATCCCAACCAGTTACGCTAAGGACAGGATACAACGGGTCACAGTTGCTGGAAAACTAATCAAGCTACAGACCCTGACAGAAGTCAGAGGCATTGCCACGCCTCCCCGATTCCTAAAGAGATTCTGTTTGGAAGGAGAAATAAATAAATTAGTGAAGGAGGATCGATCTATCAATGGAGTCATCCTTCCGTTCTTGGACTGGAGCCTAATGGAACCAAGGGAAACTTATAAGTGAATAAAATAGTACAGCAGCCACGTTGCATTCAAAAAGATAATAAAGAAGTTTAAGGGCAAAGATACGAATGTCCCAGTAGATAATGACAATGTCTCAGTTCAGGCACCACAAATGGTCACAGGGCCAAGAGACTGGCTTCAGCTGGCAGCCAAAATTCCAAGGGATTTGGCTTGGTCTCTGGGCCAATGCTAGTGTCAAGTGCTAGGCAAAATAAGTGGGAAAGGCAGAAGGGAGTATCACTCAGGTTATTGCTCTCACACCAGTCTGACAGACCAAGACCCAGAGCCAGCTGATACTTGAGACCTCAAAGAGATACATCTAGTTCTTATAATTAAATTCCCTTGGATGGGGGTTAAAGACCAAACTGATCGGTAATGAATTGTGCCAAAGCAAACCATTTCTGTTCTTTTAAATGACACCGGTGGTCTTAGAAGCCAGAGTAAAATCATTCTGAGGTTTAAGTACATGTCAGGTGCATGTACTTACATGGAGTTTCAAATTCTACGGAGATACAGTTTAAATGCACCCTTGGGCTCTGGCTGTAAGGTTCTAATCACCCAGGAAATGTGCCTGACTGAAGGGAATCAGCCTGGGATGGGGTGGGGTAGGGGGGACAGAAAGGAAGGTGCAGCATTTGGCAGGTAGACAACACTTACTTCATGGGGAGGCAGAAATACAAGGTGTGGCAAAAGTAGGTTTACAGTTCATGTGGAAATAGAATGATCTAAGAATAAACTTATACTGAACTGTAAACCTACTTTTGCCCTACCCTGGATTTGTCAAAAAAACTGCCTATCAAGTTTTTCCCAGTTAAATCACATTTTAAAAACTTGGTAGAAAAGGTCATTGATGAAATTCCCACACTGGAGCCTTTGTACATTGAAAAAACAGCTACTCTGGCATGCAAGTAAATATTCTTTTTCTTTTTCACGACTGCAAATTTTCACAGGTGAATCCTACTTGCTTCAAAGCGGTGACTGTGAGGAGCTGACCCTGTCCTCGGTACTCCGAGGGTATGCGCATGCTGTCTGCTACCTCCCGCCGGGGCCGGACTCCCTGCAGCTTCCAACGGTGCCTGGCACCCAGGAGGCATTCATCTGGCTGAATGGTGACCGAAGACTTTGTGAAAACACAAATGGCATTTTCTGTACTTTTTTCATGAACCTCTCATCCTAACATCTGTTCTCACCTTGGCAGGACTGGAGCCCAGTGACTATCCTGGAGATAGCATAGAAACAAGTGGTAGAATTTTTTTTTTTTTAAATCTAGGCTTTTATTTTGTTGTCCCAAGTGGTAACTATGTAAAAGGCTGAGGGGCTGATAGTGAGATGTGTGGCCTTTCTACTTTCTAATTTCTACTGGCGTCTCAAGTGTAAGTTTTGTCAAAAGTCCTACTGATAAAACACTTACGTGTTACAAAAAGTGTGATGGAATAGTTTAAATACATAATGACTAGCAGTTCCAAAGCTACGGTGTTTAAAGGAGGCAAGGAATCTTCATTCATTCCGTAAATCTCTGAAGAAATAAGAAATGGTACTTAAAGAATGAAAATAATTACCCTGGTTGGTATGGCCCAGTTGGTTAGAGAATCGTCTGTAAACCAAGAGGTCGTGGGTTTGATTGTTGCAGGTTTGGTCCCCGATGGGCACAGGAACAACAGATTGATGTTTCCCTCCCTCCCTTCCTTCTCCTCTCTCTAAAGATCAATAAGTATGTCTCTTTGGGTATGGATAAATCAGATAATTCATGAAATTACGCTTGGGAAAAATAACCCACCCAACAAACATTCATTGGGTGTGGACAATGTGCCAGCTGAACCCTAAATATATATTGCAAACTAACTTAATCAAACATGCCTATGCCTCACTGCCATGTAACAAATACTTATTATCATTATTCAGATGCAAAGCATTACAGATACCTCTATGAAGAAGACAAACACTGTCCTGGATTCTAGCGTAGGAAAAAAGCATTACAGAAAACCAAGTAAGAAATTACAGTAAGAGGAAGTAAAGGGTGGGGATTCCTGGATAAGGTGGTTGGAAAAGTCCCCTCTGAAAAAGTGGCATGCGAAGGATAAAAAGGGGACAGCTCTGGGCAGTCCTAGAGAAAGTCCAAGGGCAAAGGGCCCACGGTGGGAATCGGTTGAAGCACAGGAAGGTGACAGGAAGGGGGCGAGGGGCACCAGCTGAAGTCAGGGGAGAAGGCAGACAGGATGGCGCAGCCCATGGGGAAGCCAGCCGGTAGCCTCCACACAGTGGAAAACCACTGAGGAGTCTAACCAAGAAAGGCACGTGACTGATTTGCATTTTTAATCCAAATCATTCTTGCAGTTGTGTGAAGAATGGATTAAAAAGAGGCAAGAGGGGGAAATGGGGACACCAGCTGGGAGTTTAGCACAGTCATATAAACAAAAACAGCAGTGATTTTGACTGAAATGCTGGGAGGGGACCCCTGATGGAAAAGAAGTGGGAGAGCTCCTCGGATGTGGAGCGTGAGGGGTAGGCGAGCAGGCAGGTGGTGCTGCCACTGACTGGAGTGGTGGGTGCGAGGGGCTGAGATCGGCTCCCATTCTGAGTTCCTTCCTACCTAAGGGTCACCAAAGATATCCCAATGGCCAGCCAAATGCAGGGAACCCTTACTGTATCCAATCTCCACCCAACACCAAGAGCCACTTCCTCTTCCCTAAAACTACATTCTTGCTTAGTTGGCAAGTTACCACACTTCCTGGGTTCTTCTCTTAGCCATTAGGCCGCCTCCTCTCCAGGCTCCTTGCACCCCACAACCCTGTCCTTGGCCTCTGCTCTTTCCTTCACTACACTGTTCCTTGGTGACTTCATCTGTGATAATTGTAGCTGTGATCCACTTAAAATTCCCAACCAGGACATTCTCCTCCCCTCCAGAACCCTCTACGCACCTGTGGCTCATTTCTATTGGAATGTCTCTACAGCACTTTAAACTCAACATATCCAAAAGAAACTTCATATTCTCCTTCCACCAACACTCCTATCCCCTCCTCCCATGTTCTTCCTTTGTGAAAAGCCCCACTTCACAAAAATGGGCCCAGCTTCCCAAGCCCTAAACCTCAGGATCATCTCAGGCTCCCCAGCTCAGGCCCACATCAAATCAATTTCCAAGCCCTATCCAATTTGCTTTCTAACTGGCTCTCGAAGGTGTCCTCTCCTCATATCCCGCTGCTTTAATTCAAGTCTTTATCTTCTCCTGGATTATGGCATTCGCCCTCTGGGGAGCCTCACCCCACTGCACCCCAGCCTTCACATCTCAACAGCGAGAAACCCTTCCTGGCACCCCCCCACCCCGCGCGCGCACACACACCGCCTTCGGGATAAAATCCAGCCTTTGGAAAGGCAAACAAAGTCCTTTGTGAGTTAGCGCCTCTGGCTGGCTCCCCTGCCTCAGCTCCCACCAGCTCCTTACACACTGCAGCCTCCCACCACACTAATGTGCCAACAGGTTCATTCACGACTACCCGCCCTTTCCCTCCCCAGGGCCCACTCGACTTCCGCATCCCTTTCTCCAAAGATGGCCTGAACTTTGGTCTGAGCTGATGACTCTCCCCGTAGTTCCTGACAGCACACCATTATCAAAAGACTTCTGTTGCTTCTCCCGCTGAGCTGTAAATTATGTGAGGGCAGGAGCCTCCTTCCTAGAATTCTTTTGGTGCTTCATATTTAAAAGGTGCTTGGTGAAGGTTTGTTGAATAGCTGCACTTGGATCAAACTCCAGAAATTTTTCCATAAAACATGAACTGTTATACACAGTCGCCTTTCCCTGTTACATCCGTGATCAGGAAAAGGTGACTTGGCGAGGAGAAATATGCAGTATTTTTCTACAATTAACTAGTAACATCAGCTGCTGACTTTCGCAGACCGGTGCTCACCTTTCTTCCCTGAAGAGCTAGGTATGTTCCCTTTTTGTAATTAATACCCATTAATTACAGTGTAGTTGTTCAGTCCTACCACTGTTAACACCCTGAGTTTAATCAAGCTCGACCTGACAGGTTTGCCCTCTGAAGCGATGTTCAACCTCTCTTGCACCATAATTCTGAGTGAAGCATGCCAGATTTCTGATAAACCTTAGATTAAAGCCATTTCCTACTTGTTTTCTTAAAACACAAATATTACCTCCATACCACCACCCAAACCGCGCCCCCCCCCACGTTTAGCCTTTTTTCTCAGAAGAGATATTTATAAAAAATTAATTACATCTTCATCTGTCAACCTCCAAAAAGGCGGGGGGAGGGTGCTGCTTTTACATTTATACTTCATAGTCCCTGGGATCATTGGTTTAATTATATTTTTCCTGGTTCCAAATTTTACATTAAGGACTTTTCTGGGAAAGAAATTTATGAGTAAACTTGTATTCAGATACTGTGATGCAACCGATGTTTTTGGAAAACATCAAGAAATGAAAAAGCCTACGTGTGTGTTAAGAGTTGGCCGGCTTTGTAATCGTTACTCAACCGTACGCTGAGACAGCAGCAAGTACTCTGCTGCTGGGAACCACACGAAAAGATCCGACAGCACGCACCACTTCCGAGGTCCCTAAAGCAACTCACCCAATTCAGTAAATCGGGCCTGAGGTTCACCTTAAATTCGACCCATGAAATTTGGCAAGAAAAAAAAAATGGCTTTTTTAAAATGTGCTTTTTAATGTCTTGTGTATTGTCAAATTGAGGCGTCTGTGTCTGAGAATATTACGGCTTTGACTGATTTCTTTTCAGCCAGGCCATTTCCATGGCATTCCCAGGTCTCCGCGTCCTAACCCAGAATAATGTGAGTTTCTTCCCGGGGCTCTGCAGACTCCAGAGACAAGACAGGAGACTGAAAGGCTCTCTTCCTTCGCGGAGGCTTAAAAAAGGGACTGGAGAGCCCTTGGAATGGAATTTACTAGGCAAAACAAAACAGTCGCTGAAAACATGGAAACAACCAACAAAGGCCCCATCGATGAGAAGAAGCCTGCCTCCTCCTCCCAGAGGTGCAGAACGCAGAACCCGGGTTCCTGACCCGGATCCCGAGGCGGGCCAGGGCGCCCCGGGTCGCTGCGCTGGGAGCGCAGGGGGCTGGGCGGTAGCGCAGAGCTGGGCCGCTCACCCACGCCCCCGGGACCCAGCAGGTAGGGCTCCCCGCCCCCCGCCCCTCGGGACCCGGGAAGGAGGAGGGAGAGGCGCAGCGCCTCCCGGGTTGCCTAGGGCCGCGCTCCCGCCCGCTGGGTCCCCGGCCCCATGCGTGCAGGCCGCGCTAGGTCCCCGCCTTCACGCCAGCGCGCAGGCCCCGCTCCCCACGAGGGGTGAATGCAGCCCGGAGTCCCCGCCGCCCCGGAGCCCCGCCCGGCTGCACTTACAGAACCCGAATGCAGCCGCCAGCACCGACCACAGACAGCGCCTGCGGTCTGGAGCCGCAATCACAGCCTTGGCCCCGGCGGGCGCAGCCATCGTCTTCCGCTGCAGCCCCACTGCCGCGCACAGGGCCCCGGCCCCGCTGCGGTTCGCTCGGCTCTGGACCGGGGCACCACCTCGCCGCTGCCTAGCCCAGTGGCACCTCCGCGACGCGCCCCCACTGGCGGCCCCCGCCACTGCCGACCGCCCTCGGCCCGGCCCCGCCCAGCGACCTTCTCATTGGCCGGACCCTTGGCCCTTGAGGTACACTATTGGAAGGTGCCAACTGTCTATCACCCCCTCTCGTCAGGCGAGGTCACGCCTTCCAGGTCCCACCCTAGCTACGATCACTGCGCTGGAGGCCAGGACCTCGGCTCTACTGCTGCCACCCAGCCCTCTGCCTGCGTGGCTGTCCGCCTGCCTGTCCCTGCCGCCCAAGCGCCTGACAGTGTCCCCTCTGCCTCTCCTAGGGTCCCACCCCTCAGATTCCTCCATCGTGTCTCCTTGTCACAGGTCTTTGCCTGGGTGTCCTGCTTCTGTGTCAGCTCTTCTCTTTCTGTGAGCCTCATCTAAAGAAACGGTAGTTTATTTACAAAAATAATCAAGGGGTACGGTGGGGAGAGCTTTCTCCATCAGTGGCCCAGATAGAACACATCCCCCGCTTGGCCTGAGCCCAAGGCCTACCTTTGCATGGACTGAGTAATTTATATGTTGCAATTTGAGAAATATGCTAGTTTAAGAAGTCTCCATCTTGTCTGAATCTCCTCATAGGAAACCCCCTTTTGGTTTAAGAAGGGGTGGGAACTGGGAACACTTTCCTACTGCCTGGAACAAAAAGGAAAGTACTTTTGGTTTGGTTTGCTTTTGCAAATAAAACGTCCCTCCATTTGTCAATAAAAACCGGGATGGGGAAGTTCCCCACCCTGACTCTGAAGCGCCTAAGCTGACCCTGCCCAGTTTGGCCACCTTGGCCCAGTCTGCTACTCACTGGTTGCCCAATAAGTACTAGATAGTGTTTGGAAGTGTCGTGAGGAGAATAGCTTACAAACGGGAACGCCAGAGGGACAGGAGAAGGAGAAAGACGAGGGTAGAATCCAGGCAGGGGAGGCGGACAGAGTGAGCCAGGAAACGAGTTTTAGACCAGTAGACTGAGCAGGGGAGCAGTGTGGTGACAGAACCCAAGCGCACACTTGCATTCCAGGGTTTTGTCTCAAGTTAATCTCATGAACGCCCTTCCTGGTGTTTTTGCTGTTTTCGCCCACTAGCCGCCTTATAGGACAGCAAACGCACAACACAGTCGTTCACCGCTTAACACTGGGCATAGGGAAGCCCGAGACATGCTTCGTTAGGCGAGTCCAGGGTGTGCGGCACCTTAGCGCACCCACACACACCTGGGGGGTGCAGCCCCTTTGTCCTAGGCAATAGAGCAACAGCCTGCACCGCGTGTCCCAGCGTGGAACGCCACGACAGCACGCCATCCCACGAGAGAGGGAGGCCACGGGAGACTCGGACCACTGCAGGCGGCCATCACCAGCACACTGCCCCACAGCAAGCCTATTTCGCAGGCAGAAAAAGCGCACTCCAAGGGAATGATAAAAAGCGCGTATCGTAGACACGCACCCCGGGAACGTCGTCGTTTATTACCCACTACGCCGCACTGGACGTAACTGGACGTGCTGCGCTTCTGCGGGCCTGGCCACCAGGAGGTTTGGGCGCACCAGTGTCTCCACCAGCATAGGGGGAGGCATTGCTTTACCACATCTCCGTGGCAACGATGTCACGCCGCTGGCTCAGATGTCTCACCGGCTCCTCATGACAGCGACCACATCACTAGGGTGGCTACTAAGTCTTTAGGCGGTGGAAACACAGGCTTAGGGCCCTACCCACCGCTCTGCGGCCTGTGATTGGCTGAAAGGTGACCGTGGGCGGAGACTGCACATGATGGTTGGTTCCTCGCCTGCTCCGTTGCTGGCGTTTAGCTGGGTCTGTGTTGGTTAGTTTTAGCGGTAGTGAGACAGAACTACAGAAGCCCTGCAGAGGCATCTCACCCTGTTTCCAGCAGGAGGAACCTTCTGCCGTGTCTCTGGCCTGTCGTAGGTAGGAGAGACCACGAGTACCTTAAGAAAGTGACTTCTAAGTGCTGTAGGTGTAGGACGGCCCAGGCTTGACTGTGGAGAAGCACGTGGTCCACCAGTGCTGGAGGAGCGAGCGCTGAACTGTGTAAGATGCTTGGAAGACAAGGGCGAATAACGGAGAAACCCAAGGTCGCCGGGGTCCTCAAATACACCTGTGCTGTGACAAGCTTCTCCACTGCCTGGGAGGCCCCTGGACACACGTTCCTGCCCCTTCCGAGAACCACTGGCCCGAAAGGGGTCGGGAAAGACGCACAGAGGAGGTGGCCCCGAGGTGTACTTCAGAGGAGGAATATGAGTTCCCCATTATCCACAGGAGAAGCAAACTCAGACCCGGGAAAGCAGTGCTAGGGGCAAGACACGGGGTGGTTTGGAACTTCAGGGCGATGAGGGGACAAGGGGAAGGAGAGAATGCTGGAAGAGAAGGCACTGGTCCGAGGGGCATTGGTGGTCTCCATTCTGCAGGCGGTGGGGAGCGATGGCTGGCGAGGGCATGGGAAGAGCACATGATATACGATATCGGCAGCAGGGGGTGGAGAGAAAGACAGGACCAGAGAAACATCTCAGAAAAAGAATGGCAGAGACGGATATACATCAGGTGGTAAATTTTGTCCAGAGAAAAGCATCCAGGACACTGTGGCCGCCACTTTCCAGCCAGAGTGGAGAATGATGCTACCAGTTCCCCAAGACTCAAATCCCAGGTGGACCTGGTCTGTGAGGAAGGCGAATGAATGAGCTGGGCCCTGGCCGTGGCTTAGGGTGCTGAGGGCCCCCAGAGGGCCAGCAGAAGGCAGTCAGGTACTTCCGCCTGTGGGGGCATGGGGTGGTGGTGGGGAAGCAGCAGAAGGGCGAACAGGCTACCTGAGCAAAGTGTTCCCACAGGACACCACGCCCGACCATCAGTAGGTAGTAAACATGTGTTGAACGAATAGACAAGTTTCCCGAATTAGTCTGGAGAGGTTATAAAGGAAAAGTACCACCAAGGTTGTTTTCCTCATCATCCTTGCACTGTAATTTCTGACCCTCTGTTCAGACAGTAAGGGCGGGGAGAAACCCCTTCAATTCCCATCATTATTGTTAGCCTGAGGATCTCATTCAACAAACCTCCTCCTTTTCAGATACCTCCTGGAAACTCCTCTTTCCAGTTCAAGTACCTCGGGCAGTACAATCGAATCAATGGAAGACTTCCAATCAGGTCAGAAAGGTCCTTTTTAAAGGAGCTGTGGCCTCTGAAAGGAAGGGGCTCCTTGGGGGAGATTAACTCAGGGCAGAGGTTTGGGGACAGCAGCTGTCTATGCCCTGGCCCATTGGCCTCCCTGAGTACCTGTTCCCTACTGTGTGCGGGGAAATGCGCTCACAAGAAGGCCCCTCCCTTAAGAACTCCTCAGCACTTTCTGCCTTCTTAGAGATAACATAAGGGACACTCAGGGTCATCTGGTGTTGACAAATATATAGGAACAGAATTTTCTAGAGCTGGGATTAGTGGGAGATAGTAGGAAGAGGAGGATGGGCACTAACATTTCCAGCAGATCCTGCTGATTGTGGTAGAACCTTCTCCACGCCCCTGTTCTCCCTGGCTTCCCTCCCTCCTTGTGTTTGGAGACCTGTCGCCAGAGGACAGGCGGAATGCTGTTGTGAGTGGCGGTAACCAGAGGTTCCTGGAACACCGAGAATTTGACTGTTCATGAGTGAGCATCAGACAGAGTCAAGGGGGAATCCCAAGCCACATGGGGAAATCTGCCTGAAGTTAAATCAGTTTCGCTGACATTTCTGTAGAAAGAACGTCTTAGTCCAGAAGGAGGAGGGTTACATTTTTTACTAGAACTTTATGAAAAACCTGAGTGTTCTACTGTCTCCGATGTCCCTGCATATTGCAGCACCAACTTGGAATAATAAGAGTAATGGTGCCCTTGAGAGGGGTTATGGGTTTCTTCAGTCACAGTGACCAGGCCAAATACTCTAGGAGACCCTCTGTCTCCCGATGCTCTGCAACCATCTCTACTCCACTGCATCACCGGGGAGGAGGTGTCCTGCAGAGGGTCGCGAGCATGCTTCTTACCAGGAGAGATGCTTCTCTGTGTGGGTTAGGCAATTGATATCTTGAGTTTTATTACTATTAGTCCTTCTGCATCCTTGTTGTGAGGGGCAAATGAGACACTCCAGTCAAGCCTGCAGAGTACAAGACAAACTGTTTTTCAATCACTAGCGAGAGGTAGGAGGAAGAAAAAAAACCCTGAAAATGATCATCACTCTAGTAAATTCAAGTGGGAAAGGGGGACGGAGAGTACCTTTAACAGCTACAGAGACTGAGGTTTTCAGAAATCTGAAAGGGTTACATTATTTTACCAAACCAATTGTACTTTGTAGTTTCCTCACTCTTGGGAAACCCAAACTTCTTAAGTTTTCAGGGCACAGCTTTTTTCCCCAGTTAGGTTTGATGAGCAAACTCTCTTGGCATCCAGAATTAGTAAACATTTTAAAGCGTATTCTTACCCTCTTAGCCTTGAGCTCTGAGAGGAACTTCAGGACAGTTTCAGATCAAACGAGGGTGGGTTTGAATGCTAGAACCCCAAACTGTGACTTACTGGGGTCGAACTGTAGGGAGGAAGTTGACAGTTCACTGTCCAGCAGGCATTGCCTCTGTATGCTTGTTGAATAAAGGGACCTATTGAACAAATGAATAAACAGATGAATGAACAACATATGGAATAAAATAAATGTATAGTTCTGTTTAAGAGAATCTCCTAATTTGTTATTTCCTATTTGGTTATGTATTTGCCCGAATGACAATTCACAATTACTGATTGTGTCCAAGTACCGACATTTGTATAGTGAAGGAATTCGGAACAAGTTGCAGTCATTTGGCACTTACTCACTGAGTGTTAGCTTTGCTAGCATGAGCCTCGATACTATTTAAAAATGTAAAATATAGTAAATAAGCCATGCCTTAAAGACATTGGGACAATTGGGCACCAATTATAACCAATTACAAAATTGGTTGCCAATTATACAGTAGAATTCAGTGTTGGTGTCTGGTCCCCCAGCAATTATGATGAAAGAGATATATACAATTAGTTTTAATATGTTAGAAGGTCTTCTGGGAAGGTAAGAGTTTGGGATGTATGTAGAAGGAAAGAGATTTTCCAGCTGAAGGGAACAGTTTGAGTGAAAACGCAGAGTTGGGAATTCACAAGGCTGGACAGGTGGGGCCTTGAATGCTAGGGTAACGGAAGCCAGAAGCAACAATCGCCCTGTGGCTGGAAAGCCCACCAAGCCCACCAACCAGAACCTGGGAAGGGGGAGCCTGAAATCCAGCCACCGCAGGGACAGCGCCACAAACTCATTGCACTTTCATTAGCCATGAATATACATAGAATTATAGTCTTCGAAATAAGAGGTAAATGTCACACCATAACAGCACAGTTGTTTTCTTTTGTGTCACTGATTTGCAAAGATCAAAAGTGAAATAAAGGAAAATGCACAGGGAACCAATAGTGATAAGAAGAAAACTGGTACCCAAAACAGTGGAGTAGACCAGAAGGAAGAAAGAAACAACTAAACAGAAAAGATTGAAGAAACAAGAATTCAGAAAAATGAGGAGAGGCTTAGGAACCTCAAGGACATCTTTAAACGTTCCAACATCCAAATTATAGGGGTACCAGAAGGGGAAGAAGAAGAGCAACAAGTGGAAAACTTATTTGAACAAATAATAAAGGGGAACTTCCCCAATCTGGCAAAGGAAATAGACTTCTAGGAAGCCCAGGAAGCTCAGAGAGTCCCAAAGAAGTTGGACCCAAAGAGGAACACACCAAGGCACATCATCATTACATTAGCCAATATTAAAATGAAGGAGAGAATTCTAGAAGCAGAAAGAGATAAGGGAACAGTCACCTACAAAGGAGTTCCCATCAGACTGTCAGCTGATTTTTCAAAAGAGACCTTACGGGCAAGAAGGGGCTGGAAAGAAGTATTCCAAGTCATGAAAGGCAAGGACCTACATCCAAGATTGCTCTATCCAGCAAAGCTCTCATTTAGAATGGAAGGGCAGATAAAGTGCTTCCCAGATAAGGTCAAGTTAAAGGAGTTCATCATCACCAAGCCCTTATCTAAGAAAAAGAAGATAAAAAATATGACAGTAAAAAGACAGCAAACTCACAGATATTAACAACCACACCTAAAACAAAAGCAAGCTAGGTAAAGACCTAGAACTGGAACAGAAACAGAGAAATGGAGATCTCATGGAGGGTTAGCAACAGGGGAGTGGGAGGAGGAGAGAGGGGGAAAAGGAACAGAGAATAAGTAGCATAGATGGTAGGTAGAAAATAGACAGGGGGAGGTTAAGAATAGTATGGAAAATGTAGAAGCTAAAGAACTTATGACACATGGACATGAACTAAAGGGGGGAATGTGGGTGGGAGGGGGGCAGGGTGGAGGGGAATGATAGGGGAGAAATGGGACAACTGTAATAGCATAATCAATAAAATAGAAAAAAAAGTAGAACGCAGAGAAGTAACTACAGAACGGTAAGAACAAGAAAAAGATAGATACATTTATAAAAATAACCACTTGGGGGCGCGGGAATAAGTAACTTCACCTTCCTCTGTTATGGCGGCAAAAGCAGACTGCACCGGCTCGTTGGTCTAGGGGTATGATTCTCGCTTAGGGTGCGAGAGGTCCCGGGTTCAAATCCCGGACGAGCCCACTTTTCCTTCCTTAGAATTATGCATTTCTAAATAAATTTTAGAACACATCAAGAAATGTCTTAAGTACCTGTTGTTGCAAAACACGAAATCGAGACTTTCTGAACCGAGAGAGCGCCTTCCATTTAAATACCATTAAGAGGTGTCACGTGAAAACGTAGAAAGCTTGCAAACACTATAACACTCTGCAGAAGCGGTCCCCACCCGGGCGAGTTCCAGAGTGGAGCGCGTGCACCTCGGACACAAAGTTTCGTTCTGGGTCGCCTGCAGGTGGGTGCGCTTTACACACGCCCACACCGGACCGTCCCCTGCCCGCGGGGCTGGGCGTCCGCTGCGGGAGCTCCGCACCCCACCACCCGGGATCCGCTAATCCAGGCGCCCCTGCTCCGGCTGAGAGGTGTTGGAGGTGACCCGGATATAGCACGAGACGACCCTTTTCCAAGCATGTGCGTTTTAAAGGGTACCAGCAACGGTCATGCCTCGCACTCGGGCTCACAGGAACCATGTATTGTACGAATTGATCTCATTCGATGCATTGCCTGGCCAAGTTAAGGAGATGAACATTCGCGCTCAAGTGAGGAAGAAAATGCTTTTTTTCAATTGTTAAAAGGAGAAGGGAAAAGAAAAAAAAAAATAAAGAGCCTGGGCTCGTCCGGGATTTGAACCCGGGACCTCTCGCACCCGAAGCGAGAATCATACCCCTAGACCAACGAGCCGCTCCCGGCAAATGCTGTCCTGGCGACTTCCTTCAGCCTCGCCCCGCCTCTCGCCTTGCTTCCCCTGCGCCCAGACCCGGCCGCGACCCTCCTCACCTCCCAGACCGTTCCCTCCCCAGGTCTCGGGTACGGGGGAGGAGCCGCGGGAGCGCGCACCTCCTCAACCCGGCGGGTTGTTGCATCGACTCCCGGGCTCCAAGCCTCCGCCTGCGCCGCCCGCACGCCACCCGCGCACAGCCCGGAAAGCCGTCCTCCGCGGGCCGGGGATCGCCCTGCCTTTCCAACCGCGGGGCAGCCGCGCGCTGGGACCCTGAGCTAGGAGGGTGCGGGCCCGGCCTCTCCGACGCGCCGGACGCCGCCGGAGTCACGCCGCCCGGCGTCTCCCGGCCGCCGGCTTTCGCTCCCTGTGGGGAGCGCCCCCTTCTCCGCTGAGAGTGCCCTTAGTGCGCTGGATGTGTGCCCTGTCCCCACCGGGCGACCCCTGCTCTCCGCCGCTCGGAGCCCCACAGCGCGCCCCCGAACGAGCGCCCCGGGCCCAGCCGCACCCTGCACCCCCCAGCCGACGCCCACTGGCGGGTGGGTCTAGGAAGGACGGCGGGAGGAGCGGGCGAGAGCAGGGTACGCCTGGTCCCGGCGGGAAGCTGATGGTAAGAAACAATCTCCAAGGAGAGAGCAGATCAGCCGACCTCCCCTAACGTGCACGACGGCCCGTGCCCTCTTTAAGAGCTTTGCACGCTTGCAACTCACGGGCCATTCCTGACAACGTGCCCTTAGGTGCCACTGCTGTCCTCATTTTGCATTGAGGACATCCAGGCCCAGAGACGTTTAAGCAGCTCACTGAGGCCACACGACAAGAAGCGGTGGCTCCGGGTTAGGAACCGCCGAGATCTCGGAAGGTGGGCTGAAGGGGGCGGACGAGGGAGCAGAGGTGGCTGCCTCGGTAGCTTGGAGGAGAGAGGAGGCAGCGGCAGTGGGCAGGACCTTTCCTCCGGCGCCTGCCGCGGCACGGAGACGACGCTCAGGCCTTTGGCCCAGCCGGGCAGGAGCGCAGGTCTCAGCTTGCAGGCTCTGGCCCCGGCTCCCGCGTAGCATCGCCCGCCTTAACCCTGCGCTGCTCCTCCTTCCCCAGTCCCCCTCCTCCCTCCTCCCGCCTGCGGCGAGTGGTCGGATGCAGGAGGCCCCTCATTTCTGAAGCCCTCCTCCATCCTCAGCTACCTTTAATTCGAGGTCACGGAGCCCGCAGCTGGCAGCTTGGTCACGCTGCTCTCTGAGGCCCAGGTGGTGCTTTTGCCCTCTTGCCTTTTGAGAGCTCTCGCTTGCCCCGCCTTCTCGGCTCTTCCCCTCCCCCCTCCCTATTTCCCCAGGGCAGGTGGCCCCTGGGCTGCCACTCAGTGATAGAATGTCAGGAGCAGACCCCATGCCCTTGGGGAGGGTGACAGGGAAACACAAGACACCTCACTACAAAGAGCAGAAGCTGAAAAACCTCTCCCCCATTCTGGCCGTGTAGCATCTCAGAGCCCATGGCTCCCCAAGCGGGCAGGAGCGCGTGAGCAGCTGTGGCCCGCTCTTTGCTTTGATGGTGCGTGACAATTGCGTGGATACCCCCTCCTTCTGGCCTGAGGCCACTTGTCTTCCTTCTACTGTGCTAAGGATTGGGAGCTACCAGGTAGAGGGTGGGTTCAGGGTGTCCGCGGGGAAGGAGGCGCTGTCAGTCACCAGGGCCAGTCCTGAGCTGTGCACCCCGCTGTCAGACGAGGGGCCCTGAGAGGCTCCCTCTGAGCTGCCTGGGCGCAGTGTCCTGCCCCTGGGGGTGCTGGGGCTTATTCCCCCCACTCACTGCCCTGTGTGAGCGATGGCAAGGCCGGGGACCTCTGTTTTGTCAGGGTCCCCTTGCAAGGTTTTTGTTGTCAGCTGTTTTCAAATTCCCTGTGCCTGCATTCCCATTGTTCATATTGATTGCAGACTATTCCATCAATGCGATATAGCATAATTTTCTTAATTATTCTTCTACTGCATGACAAATAAGTGGCGTCCAGCATTTCACTGGTATAAATGTTGTTTGAGTGATCCATTAGTATACATACTTCCCCATATTTTACAGGGTTTCCTTAGGACATGGTCCCAGAGCAGGCATGCCCAGACGCATGTCTGAGCAACTCCATGCCAAGGAGCTCAGCTTGGCTGCTGACCATGTACTATGGAAACCCATGTGGAGGAAGAGGCTCTCAGAGAGCTCAGAAGCCCAGGGTCTAATCTTTTCAATTTAATGTAAGGGGTTTGGTGGTGTCAAAGCTTTTGAGAGCGGTGGCAATGTTAAAAGTACCATTGCATGTAACAGTTTGGATGTGGGGTCAGATGCATGGGTGGGGGGAAGATGAAGTAAGAAAAGACTAGTCCATTAAGAGATGATTAGAATACCTCTGGGGCAACATTACAGCTGATGCTGTGAACCCATGAATGGTTTTTTCAATCACTTATGGTGAGGGATTAGGGACTGTTTCATAACCTATACGTGCTTGCTGCTGAGCTCTGACCCAGTTGGGAGTACATAGGGTAGCCATGACTCTGATGTGGAAGGGTCAGTCCTTGGAAGCAAGAACACACTTTTGTCTGGTGGGTCTGCCATTCAAGGGAAGCTTCCTGGGAACTTGGCACACAGCCAGACTGTGGCTGTGCTGAGTCATATTTGCTGCCTGGGCATGTGGCACCAACTGACCCTCAGGCCACAGCAAGTCAGGTAGTGGAGATGTGCTTTGCCCCCTGCAAGCCGGATCTGATTGAAAAGCTGTTTCTTTTTCCAGACTCCAGTCTACTGTCCTGCCAGAGCTTCAGCTACTTCTTACTAAAAACATTTCTATGTGGTTCCCCTCCACGATCCTGTTTTCCTAAGGTTTATTGCATGCCTCCCTCTGAGTATTTCAATCCCTAAATCACTGGGAAGGAGCTTGGAGTTGCCTCAACCCATTCCTTTGCCATTCAAAAGCTGTCCCTTGATTTAGGTTTTGAGAGTGTGTGAGGTCATGGAGGTGATGGGAATCTGCGGTCCAGAGCATGAAAAGAACCGTTTCCCACCAGAACACAGTCATTTCCCCCCAGGATCTCATTGCCCGTGTTTTCTGCAGGGTTGGTCTTCTCTGGGTGCCAAGTGGTGAGCAGAAGAAGACACATTGTATACACATTATATAGTTTCCATGATCAAAGCTGTGATGGTTTCATGCAGACAGGCTGAGGGTAGTATGTTACAAAAAAAGAAAGATATATAATTATATAGAGTAAGATCCCAGTTTTGTATCAGTCAAGAATTAAAAAGAAAAACAAAACATGGATACATGCATGAAAAATTACAAGAAAATTCATAAGATGTTGTTAACACAAGTTATCTCTGGGTATTGGAATGATGAATAATTTTTTCTTAAACTATTTTCTTGTTCACAAATTTTCTAAAATAAAGATGTATTGCTTTTATAATGAGAAAAGTAAGATAATTGATCTTTATTTATTTTTAATTTTTTGGTATTAGGTGACATGCAATATTATATTAGTTTCAAGTGTACAACATAAGTGATTAGACATTTATAGAGTCTACGAAGTGATCCCCCCAATAAGTCTAGAGCTCATCAGGCACCAAACATTTTTAAATCACAAAGAAAACAGGGTCCTTAAAACTCTGTGTCCCCTTGTGTTGGTAGAATGAAAGCAGACACGGAGTGAGAGGCCAAGCTCTAGTGTGACCGCTCCCTGAGGCTGCCTTTAGGGCTGCGCCGTCCCCTCTGGGGGGCCGTGCCTGGCACCAGCCAGCCCCCAGGGCCCCTGAGAGAGCCCAGCAGTGGTGGTGGTGCCTCTGGTGCCCTGTATGGAAGGAGGTGCGTCAGCCGCCAGCAATACCCACCCTTTGAGTACCAGCCAGGTATCATTCCAGAATCTTGTTTCTGAGTGCTGGTTAAAGAGCAATTCAGGCCCCTCGTCTTTAGCACAGAAGCCGTCAGTAAGTGTGATATCTGACACTCTGGGTTTGTCTAAGCCCGAGTGGTTTTCTTAATTTTTATGCAGAATGACAGCGTGAAGGGCCTGAGTCGGTGCTCGGTGCTCGTGGAAGTACCCAGGGGACATCCTAGCCCATTTTCCCGGCTCCCTGCTGGGCCCTGTGTCCCTCATAGCCTCTCTGTGGCTATGCCTGGACCTGGGAGTGGGCTGCTCCCGCAGAGAAGCCCATACCTTTCCAGGATGAGGAGGAGGAGTGACAAATTTCTTTGCCACTGTTTCTGAGGCTGATGGCTTTATGCTATGGCTCCCTTTTCCCTGGGAGGCATACACCGCATTCATCGTCTGAAAAGTCTCAAATGAACAGTTTCCTGCCCATCTGCCCACAGTAGGGCTCCTTGGGCATTCCCATGGCTCTTCTGGGGTCCTGCTCTTCTCAGGCCACAGCCACCTGGCCAGGGCACCCTTGGACAGACCGGGAGCCACCCCACACAAGACTGGGAAATCAGCAAGTGCGTCTCCTGCCCTTAACCAATGTTTTGCACACTTAGCTCCTCTCTCACACCCTCTGGGAAGGGTTTCAACCACCAACCCAACTCGAGGCGCAATGGCAGAGGAGGCCTAACCTGTGACCACTCTCAGGATGTGCGTTCTGAGTTCTGACAGGGAAGGAGGACGTGAGCCCGAGGCATCAGGTGTTTGATATCAGGGGAGGGAGGTGCTAGGCCACGGAGAGTGGCCTATCAAACGATCCTGCTCTGAAATTACTGCAGTCATTCAGTGCTGAGCGAACACTGACTGAGTGGAAATTGCACGAGGCTGTGTGCACCGCGATGAACAGGGGGCTCTGGGCCCAGCGGTGCCTTGTTACAGAGAACAATGGGCTGGCACTCTTGGGTGGCTGATGAAGGCTAATTGTTCTATTTGGGTAGCCTTGAACTTTGCTCCATGCTCTTGGCTTCTTCATGAGACCCCTGGTCACGCGTCATATAGAGACATTCTGTTCTTACTGCTTTTACCTGGGGCACACATTTGAGTAGAACTAATGAGAGTCAAACAAAATGTTTTTTTAGCAAACAGTGGAATAGTAGTTAAGTAGTTCGGTGTCTCAGGTATTGCCCTGTTGGACACTTTTTTTATTTTGGCCTATCCAGCATCATTTCTCTGGGTAACAGCAGGCTAATTCCACCTTGAGGCACCTCCGGCTTCCCTTCAGTCCTTGAAGGCTAAACAGGATTGACTCACCTAGCCCCTAGAGGCAGGAGAGGTCACGTGACCTAGGCCTGGCCAATCCTATCCCTGCCTCTTCTCAGTTGCAACAATCAGTTCTGACATGGACGTACATGGTCCACAGGGGGCCACAGAAAACCTCTGTGGGATTTTCTCCCATCATTATAAGTGAAAAATAAGCTCGCTCTGTCGGTTTGCAGGCTGGGAAGGAAGAGCCTGCTTGGGAATAAGGCCAACCCTGAGTAAAGCAGAGACCAAGCCCACAGAGATGTTTCTCGTGTTGTTGAGGGGTTGTATTTAGTCCATCTATGGATTTTAAATTTATATTACCCAGTGTGTAGGCAGAGAGAGACGGAGAGAGAGAGAGAGGGAGAAAGACATCGATCAGTTGCCTCCTGTACTCGCCCTGACTGGGAACAACACCCCAACCACGGAGCCACCCAGCCAGGGTTCAAAGTTTTCTTTTAAAGAAAATTATAGGCCAACACTCCTGATGAACATAGATGGAAAAATCCTCAAGAAAAATAGTAGCAGACTGAATTCAGCAATACATCAGAAAGATCGCACACACCATGACCAAGTGGGATTTATTCCTGGAATGCAAGAATAAAGCTGCAGCATTTTTGTAACTTAAAAAAAAAGGACATTACCTTCAAAAGAGCAATAATTAAACATATTGCTGATTTCTCAAGAGAAGACAAATGGAGTATTTTACAGTGCTAAGAGAAAGTAACGGACAACCTGGAATTCCATACTCAGCAAAAAATGGTCTTCAAAATTTGAAGGGAAATAAAGGCATCTCTGGACACTGAGACAGAGCGTTCTCCCCAGCAGGCCCGCATTAAAGGGAGTGCTCAGCACAGGTGTTCAGGCAGAAGTGAGGTGAGTCTAGGTGGAAAATCAGAGGGACAAGAAGGAAAGATTGACAGGAAGGATAAAATATATGGATAAATGTGTGTGTGTGTGTGTGTGTGTGTGTGTGAATGAATGACAGAGAGTTGGTGTTTTCCTTCAGGCCCATGAAGGAAGCCTGAATGAAACAGTCTTCCTGCTGGGCAGCTACCCGGGACGCAGACAGATTTCTTTCATGCCCCGTTTTGAAATTCCAGGATCAACCACACAAAGGTGGCACCTTTTGGGAAGGAGGCAGCCAGGCTGGAGCATCTCGTGAATCCTCCATCACTATAGCAACCCCTGGGAACATGGCCTCTGGTTTTATTTTTATTTTTATATATTTTTTTACAAAATAGATCAAATACTATGATACACAGGGCACGGGGCGATGGGAAGGGATTTTGACACATCACACACAGTCCTTTAACGTCACATTCTTGTCAATTTTTATTGCTTTTCCCTCATCTGCTACTATAAGGTACAGACCCTCCAGAGGGAAAACAGAGTTTTATTTTCACATCCGTATCCCACGCTTTCTGTTCCGTTTCTTTTTCAAGTTAGGGAAGCGGCAGCGCTCTCCTTTTTATCACACAGTCTCCCAGTCACGCGCACACTCACAAAACTCCCGCCCGGCCGCAAGAGCAGGAACCACCCAGAGATGTATATAAATAGAACCTTGTATTGTTCGGGGATGTGCATGTCCGTCAACAGCTGGATAGATAGATGATAGAGTACAGATCGATATTAAGTAGACCTCTAAGTAACTGACACTCCATGTCTCTGAAACTCCGATAAAATACAGAGCTTATTATAGTATCAGTCTTCACTAGGTTACACATTCTAGAAGGTGCATATATTTTTAAAAATTTTGAAAAAATATATATCCCAAATATGAACACTACTCTGGAGTTAGGAGAACTGTAAATGGGATGAGAAAATCGAGGTACCGGTGGTGAGATAAGGCCTTGCAGCCTGAGAGACGGCTTTCTGAAGCTGGAGTAGAGTGGGGGTCTCACAGACCCCCAGAAGAACCGCCAAGCCAACTGCCAAGTCAGCATGTGGGGACCCTGAACTCTTAAGGCCCGACCCTAAAGATGAACCCCGTGTTTGGGTTAACATCTTTCAGCAGGAGTGTGCGAAGAGGGGAGAGGCTGTGAGTCCAGGAGTGGGTGGTTGGGGCCCTGCTCCTTGCCAAGCCTCCTGTCCCCTCCGACAGAACATAAAAGTGAAAGATGCTCAGTTGGAAGGGATAAAGACCCCCACCCACTCCTCCTGAGTCAGAAGGAGAGCCCAGGCTTCCTTCAAGAGCAGCTGCCCAGGGAAGGTGCAGAGGGTGTTTTTAGAACGTGGTTTGCACATGGCTGCACTCAAAGCACCTCCCGGGAAACTTTGGATCTGTGCTCACGGGCCACCTCCTGGGCCGGCGCACTTCACTGTCCTGGGACGAATCCAGCGAGGGCCGCGCGGGTCTGTACAGCACCAGCCTGCCTCCTGGGTGAGGAAGTGCAGCAGAGTCCAGAGGCCTGACTTCCTGCCTAGCCCTGGGAGTCCACACGGCAGGGGTGGGGCTGGGGGTGGCGAACAGCTGCCTGCCTGCCCCTCCTCCCTGGCAGAAGTGGGGGAGCTGAGTCCATCACTTCCTGGGGTGCCACCCACAAGGAAACCAAGGGGCCAGAAAACCGCCTGCAGCTGGAACAGATGCACCATTTTTTCATGTTTCTATAATTCTCTCTCCTAGTCCAACACCTTAAAACCTGGTCAGCCAGTTCGAACTTGGACCACGCCGAACAGGGGTCTCAGGGACCCGATGCAATGTGAGCCCGGCGGGGTGTCCAGCGTTCCGGCGTCTCTGGGCCACACTGGAAGAAGAAGAGTTGTCTTGGGCCTCACATTAAATACAGAAACACTGATGAAAACCGATGAGCAAACAAAAGGTGTTAAGAACATTTACGATTTTGGGTCAGGCCGCATTCACAGATACCCTGGTCGGCGTGTGGCCCGCGGGCTGCCGCCGATTATTGCGTGCGGCCTTTTGGAGCTCACGGGGTTCATGTTCTCAGCAGTGCTGTTTGCTTTTGTGTCTGGCAACCTGAAGCCAGCTGTCACTTACACTAGAGCACAGGAAAACCCCAGGACAGGGCAAAGGCGACCCCTTCACACAGCACCTGGTCAGCTAGATTCGGAGTCAGGGCCGAGGTCAGACTCAGGGACCGGCAGGTGGGCCGGCTCTGGACTCCAGAGGGGGACCGGTGTCCCTGGAGCGTTGCCCCCTGGGGACAATTTACTACAGTAAATTGTTTTACATAAGTTTTTTTTTTTTTTTAACCAAGTCCATCAAATAACACAAACTCAAGCTGATAAAAGTCTGCTGCCCTCAGATCCAGTCTTCGCCTGGGGCGGGGGCAGGAAACACTGACCCCCGCACTGTCTAGGGTGGTGTGGCTTCACTTGCTGCTGCCCTTGTGGCCACCAGTTCCAAGGAGACGTCTCCAGCCGCTTCGACACCAGGCACAGGGGGCTCATTTCTGCACTTTAGTGTGCTAGGCAGAGGTGCCATCCTGTGAACAGAGGAGCAAAAGATGAATTGGGAACAGACTGGGGCCACCCTGACACCAGCCTACGTCCCTGGGGAGGCCAGACCAGGCAACGACAGCAATCGTAGTAGCGACAGTAATAACAACACTAGGTGCCTGGTGGCACTCTTACATGCATCGACTCATTCGCTCTTCACAAAGGCATTCTGGCGCAGGTACTTCTATGAGCTCCGCTTTGTAGATGGGGCAGTTAAGGCATAGAGAGGGCAGGTGAATTCCCCTAGGTCACACAGCTAGCCAGCGGTGGAGTCAGGATTTGAACCCAGACACCAGAGTTTCCACCCTGCACAACGAGCTGACGCTCACTGCCTGTTCTTTGCTGTCTGGCTTCCTACGTGCTCCTCCTGTCCTACCTTTTTACCTACTCACTCCTTCCCACTCAAGTTCATCATTCGGAAACATTGCTCAGAAATCTTTGTCGGTATAACAGTGGAAAAGAAGAGAAAGGATTGAACATAAAGGAGTGGTCCTTTAGTGAGAAAATGTGAGGGCCTCTGGGGAGCCCCCCCAAAAACACAGCCATTCGGCTTATACCCATGCTGGTGTCTTTAGGGATGATTCCTTTTGGGTCACATAATTTTCTCTCTTCTTTTAAAATTCATTCATTCACTCCACAAAATGTTTAAAGGACCTATAATGTTCCAGATGCTGCAGCAGGTGCTGGAGATGCCGTGGGGGTTGGGGGAGGGGAGTAGAGAGAGACGACAAGAAAAAAATCGGGGCGATGCACACCCTCAGGATCAAGGAGAACAGGGGAAGGAAGAGCTGAGCAGGGACTTAAGGAGGGAACTCAGGAGTTGGAGAATTTTTAGTTTCATGTTACAGTTAATAAGCTTAGTAACTGATGCGTGCAGCTAGCTATGGATCCTTACACTGGGATGATGGGACCCTCTCTGGCGCCAGGACACCACCCGCAGTGTGGCCTTGGTGCCCCAGGTGGACTGCAAGCCGCGGGGATGGTATGCGAGCCATGAGCCCCAGGGAGAGATGACCCAGGCCAGGACACAGATGCAGTCACCTGTCAGGCAGATGAAAGGGTGCTGGGGAAAGCCCGGGACTGCAGCTGTATCTGATCAACTTTGCCCTGAATTCCTGGCCCCTCGACTACATTTCCCCTGAGTTCCAAGGCCTGTACCCACGTCTTGCTTCATATAAAAAGGGTCAGTTTGAGATGAGACGTAAGGCCGATTTTAGGGTACATAACCCACTGTTTTCTCAGATCAGTGGCCCTCTGCATAACGTGCCCATGAAGATGCAACCCCTGTCTCTACTGATCGGTCCTGGTGGTGCCAGGCAGCAGGAACTCTGTACTGTCCGATGTCAGAACGAGCCTTGAGCACTTGAGCACAAAACACGGGCGTGCCTGGGGCACAGCGAGGGGGAGCGTGGGTGGGGCCTGGGGCCCACCCTGTAGGGTCTCCTAATGGTTTGGATTTTATTTCGAGGGTGCTAGGAAGCCACGGGACAAGGGGTGGGGACATGTAATGGGTTGTGTCCCCCAAAAGATATGTCTGATAATCCCAAACCCCAGTCCTGGGAGTGTGGTCTTGTTTGGAGAGATGGGATCTTTGCAGAGGTGATTAAGAATCTGAAGGTTAGAGCGTTCTGGAAGGAGGGTGGGTCCTACAGCCCATGTCTGGGGTCCTCATAAGAGAAAGGAGGTGGAGTTTGGAGACACCAGGCCCAGGGAAAGATACTGTGGAGACAGGGGCAGAGGCTGGAGTGCCAGGGAGTGCTGACACCTCTGGGAGTTGGGGGCAGGCCTGGGGCAGGTTCCGCCTTCAAGCCTGGGTGGGGGCATGGGGAACCAGCACCCCGCTTTTGGAACTGTGGCCTTGGAAACTGGTAGAAATCCGTTTCTTTTGTTCTGAGCCACCATGGTGGTGCTGATCTGTTCGGCAGCCCCAGGGCACTGTCCCAGGAGGCCATTTTAGCAGTGGGTAGATGATCCACACACACACACACCCCTCCCTCTGGCTGCTGTGCAGAGAGCGGGCTCTACAGGCAGGAACGATGGAGGCAGAAAGCTGGATAAGAGGCTGATGTGGCAGGAAGCTGATGCCTCGAGTGAATGAATGAATGAATGAATAAACCAATGAGACGGGAGGGGAAGCATGGGGGTTAACTGAGTTTATGGGAGTGTCAGGCTCGGTGGTAGGGGGTGCAGCCCAGAGTTTTTCCTGTGACCTTTGGGTCCCTGCAGGGCTGGCCTGTTCCTGAGCAGCTCAGGGAGTGGCAGTGGCGGCGGTGGGGGGGGGGGGGTGGTTATTGTGGACGGACACAGACTAAGGGCCAGCCAGTTAGGCTGGTCCTAGACAGGAGGGTAGGGCCCGAGTTACCTGTCTCCTCATGGGAACTAGCTGTCCAACTCCTGAGTGTGGACGCAGGTGACAGAAAACCTCCGTCTTCAAAGGGCGACTCAAAGGCACCTTGGCCCAGAAGCTTCCTCGGCTTCCCCCCACCCTCCGCACACAAACCGCTTCTCCCTCCTGTGCCTTGGCAGTCCCCAGGAAGACCCCTTGCCCTGTGGCCTGTTCTACCTTCCTTCACGCGCCTCGAGGAGCTGCTGCTCTCTGGCTGGACTGGGTTTTTGTGGAAAGGAGCACACCCTTTCCCTCTCGGAGCCCCACAGCGGGGGCTGGCCTCCCCTGACCTCCGGGGAAGGCATGGCCCTGGGCCACTGAGCTGGGCGGTCCGTCTCCCCCATCCACCAGAACTCCGAGTCAGTGAGAAGCCTGACAGGCCATGAGACTCGCTTCCCTTTCTTGTTCCTCTGTCTCCGCACCATCAGCGACAGCCTGTCTCCATCCTGTGCCTTGTTATCGTGCCCTGAGCTGACCTGCGATGGGCTGACTGTAAGGAGCGTCGCAGGCGACAGACCTGCGAGGCCCGGCCGGGCCCTGCCCTCCCGAGGCGGACGAGCAGAGCCCCCTACCTCTGTCTCAGGGGCCTCGCTGCCGGTCCTGGGCTTGCAGCCGGGCTCCGGGGCAGCGCCCTCCTCCTGCTTTTCCTGGCCTTTCCCCGCTTCTGGGGTGAGGCCGCTCTCCACTCCTCCAGAGGGATTTTGGGGGGTCTCCTGCGCCACAGCCCCCTCCTCCGGCCGCTTCGTGTCTCGGCTGGGCGGGGCGGGCTCCTCCTCACTGCCGGCCCCCTCCTCCTTAGCCTCCGCCGCGGACTCTTCCTGCTCCGCGGCTGGTCTTTCCTCTGAGGGGCTCCCACCCCCGTTCTCCGCCTCTGTGCCGGTTGCGGGGCGTGGCTCCGCCGCTCCCTCCTTGGCCTCCCCTGGAGCCTCCTCAGGCTGCAGGGCCTCCTCCGGGGCCTGGGCCTTCTCCTCCTGCTTCTCTATCCTGCTGGACGTCCTCCTCAGAGGGGGCTTCTCGTGGGACCTCAGGGTAGCCCCCTCGCCGGGCGGAGGCGAGCCTGGGGCCTTGCTCTTGGACGGGAACACCTCGTCCCCGACGTCTTCCTGGGCGCCATTCTCCTGGGACGGCTCTGGCGCCCTGAAATCCCCCAGCTCCCCGCAGTCCGACTGCGACCTCCGGAACCGCCGGGAGGGTGGGCGCCTCTTGATGGAGCCCCGTGTCCGCACCTGGAAGAAGGTGTGAGGAAAAATTACCCCCAACCTGTTCGAAACGCCAAGAGGAAAACTGCAGGTTCTTTCCATGCCTGCCCTCCCGCCTCCCCGGTGGGCCCGGGGACCTCCCATTTCCTGGGGAGCAGCCCATCAATGCCTCCGGGTGACAGGCCAGAGCCCCCCGGGGGGGGGGGACAGGGAGACTCCACAGTAGCCTGCAGATTTCGTCTTGTGAAGGTGCCACGATTTCCACCCAATAGAGAAGGTAACCTATGACCTTGCTGCCTGGTAAACAGTAATCTGTTTGGCGTCTACTTTAGCAATTTTATTTGAACTTCTGTTTTTCAAATTGCCAATAAAAAGCCTGTTCTTCTAATGTTCTTTGCATGAGCGTCACCATCTTGCAGGTTTCCTTATAAACTGACAAGCTGAATAAAGCCTATCCCTATTTTGCATAAGAGGTATATTGTAACATTTTGAAAATTATGCCATGATGAAGGCAACCCCAGTGAAGAAGAGGGTTAGGGGCCTGATGGTGTCCTGGCCCTGGACTGCAGGGGGCAGAGCTGGACAGCTGGGGACCACCTTCCTCCCTTGACCCCCCCATTCCCACCAAGCTAACCCATCCTGGGAAAGCCAGGCAGCCGGGGCCCTTTCCTTTCTGGGAGTTTCGAGCCCCATTATCAGAAGCCGGCTCTAGGTGCACCCAGCAGAGCTGGTCGAAGGTCATTCTCCCTCGGGGAGTGTGAGTCCCAGGGTCAGGGCTCACCTTGGCCCCGCAGACTCCAGCAGGAGTCCAGTGGAAATGCTTATCTCTGATGCCTGACTTCACTCAAGGGATGCGCCCTTTAATAATGTATGTGTCCATTAACCCTGGTTTTCATGAGCTTTATTTCCCCACTGGCTGACGTTTGGCTGGTGGTCCAGCCTGACCCCATCTCAGAGGTTTAGAAGGCTCCCGGGCCCTTTCTGAAACCACAGGGTGGCCAGCCCCGCAGGGAGTCAGGGCCCCGGCCCCTTGGCCAGCAGGGTCAGTCTTCCCTGTTCCCTTGCTGCTGTTGGAACGCTGAAGCCCTGGCAGGACGACCAGGAGCCAGCACCTCCCTCCGCGCCCCCACTCCCTGCCAACCGCCTGTGAGAGACAAGGCGTCCCCTGGCCCCTCTCTCTGTCACCCTCAGCTGCAGGATCTCCCCTTAGTCCCCAGCCAGCAGGCACCCATCACCTCTGCACCCCAGTTTGCTTCTTTGGTCCCCAACTGCTTCCACACATGTGGCCTTTCTTTCCCAGATGGATTTTCCAGAATGGCCCAGAGGATGCCACTTTCTCCAGCCATTGTGACAAAGTCACACCCATTTGCCATTCCCAGGCATTAGATCCCCTTAAAGATCTCGGCCGCTGCCAGGCACTGCACCCCATTTGTTGGGCAGCTGCTTGGACTGGACTGGACTGTGTCTCTGATCGCCACTGCATCCTGGCAGGGCCAGGGGGCCGAGGAAGGAAAGCGCATGAAGTGCCGGGCATCGTCTTCAGGAGCCAGTCCTGTCCCACAGCTTTCTGCAGATGGGCCAGCCTGGACGCGCACTGACTGCGGTAGGAATGCCTTCAGCTGTCCTGGGGCGCTCAGGAGTGGCCCCACCAGGCCAGATCAGGGTGTTTGAAGTTCTAGGGACCCTGCCCACCCTTCTGCATGAGTCACTGCCCAGGCCTTTAGCTCCAGTTTTCTGCTTCGACATGACTCTGTGAGGGTGGGTTCAGTCCTGAGTTCCCATCCCTCCTTCCACCAGGGACAGATGGCCCTCTCCACTCCCAACGCCTACCTTCCAGTGGACAGATGCAGGGGCAGGGAAGGAGACGGGCAGTGAGAGAGAGGGCTCGTCTCAGCTCAGGGGCCACTTGCAGAGAAGAGGGGACATTTCCGCTTGGTTGACAGCCAGCTCTGACTGCAGCCCAGATGTGCCCCACTCTCACAGGAGTGTGCGGACAGGCCCCAGACCCCAACCCATCATCACCTTGTTGTAGCAGGGCAGGTGGCTGCCTTCCGGGGGCTGGTCGAAGCTGATGGGCACCCCCTCTGGCTCGCCTGACTGTGGCCGCACGCCAGGGCTGCTGGGCGTGGAAGGCGGGCTGTGGAACGGAGACACCACCGCCTTGAGTCCTGGGCTCTTGGGCGAGGCCCCTGGCAGCAGGGCAGCTGGGTCGAAGGCTAAATTGGCCTGTGTGGGGAAGAGGGGATGTTTCAAACAGGGGCAGGGGAAGAGGAGCTGCCTGGCCGCAGAACGCCTCCAGCATTCTGGACAGGGGTGTCACCCAGGGTTGGGGGCAAGTTTGCTCCCAGGAGAGTGGCAATGGCTGGAGACATTTTTTGTTGTCACAACTTGCTGGGAAGTGCTACTGGCATCTCGGGGGGAGGGATGGGGGATGCTGCTAAACACCTTTTAACTCATGGGCAGCCCTGTGGTGGGGGAATGACCCAGCCACACTGAAGCTCAGGTGTAGGAGCCCTGATGGGGAGCGGAAGGAGTCGGATCGTTACAGTTCAGATCTCTGGTTTTACTCTCTTATGCGGCCTCTGTGGCAGCACCTGTGGAAATCTTGTCTCCCCCACAAGACCGGGAGCAAGCAGCCCGGCTCCAGCTCGATGGTGATCCGATCAGTGCAGGGTTGGGCGGAGTGCTGGCCAGACCAGGGGTTCTAGCCAGAGCAGCACGATGTCGGGCTGCTGAATTGCAGCCCCGCGTGAGGCTGACATGGTCAGCAGCTGCCCTCAGGCCTCGGAGTGGGGAGGGCCTGGCTATTTCCGGAGTGTCCCCTGCACTGTGAAGTCCTTTTCCCATCAGACTGCCGAGGCATTCTGTCAGCGGCCAAACGCTGTTAGGTGTGAGCTACGTGAGCTCGTGCTTGGCAGGGGCCTGACTTGGCCCCATATCTCCAGGGAGAGTCCTTACCTTTCAGGGCCGTTGGGCCACTAGCTGGTATCAGAGGTCAGCTCTCCAGATGACACAAAGACATGCCCGTGTGGGATGAGAGGCAGGGTTTGGGGAGAGGTAGTAACAGGCACTGTTCCCTACTTACCTGGAGCTTCTCGATCAGAGGCGAGCTCTTCACCTTGACTTTGGGGAGGTGGCTCGAGTTGGGTGGTGATTTCTGCAGAGCAAATGGACCGAAAGAGCCAGATGAGTGAGGTGGAGGGAGGCGGGGTGCTGGCCAGAGCCCAGAAGCCACAGGTGGCTGAGAAGTTGGTGTCACCACCCAGCCTTGGTGGCCCACAGCCTGCCCAGGCCTCCCGCCACCCCCGTCTCTCCACTGGCTAGACCACTGAGTCCGAGAGTCAGAGTGGGTGGGACAGACATCCGGAATGCAGGCCTCCCGCCCCAGGAAGCGTGGCTTCAGGGCCATCCTGGGGGAGCAGACTGTGTCTGAGAGGGGACTTCGGGATGCCCCATGGCCTTCAACAACAGGAGCCCACGCCTGGAGGGAATTTCAGAAAGAAAGGGCAGAATGTCCCCCTTCTGTGGGTCACAAACAAAATAAGAAACCACAGACCAGGAGTAAAACCTGACAGAGGCATTTTGGAAATTCTCCCCTGGAACTAACGACATGTTGGGAAATCCCACCATAAATTATCATTTTCTAAAGTGTTGAATATTCGTTTTGATTGAGCAGACATTAATTGAATGGCAACCGCAGTCCAGGCCTTGTGTTGGTTATCTAAAGATGTGCTCTGTGGGTTGCAGATATTTTGGGGGATGAATGTATGTAGAAATCTGCTCTGTCTTTGTTTTTATATTATCTAAAGAGAGGGATTCCTTTCTGTTTTGTGCAAAATCCCCACAATTGAGTGGTTCCCCAGGTACACTGATCCTCATGTGTAGGATTAAAGGTGGTGGCGATGATGATGATGATGATGATGAGGAGGAGGAGGAGGAGGAGGAGGAAGAAGAAACATCATGTTTTTGGGCAAGAAGCAGCAGCAACAGCAGCAGCTCCATGTTGTGGACAGAGGCTGAGGCAGAAAAGGGACTTTCCCGTTGTTGGGAGACCCACCACGAGCCCCTGCCCCTGGCCACCACGTACTGACTGACCTGAGCCCCAGGAAGGGGAACAGTGCTAACCCCTCAGAAAATGTCGTCAGATAAGTCAGTGACAGAAGGAGGAGGCTGACTCAATGGAACCCCCGTGACCTGTGTAAGGCGCCCAGCCTTGCAGGAGGGAGGTGCAGGGGACAGTCCCTGCCGGGTGCCTGGGAGGAGGACCCCTGCTAATTCTGCTTCAGCTCCCCAACCAAGACCCTGGAGGCTGGGCTGGAATCAGGGACCCCAGGACAGATCCAGCTCTAGCTCCTGCTCCGGGGTGCTCTGGCCCCAAGCTCACACCGCCAGGCGTACTCCCCAAGCAATCCTTCAAGGGGCCTGTGTCGGTGGGGAGTACCGAGAGCTTCCAGCCCAGACTGGGTCATCCTTCATTGCTGTGTCTGAAGGTGAAAGTTCACAGGAGCTGGTGTTTCTGAAGATGCTGTTTTAGAAACTGCAGCGGTGATTTTGCCGACCAACCTCTCCTTCTGTAGTACTGTAAACTCTTCTCCTCCCTACCTGACAACTGCCTTCTGAAGAGGGTGGAAATTTAGTGAGCATGGCCTGTCACCACAGGACGAGCTTGGGAACCCCGTTCAGACTCCCCAAGTCCTGGCCGTTTTGAATTGAAGTGCAAAGCAGAATTCAGAAGGGCTGCTCATGCAGTTCCCAAGCTTGCCAGCAGGTGGCAGCATCTCCTTTGCCGTTTAACACTGGCTCCAGGTCCGCAGCTGGGAGCGAGGCGAAAAGCTAGCCTTCTATCCTCTGTGGCTGGATCTTTGTCCAGGGAGGACGTCCCAATAATCTCTCCAAGTTATGGACCTGACTTGCAGATGGGGGAGGGGTTTCAGCCCCTCTCAAGGCAGACGAGGCTGGGTCTGTAGCCACATTAAACAGCCCACTCGCCTGGTCTGCAGGGGCTGGGCCACCTGCCCCCAGGCCTGTGTGGGCATAGGAGAGGCAGGGGAGAAAATGGGATGGGAAAACCCTTTCCAGCATTAGGAACCAAGGGGTCTCCTACCCAGGGTCCTGCCTCCCAGCCCCCAGCTTCCCAGGATTTTGGTTCCTGCTGGCGCCAGGAACTAGGGCCGCTGCTCGTCCAGCCCAGTCAGGTGAAGCCAGCCGCTCCTTACATGTGAATTCCAAAAGGACAAGAAGTCAGTGCGTCCAGGAGTGATGTCCTTCCTGCACACAGGCAGCCTGTCTCTCCCCAAGGGACTTTCCCGCTAACGTCCAACCTGCTGTTGACCCGGTCCTTGGGTGTCCGGTGCGGTTTCAGTGCTGGGTGGTTCCCGGGGGTGGCACCTGCTAACCTGTCTCTCCCAGAGCCCCTGAATGAACCTCCCTCTGCTTTTATCCAGCAACCAGAATGCCCCCATTGGGCCCCCATCCTCTGTCTGGTGAGTGTCTTTATCCCATTTGACAAAAAAGGAGGCAGGTGCAGGGACTCTCTAGGGTTCTGGGGGCAGCCTCAGTCTGTCCCAGCACAGACCCCAAGCCAAGAGGGTGGGGGTCACAAGGAGGAGTGAGCCCTCAGCAAAGGGACATGTCGGTTTGTGTTTGGCCGTAGCCTGGGCCGAGCCCCCCGTGAAGCCACAGAGTCCTGATGTTAGTGCAGAGGAGACCCCACCAAAAAGCTTAGTGTTTCTGCACCTGTGCTTCTTGGCATCCCCATCCCAGAAGAATACCCCTGTTCCGTATGTGTGGGGTATTTTCAGAGCAGAATACACCTCCCTCCCCACCTGACCAGGAGCTGCCTGAGTGTCTACCTTTCTTGATGGGCTTCTGCTCAAAACCCTTGGGCTGACGACAAGGTTTAGAAACCACCGACATGCTCCAGTGAGGCACTCTGGGTGGGAGACACGGAGGCTCTCGGAGGTGGCCCCAGTTCACACAGGTGTCCACTGTCTGTCATCAGACACTGGTCCCAGATGGGAAGGGGGCAGCAGGGGCAGAGTGCCATCTGGGCACCGTCCCTGGCTTGTGGGCATCCCAGGCTGGACAAGAAAACAAGCACATTCCTTTTCAGCAGGGACCACGGCCACAGTGAAGGATCACGGGCCACGGGGACAGGGCATGGAGAGGTGTCTCTTACAGCCAAACGAGGTGATAAGCATCAATGAGCCTGCAGCCTGGGCTCTATCATGGGCTGAGACGAGGACACCAGTGCCTTTCCCCCATGGGTCACGTGGCTATTTCTCTCTGAGGGCCTCGGGGCCCTCTGAGCTCAGGGTGGATCCCCATTCCTGACTGTCATATCACAGTTCTGCCTGAGACAAGTGGAGCCCCCTCTCCAGGTGCTTTTCTACACGGAATAACATTAGGTCAGATCTGGGAGGAAGCATAACTTGCACTTGCGGCTCCCAGATTGGGGGGTAAGGCCTGTCCTCCACGCTGAAATCCCCAGGCTTGAACACCAGCGTTCCCTCCCTGACCGGTCGGTCACAAAGGAGGCTCAGAAAGGGAGTGTGGAAGGGGCCTGGTGGTCAGCATCGAGGACACAGCAGGATTCATCCCCGAATCTAAAACGGGGACATTGCCCGCCCAGGTGTCGAGGGCTAAGTGTGTGAATTCGATGCCCTCTGCTGGAAGAAGGAGGAAGAAGGCTGACCAGCAGCATGCCTGCAGCACTTACCGCCTCTCCGTTCTGGCCCAGCTCTACCCTGGGGGGGAACAGGGGGAGGGAGCAGGGCGGTTTCCTTCTGGCTGGCTTACTGGCTGGTATCTGGAGGGAGGGAGAGTGACAGACAGACACAGAGAGAGAGCAAATCAGGCAACAGGGAGGAAGAGGAAGGAAGTGGAGATGGTTTGAGGGATGTTGAGGGGTGTCTGGTGGAGGAGAGAATGCAGGGATGGGTGGCGTGTCCTTGAGATGGGTCATTAACCATGAACACGAATTCCCAGCCCATGGCCACCCATCTGGACAGCCGCCTCTCAGCTGCTGGTCCACCCACGCTGCAGCGCTGGACATGCCTCCCTGCCTTCCTTTCGGGCATTCCTGGGCTCCGGCAGGAGCCGGTGTGGGGACGTCTTCATTCTGAGCCAGCCCAGGCCTGACGCAGTGGACAAGCCCAAAGCCTCCATCAACAGGAGATGGGGTGGCACTGGACGCAGACATGCGGCTCTGGTGGGCAGGCGGGTGGTGGGCTTCGGACCCAAAGCCTTGCTCAGCTGGGCAGGAGCTGGCCCAGGCCCAGCAGTGGTGATATTCCTCACCTGCAGGGGGACCCCTCTGTGGCTTCTCTTCCTAATTTGGTAATGAGCAAGCTTCCTCCCTCCCTCTGCTCTGGCCTGACCCAGACTTCCCCTTCCTCCAGGCCCCCCAACCCGCTTCCCCGAAGAAGGGCTGCTAGGCCACCTGGCTCACCTCCTTGGCGGCTGCCTGCTCCCTAAACCGCCCAGCCAGCTGGGCCACCGACGGGGGTGCTGAGGTGTCCACATTGGCATTGGCCTCCGCGTGTCTTTCCTGGCAAACCAAGGGGAAGCAACAGTTAACAGAGGCTGCGCACTCGGCTCGGTGTCCACACCGTGGCCACACTGGCCACTTGTCCATGACCTTGAGCCGGGTGCCATGATGATGGGGTCTTCAAGCTGCATTTTGCAACTGGCTCCTACCTGCGAAGTGTTTTTGTTAAAAACCATTCAGTCAAGAGCATGCAGTGGATGTCGAGGGTGTGCTGGCCCCGGCTGTGGCTCTGGGGAGCTGAGGGTGCCCAGGGGTCTGGGAGGCACACGAGCCCCAGCTCCTCAGGCCACAGGAAAGGGGTGCCCATCGTGGCCGAGTTCACCACGTGTCCCAGGTCTTGTCCCCTCCACTTCATGGGGTGCCTCGTGGGGGGAGTGTTCACCTGTTCAACTACCTGGCAAATTAACAAATGCCCAGCACAAGAGGCAGGCAGCCTGGTGAGGAGGACCAGACGGCCAAGTCCATCTGTCCCGAGCTCGGTGACCTCAGGCAAATGACCTTAGTGCCTCTCCGTACCAAGAGGAGGACAGTAGCAGCACACGCCCCCCTGGACGGCTGGTCTGGGGACTCTTTCTCCAGAGGAAGGGCCAGACCGGCCTTCACAAGGGCTGTCCTGACTTCGGGGTGACCTCGGGAGTGACTCTGCCTGAGGGACTGGTGCAGGTTTGGGGCAGTTGTCTGCACGCATGTCCTCGCTGACACGCTTGCCATTCCGACCCTCCTGCTCCTTTTCACTGAAGGAAGTAGGTTCCCCAAGTGGGCTGTGCCCCTGCTCTGCCTCTGGTGCAGGTGACTGTGTAAGGTGACTGTCCCCACCCCACACCAAGGTGCCTGCAGGTGGCTGAAGAGGCCACGTGCACCCTGGACTCCGCCCACCCCCGCAGCCATCTGTCACCGCGATGCAGCAGGTGAGTCAGCCAGCGCTGGAAGTGGCCTCTCTGCTTCTGTGAAGTTACATGCTGCCTCATGACCACCTGGTTTCAATAATGTTCTTTACTTGTCCGGTCCCAGAGCCACCAGGCTTTTGTTTTTGTGACTGTGACAACCGCAACAATCGCAGAGGCTGCACAGCTCCTCCTGGCACGTGGCCGCCCGGCCGGGAGGGGCTGCTGAGAGGGCCCCGCTGCGCCATTCTTCAGGGTCACAGCCTACAGAGACGAGGTGCACACCCTCCAGGGGCAAGCTGGCTCCCCCGTGTGCCACACACGTGCACACATGCACCTGTGAACACACATACTTCCTGGGCCCTCATTTTTGTACTAAAAGTGTCTCTATGCTTTCTGATTTCAGTTCTCCTCCAAAGTAAGAGAGATCAGTCCTGCTGTGGGGGTCCCCCTTGGAGCAGGGGAGGGACAGGCCCCACCCCCACTAACTGCCCTTGGTGACAGTGCACAGGATGGCCCTGGCTGGGTGGCTCAGTGGGTTGGAGCATCGTCCCATAAAGTGAAATGTTGCAGATTCAGTTCCTGGTACATGCCTAGGTTGTGGGTTTGGTTCCCGGTCAGGGCGCGTGGGAGAGACAACCGATAGGTGTTTCTCTCTCACATGCCTGTCTCTCTCTCTGTTTCTCTCTCTCCTTTCCTCTCCCTCCAAAATCAATAAGCGTGTCCTGGCACGAGGTTTTTAAAAAATGTACACAGGGTGAAGCTCTGTGGGGAAGGCTTGCTTAGAGATGGGGAAACGAAGACTTCAGATCCGGGAACAAATTCTGGAGGAAAAGACAGGTCCCCTCTGCTATTTCCTGCTGTAGTTCAAGTTCATCCCAGTCCCTGCCTGAACACCAAATGCTGACTCCACGTAAAGACATGAATGGGTTCACCCCAAGTCACGACACGGGAGTTCCCCAAACACTGTGAAAGCCGGGAGTCGGAGCCCTGGGGGTGGGGGGTGGTTCATGCCGTTGGGCGAAGCTACGGGACCCACCTTCTGAGCTCGCTTGTCGAGTTAGGAGAGCTCAGAAGCAAGCACTGCATCCCTCTGGAACAGCGGAGGCTGGGGTGCGGGGAGGGCGGTGTGACCAATCGAGCTGATCGGTTCAACTTCCAACTAACTTCCTGCCCACAGTGCCGATCAGCCTCTCTGTCCGCTGCTATTTATTGCTCGGTCCTGCTGACCATGCACTTCACGGCGGCTCCAAAGGCGCCCGTCGCTGGCGTCGCAGGAAGAGCATTCCAGATAAAAATAGAGCATGCAGGACTCAGAAATCTCTCCGAATCCCCCGTCCCAAAACGGGGCTTGGCTAGGGCTCAGGGACCAGGGAATGAACTGGCTTCTGGAAGCCTTCCGGGCTTAAAAGCTGGGTTGAAGGAAAGATGATAGCTCCTCTGAGTCTGCCCTCCTGGAGCCCAGCAAACGGGTTTTCTGTCGAGTATCTGTGGACTCCTGAGCTTGCTGAAGCCTGGCAAGTCCACCCTCCAGACGCCTCTCGGTCCCTGTGGAGGGCTGGTCACTGCCTTCTCACAGCTGTGCTCCCTGCAGCCCAGAGAGGGCAAGCAACTGAGGCAGAGTCCAACAGGAAAAGCTACCCAGGATAGTCTGGGAAACACTCGATTCCACCCCCTGCTCCTCCAGCAATGGCACCAGATAAGTAACATCATTTCCTAAGGTGCTTTGCAAACTGTAAAGTGACCTATAAATAGTGAGGCACCGCGGAAGACAGGCCTTGGGGAGGGGCAAGGGCCAGTGGCTCGGCCCATCCAGGGCTCCGCCTGCCACTCTGCCCTGCACAACATCTGACCTCCCCCAGGGCTCCACAGCTCAGAACCCCCGCCCCATGCCGGGGGGGGGGGGGGGGGGGAGCACCGGCGGCAGCAGGAGCTCCCTCAGTCCTGCTAAGGCCACGCTCTGGCCTGGACTGTGTTCTCATTTCTGGAAAGGACTTCGGTGGCCCCGCTTTGCCCCAGATTTTCCTAGGACCCCTCTGCCTCCCCAGGACTACACAGTCTTTCCCCGCTCCTAAGAGGGGCATGAAGTATTTAACACCGAGGCAGGATGCAGAAAGTCCTCATCAAAGGGCTCTTTCTGCCCAGCCTGCAGTGCCTGGAGCTGAACACCTTCCCCCAGAGCCCTGACACTCCCTCTCAGCCCTTGGGCCAGGCCTGCCACAGCCCCTCCCTGCCTGCATCCAGCCCCTGCATCTGGGTCACACCTCTGACCTCAGCTTGGCCTTTCTTCTTGGGCCAAGCCTCCATGCCTCCTGCCTGTTTTCTGGGCCATGTCCCTCTGTGTCCTGCTTTAGTTGACACCTGTCTTCATAGATGGCAGGCCTCCAGTCCGCCTGCCCAGGCCCAGGTACTGCCTCCCAAGCCTGCCCTGCCCTGCCCAGCTCGGCTGGTCCGCCTGGCGACCCCGCCTGCAGTGGCTGTGACTTGGCTGAGGCTGCAGCCACCAGCTCTGGTGCTGACTTTCTGTCTGTCTGGGCCTTTCTTCTGAGGACTGAGCAGCCCTGGGTCTGGGTGCCTGGCCCCCCCCACCCATGCCTTTGCTGTGCTGAGTGAATGCACTTTGGATGCTGCCAGCCATCCACACGGTGGAACCTGGGCGCCCAGCCGGTCTGGCTCCACCTGCCTCCCTGCTCTGCCTTTTGTCCATCCTCCTCCTGGGTCAGGGGTCTTCGTAGCTCACCGTCTCCACGCCACGGTCAGGGGAAACGAGGCAGGGCTGGGGGCCTCTGTACCTACAGCTTGGGAGGGGAAACAATAGGGGACTCCGCCTGGGGCCCCCCTCCTGGCAAAAAGGGGGTTTCTCTCGCTCAGCAGAAGCAGACCAAACAACCACTAGCCTTGGAGTACAAGGCATGCTTGCTTCTTTTTCTTTCCTTTTTTTTTTTTGTTTAAAGTTCACTTTTTAGAGAGAGGAGAAGGGAGGGGGAAAAAAGGACGGGGGAAAGAAACATCAATCCGTCACCTCTCCTGCTCCCTAACCACACATGTCCTCACCAGGGACCAGACTGAAACCCAGGCCTGTGCTCTGACCGTGAATCGAACCTGTCACCTTCGCTTCGCAGGAGGACACCCCAGCAACACCGGTCAGGGCTGTGCTTGCTTCTCTGTTTCCCTAGAACTGGGAGGCATCTCAGGGTGTGCACCCCCTCCCAGGGTGACCACGCCTAGACCATCCGGTCCCCTCTGGGACACTACAATGGCTCTAGAATCTTCTTCTTATGCTCTCATCTTATCCTGACTCTACAGTCCCCGAAACATCCCGCATCATGGCCCCGGGGGTGGGACGCACAGGGCTGGGAGGCAGCCGGCCCACCAGACCTATGCTCGCATGCAGGGCCACTGCTCCGAGGGGGGCCCTGTCCCCAGGGCACCTGGTGGGGCTCTGTCACTCTCAGAACAGACCTGCCAGAGGAGGGAACGCCTGGCCTTGCTCGGTAACTTACTGTTCAAGTTAGTGCCACCCTGGCGACCTGGGTCCCAGAGCTCTGCCTCCATCCACAGCAACTGGCCTTCCTTGCTCCCCCCAGACCTCCTCTGGATGAGCAGCTTTCCCCACCTCCCTCCAGGAACCTGCGCTCCTCCTCACCCCGGGCAGCGCAGCGGACAGGACAGGGACAGGGCACTCGCCACCCCTGCCCTGGAAGCCAGCAGATGTGGGCACAGAGGAATGAACGGTAACTAGTGAAATGCTGTGGAAAGGGTAGCAGGGGCCCTTCATGCCTGTGGGGTGTGGGGAGACCTCTCGGAGGGGGTCATCGGCTGAGGAGGGTGGGCAAGAACCGTTCTGAGCAAACAGAAGGGTGGCAGGGGCGTGCTGGGTACAGGACTGCAGAGAGGGGAGGAGACTGACACCCAGATGAGGTGAGGAGCAGAGTGGGCACGTGGGAACAGGGGTGCCCAGTTTCCCCGCGATCCCCGAGATCCCAAGGCAGCACTGAACACCCCTCCCCACCCTGCGGAGATTCCAAGGGCTGGAAGTAGCAGGTCCTCGCCTCTGAGACCATCTTGGGGAAAGAACCTAGGCCACTACTCTGCTCACGAAAAGGACCCACAGGCGCCCGACCGGGGTGGCTGTCCCTCCTCGGGGTCTGCGGGGGCCCCCCTTCCTCCCAGGCCGAGGAGCTGCAGCCAGTGGCCTGGGCAGGGACAGCGGCCTCGGGGCTGCCGGGGGTTTTAGAGTCAGGGGAGCCCGGGGTGCAGAGGGTCAGCCAGGTGCTATCGGCAGGGTCTGCGGTGGTGGCACAGGCAGGGTTACTGTCAGGTGCATTTCCAGGGAACAGCAGGGACCACAGAAGGACAGGAAGGAAGTGTGCATTTTGAATGTCACTGTGGCAATAGGACCTTATCCATGTAACTGGCGAGAGAATGTACTGGGCTGGCCAAAATGTTCATTCGTTTTTTTTCTGTATGATGGACAGCTCTAGTAGCGCTTAGTGGTCTTTAACCTCATTCGAAGCAATTACGTTAGATTGCATCGTGACAGTTGTCCTATCAGCATGCATTTAAAAAAAAAACTTATCAAAATTGGTGAATTTTTGTGCAGCTGTTTTAATATTAAAGATGGAAGAAAATATGCAACATTTTTGGCATACTATGCTTTCTTATTTTGAGAAAAGTAAAAATGCAACTGAAACACAAAAATGGTTTGTGCAGTGTATGGAGAAGGTGCTGTGACTGATTAAATGTGTCAAAAGTGTTTGTGAAGTTTCATGCTGGAGATTTCTCTCTGGACAATGCTCCACGGTCGGTAGACCAGCTGAAGTTGACAGCAATCAAATTATGACATTAACTGCGAACAATCAGTGTTATACCGGGCAGAAGATAGCCAACATACTCAAAATACCTAGATCAATAAAGATATCGGTGAAAATGAAAAATGTGTCTTTTATTCTACGGAAAAAACCATGCAGACCTTTTGGCCAACCCAATAGGTAAAATTTCTATGTAAAACCTGTTAACTGTTCTACAAGCATAAGGAATAATTTCATTTTGAGTCTGGTGGGGTTGGGGGCACACAGGGACAATGACAGAGTGGCGGGAACACCCAGTTCAGAGCCCTTCTCCATCCCGCAGAGGCCAGAGCAGGAAAGGCCCTCTCCCTGCAGTCTGTTCTGAGGGTCATGCAAAGTCATCGGAGGGTGTGAGGCCAGAGAGCAAAATCATCTGATTGATCTTGATGACCCCCCTGGTGGCAGAATGAGAAATGACGGGCAGGGTTCGGGGACACCGGTCTGGAAGCTGTGGGTGGCTCCACCGGGGCAGTAAGGTGAGCCCCCACTGCCTCCTGCAGAGGGTGGGCCTGGCCCCAGAGGCCCTTCACATTTTGCTGGGTCTGGATCTACCAAGGGAGGCGGGGGGCTGCACTTGGGAAGAGTGAGCATGGGGGGCAGTGGGAGGAGGGACTGAAACCCTGAAAGGCAAAAGGCATACAAGGGCCGGCCACTTTCTGGGGGAGGTGGCAAGGAAGAAAGAGAGAGACCTCTGGGCATGGGCGACGCAGGGTTTTGTGACCAGGACTCTCTCACCTTTGCTCCGCCGTTGCCAGCCATGCACGTCAGCCCGACCCGCTTCCCGCCACCCGCAAACCTTCAATCTGCTCCCACGTGCAGCCTTCTACTGGGGTGCTGAGAAGGGACAGGCAGGAGCTGCAGTGTCTGTGCCCACAGTGAGTGGGGTCTCGAAGGACAGCTTCGAGAGGCAGTGTCTTGGTTTGCCCCCTCCCTCGATGTCCGTGAACTGAAAGCTGCTCATGCCTGGGGTTCAGAGGTGAGCAGACTCATGGTGTCAGGCAGAGTCTGGGGAGGGTGGGGACCAAGGACTAACTGGGCCCCAGCGGCGACCAGGTAAGTCCACCTGGGAATTAGTCGCTGTCTCAAGGATGGGTTTGGACGTAGGGATGGGGCCAGAGTTCTGTGGGTCTCAGGAGTCTGTGGGACTAGGTAGGACAGTGGCCTGATCTGGGCAGGCCATGGGGGTGGAGATCACCAAGGGGCCAGGTTAGGAGAACTGGCGGCTAACCAGGTAGGCGCAGGCAGGAGTCGAGACGCAGCCCAGATTTCCTGCACTGGCTGCTGGCCAGACAGGGTGCTGTTCACAGAGATGGGATCCCAGGGGGGGGCACAGGGCAGGGAGGCACAGGGGACAGATGGCAAGGGAGGGGGAATGCTCAGAAAGAGCTCGTGGACAGAGCCGAGGGCCCGGCACAGACCCTGAGACACCTGCTTGGGATGGAAACCCAGGTGAACCTGGGTTTGAGACTCGGCTCCTGTGGCAGGTGATAGCTGCACCTGAGGACAGGCAGCTGTCAAGGCTGGCCCAGAGAGGGAGGGCATGCCAGACACGCTGCCTTTCGTGCAGGCTGGGGCCACTCACCCCACTTTTCTGTCCCCTCCCTCCTCCCAGCAGTGGGCGTAGAGGCCGGGGAGGATCAGGTCAGCCCAGCAGCCTCTGAACAGCCCGGCTGTTTTTTTTTTTTTCTTTTTAGGGAAAAGTGGAGGGCGTGTGACGAGTGTCACCGTGTGGTGGCGGGTGGCGGAGATGGGCCCACTCACTCCAGGGCCAGCGAGCACATCTATCTTCCACTGCCCTTCAGGTGAGTTCAGAACTGCCTGTCAGCTGCTCCCCCCACCTGCGTCAGTCCCGTAGGAAACCTGATATCCCTGAGGGTCCCTCCCTGGCTGGGGGTGCGCTGGGCCCCGGGGAGCCCTGGGGACTTCGGCCACCTGGAGACCCCACAGGAATCCCTGTCACTAGGGGCCGTTTCTGCTTCCTGAGCCGGAGTGGCTGTGTGGGTCCCGAGGTCGGGGACATTTGTCCTTCAGGCCACAGTGGAAAGCTGAGGCATAACTTCTAAGATTAGAACAAGTTGCCCAAGGACCCAGGCCTGCATCCCAGTCAGCTGCAGACTCTCTGGTTACAATGGCTCCCCTCCATCCCCCCTGCTCCCCTCCCCTCCCTGGAATCCATGCTCAGTTGGTCTACTGAAGCCTGTGTTCCTAACCAGCACCACGCTGCCTTCAGAAGCTAGAGCGCTTGGGAGATCACATTTGGGGGTTAAAGGCACCCATCAAATTCAGTAACAGTCAGACAAACAGCCCAAGAAAAAATGGGCAAAGGATTTGAGCAGACACTTCACCAACGAAGATACAGGAATGGCTAATAAGCACACTGGTCATTAGGTAAATACGAATTACCAGTGAGACTGCAAAGGGACACCACTACACCCCCACAAGAACGGCAACAGTGAAATAAACTGACAATACCAAGTGCTGGCAAGCCTGCAAGGCAACTGGAGCACTCCCATATCGTTGGTGGGGATGCTACATGGAACAGCCACTTGGCAAAATACTTGGCATCTTCTCATCAGGTTAAACACACACCACCCAGATGACCCAAAGAGCCCACTCTTGGGTGTTTGCCTGGGAGACGCAGACCTACGTCTCCATGATGACTCGCATGTACAGACGCAGAGCGGCTTTGCTCCTAGTCCTGACTGAGGAACAGCCCCACACCCACCCGCTGGTGAGTGAACGCACACGCTGTGTCATACACACCATGCTGTTTGCATGCCACAGAGCACCACCAAGCAACAGAAAAGAACAGACCGGTGAGACGCACAGCGCGATGGGTCTTGAGAGCACTGTGCCATGCGCAAAAGACAGACGGGAAAGACCTTGGCATGATCCATTGGCACAAATCCCTGAAAAGGCAGACCCGCGATGACAGGCAGCAGATTGCCGGGTCCCTGGGGCCGGGCTGGGGCAGGGATCTACGGCGGAGGGTCCCAGGGAACTTCCGGGTGGGGGAGCCCTCCTCCATTCTGACTGTGATCTGGATCTCACGGTGGTCACGTGGTGGGTACCGTCCTCAACACACAGCACATCATATGCTCGTCAAGGTGAATTTTACTGTATGTAGATTTTCTTACAAAGTGCTCATCACATATTTGAAAAAAAGGTTGGGGCACACTCCATCTGCACCAGCTCTCCTTTCATCTTGCCTGGGGGCCTGGGCAGAGGAAGGCACTGTGGCCCAGGAGGTTGGCAGCCGCTGGGATCGGACCACGCCGAGGGCAGCCGGCCACCCGCGCTCAGGAAACGAGAACCGTGAATTCGGCACAGAATTCCAGCTTGACGAGCCAGGGTTTGAATCCCGAGCTACGGTTTGCAGGGTGTGGGATCTCAAGCAATTGACGCAGGTGCTTAGCGTCCCATCTGTCAGACATGGCCGGTGACACCCTCTTCGCCATCATGGGGACACTGAGAAATAGTGTTTGATTGGCAGGCAGGTTGGGTCCAAATGCAAACCCTGCCTCTTACTAGACGTGTGACCTCAGGCAAGACACTGGCCTTTGCTGCGCCTCAGTTTCCTCACTTGTAAAATGAAGCCCTGTCTCCTCTGCTGGTCACAAAGACAGAACGAGATGGATGCGCATGAGGCCCCGCAGGCAACAAGCTGTCACCTGTGATGCTGACCACCACACAGCAGGTGCCAGATGGGATGAGGGCTCCCTTGCACCTTAAGGAGATGCCCTGCCATCGCCAGTTGGTCCTGAGGAATCACCAGTAAGCGGGTGCAGGGTCTGAAGCTGCCAGGCCTTTTCTGCCCCATCCTGTGGAACAGGTCAGAGCCGGGGTGGGTTGGCGCTATACCTCGGGGTCAAAGGAGTTTACAAAGGCAAACCTTCTGGGTCACACAAAAGAGCAGACTGGCCAGTGGGGTTGTGACTCTGGACTCCAGTTATGGGTCACCTGACTCATCCCTGCGCTGGAGTTGTTTGTCCATCTTGGGACTGCTGGGGGAGCAGGGGTCCAGGGCCAGGCCCAGCCGTCAGAGGGGAGGCTGCTTTTGGCTTCCGTGGATGGGGAGGGGCCTTGCCCTTCACTCCAGGCCCCGTACCGTGGGCGGGACACGAGAGGACACTCCCATGGCCATGTGAGAGTTGTGCCTGCCCCTGCCGCCCAAGCCTGACCAGGCCCGTTTCTCAAGTCAGGGCAGGGGCCCACCCTCGGGGTCCTTGGGGGTAGAAAGCTTGAGCAGCTAGCTCCCCAGGGAGCATGCGTGGGCCTAGGCAGTGGGAATAAGGGGTTAAGTCTCTGGATGAACATGCTCTGTCCTGCAGAGTCAGAAGGGAAGATCCAGATGAATTATTTCAAGAGCTGAGTGGCCCCGGGGCGGGGAGGCCACTGACCCATCAGTTGGTGGAGCTGTGTGAACTCCCTTCCCCTCTCAGCCCTTCCTGTGAAGTTCAAGTTTGGGGCTTGTGAAGATGCCTCCCCGAGCCCCTTCTGGCTGGCTTGCTCCATTTTTGACTCTAACATCCTGGTGGAGAAAACTGGGAGCCTAGGGTGTCTCGCTCACGTCGACGAGATTGGAGGTGGATCACTAAGTTGGGACAGAATTTGGAAGTTCTGCCCAGAAGTTCAGGAACCCCAAGGAAACATGCACGAACCCCCCCAACATCTTCATACACAGCTCTGCAAGGTACAGGACCTAGCCCTGCCCCCTCCTCCCCGAGGAGCCTCTCCGATTGGATCCCTGACCATCCTCCCACCGGCTCCAAAGAGCGTTCACCCCAAATGGGCGACCGGCTTAGCAAGCTTTTGGGAGAAGTTTCGGGAGAGCAGAACGGCGCAGCCCGCCAGGCCCAGGAGGCTGGTGGCGGGAAGGCAGGAGGAAAGGAGCACATGGCCGGTGGGGCTGTGATGCGCTTACGTCAGCAGCCACGCTGTCAGGCACGTACAAGTCAGAGCGTCCTACTCTTCACATGAAAATGCAACAGCCTATTCCATACCGACTGCACTTCAAAAAGAAAGAAAAAACCCATGAGTACTCTGCGTGGAGGGATTCAGGGCCAAGGGAAGTGTAACTATAATGGAAAGTAAAATGCGGGGGAGGATTGGGGAGTGCTGGGTCCTTCCCCATGCCCTGCAGCGCAGCGTGGGGACAGCACCCTCGCTCTGGCTTCCTCTGGTGGGTCACACGAAGAAGGAATGGCTGCAGGGTTTTCCTCTCATCTGCACCTGTGGGCATGGTGGGACAGGAGGGTCATCGAGGGCACGGGCTCAGCCAGGGCCAGCCTTGAGAGGTCATGGCTGTAGGGCAGGAAGGCTCTTGGGGACCCAGGGCTACGACTGGTGAGACCAGGACCCTGGCGAGACTGGACTGGGCCCTGAGGCACAGCAGGGCTGGTCACTAACCCCAGGGTGAGGCCTCTCTGGGCCCCGTGGGACAGTGGGGCTCCCAGCTCCGAGGCTCCAAGCGGAAGTTCCTTCCGGGAAGCTCAGAAGGGCCCCCCTGGTGGTAGATGGAAATATCCAGGCCCCCAGCCCACAAAAAAGTGTCCAGCACAAGTCCCAAGACACAAATGCCCAGCCTCCCCTCACCAGTGGCCTATCAGCCTCCGTGCGTGCACGGGAAAGCTCTCCTTGGACGCCAGCCAGCCTGCTCCCAGGGAGATGCTTGGCCGATGAGTCACGAGGTGATTGGTTTTCTTATCGACGGGGAGGCCCGGCTGCACTCTCTCCCATCACTCTCGCAGCACCACACAGGTTGGGGAGGCCCCACCCCTTCTGGGGGGACCCTGGCAGGGTGGCTGCTGGGCCTTTCTCAGGAAAGGGGGCTCCATGTCCCCTGGCTCCCGGTCAGTTCACACAGAGAGGACCTGGGACGGCAAAAGGACTGCCTTCACCCCATGGAGATGTGGCTCCTGTGCACCCCTGGGGCAGCGCAGGGCTGGTGGGGAAGCCTGTCTGCCACAGGCCTGCCATCCAATCTCAGTGGGAGGAGGACTCAGAGTCTGAAGTAGCGTCTGCACCTTTCAGGCACCTCATCTGCAAAGTGGGGACGGCAACACTTATGTCACAGGCTGGTGCCAGGCTCCCTGAGAGCAACACTGAGCAAGTACCCAGCAAACTGCAGGTGGTTAGCAGCCAGGGAGCCAAGGTGTCTGGAACTGATTCTGAAAGGGGTAAACCCGGCAGGGCATGTAAAGGAAAACATTCGTCCTGAATTCCATCCGAGCAGAGAGGCACCGAGGCAGCCCCATGGGGACTCCCCCGTCCTTTTAGGGAGAGGGCTGGGCATTGAGGGAAGGGTGGGCAACCCGGCTCCGATGGCAGAAAAGGGTCCCATGACCCTGGGAGGCCCTGGAGCTGGACAGGGGGGTCAGGGATACGCTGTATCTATCTCGCCAGGAAGCAGGACAAAACAGAGGAGAGAGCTGGAGATCAGGGAGGAAAACTTCCATTTAAGGAGCAAATCGAGGAGGGGGCTGCGGGGGAGGGAAGGGAGGGCGGAGGAAGCTAAGAGCTGGAGCCGGAAACATTCCCGGCTGGTATCGGCCCCCGGATGTGGCAGAGAAGGGGCATGTGGTCTGAGGGGAGCTGGCCATGGCAGGACCCATCATCCTGTGCCGAGTCCCCACCCCTGGCTCTGCGTCCATGACATGTTGAAGGCCGACTGAGATCAGCTGCAGCACAGGTGGAACAGCAGCGTGCAGGACAAGAGAGAGCCGGAACGAAATGTTTCCCTTTCAACTAAAAGAGAAACCCCAGAAGCTGTACATTAAAAAAAAAAAAAAAAAAAAACCTTAAAACTTTTCTGGAAAAAATACCATAACTGAAGGAAAGAGAAAACAATAGATCTGAAAAACTGTTTGTAACACAAATGAAAAGGAGATCATACCTGTTATGTGAAGCGCTCTCACAAAAAGGTATGAACAATATACAGCAAAGGTTATAAATGAGTGATTCATAGGAAAGCAAACTCAAAAAGCCAGTAAACATAAAAAGATGCTGAAACTCACTAAGTTGTCAGGGAAATGCAAATTAAATTAATGCCAAGATTTCTCCTGCTGATCAGAGGGGCAGGGAGAGAGCGGGGAGTGGGAGAGACAGCTCTTGCTGCTTGGGAAGAGGGACAAAGGAACCGCTGGACATTGCCGAGGGGAATGGGAGCTGCCACAGCCTTTCGGGAAAGTGCTCGGCAACATTTATCAAATGAGGTGACACAAACCTTTGGACTCAGCCCCACCTCCTGAGAACCTGCTCCCCAGACACAAAGCCCCAGCACAGGAGGACATGGAGGCTGAAGGCAGCCCTGGGCACAGGAGCCAAAGCCCGGACACCCAGGGAGTGTCCAGAAAAAGGGAGAGGTTTTGTGGTCCATCCACAGAAAGAGTGAGTGAGAGCACTCCAAGTTTCCATGAGAAGCTGCCGAGTCGGAACAGCAAGAGGCAGAGAAGCGAGTATAAAATAGGATAATTTTATAAAGCAACACGTAACCACCCACCCCTCTATGTGCACGTGTATCTCCGTGTATGTGTGCACGATGCATATGTAACATGTACATAGTTCTAGACTATGATGTGTACTATGGAAGGGTGCATAGGAAGGATAAGTATGGTGGGGACGGGAACTGCTGTAGGGAGGCAAACCTGAAGGTTCTGACATGCCCATGGAGCCCAGCGTGCGGGCTCCGCTCTTGGTTCTGCGAAACTGCGCGTATGTATTTGAGTGAGTTGATTAGGATTGATTTGTGGGGCTGTCAGGACATGTTTTCATGGAAAAGAAAGCAAGGTGCCACGATACACAACATGAAAAACACTGAATAAAGAAGAACCTCAAAAGCACTGAATTGAGAGCTTCAAGCCCTAACTCCCCAAATCCTGCCTCTGCTCAAGGTGACAATCGATTCAAAGCTGAAACGTCCCCTTCTGTCTCAGCACAACTCTTGGGAACAGCACGTGACTAGACTGGAGAAAGGAGGAAGAGACAGGTACCCTCCTGTGGGCCCCACACCCCAGGTTTCCGCAGGGCTCGGACATCTTGGCAGAGTTATCACCACCCCTGGTGATACATGGGCCAAGTCCCCAGAGGAGGAATGGACTCATCAGTTTTGGAAAAGAAGAGGAGGACAGGAAGCCATGTGGATGGAGGGCTTGCTACCTGCCAGGCCTGTCGCAGACGCAGCTGGCTCAGCCCTCCCCGGGAAGGCGGCCCCAGGAAGGCGGCGAAGGTGCAGGACTGGGCCTGTTTTACAGGGAGGTGGGCAGCTGGGGCAGATGCCCCCAGGAGCCCGTTGGTGTCACAGAGGTGCGTTCAGAACCCGCCCGTCAGACTCCGGACAGGACGCAGCCTTCCTCTCTCCCATGAAATCTGTTTCTACTCGGGACGGCAACAAGGAAATTCAGAGCCGAAGCGCCATTCTGAGAATGCAGCCTGACACCTGGGGGCAGTGAGCCCTCTCAGGGTCCAGATGGGAAGCAGAAGCCTTCCCCATGGGCCAGGCTGTGATCCTGGGGGTACCCCGCACCCCGAGTCCAGGTGCATCTGCCTCATCATTTGAGGGCGGGTGGGTGGGGCGGGGAGAAACCCTTGCGCGCCCGGAGGAGCGGGCTGCTGCCCTCTGCTCCAGCTGACACCGCGCAGGTCACGTGGAGATAGTTTTCTAAAGGTCCCTCAAGGCCCAGCATCGCCAAATGGTCTGATTTTTCAAGAGAAGATTATAATCCAGATTTTAAAGTATAATCTATTGATTTTGTTTGGAACACCAACTCAGTGTTTTGGTTTTCTTTTCCTTTTTTAAATTTTTTTTAAGGCAAATCTCAGTGTGGGGAGGAAAAGTCTGCCTGCAACCGTCTGGCCCCGAAGGCTGGCAGCTGGCTCCTGGTGGTTTACGTAAGAATGTTTTTATCTCCTTCTCCCTGTTTTTCTGGATAATCCTGGAGGTATCTTTCGGTTTGATAGATGAATTCATAAATTTTAATTATTGTATGTACATCACCAAATCATTGTTCTGAAGCTTCAATAATATCAAAAGTATTATTACCTCCTCATTGAATTCTAATGGGGGTTCCAGGGTAGAACTCCAGACAGAATGGGAAGACCCGGGTTCAAGGTCAGCTCCTGTCCCTCCGCAGCTCCTAGACCCCTCACCTGTTCTGAGCCTTAGTCTCCAGCCCCGTAAAATGCTCAGGAATTTCCCAACTCACAGAATGGGTGGCTTGAGCATTTGAAAGGGAAGCTGTAAAACAAAAGTATTCAATAAACACTTGCTCCATTCCTTCTAGAAGACACAGGTAAGGCTCCATAAATTCACGTGGATTGTCAGATGCACTGAGAAAGGTTATGTTGCTTTCCTGGTTTCTTTATTTTCTAAAAGGATCTCCTATCAGGGACTTCTCTGGGATGTGTGAAACATGATGCTCCCCCAGAGTGTTAGCTTGTGAGTCACTTTATGGAGTAAAAATAAACAAGTTGTGTGCCTTTAGAGCAGTCAGACCATCCTCGCCTGTCCTACAATGCTATCACACCAGGTTGGGAGGAGGTCCTTTGGGATAAAAGAATATGTGCATTGGAGCTGCCCAGCGGCTCTGTCACTAATGTCCCTCAGCTAGGGACTCAGCCACCAGAGTGTTCTTGCTGCAGGCCAGAGCCTCCCTCCCCTGCACTGTCCCTGCGGGTACCACGTGCAAGCTGTATTTAGGAGCAAGCCCCCTGCACCACAGGTGAATGTGAGGAGCACAGGGCAAGGGAGGAAGGGGACCTGAGGGGGCACACCAGGTGGAGCAGGGACACTCTTTGGCAGCCTCAGGAACGAGGCTGATGATGTCAGAGCTCTGTCCCATCCAACAGCGACTCCCTAGGAAACACCTGTAGACAGCAGGAAACTGGAAGAATTAAAAAATATCGGCCCGATCCCTAAAAAATAAGTAAAATGGTCTTTTTTTCTTCACTGGGAAAACAAACAAAGTGATATCTGCTTTGAGCCACTTCCTCCCTGCAGAGCACGCTGTCCTGCGGGCCACACGCTGCAACGGACGCCCGAGGCGGTGGCCACGAAAGGCCCCCCCAGCAGGTGCCAGGTCTCCAAGATGCAAATTTTTCATGCAGGGGGAGGGTGTGAGGAAGCTGAGCTCATTCCCAGGGGGTGAGGGGTAGCCTATGTCTGGTTTTGGCAACAATGGGCCCTTGGGCTCCTCCCCACAGTCTCCTGGTCCCAGGAAGTCAGGCCCTGGGGTGCCCCAGGTCCGGGCTGGGAGGCCCCTGGGGGAAGGACAGGACTGCAGGTCTGCAGGACCTGGCTGAGCACAGGGGCAGATGAGAAGGTGGCAGAATGAGGACCCTTCCGCATCCCCTCTCTCCCCTGCCTTCTAGCCTCTGACGGGTCACCCAGCCCTGTCGCTCTGTCCTTTGCCTGTCTGGCTCCTTCGTCCTCACTGTGGTCACTACACTTGAAGGAGAGATTCCTTTGCCTCTGTGCCTCCCTGTCTTATTCGTTCTCCCCACTGTTGCCCGAACCATGTCTGAAATCAGTCTGGCAATGACTTTGTGTGGCTGACCTGCTGCATGTAGGACCGACTGTACAACCAAACGATTTTGTCTAGAATAAGAGGCCCTCATCTGTTTCTCCTCCCTAAAAGATTACACTTTCCCAATCAGACCAGCCTATGGTCACTGGACATTCACCATACGCCTAGCGCCACGCTTGGTGCTTAATAAAGAGAACGTCACGTCCCAAGCACCAGCCAGACAAGCGCTGTGATCACGCGTGCCTGTGGGCAGTAGGGCCAGAGCCCAGACCTCAGTGACTTGCCTGCAGCACTGAAGCTGCGGTGGAGCTGGGGCCCCAACCTGGCGGCCCAGCTCCACACCCTGCTCTTCCCACAAACCTCCCACTGCCCTTCAAACACGTTCTGCGTGTTCCTGCCTCTGCATCTCTGCCTCCGCAGCTGCTCTGCATCAAATGCTTGATCTCATTCACTTCACCTGGATAGCTCTTCATCATCCAAGAACCAGCTGCTTGCTACCTCTTCCAGGAAGCCTTCATGGGCTTCTTCCCTGGGTGGGGTCATGGCAGCCACCCACGCAGCCTCTCTCATAGCAGTTCCCTTGGGACACTGAGCTGTCTCTCCTTCTCACCAGAGGGTGAACCCCTTGCAGGCATGTGCCATAGGCTTTGCCTCCGTGGTCCCCTATTCTGAGCAGAGTGGCCAACACATAGTAGTTGTGCAACAATACTCATTGGTTGAAAAACATCTGCCATTGGATAAAGCTCTGGTGTCGGGACCAAGGCTCAGGGCCTCAGGGTCCCCATCTGTCAGGGGAGCCCAGACACAGGCTCAGCTCCTTCATTTCCAACGAGGCACAGGTTTCGTGGTTTAGAAATGTGCCCCATATTGATGCTAACATTTGTCCGAGGTTCTGACCCCGGGCAGGGGTGCTGCTGGGGAGCAGCTCGTTAAGGGACATCACACAGAACGTGCACCCCTAGGAACTCTGTGCCAAAGAAAGCCCAGGAAGCCACTATCAAGCAGACACTCTTCCACAGCAAAGGGAGAAGAGGCTGCCCCCTGGTTAGGACTGGGAGGACACAGGACCTTTATGGTCCGAGAAGAAATGCAACGGGCCGAGAGGTTGCACGGCGCACGCATTGGACAGGCAGAATCAGTCCTGATGGAAGGAAAACCCGATCTGCCCGGATTTCCGGGGAACACGTTCTCAAAAACTGCTGTGAGCATCGCCCGGTGATGAATCCCGCCCTCCCTCAGCGACGCTCTGGGGCCGTGTAACAAGAGCTCGGAACCGCTTCGCTCTATTTTTAGAGTATACACGAAGGACGTGAAGAAGAAAAACGCAGCTCAGACAAAGTTATCTATAGCATCGCAATTCACATCAAGGCGGAAAGTCAGAAACCGCCTGAGCGTTCAGTCTGGGAGAGCAGTTTGGAGTGAACTATAGGCCATGCAGGTGGTCAGTGCTCCCGTGACGAATGACAAACACTCGTGTTCCCAGCCCATGGAGGAGACCCGCAGAGACACACAGCACCGACACCATGCCAGGCGTCGGGAAAGCCAGCGGGCACTGTCAGCAGCAGACGATGTGGGTGCCCAGCTGGGCAGCCACTGGCTGGTCCCTCTCTCCGGGCTGCAGGCCTGGTTCCAACCGCTTGTATTTTTACCTCTTGGCTGAAAATCCCTGCCAGTGTCTGACACGGTGAGGTTTCAACTTTAAAGGGGCCGGTTCCTGTTTGGCTCCAAGGCTCGGGGGTCCAGATAAGACAGGAATCACAGGCTCCGTGGGAAGGGCAGAGTCAGAGGGTTGGGAGCGGGGGTGGGAAACCTCCCAGGGCCTGGCGTCAGGGCACCGCCCTCCTGAGGGAGAGGGTGGCTGTCTGGGTGAGAGGAAACATCTGGGCCACCCCCCAGATAAGGGTGGGAGGAGGAGCGAGCGTAGTTGCTCTCAGGAATAACGGCAGGGAGGGGTGGGGAGAGAAGCCTGGCACAGGTTCAGCCTCCCTCCCCCTACCACTGTGTGCCCTGTGACAGAAGGCAGAGGGGGAGTGGCTGCTCCCTGCCAGGCCTCACCCCTTCATCTTGGCTGGGCAGACAGGGACCCCCGAATGGAATAGTGATTGGGGAGTAAGGCCTCCATGGCCACAGAACTCCCCGCAGAATGGCAGGGAAGAGAGGGGAGGTCCAGGCAGGGGGATGGGCGAGAGCCACAGCTTCCAGGACAGAGGCTGAGACGAGCTCAGCATGGCCGGGAAACACCCAGGTCGTGGTCCGTGGCCTTTGCTCTCTATGAGCAGGACAGGGGCCATGCATTTATCTGTGCAGAGGCAGGATGGGAGCTGTGCCTGGGGTGGGGGGTGCAGGGCAGGGAGGACAGCCGTGTGGGAAGCTGCGCCCACGACGGCACACGCCTGGTGCCCAGGTGCTCTATCTAGGACGTGGCCTGGGGACAGGCATGACGGGAGCAGCCAGGTACAGATGCTTCCTGTTCTCACCCACGGCGGGGCGCAAGGCTTCAGATCTGGGGCTTGTCGTATGCTGCACCGTGTCCCCCAAACATATCAATTTTCTTGCCCTCACACCTCTGAATGAGGCTGTATTTGGAGATCAGGTCCGGGAAGTGGTGATTCAGTTAAATGAGGTCCTGGGGGCCCTGACTCCACCACACTCCTGGCATCCTCGTCAGACGAGGAGATCAGGATGCAGGGAAGACCCTGCAGAGACACCCATCTGAACACCAAGAAGAGACGCCCAGCCCACTGATAAGACACCCTGATCCAGACGTCACCCCCAGATCCCCGAGGACCGGTGTCTCTGTGGTTGAAGCCACTTTGTCAAGGCAGCCCAGGCCCACCGGTGTAGGCACTGAACCAGGCCAGGGAGGCTGCCTCCGGGGCTGCCCCCATGTCCCCGCACCCTGTCATACCAAGTGCACTCAAGTTCGTGGCACGGGGTCAAGGTGAAAGCGCCTTGCATCCTCTACCCTCCTCTGTGGATGTGCCCAAGGTCACTGAGGAACCGCAGTCTGGGCGAGCAAGCTGGCCTCCCCGCTGGCCTCCCCGCTCCCCGCTCTATTCTCAACTGGCGATTTTGTTTCTGAAATTGCAACACTTTCCTGGGCAAGCGCGGAGCCCCTCTAGCTCCTGAATGGTGCCCTTGACTGTGGCTGCAACAGTCAGACCCCAAGCTTGGAGGGACAGGGCAGGGGTCTCCCTGGTGTGAATGGCAGGTCCCTCCTCCTGACCCCGGGGCCGCCTGGTGGGCCCCTGGGGGGTCAGGCCAGACCCGAACACTAGGGAGTCAGGAAGTCCTGCCCGCCCAACACTGGTTTCCTCTTTTTGTGGCTTCAAACAGGCCTCGGCTTCTGAGCAGGGTGATTGGGCCGGCCCAACCTGGCCCGTCCTCGGCAGCAGCTGCTCTGAGCTTCAAAGGGAAGCCACAGCAAGAGGAGGAAGCAGAGGCCCTGGCAAGGGTGCCCGCCCCACCGCCACCCCATCCCTACACACCCAGGCTCCAGAGTGCCGGCTTCTCTCTAAGGGACCAAGTCACTGCCGGATAGTTCCCTGCATTTTCCAAAACACAGAGGTGACAAGGCCTTGCTTCTGGGGAGCCCTTTATTCCTTTTCCAGGCCCTTGACTGGGAACCTCATCTCACTTAATCCTCCCCATAAGCCCAGCACGGATGGAATTACCACTCTGTGAGGGCCCCGAATCCTTGGCTGCTAAGGCAGGATACCACCGCAGCGGAGCAACAGGGTTTGGTCTGGAGCCCTGGCCTCCCGCATGGCTGTGCCTGGCTTCTTCCAGGGACACTTGGCTGTCCCCCAACACGTCCCACTCCCGTGATGCACCTGCACTGGCACGCAGGAGGCAAGGGGAACTGCTCTTCGTTACAGATGAGAAGCCCAGTCCCAGGTCTGCCTCCCCTTTAGATGCGACGGCCACGCCTGGGCATGCCCCCACACTGGAACCCAGGCCCCCCAGAACCACGCTGCCTCTTCCCTTAGTCCCCAGCCAGGCCCCAGAGTCCAAGGAAGGGCGCCCCCATCACACTCCCCTCCCTGACCTGCAGACAGCGTCCCCCTGCTGGCAGCCCAGCCTGCCTGGCCTGGCATCTCCAGGACATGCCTCTCCAGTCCACTCTCTGAGCCACAGCCCCCTCAAACTTTTTAAAGGGGGATCTGATCGCATCTTCCCCTCCCCGGCCCCTGGTCCACTGCTCTGAGAATAAAATGAGTGGTGACACAGAGAGGTGGCTTTCCCAAACTTTGGCTTCCCTGTCATCTCACTGGCCGAATGCCTCTCCAGCTGGAGGTGGAACTGTGTTTGTGGACAGACGCAGCTTCCAGGTCAGCCCTTAGGTCCTGCCCCTGCCATGGGGCCAAGCCCCGGAGCTGAGGTCAGCCGGAGCTGAGGTGCAGTAGAACGCTGGCTCCAGCTGTGGTCCTCACCTGTCACCCTCCTGACTCTCTCACTGCACTGCGGGGTCCCTATGGGCCAGGTCCAAGTCTGTCCCCTTTCCTGCCCAGACTTCCAGCACAGACCCAGAGACAGTGGGCACAGCGAGCCCATGGGGGAGCAGTGACAGCTTCTCCTTCCCAACCCAGACCCCTCCTGCCCGGGAATGAGGACAGCCAAGAGCCCGCCCAGGGCTCCCTAGAAGCCAGGGCCACCACTCCGGGGTTCCACCTCCACCTGCGAGGCATTGGGGAGGCCCCCGGTGTCCCCAGGACCACTATGCCCTGTGCCCCCACCCCACCCCCCATGTCATTTCCCCTGTCAGCATCTGCTCCCGCAGGAAGTACCAGATGATTGCTTCATTTCCCAGGGTGTCCACACCCTTTTCCTGCCCCCCTTCCCCTTCCCTGCTGGTGGAGGGGGACCCACAGCAGGGCCCTGGGAGGGTCAGGCTCCATAGTGGCTGTCACCTCACACTCCCTTCCAGGCACGTCTGCGCTTCATGCACACCAGGTAGAGCAAGTCTCTGCGGAAGCAAGGCCGGAAGGCCGGGGCCAATTTGGCAGCCTTCACTGAGAACCATAACAACATCCAGATCCTTTGGCCTAATAATTCCACTCCTGGGAATTGCTGCCAAAGGAATAATTTGAAAGAAGAAGAAGGGGGAAAAAACGCCTGGGCTGTTTATAGCTAAGTTATTTATAATAAGGAGAAAGTGCAAACAAATGCCATGCCCCCAAATAGAAAAACAATTAAGGAAACTGTGGTATGGCTCTGGCTGGGGAGCTCAGATGGTTAGAGCATCGTTCGATGCACCAAGGTCGCGGGTTCAATTCCTGGTCAGGGCACATAACAAGAAACAACCAATGAGTGCATCAATAAGGAGAACAAAACAAAGCAATATTTTCCTCTCTCTCTTCCCCCTTGCCCCTCTTTCTCTAAAAATCAATCAATAAAAAAATTTAAAAAAAAGAAAATTTGTGGTATGCAAGTAGTTGTATAATGGAATATCAGGCAGATGTGTAAAATGAAAACACAACTGTGAACTACAAGGATTCTGTCTTGGAAACTACAGCAAGTGAGGAGGTCGTGTGCCAAGTGGCATGTACATTACAATTGCAGTTTGGCAAGAATTATGTCTGTGGCTACAAATAATAAGGACACAAAGAAATGAAGTAGTTCCATGAAGTGGAATTGTCTTTTCCCCCCATTTTTGGATTTTTTTTAAGGGGATAAAAACTGAGGATCACAATTGAGCAAGAAAGAAAACAGTTGTGTTAGGATGATACATTTTTACAATTTTACTTTCAAACACTAACTCTTAGCTGCACCATAAATTGATATTTGAAAACTCTGGCAAACGCCCACAAAGCGGAGAATGTGCCTCACTCAGGCCGTCCCCGGGGGTGTGGCTGTGGGTCCATAAAGGATCTGACCAGGCTGGCAGAGGCCATGGAAGCTCTCAAAATACCTTTGCCTGTTGGATCGATAATTCTGTCCCCTCTCCTTTCATTCCTTCCTCCTGGGCTGCAGTCCCAGCCTCCAGGTGACCGCCCAGAGGTCAGGCCCATTTCCCCAAGGCCCCGTTCCTGGAGCTTGAGGGAGAGTTAGGGGACAGGGATGTGGGCACCTGCCCAGGAGAGTCCTGGGGAGGGCCAGTGGGCAGGAGAGAAAATGCTAGTCCTATATCTGTGCGATACAGAGATAAAGCCTGAGGTGGGGCTTGCTTCCTTCCTTCCTTCCTTCCTTCCTTCTTCCTTCCTTTCTTTCTTTCTTAAATATGTGGTCAGTTAAACATCCAACCCTTTGCATACAAACTGAAGCGCTCCTTTGCCGTCCTTAGTTGCCCTGGCGTTCCGAGAATATCCACAGCATCGTCCTTCCGGGCTTTCTGTCTCTGCAGTAGCCTCACGGCCTCTGTCTTGGACAGAGACCACCTCTCAGCCCAACACCCTCCAAACTCCAGTTCTGAATCCCCAAGTCAGAAGGTCCTGCAAAGCCTCATCCGAAACTCAGCCCCTCCTGGTCGCAAACCAGCAAAATTCCTCCTCCAGCTCCCTTCTGAAAATACAGTCCTGCTGTCTCCTTCTGACTCAGCCCCGCCCACATGGCAGCCCCCAGCCAACTACTGGGGACCCCTCCCTCCATTCATTCCGCAGCTTCTTTGCCTTTCCCGCCTCAAGGCCACCTCTGAGCTACCACCAGCTCACCACTCGGGATGCTCCGTGCCCTGCATTTATTTGGAGATGTCAAATCACCCCCATCACCACCACCAACCCTTCAGCTATGGAGATGCCACCTCTCTATCCGACTTCCTCCAAGAACCCATCCGGTAGGCTCCAAAGGTATTTGTGGAGTGACTGGACAAGCGGATGTGCTTGTCCAGCCAGGTCTGTCCTACGCCTGTGTGGGACTTTATATTCGTCCCTGTTTAATTTCATGATGTTGGCTTTGGCCCAGCGCCCCTTCCTATACAAATCACTTGAACTTGAATATGTCATGTAGCACATTAACTATCCCAGCTGTGGGTCATCTGGAGTTTTTCTGTTTTTCAACCAAGTCATTAACAAAAGTGTTTAGCAAGCCCTGGCTGATGTGTAGATCAGCGGATTGAGTACTGGCCTATGAAACAAGGGGTTCGCCAGTTCGATTCCCAGTCAGGGCACATGCCAGGGTTGCAGGCCAGGTCCCCAGTAGGGGGCGCGCAAGAGGCAACCACACTTTGATGTTTCTCTCCCTCTCTTTCTCCCTCCCTTCCCCTCTCTCTAGAAATAAGTAAATAAAATCTTTATAAAAATGTTTAGCAAGCCAAGGCCAAGGACAGATCCCTGTGGCTGCCCCTGGAGACTCCCCTCAAGAAAGACCTGGGACCTGAAGTGCCCAGAGCTACCTGTGGGCAAGGCACCTTGACCTGCCAAGTTCATCTTGCCAAAAAATCCTCTGTAACACAAGCAACGTGACTGAGATCAGAATGGCCCTGTTGGCAAATGAAAGTGCTCAGCTCAAAAGCCTGGCCAGAAGCTCGGGGTGGGGTCAGCGGAGAAGGTCTCTGCTCCCGCAGCTGTCTCAGAATCAACCCCCGCCCCACTCCAGGCCTCCCTGCAGGTGTGAAGGGCAAGGACTGGTCACGGAAGAATTAATTCAGTTTTGGGGAGAGACTCAGGTAGGCAAGCGCTCTGTCAGGGTAGGCTTGGTTGGATGCTGTCCTTCCCCTTTTCCACCAGTTCCTGCCGTGGCTCCACAGGGAGAAGCCACACAGCTCATTGGCGTCTGCTCTTCTGCCTGCCTTTCTTGGACGTGAGTGGATCATGCCAGGCCGTGGCTGCCTGGGAGCTACCACTCAGATTTGCTGCTCCCGTTTCCCGGCCCCAGTCTGGACTTGGGTGGGTCCGGTCCCAGCCTCGCCCTCAGGGACCGACCTCAGAGAAGACACCGCAGTACTGACCTCACCCACCCCACACACTCACAGGTGGAAGAAAGCTCCAGACACCCACTTGTCCGCCCCATGTCCCACTCAAAGCAGTGCCCAAAGCAAGGGAGGGTGCTCCCCTCTATAAGTCTTACTTATTCTACCGAAAACCACCCCACCTAGTGTGTGCCAGGCATCGTTCTAAGCCCAGGACACAAACGAGCTCGTTCACTCCTCCTGATTCCCCCCCCCCCACCTGTCATGTAGGTGCTGTTGTTTCCATTGTACAGACTGGAAACCCGGGCCCTGGGGGTCACAGGCTGGTCATTGGCAAGGTCAGGAGGCAGACCCAGCGGCCTGGCCCCTGGGTCTGTGCTTGCTGTGCCCACCTCTGGCAGCTTCTCCCGCAGCAGCCCGGGGAGCCTACACCAGAGGGACAGTGGGGCTCGGGTGGTCGGAGCATCATCCCGTACACCGAAAGGACCTAACAGCTTCTGGTCATGTTTCGCCGGTACGTTCCCTACAGAAATGGGGCGTATGTGCACCCCCAGACTTCTCCCCCAACCTACCTGCCCTTCCTGATCATGCCCCAGAGCACGGAGAGCTGCGGAAGTCACAGAAAACACTGCAATGGCTTGTGGACCCTCCAACCGCACAGGGTGCAAGGGCCAGCGAGGGAGCCCTGAGCAGCCCTGCCTCACGCTCCCCCCCTCAGCTGAACATCACAGTCCACCCTCCAGGCCAGCTCCAAGATCCGCTGCTGGGCGAAGTCTCCAAAGGCTTCCCCCAGGGCACCAACGATGCCCATGAAGTATTCCTCACTGCTGTCCTGTGACACAACGCTGCATAGGGCACCTGCTCCATCACCGGGGTCCCAGAGGGAGGTACGGTGGTGTGCCTCAGAGCCCCCAGACAGCTCGTGACGGACGTGTGACCTGAGTGAGAAACAACCCCGCGCCGTGCCAGCCACCACGTGCCATGACACACCAGCCTGACCTGTTACAGCCGCCTGTCCTTGTTTCTTAAAAGAATCCTCACCTGAAGATATGTTTATTGATTTGAGAGAGAGAAACATCGATGTGAGAGAGACATCACTCAGCTGCCTCCCATATGCCCGTAACCTAGGCACAGGCCCTGACTGGGAATCGAACCCATGGTCTTTTGGTATAGGAGACAGTGCTCCAATCGATTGAGCCACTGGCCAGGGCTCACCTGTCCTCATTTGAGAAATGATGTGGATTTAGACTGATGACTCCCAGCCTAGACAGAGCCAACTGCGTTGTTCCTATAGCATCCTTTCCATGTCCAAGCCCCTCCACCCGCGTGAGTGGATCTCCAGGGCAGGCTTCCTGCAATGCTGACTCTCCCCTGGGGGGCACAGTGCCTGTGAGTGGGGGTGGGGGCATGGGTTGTAGGCCCAGGTGGGAGTGGGAAGAGGTGATCTCAGTGTGTGGGTTATTCCCACGGCGCCTCTCCTTGGGGGAGCAGGCTGTGGGGGTGGCTTTGGAGAGCTGGACCCCGGGCATTCCCTTGGGGCATTCCCTTGGGGCCTGGGGCGTGTCTCCATGAATTCCTCAGCAGCTGCCCGTAGGTAGGTGCTGGCCCTGAGCAGAGCTCCCCACTTCCCCAGGGCTGGACTCCAGCTGAGATCGGGCTATGCACCTCCCTGGGAGGCCACACGAGCCGTGGGGGAGTCCCCAGCAGGGGACACACGCTTTCTCTCACGCCGATTAGAGGCTGAGGTGGAACTCCCACCTACCTGCGTGCTTGTCAAGAGACTCTTTGTGTGTTTTCTGTCATGCCACGTGTGTCTACCCTGTCCCTCCAAACAGAAGAGAGTTCCTTATACAGCGGTGGGTCAGTGGGCGCAGCGTCCCTTTCTCTGCAGGCGCGTCTGGTCCCCGCCCCTCAAATACCTCTATCCGGCTTCATCCGAGGGAAGGACCTGTGCACAGACCCCGCCCCCACACCAGGCTGTTTCTGGCACCAGCAGCTCTGCCCTCGTCATTCCCTCGGACTGGAATGCTCCTCTGGACTTTCTGTGCCTGGTCAACTCCTACTCACCCTCGGGACTCAGCTGAGGAATCCTCTCTGACTTAGGAAACCCCACCTGAGGCCCAGCTGGGACCAGGGCCGCCTCTCTCCAGGTGAGCTCCACCCTGATCTGCACTGGCCTGCTGACCTCGAGTTCTTCCTGAAGGGTGACTCGTGTACCTTTGCGGCCCCAGGGCCGGACAGGCAGTAGGCCCTCTGTGCACGCCTGCAGAACTGAAACACTAGTGCATGGTGGCCTGTGAATGGTCGCCGATCCAGCCTGGGAGAGGGCGGTGACTGATGGCCAGAGGGTTGACCCAGGAGGGCCGTCTGGATGCCCAGCAAGCAGGTTCAAACCCGGGGGCAGCCTAAAGGGCAACGCAGGCGTTTCGCTTCCTGGCTGGAGAGAATGTCCAGCTTGATATCTGAACTTCTAGGTGGTTCCAGCCTGGGGGGCCCATGTGATCCATTGAGGAGGGGCACTCCCAGAATTGGGGGGCCTGCGTGCCCACTTCAGCTCTCCTGGGCAGCCCCTGTCCTTAGAGTAGAATGAGGCCCATCCAGCAGGACTTCACAGGTGAGCTTCAGCAGCCATGCCCCTGCAGTTCCCGGGACAAAGGTGCCCAGAAAGCCCACAGGGAAAAGATCGGGAGATCACTGCCCGAAAGATGGGGTTCCGAGGGCGGTGTCCCCTCTGGTCTGGTTTGGGAGGACCCTGAAGCAACAGCGTTCCGAGTGGTGACGAATTTCAAATTTCGGTACTCAACCCTGTATCCTCTTTCAGCAGAGAGATAGAAATGTCTACAGAACACCCTGAAGGCCCAACAGGCGGTGGATAGTGGCTTTTGTGATGCAAATGAAAATCTTACTCCTCGGGGTTTAGGCTGAACTAGTGTCCAGAGGAGTGTCACACTGGAGCCTTCCCACCCCCCCCCCAAGGTCTGGAGGGTGCTGACACCCCCAGGCAGCCCCCTTCCTCCCTCCCACCTGGAGCCTTGAGCCCCTCCCTGCCGGTGAGTCCAGCACAGTGGGTCACGGGGCCCTACAGGGCCCCTACAGCTATTCCTGGAGGGAGGCAGCGCTGCCTTCGAGTTTCTCTGGAGTCAAAGGCTTTCTCCCGAGTCCCTGATAAGATTACAGAGCTGCTGGGCCGAGGCATGCAGGCTCCCACGGACCCAGCGCGAGGGGCCATGCTGAGGCTCAGGCTCTGAAACCCGACTCCCTCCTAGAAATGTGCCCATGGGCTTCTGGTGACAGGGCCCCCCAATGCCCCTGTCACTGTGTCTAGCTTAAATGGAAGCCAGTGCTACTTTGAGGGTCCCACAGGGTGCCTGGGAGCTGGACGGGGATCTGAGGGTATGTGGCCATGCCCACAGACTCCAGGCCAGGGGCCAGACCCTCCCTAATTATGACCCATGGGCTCCAGCCAGCAGCTACAACCCAGCGAGAGGGTGGGGCCCAGGACAGCATAGGTAGAAAATATTTAATGAGGCAAAAATGAACACATCATACACATCGATTTCCCCCTCTCTCTCTCTCATCAATAATACCGACAGTCTGTCGGGACAAAAAGACAGGATAGCCCCCAAATTTTTTAGTGACATTAAAACACAAAGTCTAGTAGGTAATCAATAAATACTGGATGAACGAGTGGATGACAAATAATTTCTGGGGAGGACTTGGAGATCCCTCAGAGAAAAGGGCTCACTAACCCTCTGCTTCTAAACTGGAAATTCATTGTTTGAACAGCAGCAACGAAGTTTAATTGTCACCGACTAAATCCTTCGTCTGTGGGCCCAGACAGGAGCCTATGTCCCACGTCTGCTGCTTGGCCGGACAAACGAAGGACTTCGGCCGCAAGAAGGAGACTTTTGGCGAGTACGCCCAGGCTCTCAGGTCCGGCCTGCCATCCAGGCTTCAGGAACTGAGAGTGCCCTTCGGGAGCCTCCATCGCCGCCTTGACCCTCTCTCTTCCGGTTCCCGCCCAGAGCAAGTTCACCCATCACCTCCCCCCAGAGAGGGGCCCTACTGTGTGTGTTTTCCATGGACATTTCTACCGGGAGCAATCAACACCAACATATCTAAACCTGGCTTTTGAAAACAAATCTGACCTTTCTCCCACCTTCGGTCACCAAGCCCTTGCTGAGGGCCCATCAGGCCATAGGTACTTAAGTCAAGGCCTCCGTCCTCAAGGAAGCTTCTGGGGAGGGGCCAGGCAGGCAGACCATGCTGCTGGGCTCTCTGACTCGCTCTGAACCCGGTGCCCGAGGGGGCCGTAGGGCCAAGGATGCCCAGAGGGCTTCCCAAGGAGGAGGCATGTCTGAGCTCCCTGTCAGCTCATTCCTTTGTGAAGCAAGTTCGCCGTGAGAAATTATATGGCCACCTTTTACGCACTGCGCTAATTAATCTCTGGAGACCTAACAACCTGTGAGCTGGCCCTGCCCATGTGAGGCTTCTAGAGCTGTGGGCACTGAGCCCTCGTTCCCTGTGTGCCCTGAGAACACCCTGGTGCACCCCGCCCGGAGGTCAGGCCTGACCTCTCCGACAACGCCAGGGCTCGAGGGCCCCACCCCTCCATCCTTGTGCTCCCTCTCGAAGTCAGGACTTGCCTGGACTCTCAGGGGAGCTCCTCCGCCTGGTCCCTTGGCTCACTCTCTGAACTGGCGTTTCCGCCATGTCATTCTTGCTCCACCGTGGTCCCCTCTTACTCAATACCTCTCAGCATTGCCCACTCTCCAAGGAGGGGGGCCCAGGGCCACCCACTGTCTGGCTTTGGAGGGCTCCCGCTGGCCTCTGTCTGAATTAGAAAAAGCCGCCACTTTGGGGCAGGGTTAGGCAAGGGAGCATCACAGGAAGAAGAGCTAGCACTTTCCTCCCGGAGGTGCAGGATCCAGCCTTGTGGCTCCCAACTCACTGTTGTCATTCTCCCTTCCCTTCTCACTGCTTCCTGCCTTCCTCCCCAGCCCTCTGTCCTGTCCTGCTCTCCTGCACGCAGAGGGTGCTTCCCCCTCACCAGTGCTGCGCCTTCTCCTCAGCGCCCACCCTTCTCTCGAGGCTTCTTTCTCGAGATTCTGCAACACTGCAGAACTCAGGGGCTGACCAGCCGTTCACCTGGCACTGAACACATTTGCAAATCATGTATATGACCGGATATTGTAAGTCTCACTTCCCTTGTGGGAGGGAGGGTTTTGTGGCGGGGGGGGGGGGGGGGGGGGGGGGGGGGGGGGGGGGGGGGGGGTGCAGCAGCACAATTGCTAGTGTTGATAATGATCACAGGGACTTAGAAAAAGAAAAGATTCCCCAAAGACCCCCCAGTGGGTCCGTGGGTCCGTGGGTTCTGGAGGAGGAATGCTGAGTGAGCCTCTTGGTCTGGTTTGGGTTCCTAATACCGGAAAATAATATGACTTGGTTTCCCCCAAGTATCATGGCCCCTTCATGTCTCCAGGCACTTTGAGGCTCACAAGGGGGCCATCCTCCGAGATCGTTAAGAAACTCCCAAGTCCTGAACTCCTGCGTTTCTTGTCCCACGGTAAGAAGTCTATTTCCTGGCTAAGAAGCGTCACATCCCGGGCCTCTCTGTTTCCTCTTTACTTCCTTCACCAGCACTCGCTGCGGCTGCTCTGCATGCGGCGTTCCAACAAAGCAGTTTCAAAAGCCGTCCCTGCACCTGTGCGTCGGTGCCCTTTGGCTCCGGCACCCCGGCGGGGAGAACCCCATCAGTTCCTACACATGTGCTTGTCACTGTGCAGACTGGACAGCCCTCTCTTTCCACTCCCCCCACCCCCAGCCCTCACACAGGAAGTAGCTCAGGTGACAGTTCCCACCAAAGGAGAAGAACGTGCCTCTGAGGAGGAGCCCTCTGTGCCTTCCTAGAACGAGGTTTGAACTTGCCCTGGCCCTGAAGTAGCAAGCGGCTTTGGAGCTGAAGACTTGCCCTGCTCTTGCCCCCGTGCATTTCTGCACAAGATCAGACAGTTGCTAGGTTCGACCGAACCTCAGCCCAGGGCCAGAGGCCCCTGCACTCTCTGTGTGGACAGGACCCACCTCCCAGGGCCCTTCCCCAGCCCCACAGGCCAGTGTCCTGGGGCCCTCTCCTGGGGCTGAGGGCCATCTCAGGCGCCTGCCCCAAAGCTGAGGCAGCCAGCGGGGAGTCTGGTGCTCTGTGCTGGAGGCCCTCAAGTAGACTCATGACCACCACCTGCTGCGTGTGGCTGTGAGATACACCCCACTCCACCCCCAGCCCCACTCTGCCTCAGTTTCCCTGATTTACCAAAGTGTCTCTGGAAGGTATGTCTCAGACTCTGGAGGATCCCATGGTCCCCGTATTTTTTAAAGCCTCCCTGAAGGCAACCCCTGTCCCTTGGAGACAGCTGGTTGGCTGGGTGTCCGAATGCAGGACATCTGCCCAGGACAGACTGGTGCCCCCTGCAAAGGAGCCACAGAGCCACGGTGTGGGGGAAGGGGTAGGGAGTAACCCAGGAGGGCTAAGTTAGAGCCAGCCAGGGCTCCGGGGTAGAGCCTGGAGTGGGATGGGACAGCAGAAATCTGCTGGAGATGACCACCGCCTGGGGTTCTCCTTTTGAAAAGGGTGGGAATCACCTTAGAAACGATCTGGCATCTGTACTTTCTCTTTTCTTCTTTTCAAAAGCCCTGGGTAGGACTTAGGGTTAAATGTCAGGTCTCAGTTTCAAGGCAGAAATGAGGGGAAACCTCAGGACGTGGAGAAGGCAGGGGGCAGGGAGCGGAGATACACCCAGCTACTCCTCCACTTCAGGGTGGTTTCCGAACCCCCTGAGGTTGGAACGGTACCAGAAAAATCCCAGGCCGAGAAGTGGGGGCGGGGGGCTCGCCCTGGTGCACCCCACAGAGACAGCCAGCATACCCCATACACCCAGGGACGTGCAAGGGATTATAAAGTTTTATCAGAAATAGTGCCATTTGCCCACAAGGGGAGCTTTGCTGAGAGTTCCGAACGGTGTGAGAGCCAGTGGGACTTGAGGCACAAGGGACCACCAGACTGTCTACGGGGCCAGCCTGAGGGGGGAAGGGGCACTGCAGCCTCGTTCCCCATCCAGTGCCCAGTTCCAGACACAGGGGCTTCTGCTTTCTGGAGGTCTGCGCTCCCACAGTGCCCACTTACAAAGCTGGCGGCACCCAACTGTTTTTGTCCGGAGCTTGTAAGTCCCTCTCCAAAGTACCTGGACCCTAGAAAGTCCCCCTGTCCCTTTGCGGTCCTCCCCCGCCCTCACCTCCCCACCTGCCCCAGGGGTCTCCCAGGTGGGATGGGCGTGCTCCAGGTTGGCCAGACCAGCCGGCATCGCCCTCATTCTAGGCAGCAGCGGGGCCAGCCTGTGCTCCGTGCTGCCTGCTCCCCGCTCCCCTGCACGGAGGGCAGCTGCCTGGCCCCCTCCCGCCCAACCTTGCCAGCCAGGCCGTACCTCCATGTCCCCCAGGTGCCACTCAGCTCGTCCACCGGGCTCACAGTCCTGTCGTTTTCGCTTCCTGCCCGCCTGCCTGCGTGATCCCCGGCTGTGGCCGGCGCAGGGTGAGTGGGCGCCGGCTGGTTGCTGCGGGACAGCCGGCCTCTGGGCGAGGACAGGAGGGAGGGGGAGGGGGAGGGGAAAGGGGGAGGAGGAGCAAGGGGGTAGGAGGAGGAGGTGGAGAGGGAGGGAGGGAGGGAGGGAGGGAGGGAGGAGGAGCAGGGGAGGGAGGCCAGCCATCAGGGTTTAAATTTAGACACAAATCTAAACAGATACTGTCCCCTCCCAGGGCAGGACTCAGAGAGGGAGCCACCTCGCTCCATTAATGTGCCCAAACATGGGATGGGACAGCCGCCTGGCGCCTCTCTCTGGAGAAGTGTGTCCAGGACCCCGGTCTTTGCCACTGTGTTGGCCCTTCTCAGCCTCTCCCTCCTTCAATGCACCTTCTTCCCTTTTCTTCCTTAGGGTCAGCGCTGCTCTTTTCGTTCTTTTGACTTCCCCTCTTTCATGGACATCCTCACTGCTTCCTTTCCATCTCGCTCTCT